>OX439382.1:27404373-28004373 GCA_949319315.1 Zelleria hepariella | reverse complement strand
TTTGCGTGCCCTTTAATGTACCACTTTGTGCGTACCACAAAATCAAATCTAACTTTTAAGTACTAACATAGGATAAGCATACTAACTGTTTTGGACCATTGTTGTCTGTTTAATAAATGAATTAATTAATTTTCCAATTTTCCCTCCGAAAGTGGTCCCCACGTTTAAATTAAACGTAAAGGCTGATGATGATGGTGATGATGAATTAAACTTTGATGTTTCTGCTTGCCTTTTCCTCCGGCGTCTGCTCGTCGATTGCATACGTGGGTCTGTCGTACTCTACCCCTTCCTTCCATCTATTAAAGTAGTCGATCTCCTGTCTGGCGAACTTGCCCAGTTGTATGCTGTGGACTCCTCGGAACATGGCAGTCACTCTCTTGTTCTGGAAGCAAGCTAACTGTTTTATACCTCGAACATAATCCATCATCACATCACTACTCCGTGCAATTTTAGTGGTTTTAAAGCCGAAGGTATTTTGTTGCACTGGTGATTCTGAGCCAAAATACAAAATTTCATTCCAAAATGCGCGAAAAAAAAATTCACTTCTCCACACAAATGGTGTCGATTTGCGATAGCCGTTTGTATTGGGAAGTGTTATTTTTTTTCGCTCGTTTTCTAGTAAAATTTTGGAATTTGGCTCAGAATCACGAGTGCAACTAAATACCTTCGGCTTTAAAACCACTAAAATGCCACGGTGTATATTCTATTCTTTTGAGATCAAAAAGGCGGCAAAGAAATTGCATAACACGAGGGGCGTTCAATATGTAGTGAGAATCTACACGAATCTACACTCTACACTAATATTATAAAGAGGAAAAGTTTTTATGTATGTATGTAGGTTTGTAGGGGGTAATCTCCAAAACTACTCATCCGATTTTAAAAATTCTTTCACTAATGGGAAGTTACTTTATCGCTGAGTGCTATAGGCTATTTTTTATTTTGATAACGGGAAAAAAACTAAGTCTGGGCGGACGAAGGCGCGGGCAAAAGCTAGTGAGATATAAATTCCTTGGAAAACATAAATAGGCCGAGTTCTCGCCAAACATAGGTGTGCTCTACAGTTTTAGCAAGGCGAAAATGCAACCAACTCAAAAAAATGCGGATATTTCATTATCAGTATTGATTGAAAGAAAGCCATGAAAGGATTAGCCACTTTCCTCAATCACACCGAAAACAAAGAAATTCACGTACAAACGAGAATCAGTACAAACTATGCAGGCGCGCAACGCATTCATCCAATAAGATTAGCGTGAACTCTATGTATACTGGAGTGAATTCACTGGAATGGAATGAATTCGTGCATAGATACCAGTATGAACAAATACAACGGCTCGCATTGGTCACGGAATCTCTCCAGCACATCTATTTCGTCAGCTAATACCTGAAACAAAGAAACAAACATTTTCAGCGCGCCATTCTTTAAAAAATCTTCTTATGCGTCAACTGTCAAGAAATTATCATTTTTTTTTACATTTATTAATTGAATTCAATTCAACTAGTGTGCTTTGACTTGACCATCCATCACCTTAATGGAATTTCTTCACTTCATCGTCTCTTGTGGAAAGTTTTGACGTCCTCGTCATATTTCGCGATCCGAGATAGGTTGGTAATTGTACAACAAGGTAGATAATGGCCACCCCAGGGGCTTAAGTCTGTAACGCAATGGCGTGTCGATAGGTTCCCAGTAGAAGGACACAACCGGGTTTTCATGCAGGGAGACATGCAGTCAAATATTGTATATCCAAGAGTTCCGATTAGCTTAATTCCAAATAACCACCTTAGGATATTATACTACAGGGTGCACTCTAAGTCGATAGAGGAACTTTAAGTAGGCTGTCTACTGATCAATACAAACAACTTGTACTAGGTGGCGACAAAAATGGAGCGAAAAAAATATCAGCTGTTGCATACATTTGGCGCAGTACTGAGTCGACCTTTTGTATGGAACAGCTGATATTTTTTTCACTCCATTTTTTTCGCCACCTAGTAGGTACAAGTTGTTTATATTGATCAGTAGACAGCCTACTTAAAGTTTCGCTATCGACTTAGAGTGCACCCTGTAGATAGCGGTCGGTCTATTGGATAGATGGGTATCGGTTAAGAATGGCTAGTCCAACTAGGCTAGATAGATAGATAGATAGATAGAGAATACTTTATTGTAGACCAGACAAAATATTACAAGAGTTTTCTTAACCTAAAAGTACAGATCGCGGTCTTATCGCTAAAAGCGACCTCTTCCAGACAACCTAATAAGGCTAAATAGAAAGAAATAGGCCCCGATGAGAAGCGAACCCCACCTTCGCTTGGAGACTAGCTTGACAAAGGTCTATAAAATAAACCTAGCCATCTATAAATCGGTGAATCCTACCTTCAACAAGACTAATTCACCGTTGCTCCAATCCAACTTCATAGTGGCGAATAACCGATCCAACGCCGTGCAAGAGCCCGCAAACTCGCAGTATATCTCGGCACCTGGGATAACCACTCAATTTACTATAGTACAGTCGCCCGTAACGGTTTAATTCACTTAAAAGGTTCCCGGTTCCCCTTTTCATACCTTATAAACAGGGGTCGGAAATCTCGCGGTCATCGTAATTCAGCGCCAGCAGCGTAACGCATCGACGAGCGTTTTCACCCCGCGTCGATTAGCGCCATCTTGCTTTATTTCATTGCGTAAAGCGAGACGGCGCTACTCGACGCGTAATGAAAACGTTCGTCGACGCACTACGCTCCCGGCGCCGGATCAGTCACATGAGTCATGAGCAGTGATCGAATAATCGGATGTATATTTACCTAAAGTTGAGGTGTAGGCTGTTATGGAATGCACTTTTGTATCGAAAAAATCCCGGGATTCCGGAATCGACGAATACAGTGTTTTGGTTATAGAATTAAGTCGGGTGAATACAGGGCCCTTAGCCTGTAACACAATGGTGCCAAAATGGGCTCCCGGTTGACGTTTTCAATTACGATTTATTAATGCTGTCGGTCCAGTGTCGGTCCTTTTAATGTTTTTGTAGTACAGCAAAGAATATCATGAGTCTAATTCTAGAGGATTAGTTCGCTAGTTGTAGGAGAACAACGAAAAAATCCCGGTTTTGTCCATCTACTTGGGATGCCATTGATACGCCATTGTCTTACAGGCTAAGGCCCCAGATACTTGCGTTCAGGTGTTTGCTAATATGGAATGCACTTTTGTATCGATCGTAAAAAATCAAGCGATTTCAGATTTTTAAATTCATAATACTACACGCTAAATAAGTCGTCTTCATGCTACGTATGCGATTAGTTTTGCATTCCCGAATTTTCTGAAATCCCGGGATTTATATTTAAAAAATATGTTTTAAGAAGCCGCTTCCATAATTTCTGAGCCAAAAAATAACTTTAGGTAAATATGCATCCGATTATTCGATCACTGGTCATGAGTCATGAGTTCATGACCGCAGGGTTTCCGACCCTAGCAAGCGTAGCATAAGGCTGGGTTACAGCGTATCTATGAGTTTATGACTTTATGTATCTCACTCTTTCGTTTGACGTAGAGCAGGATAGACAGAGTTATAAACGCATAGATACGCTCTAACCCAGCCTTATGCTACGCTTGGCTGCTTATAAAGTACGTAGGTAATTCTGGATATAAAACAGCCTACGTCACTGTTGAGACACGTAATGAAAGTAGGTAGCTAAATAGTTAAAAAATAAACCTTACAAATAAGCACATCTTTGTTTCTGCTCAATGCGATCTCGAATTCTCTTGAATTATTTATTTCCAAATATAGTTCGATTTTTCTCCTCCCAGCCATGTTAGTACTCGTAAACGAATCGGTTTTGCTAATATGTGGTCATAGCCCTCTTGTTATATGACATTATCTACTCTTATAAATATAATCAATACCGCTGGGCTGCTCTACACGGGTAGAGTATACGGTAAAGTAGAGCGGTAGAGTACTAACTATCCTACTAACTATACCAATGTAAACATCATTGGTAGAGTAGAGTAACTAGCAACGTGGGCGAGCTACTCTACCACTTTCCTTCCCCCACTCCAGCGTCCACTCTACTCTACCGAATACTCGACCCATGTAAACGGTTAGTAGAGTAACTAGTAGTAAAGTAATCTGAAGTTTATCACAGCGTTATTCCTCGATTATTGACGTACATTGTTCTAGTGCTCTTACCTAGTGACAACTCTACCGACAAAACCAACATTTACGTGTGAACAGTTCTATCTATCTATCCAGCCCATAAATAAAGCCCACTGTTGGGCATAGGCCTCTTCCTTTTCACGCCAACCCCCTCGGTCTAATGCCAATCTCGTCCATTGTTTTTCCGCTGTTTTGACAATGTCATCGACCCATCGAGCTTTCGGTCTACCCACCGACCGTTGACCCATTCTAGGCCACCATTCCGTGACTGCCTTAGTCCACCGTCCGTCCTCCCGCCTAGCCAGATGCCCTGCCCATTTCCACTTTAATTTTAAGATTCGGGCGCCTACATCTTCGACTTTGGTCTTCTGCCGTTACTCAGTTAAACAGTTACTCTACTTAAATTGGTAGAGTACTTGGAACTGGTAAAGAAAGTAGTATGCTAGTTGACTCTACTATTTACTCTACCCGTGTACAGTAGCCTAGGACGTGAATGCTCTTTGGCTTGTCAACGTCACGAAAACAAATAGCGAACAATAGCGGAAAAAGACAGATCTGCCTGTTTCCTGGGGCTTAGGTCTGTGGCGCAATGGCGTGTCGATGGCGTCCCAGTAGAAGAATAAAACCACGTTTTTCTCCTACAACCAGCGAACTAATATTCTTTGCTGTTTTACAAAAACGTTAAAAGGATCGTAATTGAAGTCGTCAACTGGGAGCCCATTATGGAACCCCTGCGTTACAGACTCAGGCCCCTGTTTTCCGAACCTAAGTTATACGAAAAGTTAAACGCATAAACAGTAAAAAAATAAAAACCAATGCTAGGTAATTCTTCCCAAAAAAACCTTAAAAGCCTCATAAGTTCTAAACGTCAAAACATCGCTGAACATACATGGGGGTGATTCGGGTACCCCTAGGGGTGCTCTATTTCTCGACTTCCGCTTGACACTATTTTTTGGGACACCCTGTATGTATCTCACTCTTTTGTTTGACGAAGAGCGGGACGAACGAAGAACTCTGTCTGTAGTAAACATATAGCTGCGCTCTAACCACGCCTTTGCTACGCTTGCAGTGGTGGGTGGCCTGAGACCAAGACTCACTTGGGAGGCTGAGCAGCGCCTTTTTATTTTTATTTGATTCTTATGGAACATATAAAACAATACAGGGAAGTATACGTAGATTAGGTATTCAGTATCCGCAACTTTATCCGAAAACGATATGGGAAGGGGCAACGGCAGTCGATTTACAATACTACAGGGTGCACTCTAAGTCAATAGCGGAACTTTAAGTAGGCTGTCTACTAATCAATACCAACAACTTGTACTAGGTGGCGAAAAAAATGGAGCTAAAAAAATATCAGCTGTTCCATACAAAAGTTCGACTCGGCACTGCGCCAAATGTATGAAACAGCAGATATTTTTTTAGCTCCATTTTTTTCGCCCCCTAGTACAAGTTTTTTGTATTGATCAGTAGACAGCCTACTTAAAGTTCCGCTATCGACTTAGAGTGCACCCTGTAGAGTCGTGCAAAGCTAACTTTGCAGTGGAGCATCCGAAATAGTAATTTCCGTACGTTGCTTTTGTATGTTTTCACCTTATTTTCAATATTTATTTATTTTCCATATTTTCACGTAACATGTACCACTTGTAGAACTTGTAACATGTACCACTGCAACGTACGGAAATTACTATTTCGGATGCTCCACTGCAAAGTTAGCATTGCACGACTCTATGCTGAAGCAGCTAGACACTCTCATCAGCGATATAGCCTAGATTTTTTTATATGGTCGACTTGCAATAGGTACTATTTATAACGACCGACCTTTGGTCAGGTCAGGGGTTCCCAAACTGTTTCAGTTCGCGGCGCAGTTACAGGTTTAGTATTTTATCTGAGCGCCCGCCCTTGGTAGTTGAAACAGTCAGTCACCCAAAATACATTTTTATTAGAGAAATATACGGGGATTTGGGCTCTTCTTCTTGCGAAACTAATAAATACATAGAGCCCTAAATGCAAACCTTTTAGGAAGTTTTTTGTAATCAATAATAATGCCTTCAGACCTCTACTTACTCTACTCAATTTTTTCCCCATACTATTCAGTAATTTTTTCTCGAAAATTTCATTTTTAACCGTGGATCAAAATTGCATTAATTTATACAAGAGTTGAGATTAGTTATCTAAGTCCCTAAAAAAGAAAAAAAAAAAACAATTCTACGTTGGCTGAACATACAGCGGTGATTCGGGTAGCCCTTTATCTATATTTTCTCGCTTGACGTCTATGTTTGGGCCACCCTGTTTATTTTGGGGACTCAAGAAAATCGACAACACACGAAAGAGCTGATGAGGAACAGCTTCCACATGCTCTGAAGGTATTCCCCATCTAAAACCTACTTGGTGGTCAGCTCAGAATCCCTGCCCCCGAAACCAAAAGACGCAAATATTGTAAAATATGACTGGACTGGCCAAACCCACGTCAACCACATGGACCAAGGGAGAAATGACGGAAAACACCGACCTATTTGTATAAAAAATTGCATTATGAAATAATGATAACAATGGCGCTACAAAATCATTAGCAGACGCATCGCTAAACATTCATGGAAATGAAATCGTTAATCTATGGACTTGTCATAGAATATCAGAATTGTAGAGGTGCCATATGAAAATAGGTGTAGTAGATTTTCTGCCAAAGTCTAAAGCTTTGCGGCTGTTTCATTGTCACTGTTCCAATGTCCAGGGGCCTTAGCCTGTAACGCAATGGTGCCAAAATAGGCTCCCGGTTGACGGCTTCAATTACGATTTATTAATGCTGTCGGTCCTTTTAATGTTTTTGTAGTACAGCAAAGAATATTCTGATTCCAATTCTAGAGGATTAGTTCGCTGGTTGTAGGAAAAACTACAATCGCGTTTCGCGGGAAGACATGACACTAACATGACTTCCCGTAGACAAAACGAGTATCTCGCGGGTAAGCGTAGATAAAAGTAGCGTCGCGATCTGGCATCCTAGCCGGGCAGGCTGAATCATTTCTGTCTTCTCTTCTCTATCTCTACATAATAAAACAAAGGCGCTTTCCAATTGACTATGCGTCTGTTTAACAGATAGCTGTAATTCCTCATAAATCTCTTGACTTTTACGGAATGTAGAGAACTTATTTTTTCTCTAAATTCCTCCCGCGCAAAGCGGTCGTATCGCTACTAATTGATAAAGCTTGGTAGATGCTGATGGCAAGTTCTTTAAATGTAGAGTCATTAGGTCTAAATTCCGACCATGATTCTCCAGCTGACTTTAGCATGACCATCCCTAACGAGATAGTCACTCGATACAAGTACCACACTTTCTAGAACAATAGCAGGGAGAAAAATATATCTGTGTAGAGTTGGGGGCTATTTCTCGGGAATCATGAATGCGACTTTTTGTTAATGTTTTCTTCGCTGAATCTCGAATTTCGAATGCGAGATAAATTTCAGAGAATTGGTCCCCTGGCGGTGGAGCTTGGAATGCAGCTCGCGTAGCATGAGGCGGTGTTAGAGACTATCTATGGGTTTAAAACTATATGTATCTCATTCTTTTGTTTGAAGTAGAGCGGGATGAACAGAGTCCTAACACTCTAAGGCGAACGCTAGACGTAAGATCCATATCTTGATCCGTCAGTCTATACTGGCGGATCACAATATTTATCTTCGTCTAGGGTAGTGATTTGACGGATCAAGATATTTATCGCTGGATTTCCGGAAATCTTGTGATCTGATCCGAGATCCTCGATCGTGATACATATCTTGCATCTAGTGTCGCGCGTTGATATTTATCGCGTCAGTAAGCAGCGAGACGGCAGTAATAAAGGACGTTACCACGTAATAAAAGCCGGCCAAGTGCGAGTCGAGCTCGCGCACTAAGGGTTCCGTACATTACGTAATAAAAGCCGGCCAAGTGCGAGTCGAGCTCGCGCACTAAGGGTTCCGTAAATTATTAAAACAACACATTTGTAATGCTTAAAATGAGGCATTTGTTATGTCACACAATATAATATTTGGCAAAAAATTTTTTTTCTTTACTTATTTACCTCCAAAAACTGGCCACCATAATTAAAATTCTTCTAATTGAGCGAGCGAGCGAAGCGAGCGAAGTTCTCCGAGTCTACTGGAACAATCCGGCGTTTGTATGTATGTATGTATGTATGTATGTATGTATGTTTGTATGTTTGTATGTATGAATGTTCGTTCGACGATAACTTGAGTAAATTTGGTCGGATCGTCATGAAATTTGGTAGGCAGGTAAATGAGGCAAGGAGAATTTTTAAGTTCGAACATGAGCCAAATCGGTCGAGGGGTTGCTGAGATATAGGGTCGCGAGTTCATAGTTCGAGGCGAACCACTAGTTTATTACGTTACATGTCCGTATTTTTGGGTCACCAACATACCTATTATGTTTTTTCCTTTTGAGGTACGGAACCCTAAAAATGGCGTTACCCAAAAGGTTATCAAAATAGAAATCAGGCATCCGAAAAAAAAAAATTGTATTCGTCAATTGCATCGTAAAATAAAATTTCGTCCTATAAAAAAAAATAAGTAGGTACTTTCTCTCTTTTGTAGCCAATTATTCATGCATCGCTTTCTTTTCACTCTTTGTTTAAAGAAAGGGCAATAATTATTGCCACACAAGCTCTAATTTTCCTCTGTCTAGGGTCCATCACGTCTACCTCGTACAAAGAACGCTTCAGTACTGACGCGATCCGTATCTAATGTCTAGGGTGCGCTGTGATCCAGCCCAATATACGTGATATGTATCACGATACAGATCAAGATATTTACTGTCGTCTAGCGTTCGCCATACATATCTTGCGTCTAGGGTCGCGCGTCGATATTTATCGCGTCAGTAAGCAGCGAGACGGCAGTAATAAAGGACGTTACCACGTAATAAAAGCCGGCCAAGTGCGAGTCGAGCTCGCGCACTAAGGGTTCCGTAAATTATTAAAACAATACATTTGTAATGCTTAAAATGAGGCATTTGTTATGCCACACAATATAATATTTGGCAAACAATTTTTTTTATTTACTTATTTACCTCCAAAAACTGGCCACCATAATTAAAATTCCTCTAATTTATTACGTTACATGTCCGTATTTTTGGGTCACCAACATACCTATTATGTTTTTTCCTTTTGAGGTACGGAACCCTAAAAATGGCGTTACCCAAAAGGTTATCAAAATAGACATCAGGCATCCAAGAATAATTTTTACTCAAAAAAGCTCGTAATGTGGTCATTAATTCGACAACCTTCTTTGAGCAAAGGAGGACTTGCGGGCTACTTAGATTAGGCGCCAGAAAAGTTGTATGAAATTTCATTAATGTCGTGTTTTACGGCCAGAAAAACTGTATGAAAATCCATTAATGTCGAGTTTTGTTTCAAAAATAGAACTCAAAAGTCAGGCACAAACAGTATTTATTCAGAATTTGGCTGTTTAGGTGCTGGCAGTCTACAAATTGCATAGAAAAAAAAAGCGCGGCCATATTGTTTTCGCCGCTTCGCGCGTTGTTCGAAGTGATTTTTTCTGTGCGTGCTGTTTATGTTGTAAATAAAAGTGAACTCTTCAAGCATAATCCTCCGATTCAATGTGTTTAACAACGCCGAACATAAAAAGGAAGCGAAATAAGATATTTAAAGGTACCTATTGCCACCGAAGTCAAAGGAAAACTATAAGTTTATGTACGAAAAGTATGCGGAATGAAAAATCAACAGAAAGTAAACTAAGACAAAAGGTAAGCTGGTTCTATTTAAATTACTCGCATTGTTTGAGTAAAGCACTATACAAGCCTTGGTCTGCAATGAGTGCGCTTCTGGCCACGCTATGATGGCCTCGAGCTTAGCTTAGCTACGCTCTCAGCCGTCAAGCTTGGTCATCATTGCAGCCCTTGCTGTCCGCGCTATAAAGGCCTCGACCTTCGGTCTCGGCCTTCATTCCAGCTTGTCCATCAAGGGCTGCAATGCTGACCACGCTGTGAAGGCCTTGAGCTGCGCTACGCTGCGCTCTGTCGGCCATCAAAAGCGTGCCAGAAACGCACCCATTAAAGACCGCGGCAGTAATGTACTATTGTATTCGTCAATTGCATCGTAAAATAAAATTTCGTCCTATAAAAAAAATAAGTAGGTACTTTTCTCTCTTTTGTAGCCAATTATTCATGCATCGCTTTCTTTTCACTCTTTGTTTAAAGAAAGGGCAATAATTATTGTCACACAAGCTCTAATTTTCCTCTGTCTAGGGTCCATCACGTCTACCTCGTACAAAGAACGCTTCAGTACTGACGCGATCCGTATCTTATGTCTAGGGTGCGCTGTGATCCAGCCCAAGATACGTGATATGTATCACGATACAGATCAAGATATTTACTGTCGTCTAGCGTTCGCCTAATACCTCTCTAACACCGCCTCATGCTACGCGAGCAGTACCAATGAAATTTCCACCAAGCTTGTCCTATCTACTTTTGCATATTCATTGTCCAGTTGTAAACAATTTGCAGCGGTCCCATTTCGGGGCGTCAGCGAAAATAGCAGGCATCGGATGGACGGTGAGTACCAATGTAGGTGGTACCTACCTGCCTGTCAGGTATTTCTCTACGAGGTATTCCGCCTACATAAGCTACATAGCTTTGTTACAGTACGGTGCTCATTTTGTACTTGACTCTTGATTGGACAGTGTTTTTTGTGTGAAACATAAGGTAAGGAATTTGCTTTTAATTTTGGGTTCCTTAAGTTTACTGTGAAACAAACCATAAGCTATTGATAGGTTAGTAAGTTTTAAATTAAAAAGGCTGGATTTTTACCTCGAACATCGGTTATTTCTCATTCGAAATTTCTAGCCTCTTAGGTGTAAGGGCCCAACAGCAACTTCGCATATATTTTGAATTCTTATGTAATACGTAACAGTTTTGGATCTTACACACAGGATCCTCTAAAAATTTCAGACTGTCCTGTATAGTTCTCTATCTATCTATAGTGGGTTAGTGACCCTTGCCATCAGTAAAGAGGTAGGTGTATGTAGCCATTATATTCCCCATTGCAACGTCTCAAGCCTAAGTACTCGTATAGAGAAAAGTGCTACCTTACCGATGCCGATGTATGTACGGTCGGCCACAATCTCAGATACCCCATGGCAGCTCTTATCGCGCGCGGCATAAGGGCGCCAATCGAACAAAAAGGGGTATCTGAGACTGTGGTCGACTGTACCTACGTAACAAAAGAATTTTATTGCTCGTAAAAAATAAGCACATAACGATTTAGTGCAATTTGGTTTCGCTCAAAGTTCAAATTCAGGTGAAATTACTTTATAGGAGAATGTGTTGCACCTAGTTTATAGATCCAAGGTGTGTGTTTGAGTGGTGTAGTAAGTTTGCCCGGTTGGCGAGTCAAGTGGGGGTGCTCTACATACAGGGTGTCCAAAAAAATAGTGTTGAGGGAAAGTCCAGAGATAGAGCAACCTTAGGGGTATCCCGAAAAGCATGTCCCCATGTATGTTCCACGATTTTTTGTCTTTTAGATGTTTAATGTTTTTTTATCCCATAATAACTCATTCGGTGATGTTTGCTCTATAACGAAATTATTTAACTTTGGATCAATTTGCAGTCTCTTCTAAAAGTCCATAGCTGATCATATTTTTTTGGTGATAGATTAAAATATCCGAAAGCTTAAAATATTTCAAAGTTTTGTATAGAAAAATGAAAAAAATACAATTTTACTGTCGTGAAATCGATATTGCTGAACAAAAATATCTCAGTTTAACTTGAAAAACCTGAAGGGCTTTCCTGCCACGCTACTTTAGTTGACCCTTAATCTGCTGATGATATTTGATTACCCACATGGTTAAGGTTATGTAGGTTTCACCATGGCAGTAATTTCAGATTAAGGTGGGACGATAGCAGCGTGGCGGGAAATTCAACATTTTCACAGTTTTTTACTTTTTGTAGCTAAACTGAGCAATTTTTGTTCAGCGATTTTTCGTTCGCGGCAATAACATAGTATTCTTTCCGGCTTAATTATGGTTATTCAGTTGTTTACAATAAGTAAAAATTTATTAACTGTTTAATAGGTTTAAATTTTTTACCTACAAAAATGTAAAAAAATGTGAAAATTTTGGAATTCCCGCAACGTTGCTATCGTCCAACCTTAACGCTCCTTTCTTCAGGTGTGTGTGTGGGCCTTTTCAATAAAGCTTGTTATTTTAACAGATATTTAACATTTTTATTTATTTTTTATTAGATAGGTATAGTGCTCGTATAAGTAAAATAGTAAATGGTAGCGCGATTTTTTTTTATAGTGTAGTCTTGATAATTATTATGAAGACTACACAGTAATGCGTGTGTAGATTAAAATAATATTTATTGCACTGTGATTTCCTTCCAGAAACGTCGCCCTTCCCTGTTATGGTGGTGAAAGATCGAGTTTCTTTCAATATGGCGAGAGGTATGTACCTACTTACTGACAATTTTTTTTAGGGTTCTGTAAAAAGTATGTCTCAGTAGAGAGTCTCATTAAAAACAATAACTTGTGTTCATGAAAAAAAAAAATAAGCCCTTGCATCTACGTAATGAAATTATTTATACAGCGTCTAGTGGCACCTCCACTCACACTAAATGGGTGCAGTGACTACTCAACACTGCAGTGCCTGGGACATTGTTTTAGATGGAGTAGGCTTGCCCAGCATTTATACCATCCTGGCAGCTTAGTCGGCCTAGTCCACAGGAAAGACAGGTCAATACGTGTGAAGCCAACAAATTAGCAGGTTTCCTCACGATGTTTTTCTTTCACCGTTAGCGAGTGGTGCAGCTACTACAAATTCACAAATGTACGTACTTTGAAATTAAACAAAGCCATAGATACATGCCCGCACCGGGAATCGAACCTGGGACCGCTTACTTCAGAGTCCACTGTTCTACCCACTAGACCACCACCGCGTAGAGAGAGTCTACACCAGAAAATAGTAACTTGTGTAACAAGTTGTGTTCATGAACAAGCATTATTATAATTTAATTTCACAGACCGAGGAAATTATTATGTTAGATGCAAGAAAAACAATAGACAACTAGATATTATTATAATCCGCGCGCGATGAGAATGGGATGCTACCTTGTCAAAGTAAATCGATAATGTACAGTGCGTTTCACGAAATTCCTTCGTTTCCCTTGGGGTGAACAAAAATAGTCCCTATTACATTGTAATAAGAGTTTCGTCAAGGGAACTCTTTCGTGAAACCCGCTATAATACTTACTTTGACGGATCAGTCAAAGGAGTTCCTTTATTTCTTTTTATACACCATAGGCACAGCCTTCTTTATCTCTCAAGCCATGCTGTTAGGTTTGGCAACCTCGCATTTAAGGGTCCGTATAAGGCTAACTAGCGCCGCCAATGTTAAAAAAATCATATCTTCTTTTAGAAGAAGTTTCTGGAAAAATCCTAAGATGAGCCTATGCGCCATGCTTTTCTAGATTTTTAAGTGTAGATACCCTCTTCGAAATTTAATTTTAAGCTAAAAAATTTTCGATAACCGCCAAAAACGGCCGTTTTTGGCGGTTATCGAAAATTTTTTAGCTTAAGACTAGAAATTGAGTTGGGTACCCACACTTAAAAATCTAGAAAAGCATGGCGCATGAGCTCATCTTAGGATTTTGTCAGAAACTTCTTCTGAAGCGAGATATGATTTTTTCAACATTGGTGGCGCTAGTTAGCCTTATACGGACCCTTAAGGACTGCGTGAACCGGTTGTCTGTCTTGTAAGACTATCTAATAATTATTTTTCCAGCGACTTAATAAATCGTTATCCCGTGGGAAAGAAAACGTAGATAAAGGTCTTTCTTCTCTCTTTAGACTTGAGTCGTAATTCGACTTACAGCAGGGCACACAACACCAGCGAGGCATTTGAAAATAAATTCATGATTTAATGTTGTGTTACGATTGGTTCTCTAGGATCAAATTGTAACTACAAATCGTAACTAAAACTATGAAAATACTCTAAAAACATACCTTAAGCTGGCAAGTCAAGTTAGGCTGTTTTAAAGCAATGAATAACTAATAAATTACTTAATTTTCACTCACAATATCAGCCACACAACAAATCAAAACAAATCCTTACGTCAAATGAAGATGACGTATTATCCAGCTAACTTAAAACTACAAGAAAAATGGTATAAAAACAAACAGCATAACTGCCATGTTATTTAGCCGGGTATGTATTATGTGACTAAAATTAATGGTTTCCAGCCAGAGTTGAAGTTAGTGAGACTCGGATTAGTTTTAATTTGGTCGTACTATCATAATGGCTTCTGACAGACAGTGCACTGCGTAAACGGTTCACGGGCGACGTTGCCAGGACTTGCACAGCACGGCTTGAGAGATAAAGAAGGCTGTGCCATAGGGCTTCGCGTTCATATTTCGAAGCGCGCAAAAATGCAGATAGTTTAAAATTGGCTTTTATAAATCGTAGCACCTCAAACAACCGCAGAAGTGATGCCAATTTTGTGATCGTTACGGATGTATCACTTCACCACCCACATCCACCCACACCCCACACATCGTTAGATATTGTGTGATTGTAAATGAAACGTTCATACCTACACCTATGTAGAAACTCTTTGACTGGGAATTCCCCTTACATTGGCGGTTAACGATAATCAAACAATGATGTCAGTATTTTCTTACTATAGCGTTGCAAAGCATTCCAAAGCGTTATTCGTTTCGCTATAAATGTAAGATTCGAACTCAGATAAGGACCAGTGGGCTAAAGATAACTTTGCGGCTAAATTATTACTTACTATTTATTTTCGAAACAAGATAGGTAATGCAAAATTTGGCTCTACCACCCGTTTAATGCTTGAGGGATATACTTTTTAAAACGCAGGCTCCATTGTTTTTTGGTCTCGAACTCCGCTATCACCTAGTTCTCCATAATTATACCATTTTATTTACCGATATAAAGTAGAGATCCTGAAGACCATCCAAAAGAGGAAGGTAGAGTACTTCGGCCACATAATTAGAAATAATAACAACAAATCCTTCAACTGATCATAAAAGGCAAAATACCAGGCAAAAGGAGACCTGGTAGACCCTGGTTCGGGCAGAGCACCGGCTCATTGTTTCGTTTGGCGGCTTTGAAGGACGAGATAGCCAAACTGATCGCCAACCTTCGATAGGAGACGGCACGCAAAGAAGATTTACCGATAACCCTATATATCGGACTTATCACCCTATTTAGACAAGAAGAAAAAAAAAAGGTTCAGCTTGCATTGAAACATTAACTCTAACCCAGAAATGGTCGAACCATAATACGTACCTCTATTTGATATATTGTTTAACAAGCCCATATTTTCAATTTCAGTGCACTACCTCATGGTGGCCTTGCTGATGGCGTCACTCGACCTGGCAACCAGTGACTGTCCCCCACAGAGGATGGAGACAAAAGACCGCTGTTCCATCCACATGCACTGCCATCGCACCATCAACAACGTGAAACTACCCCGCCAGTGCCAAGGCTCACCGAACTACCCCGTCAGAGTCGAAGTTACCGTGACGGACGCCGTTGACAGGTATGAAGATAGCCTCATAGAACCCGAATTCCTGGACGCAATAGTCACCCTTACAATCTCAGGAAAACTGCCCGAGACAACTTTGTCTTTGGTCGAAGACATGCATGGCTTGGAGAACTTGTATCTCAGTGATAATAAGATTCAACGAATTGTCGGCAAGCCGTTTTTCAATCTTGAACGACTGGAGGACTTAGATTTGTCTCACAATGACTTGACCGACGTAAGT
This sequence comes from Zelleria hepariella, assembly GCA_949319315.1. Lineage (NCBI taxonomy): Eukaryota > Metazoa > Arthropoda > Insecta > Lepidoptera > Yponomeutidae > Zelleria > Zelleria hepariella. The sequence continues at coordinate 27,988,442 of OX439382.1, read as the reverse complement.
GAGCTATTCGAGTTTGAGACGTCACCTTATAAATTGAAGCGGCTGTCTTTAGCGCATAATGATATCAGTGATATTAATTTTACCTTGGACGAATTGACGTCGTTAGTCGACCTTGATCTTTCGAACAACCGCTTGAGCGACCTTACGGAAGAACCTTTCGCAAATCTCACGAACCTCCAATACTTGCGACTGAATAACAACCACATCAAAGATCTCAACGGGGCAGTGAACAACCTCTTCAAACTCAGGCATTTGTATCTAAGGGGAAATCAGCTGCAAAATATCGATGCAGAGTCTCTTCAGATAATATATCACTTGCAAGTATTTGATGTATCAGAAAACGATCTAGACACCCTGAAGCCGTCGGTTTTCATGCGGCATTGGCTCCACTTTGAAGGTCTGCAGGACAGTAGTTGCAAGATACTTCTTTCCGGGAATCGCATAGCATCACTCCCAAACGCGACATCCGAAGAAATGACAAACAGGTTCACACGTCACTTGCCGCACGAGCATGAATTGGATGTATCTAAAAATGAAGTACTGCCTAATGTTGTAGTGCACACTGAGTTAGATTTGTCTAACAACGAGATAACAAAAGTAGAATATAACGCTTTTCAGACAATCGTACGCCTCACCTCCCTCGATCTATCAAACAATAGATTGAACCACTTTGTCGTCAACCCTAAAGACTTGGTCGACATAAAGTTCTTGAATTTGAGCAACAATTCCATAAACCACCTGATCTTCAACAACTTCTCACCCATGATGAACTTGCAAACGCTGGATCTATCGTTCAACCAGTTGCAACTTATACCTGAACGCACGTTCTTATACAACGTCAAATTGAGGCATTTAAACATGACTTATAATTCCTTTAGTGTTTTGATGAACTTGAACATAAGGCAGTTCCATCCGGAGGGTGGCGTGCTTGACTTATCTAACAATGGGCTGTATAAACTACATCTTCCTGCAGGCGAAGCTTACGGACTCAAAACGCTTATTCTATCATCTAACAAGATTGACGACGCTGCGTACGTAGACCTTTTCCGTCAGGAAGATTTGAAAATGTTGCATCTGAATGGAAATAACATCTGCGAGCTCAGCAAGCACTCGCTTCGTCTACCCGTCGGGTTGTCTTATTTGGACTTGGGAAGCAACAAGATTGCCAGAATAGAAGACGGTTCATTCCGTCGGGTAGCCCACTTGCAATTTTTACGTCTTTCTCATAACAACCTGACCAAGGTGAACTACGGAACATTCAGCGGCCTGCGAGAGTTGAAGAACTTGGACTTGTCCTACAACAGCATCCATTTCTTGGACTCCAAAGTCTTATCCGATAGCAGATTCCTTCAAGTGCTGTCCTTGAGTTTCAATGAGATGTACCATTTGGACTACAACGGATGGCTGGGTCATAAGTTCGCATTGCAGGTGTTTCTAGACGGGAATAACATGACTTGTGATTGGTTGAGCGGAGCGTTGAGGGATTTCTACAATGGGTATTCGAGGATGCGGCCATCTGTCCATTTGCAAACGACAAGCTCTAGTACCTTGGATGGTATACCATGCATGTCTGATGAGAAGAGCCAACCATTGATTGACGGCAGATACGGAGGGACGGACGAAAGACTGCTCATCAATTCGCAGAAGATTCTGGAAGCTGTGAAGGATCAGACGTACTATTTGAAGAAGTTTTTGTGGCAGACTCTCCAGAACGAGAATAAGGGACATAAGAAATAAGTTCCGTACTTTTTCACCAGTTTTGCTTAGATTGTAGTTTGTTTTTTGTAAGATCTTTTATTTTTATTTAGTGTGCCCATGCTGGTGTGTCTCAAGACTAATAACAAATTGTTGTTAAGTTTGCCTCGTACCTACTAAAAATATTGTTGCGGTGAATTACTTATGATAATATCACCTAATTCAGTGAAATAAAATACCAATGACAAATAACATTGTTTCTGTTTTGAAAACCTCCTGAATATGAATTTATATTCATTTACAGTAGGTACAATTCGATTCCATCCTTATGCCGCATGCGGTAAGTGCTACCATGGGGTATCCTAGACATCGGCCGACCGTACAAACAAAACATTTTGGTTACTTTTGGGGTTGGTAGTTATCCGGTGGATTGCAAGTTCCAAAGTCACCAAGGAGAATTGAGCGGTCATACTACTGTTCAGTCTTATATTTAGGGTGGCATTAATAGTCGTCTCTCAAGCTCGAACAGCTCGAACTCAACGAGGTGATCTCAGAAAAGTCAAATGCTAATGTCCAGCCTTGTCTATTAATATGCTGACAGCTACTCAAGTTTGACAGTAGCCAAGGCTTGACATTAGCATTTGACTTTTCTTAGTTCACCTACTTGAGATAGAGCTCAAGTACTCGTAGGTGATCTTAGACGACTATTAATGCCACCCTTAGACGCCTTTCTAAAATGTATATTTTTTTTTGTAAACGCAGGGACGTATTTGTTTTGTTGTAGACTATGAAAACCTTAATGACAAACACCCATTTACACAGTACGCTACCTATAGCATTACATTAGACACCTACTCTTTGCTTCAGGAAAACTCATTTTCCGAAGCTTAGCTGTTGGACGGAGCTCGCAGGTAAAATGCATGTGCATTGAGCTAGTAAGGCCACTTTAGAAATGTATCAGTTATTTTAACTTCATCCGACTGCACTGAACTTCTTTGGTTTAACCAAGTTTAAGACTATTCCTTACCTCACCAATTTTTCAATTTATTAATTCTAGCGATCACAGAGATTGGCATTGAGTAAAAGGTGGTATAGGTATAGGTATAGGTGCTAGGCAATCTAACTTCGTCTAGCTAGACATATCCTAGGCACTGCGGCACTTAAATGGTCACTCCAAGAATCTCAAGTTTGAGTGGAGGGTTCACTAGATTTTGTTAAACAATATCCAAAATTTAGTAGCGTGGCGGGACATGCACAATTTTCACAGCTTTTTAATCTTTTTAGCTAAACTGACCTCCGATAACTGAATTTCACAAATTAAAAAACTTAAGTATCGTTCTGTCCGTTCAGAACGTGACAGAATGATACTTAGGTATTAAATTAGTGAAGTAGTTTATAGTGGTTAAGTGATTTTTTGTGGAGATTTTGTGGGTCTTCTTCGGAAACCTTATTCAAGGAGCAGAGACGGTGTCAGCGCAGATGCAGCCAGCTTCTCACTATAAAGTACAAAATGTACGTGCTTAAAAAAAACATATCAAATATTTAAGAATAATTTTTTGCCTCATGTTTTGGAGGATTCTAATGTCTAATGTTGACTGGAAGAGATTTCAGCTGAAATAAGTTTGCCGTGATCACCACTACTTTTCTGTATGTAATTTATGTTGTAATTTCTCATGTGTGCAGTAAATTATGTAGGTATAAAGGATTCCGGCTGTGGCCCCAGCTAGAGAGAAGCGCATGTCTGCACTGGCAGGCTTGGCCCACCCGCATAAAATGCCATTGCCGCTGCAGCGAGCAAAAAACAAGTGGCCATTGTTGGAAAGAATAGCGCCCCTAGCGGACCGGTTTGTAATTGCTGCACGAAGCTTAAGGCCCGCCACATACAGACGGAATTCCGGACGGAAAAAAATCGGATCGGGATTCCGAACGCAGTGACTGCGTCCAAGTCTATGAACCTACCACACACATCCGGTTTTTTCAGTCCGGAATTTTCTTAGATTTGTATGCAGTTGCTGCGCTCAGAATCCCCATTCGTTTTTTGTTACGGAAAAATTCCGTCAGTATGTGGCCGGCCTTAAGGTGGGACGATAGCAGCGTGACGGGAAATTCAAATTTTTCACATTTTTTACATTTTGTAGGTAAACTGAGCTATTTTTGTTCAGCGATTTTTCGTTCGCGGCAATAACATAGTATTCTTTTCATTGTTGTAAACAACAAAATAACAATAATTCGGCCGATTATGTGTTCTGGTCTACGAAGCAGTGGCACTGCCCAAAAAACTTGTTGATGATCAGAACACATAATCAGCACAATTATTGTTGTTCTATTGTTTACAATATTGAAAATAATACTTTGTTATTGCCTCGAACGAAAAATCGCTCAACAAAAATTTCTCAGTTTAGCTACAAAATGTAAAAAACTGCGAATGAATTTCCCGCCGCTATCACCCAACCTTAAGACTCATTTACACTTCAATTAGTACCGTAGCGAGCTTACTTGCAAGTTGCAACCGTGGCGGGTGAATTTCTTATCATCGTTTAAACGCCAAAACTTGCAACGTTTGAGTGCTTATTCAAGCGTTAAGTGTCTGGCAACCAGCCACTGTACTTGTGAAAGTGTAAATACTGAAAAGAAAAATCCGATGGCGACCATGTTTAATCCCAGAAAAAAATCTGCTCATCTATTCTTGGCTACCAACTAGAGATCTATTCCCGAAGTAGAAATACGAAACAGGCAAAAGCCAGTCGCAGTCATTTGCAATATCACTTTGACGGTCTTCGGGCGAGCGACGTCGCCGGCAGATGGCAGCACCGAGGGGAGCAAACTCCGAACTAACTTGGCCCATTCAGCGAGTCAACATGGCAAGTTATAATCAACGAACTTGACATTTCTACCAGAAGTTGTATCGCCTTCCTGGGCACCTACTCATTTATCTTTCTATCTAAACAGGGGGCTAATTCTGGGGAATCTCGCATTCGACCCCATCTCGAAGGAAAATTCTCATTTTGTGACAAATGTCACATCTCCTATTCTCAGGAAATCATGCCCGACATAAGGCACGAGATTTCTTCAAGATGTTTGCCTTTTTCGCTCGACATGACGCGAGTGGTCGGGAGCAGTCGAGATCGAAATGACCTGAGATTTTTCCTTCAAGATGTGTCGAATGCGAGATTCCCGAGGATTATCACCCTGATTCGTATTCTAAGTCGTATTCTTTTTGAAGTCGGTTAAAAAGGGGGTATGTACCTATATTAACGTGTCACTGATCGTACCTATGCCCAAATAAGTTGATGCCGTAGTTTGCTCTTTTGGGGCGTCAGGGTTTTTTTTAATGTATTTTTTTTATTTAAGGCTGGAAGATGGCAGCGTGGCGGGAAATTCAAAATTTCCACAGTTTTTTACATTTTGTGGCTAAACTGAGCAATTTTTGTTTAGCGATTTTTCGTTCGCGGCAATAACTTATAGTATTCTTGTCATTGTTGTAAACAACAGAACAACAATAATTCAGCCGATTATCTGTTCTGATCTACGACAGGTTTTTTGGGCAGTGCCACTGCTTCGTAGACCAGAACATATAATCGGCTGAATTATTGTTGTTCCGTTGTTTACAATAATGAAAAGAATACTGTTTTATTGCCGCGAACGAAAAATCGCTGAAAAAAAATTGCTCAGTTTAGCTACAAAATGTAAAAAACTGTGAAAATTTTGAATTCCCCGCCACGTTGCTATCGTCCACCCTTAAAGGTACATAGGTGCCTATGCAATGTGTGGTTATGCGACTGCGGCCAACTCGATCGAAAACAAATCGGAAAAATAGTAGGCGCTATTTCTGATTGCTCGGTTCTTCGGCATTTTGATTCAGTGGAAATAAATGATCGCATCATTTTACGGGGCGGAAAAAGTTGTCCCTACCTAGTAGGGTGGCCATGATAGGTTTTAACTTGCATTTAAATCTTACTCTAGCGTGAAATAGGTACCCCATGAAGACATGCAGCGAAAATTTAAAAACGCAACTCTGGTATTTAGTCTGTACAAAACAAGCTATGATATTTGACCTGTGATATTTTTGTAATTTTTTTCAATTTTATAGGTACCATTTTCTTCATAGTGTGCCTGTGCTTCAAAAGTTCTATGCTAGACACTGATTTTTGCGACAGCTGGAAGAGGAATTTCCAAATGTCGTTAAACCTTTTTATCTTATCTTATCTTTGAGGTGCAGGAATGATAGCAGGATTTTACAAAATCGAAGTGAAATGTCATGGTGACTTTAGGCTTTAGTGTTATTAGTAGTCTGGTACTTTTAAAATTAGAAATAAAATTAATTTACTCAAAAAAGCTCGTAATGTGGACATTAATTCGACAACCTTCTTTGAGCAAAGTCGGACTTGCGGGCTACTTGGATTAGGCGCCAGAAAAGTTGTATGGAATTTCATTAATGTCCTGTGTTTTGCGGCCAGAAAAACATTAATGTCGAGTTTTGTTTCATAAATAGAACTCAAACATCAGGTGCAAAAAGTATTTATTTAGAATTAGGCTGTATGGGTACTGGCAGTCGACACATTGCACAGAAAAAAAAAGCGCGGCCATATTGTTTTCGACTTTTCGCGCGTTGTTCGAAGTGATTTTTTTCTGTGTTTTTGTTGAAAAAGTGAACTCTCAAAGCGACGAATCCTCGGATTTAATGTGTTTAACACCGCCGGACATTCAAAATCAAGCGAAATTAGTAATTGGAAATTTATTGCCACCGAAGTCAAAAGAAAAATACAAGCAAGCTTACCAACGAAAAGTTTGCGGAATGGAAAATCGACAAAAAGTACTTAATCTACGACAAATGGTAAGCTAATTAAATTACTATGTTAATTACTATTCTAATTAATATTTTAATTACTCGCATTGTTTAAGTAAAGCACTATACAAGCCTTGGTCTGCAATGAGTGCGCTTCTGGCCACGCTATGATTGCCTCGAGCTTAGCTTAGCTACGCTCTCGGCCCTCAAGTTTGGTCATCATTGCAGCCCTTGCTGGCCGCGCTATAAAGGCCTCGACCTTCGGTCTCGGCCTTCATTTCAGCTTGTCCATCAAGGGCTGCAATGCTGACCGCACTGTGAGGGCCTTGAGCTGCGCTACGCTGCGCTCTGTCGGCCATCAAAAGCGCGCCAGAAACGCACTCATTACAGATCGCGGCAGTAATGTACTAATAGCGATTGTTTTAAGGGTTAGCCCACGTAACGTCTTCTCATTAACACATTTGTGGATGAAAATGGTTGGACCACGGGAAAACAGGCGAAGTTAGTGAGTATTTTCTATGCTAGCCAGTATTTTTCGTGACAAGAAAGAGCCATACCAGTAGAAAGCCCATTTGTAGGAAAGATAGACCACAGTGAGAGGTTGACAGCGGCGGCCCGAATTCCTTGTCTAAGACTTTCTTACGAGGTCGAAACTAGTCGCCTTTCCCGAAGTCATCTGATCACAAAGGAATAAAAAAAAAGGTCTTTGCATCTACGTAATGAGATGATTTTATACAGCGTCCAGTGGCACCTTTACTCACATTAGATGGATGAAGAGACCACTCGGCGCTGCAGTGCCTGGGACATTGAAAGAAATAAAATAAAGAACGGAATAAAAGTGAGTGAAACCGTCAAATCAATAAAAAAAGATAGATAGTGGTTCCATCAAAAGTCCGCGAGCTAAAACTTCGATGGTGACTCTACAAATATCGTTTCGCCCTTCGCTAACGAGTGGAGTGTCCGGGCCAAATCCAGTTTCGCTCAATTCCTCACAAGCGTCTCGGCCCCACTCAAACGAAGCTGGAATCGCATTAGCCGCTTTGAACAGTCGCTTTCTTTAGATCCGGGGCCTGGACAAAATTTCCGCGCGTTTTCTGAACTATGTCTTCACAGAACCGGTCTAAAATCTAGCAACTTTTGGTGATTTCGTGATCAGCGGAGTCTAAACAAACTGCCTAAAAACTCCCAGTCAAGTACGAAAAAAATATACTCAACCAAAACTACAAGTTAAAATTTACACGTTCCAAGTCAAAATAATCGAACGTTCAACCGCGACCTTCGCTGAGTCGGAGAGGCACCCTAAGAAGAAGAATCACTACTGAGGGGTTACTTCACACCTCAAGTGTGGGTAAAGTACCTACTACTAAGCCGCGGGCGTCCACACGACGTTTTCCTTCCCCATGAGTACTGCAAGTGTAGCAAGCGACGCATCTCCGACCCCGTCTTCCATCTCTACACGGTGTTTCGATATGAGTAAAGCGACGACCCCCTTCACTGTTACAGGACCTTTCTGTAACACCCGACTCAGGGGTGATTATTTACACGACACTGTAGAAAAAAAAACGAAAAATACCCAAAAAACATTAAATTGTGCTTACTACCAAACAAACGCTTGCGGCCGCACTCGCAATATCGGGGCGCCACATCGCGCGCGCGCTTTAAGTAGGCCGGGGGTGTCCGCACATCGCGGTTGTTACCTAGAACAAATTGAACAAGGTAATTTGTGAATCAAACATTTTGTTGAAAAAATATAAACTTATTTTTAGTTTCAAGCGTTACTAAAACTATCTTCCCCGAGTCGGGTGTCACTAAGCAAAACAACACCCTGTATACAATTTATCCATTCACCATCTCCCCCACTATATCTACAGAGAACTGCATAACCAACAGTAAAGTGCTTGGGAAATTTCAGCTTTTCTCCATCTCTCGGTGTGAAAACTTTGGGGACGCTGAAAGTTCGCCAAGTGTGGAGAGGCTGCACCACGAAACATCCTGTGAGGAACGGAACGGCCACTTGGAAGAAGGGAAGGATATTTTCGTAAGTGACTTGACCTTACGGACCTGAGCCACCTCCGACCACTTTAACGAATATTTGTCGACATCTAAAAAGGAAGATGTAGCCTGTACATGTCCCACTAGCTGGGCAAAGGCCTTCTCTCAGAGAGAGAGTTCGAGCTTAATCACCACGCATGCTCAATGCGGATTGGCGATTTTTGCGTTGAGGGTATAATGTCTCATACGCTCAGGTTCCCTCACGATGTTTTCCTTCACAGTTAGCGAGTGGTATTGCTACTACAAATTCACAAATGTACGTAACTACGAAAATAAACAAAGTCATAGATACATGCCCGCACTGGGAATCGAACCGGGTACCTCTTGCTTCAGAGTCCACTGTTCTACTCACTAGACCACCACCGCTCTTATACTAGCTTGAACTTGTAAGAAGGGAAGGATATTTTCGTAAGTAACTTGACCTTACGGACGGGAGCCATCTCCGAGCACTTTTGCGAATTCAATATTTGTCGACACCTGTGATGCTATTGTGTTCATATTGACACAGTTTTTTTAAATTAATTTCTCATATTAATTTCTTCTTCTTTTGTCCTCCTCCGTGGAGTCTGAGGCTGACACAAGGGCTTTCCTTTTCTTTTCATCTCTGTTCATGGCTAGGGCGGGCAGATCTGACTAAGTTGCTCCCGTCTCTTTCGTCTCAGAGAGAACGCTTATTGCTTAGTTTGGTGTATTTGACAAAGTTTTAAAATTAATGTATCTTTGAATTCGCTTAGTCATGCGGTCAATTTATATAGGTACTTCGTAATGTTTATTCGAAGGTATATAATAGTCCGTGCGATGAGAATGGGATGCGACCATTTGGAACTGAGACGCGCCCGATCGGCAAACTCACGTCGAAGCTTCTTTATCGAAGTAAATAAAGTAAATTTTCATTCTCATCCCGCGCGGATTATAAGGCTATTTTATGCAGCAAAACTCTGTATAAGGTTTTGGTTAGTTACTGACACTGCATCCGTAACGCTAGCCGGGCGGCAGCGGCGGCCGGCGGCCGGCGATGTGGCGCCCAATATTGCGAGTGCGGCCGCAAGCGATAGTATAATATTTTTGGTTTATTTTCCACAGAATTTTTTAATTTGTTTGCTTCAGTATCGTGTTAATCATCAGGAGTCGGGTGTCACTTTATACGAAAGGGTTTTCTCCGCCTACCTTGTGTATACGTACTTACACGTAGTTCTGTACAGTTAAAGTTTGTGCCTGCACCGAAGTGAAAAGCTGTGTGTAAGTGCAAAAGCTTCTTAGGCTGCGCTCTGATTCTGAAAGTTGAACCTTGGGCGAAATTTATTTGCCGTCAATTAGTGAAGTTTTTACCATGCCTTTTTAGTAAGCAAATATCGCCAGAAGGCAGTGTTACCCAGCAAGATTTTAGACATTAACTACTAATAGTTGGAGAGCTGGTGACCAATCGAGATATTTTTTCGTACAAGGCTGGGAGTTAGTAGGCTGATAGAGTAGACTTCGCTGAGTCTGGGAAAAATATTTTTTTGGTCCGGTCGCGGTTGAAAGTTAGATTTCTTCGACTTTGAAAGTTTAAATGTATGGGTTGAGTCATTTCTTTTTTGTCTACAAGGCTTGGAGTTTTTGGGCTGCCTTTTTAGTCTTCGCTGATCACGAAATCACTATTTATTACTAGCCAAACGCGGTAGAAATATTGTTTTTTATAACCTAGAAAGTGTGAATTTTTGGGTTATAAAAATCAAACTTTCAACCACGCTTGGCCAAAAAAACAAATATTTTCTTGTTCAACGGAGTCTCAACAACTAACCTAGAATTTTCTAGCCTTGTACGACAAAAAAAATATACTGAACCCATACATTTAAACTTTCAAAGTCGAAAAAATCTAACTTTCAACCGCGACCGTGCCAAAAAAATATTTTTCCCAGACTCAGCGAAGTCTACTCTATCAGCCTACCAACTCCTAGCCTTGTACGAAAAAATATCTCGATTGGTCACCAGCTCTCTAACTATAAGTAAATAATACAAAATAAAAAACTTGGAATATTTGTGTTTAGGGGAAACGCAGGTAACCTCAACTCCATACAAAAGGGGAGATCTGTTTCCTCCCTGGATAATTGTTTTAGAAAAAATATGTTATGCCATTCAATCTATATTTACCTCTGCCATGTCCCTATGAAAACACCTTTTTTTGTTATTTTAATTATTTAAATAAATTTTATTAAAATAAATCAAATAGTAAAAAAAAGGAACACATAGCTCAGCTGGGGTGTGTCTGGACATGGCAGAGGTACATATAAATTGAATGGCATAAACATATTTTTTCTAAAATAATTATCCAGGGAGGAAACAGGTCTGCCTTTTTGCATTTTTTGTATGGAGCAGCCGGCTACCCGCGTTTCGTCTTAACGGATTTAACACTCGTTTTAATGTTAACTGTGTATAGTGTTCATGATAAGGCTAGCAGCGTTCCCCCGCTGCCCTGCCAGGGAAATCCTCTGCGCCAGGTATGCCCCGGAACGGTAGTCAAAGCCCCGGTTCCTCAGACGCCGACCAATTTCCCTTATTAAAGATCCTACCAAAAATATTTTAACTCTTCAAGCAATAACTTCATAAACTCTACACCTTAGTCAAAATATGTGGCTTGGCCGTTTCGGTACCGTCATGTCCATTCAAGCCCTGACCCGAGCAAATGAAACTCCTTGCCACATCTTTCTGTTTTACCACTCTTGTGTTTTTACTGAGCGCATTTGCTTTTCGTCCTTTTTGCTAATTAAAATAATTACTTTTGGGTTTTGTTTTGCTTCTGCTAGTAGTGGTAGAGTCTAGGTTTTAATGAAACGTGCACCTGTATTGCAAAAAGCTAAGTCAGACTCCCATGCGGTGGAAATGAGCTAGGAAGCGGGTGAAATAAATAATAAAGGTTCTACTTTCAGAGATTTTTTGGCATGTTTCCTCTATTCAATTAAATGCACGAAATCTCATATTGGTTCGTCATTTAATAGCGCTCCAGGCACGAAATAAACAAAATACCTACTAGCATCTAGAAATTACGACACCAAACTTTTGTTTCTATAACTAGTTTTTTGTTGTTATTATTCAAAACCATTGTCATTGCCATTGTTAGAATAGCAAAATAATAGTATCAAAAAGCTAATATCTCCTCGAACAAATAACCAAAAAGTAAATGGACTTTAGATATCAATTAGGCTCAACAAAAATCAGCTGGGGTGTGTTTAGTTTCTGGAAAGAACAAAGAAAAACCATTTCAGTCTATCGCCCCCAGCATTGGAAGAAGAAACAGAAACACGATTATTCGTAGCGCATTTTATGTATTGCCAAAGCGACCAGATGCTGTAAAGTTGCACTACGTGTTATTGCAAAGTTTCACGCCTGCACAATACTAAAAGTATTTCCACTCTAAAAGCGGAATTCCTACGATAAGCCGGCGCGCAAGCAACTTTTTAGTTCGGACGACTGTAATTTGTACAACTATGTACTACCTATTGTTTTTATACTTTTTGCAAAAAACGATAAAACATACATATACAAGCAATTAACTTGGTGTGGCTATAGGGCTTTGAACGCGGTTTGAATGATTGTTGTTGGCGCCCGCGGTTTGGACACAAAAATCATGAAGTCTCTCTCTACCTACCTTCTGTATGTACGCTTCTGTATTTATGTAACTTTATTTCCAAAAGAATTACGATAAAGTTTATTAAAGTACATAGTTAAAACAAAACAATTATTCTTCCTCTTTTCGGTCTTTAGATATAGATCGTTACGCCGGCGAATACCTAATTACTTAGCAAAAATTCACTCCAATTTTCACGTTTTTGCTCGAAAATTGCGGCTCGATTGAAATTCATTTTTGCCTATAAACCACCGCCTTCCTGTCATCATCATCATCACCCCACCTCTGCCCACTGTTGGATATAGACCTTTTTCCCCTCGCGCCACCTTCCACGGTCCCCAGTCATACGCATCCATGGACCCTCCGCCGCCGCCTGCCTATACTACATAAAGGGTGGTCCAAATAAGGATGTCCAAAGATTTCTTTTAGGTCCTCTCGCCTAGGGCTATCCAAAAATACACGATGTTTGTACAGCGATTTTTCGTGGTTTAGAAGTATTCATTTTTTTTATGTGTTTTTATTTTACGAATTTCCTTCCGGAACGTCTAAAGATAGTCAGAAAATAGTTTAGAACTACGAAAAGTCGCTGAACACAGAAATTTTTGACGTCCTTATTTGGACCACCTTGTATATGTATAACAGTTTAACTCGATATCATGAAACCCAGACCACCTTGCTGCACAAGTCGCAGAGCAGCTGGTCCAACAAAAAGTGAAGTGAACTGGAGCGAGTTCCGCCAAGTTTCGCCGCTGACAAGGCGGGCGGAATGTAGGACTTTCGTCGCAACTTAGATACTTAGGTACCGACTTACATACAGGTTAGAAAGTACTTCAGAATAATCTACAGGTTGTTACAAAAAGGTCCTGTCAAACTTTGTCGGCATGAGCAGTTTAATTAAGGGTGGCATTAATAGTCGTCAGCTCAAGCTCGAACTGGTAGGTACTCGGTGAAAACAAAATCACCGACTTGAGACCCTGGCTAATGTCAATGTCAAACTCAAGCTAGTGTTCAATATTAATATGCTAACAGCTACTCAAGCTCGAGCTTGAGACTGACCAAAGCTTGTGCTTCTATTAATACCACCGTTAGTTTAGACAATAATAACATCTAGCTTTTCAGCTGTTAAACTTATTCGGTGTGGTGTGATCCATCGGGCTGTACAACTAATAGGTTAAAAAAAATATCGTCACATTATTACATTAAGCGGTGGTGGTCTAGTGGGTAGAACAGTGAACTCTGAAGCGAAAGGTCCTCGGTTCGATTCCCGGTGCTGGCATGTATCTATGACTTTGTTTAATTTAAAAGTTACGTACATTTGTGAATTTTTAGTAGCAATACCACTCGCTGACGGTGAAGGAAAACATCGTGGGGAAACCTGAGCGTATGAGGCGTTATACCCTCAACGCAAAAATCGCCAACCCGCATTGAGCACGCGTGGTGATTAAGCTCGAACTCTCTCTCAGAGAAGGCCTTTGCCCAGCTAGTGGGACATGTACAATTGTACAGGCTATATCTTACTTTTTTTTACTATTACACATTTTTCATTGCTACCATCAAAATCACTAAAGACAAAAAATAAACGTATTTTTTCATAGTAACTGCAGAGTTACGATCGCCGTAAAAGGGCATTTAACGATGGCAGTAACTTTTTGATAAGTATTTTATCATCGCTGTCTACTTGCACAATGATATCTGGCATTAAAAAATAATGTCGATAAAATCAAGGGAAGTACTGCTGAATAGTTCGCGTAAAGGAACAATAAAAACTGGGTAATACGAGGAGATTAGGGTGGCATCAATAGTTGTCATCTCAAGCTCAAGCTCAAGTAGGTGATCTCAGAAAACAAAATCAACCGAGCTTGAGGTAGCTGTCAGCATATTAATAGACACTAGCTTGAGCTTGACACTGACATTAGCCGACTTGATCCTTGAGACTTGAGCCGACCTTGGCTAATGTCATGTAAGGAGCAGTAGATAATTTCTTCTCTATCTTGACATACTATACAAGGTGTTACAAAAGTAACTAACTCTTTTTACAGGGTAATAGCACGCGGTGATAGGGATCACAACCTTAATATTTTATTTTATTAGATTTGGCGGGAGAAAAGTATTTTTTTAATATTGTTTTCATTGACTTTCACAACGTTTTAACAACTTAAAGCTATTTAAAAGCACTTACACGCACAAACATATTTTTAAATTTGAACAAAAAAGTTATGAAAATTTTTCAATTTTGAGGTTATAATATAATAAGTGATTTTATTAAATTTTTTTTTACAGATTTGACATCCTGTTGACCAGTAGGTTACACCCTGTAAAAAGAGTTAGGTACTTTTGTAACACCTTGTATACCTAACTACTAAATAAAAAAAAATAATTACCACCGTCATTTTAGCTTCAAATTTGCATATCTCATAAACGGCGGAAACGTAAAAATTTTGATAAAACATATCTAAGAACACTAGCTATAAAACCAGCTTTCAAATGAAAAAAAAACCGCATCCAAATCGGTTCACCCGTTTACGAGCTACATACAATGCCACAGAGAGACAGACACACACGCATAGCGGTCAAACATATTATTATAACACCCCTCTTTTTGGGTCGGGGGTTAAAAACAAAGTCGGTTTACGCGTCTGTCTGTGTATTTATCCGCTAACTCCTCCAGAGTCTTCCTACACCACGAAAAGGATTTTGATGCGGTTTTCATCGTCCACTTTTTCTAGTCTAATGGGGGATTTTCTGGGGGATTTTCTGTTGATCCGACATGGAGTCTTACTACAGAGAAAATACTTCTCAACTTCATTGCTCTGCAACTTCATCTTTCATCGACGTAGACGTCATTCCATTTAGGTACACGAAAAAGTGCACAACTTTGTCATTGTTTTGTATGAGTGAATGGTAAAACAGGAAACTTTATTATTATTATTATTATTTTATTACACACTAGCAGCTTGAAGCTGATGTGTGCGCTCCACCACTAATACCTAAATGTGTTTGGACGTTTCTGCGAAGGCCAACAAGCGCGAACTGGCATTAAAAAAACCCTTAAGAGTCCCCTTCAGGACCGTGGGAACTCGGTGACGGCCAAGCGCGTGAAACACTGTTTTCTACTCCGTGCAATTTTAGTGGTTTTAAAGCCGAAGGTATTTTGTTGCACTGGTGATTCTGAGCCAAATTACAAAATTTCATTCCAAAACGCGCGAAAATAAAACACGTCTCCATACAAATTAATGGTGTCGATTGGCGATAGCCGTTTGTATTGGGAAGTGTTTTTTTTTCGCTTGTTTTGAAGTAAAATTTTGGAATTTGGCTCAGAAGCACGAGTGCAACTTTCGGCTTTAAAACCACTTAAATTGCACGGTTTATAGCGGTTTCACCCAGAGCGAGACGGGGCGCGGGAAAAGTGAGAGGCAATGCGGCTGTATGAGTATACGTGTGTTCGTGTCCTTTCGCGAGTATCTAGTTGTAGTTGTAATGTAATAGTTCTATTTTACCAAAATTTTTCGCAGTTCAGCTGCCATTTCTACATTTTATTCTTCTTCTTCTTCGTCGTTACGCTCTTGTCAGAGCGGTCGTGGTCCACATGCAGTATTATCAGTGGCTGATGTTGCGCGCCTTACGATGCCACGCCATTTATCTCGGTCAGAGGTTGCCCGGGTGCATTCATACAATGTTTTCCCCACAGTGGTCTTGATTTGATCAGTCCATCGCATCGGTGGTTTTCCCCGAGTTCTAGTGCCTTCCACCCTTCCCTGCATTACAATGCGCTCAATGGAGTTGTGGTCTTGTCGGGATATATGGCCAAAAAATCTCAAGATACGACTTTGTACAGTACTTGACAGACGCTGCTTGATGCCGAGTTCTCTAAGTATGGATTCGTTGGTTCTGAATTCCGTCCACGATACTCCAAGCATTTTTCTCCAGCACCACATTTCCAGAGCGTCTATTTTTCCCCTTTCGATCTCTCGGAGTGTCCATGATTCCGCGGCGTAGAGAAAGATGGGGAACACCAGTGTGTATACGAGCCGGGTCTTAGTGGCTTTGGTAATGTTGCGGTTCTTCCATACTTTCTTCAACTTATCCATTGCCGATCTAGTTATTGCCATACGACGTTTCACTTCATCCACACTACATTTTATTAGGTATTTCAAAAACCTTTTTTTCTGAGAAGTACACACGACAGCACGTCGACGCTTACACGCTAGCACTCTACTCGGTTACGTTAGGGGCGACTTTACAACAAAAGTGTACAGTCTGACGTGCTGTCGTGTGTACAACACAATAGACAGTGTAATAATGTAAGTAAATAACAGCTGAAAGTAACCCCTTTTTCGGCGCGAAAAACGCATCGCTGTAATTTCTTTCAGGCTATATTTTTTATTATAAAAACAATTTGCAAACTTCCATATTGATCATCTACTGATATAAACCAAGTTTCAGTAAAATCCAGCCTGTAGTTTAGAAATTAAACCGGAGCTACGTTTGTATGGGAAAATGGTGCTGTAACGCCCTCTTAATTGTCTTTTCAGCGACATCTAGTTGGAACTAAACTTCTCATGAGCTGTCAGAAAATCGGCCATCGCAACCGTCCGAAGCCGGGGCGAGTTGCTAGTTAAGGATAATAATAAGCTATGCTCTTTGGACGTGGAGTAATACGTATAGTGCGGAGTAAAAAGTGCAAGAAGCTGATTAAATCATCCCGAGAAAAGAGAATTTTCAATAAACTTAGTTAGGTACGATTCTCAGCTGAACGTGGTTCTTTCACAGTTTCATTTGGAGATGAAACTTTGCATATTATCTACCTACCAGGAGTAATTTTAGTGCTCGCTTAGAATTCTGCAGGGAAAAACATTTTTCTTTATCCAACAATAAATTTTCTGGGCTCAAAAGGTTATGAACGAGGAATGTTAGCAAGAAACGAAAGCTATGGAACACCATCAAAAGGAGAAAGGTTGCATATCTATGACGTAATATTATTATGTTCAGACACGAGAGATATAGCCTCCTGCAACTTATAATGATGGGAAAAGTCGCTGGCAAGAGACGCGTCGGTCGAAGGAGAAAATCCTGGATAAGAAACACGTTATTGTACTGGGATCGCGAGGTCTGCCCAACTATTTCGCCTCGCGAGAAACAAAAGAGATAATGCAGAGCTGACCGCCAACCTTCGCCGAGTCGGAGAGACACCCTAAGAAGAAGAAGAACAATAAATCTGCATCGAGAAGTTGTCTTCATGGATACTTCGTTGAGCTGAACGTCGTCTTCTTCTTTCTCACCGTTGGTTGAGTTACACACCGTGGTTCAGTTACCCTAGCCAAAAAATATAAAATGCCTACTAAAAATAGGCCACCCTGTATTTTGTAAAAATAGACAAACCAGCAGACCAAAAACAAAACAAAACGACGTGAAAAAAAAGTGGAAAGAATATTGAATAAAACCATCAAAGTCAAAGGAGCTGTAATATTAAAAAGAACAGTTTCACCTCAAGATACTTATTACCTTGTAAGCGAGTCGGTGCAAAAACACTCACACAAAGGCGGGCGAGAAGTCACGAAAGTCAAGCGGATGGGGCGCGTGTTTGCAAACTCTACATGTTTTTACACTTAAACTTTCGTAACTTTGGTCGGCGCGTGCGCGGCGTCTATTGACACGCAGTCTGAGACTGGCCACGGCATCGCGAGGGCCGTCTCAGCTCCATGATTAAGGTCTCCGAATGAGAACCGAAACTAATCGGCTACACCGACATAATAAAAGTAAGTTTAACCGTTTACGAAATACAAAATGTACATAATTATGTTGCCAATTTGTAGAGCCTAGGCCTAGTTGCATCCACGGTCCGTGGTTGCGTGTGTCTAGTATGTATGTTTTATTGCCTACCTGGCTAAGATGTCACATACATAAATTGTATCTCTGCAGCGAGCCAAGACAAAAGCCGGTTGTCATGTTAGAGCCTCTAGAGTGGTAGCTTTAACAATGTCTCAAAATAGCACGTTTTACTCTATGTAGAGAGCTGAGTTGGGTCAAATAAGAACAGGCTTGGCTAAGGTGGCGTATAACTCAAACATGTCTTCTCTATGTTCAAGACAAACTTCAATTAAGGCTATGGAGGATATAAAAGTAAATAAAATATATACACGTTTACATGAGTAAAATTGAGTTACAAAAAGAATGATGAATCCATCATTAAAAATGAATGATTACTTATTTCATGGCATCGAAGTAGTATGTAAAAACGGAATCAATAAAATTAAATATAAACCCAGAGTATAAGGCATAGTTTGTAACCACGATCTACTACGGAAAATGGAAATACGCGGCCGCCCGTAGCGGAAACGCAATTTTTTCTTAAAAAAAATATGAATTTACGCTGTGTTCGCCTGAATGGGCGGATTCCCTTCCTTTGTTGCAAAGGAGAAATGTATTTCAAGTACCCAACGCCCTCCAAGAAGCTTTGGCCATTTGCGTGAGGGCCGATTTACGCTTCAGTAAGTGCACAATAGTGCTATCCCTACCTACGAGTATATTTCCAAGAGTACGTGAAATATTGATATTACCATGACTGTAAGACAAACAAAACTAAGACATTTGCATCTACATAATGAGACGCAAAGTCTAGTGGCACCTTCACTCCACACTAAGCACGCTTGATAAAATAGTGAAGATTAAGGGTTACCACTAGTTGTTCTAGAACGCTACTTAAACTCAGTTTAAACAGAGTTCAGACTGTCGATAAAGCAGTGCATGTTTTGATATGAAGAGAGGGATATTAAAATCAAAACATGCACTGTTTTATCGACAGTCGACACAACTAAACTCCACTTAAACTGAGTTTAAACAGAGTTCAAGGAGCTTTCTAGTTTGAACTGAGTTTAAACAGAGTTTAAGTAGCGTTCTAGAATACCACCCTTAGGATATACGTGAAAAAATTGTTACATAGACGTAGGTTCTCTTAGCGACATGTATCGTCTCCGCAATACATTAAATTGGTACTTTGCACTTTTTGCCGCCACACAGCGGTATAATTATTTGTCATCATTTTCACCAGTGAAGTCAGTTTTTTTTTTTTTTTAATTTGAATCCTGTTTTTTTTTAGGAAATTGTGAAATTTTAGCCCTCTGGTGCCGTGGGAGAAAAGTCGAAGTTTACTAAAGGACGGATTATTTGAAAATAATCGGCTTCTTATAATGTTTACTGTCCCTGCCCCATCATTTAAGCTTATCTGGAGCTATGTATAGTGTAGTCTAAGATGAAGTCTAAGAAACACAATTAATGTAAAGTGTAACTAAAATGTATGTCAAACGTGAAGGAAGGAAGCGTCGAGGCAGGCTCCCAGGCTTGCCCCGGTTTGCGCCGGTTTGCGCCGGTTTGCCCCAGGGACAAAAGCGCGGTCTGAAGTTATTCATCACAAAGTTGTGTACAAAGTGGGAAATAAACGTCAGCAAGACATCCTTGCCAGCGACTTCGTTCGCGTAGCCTTAAAAATTGCCTATATTTTGACTGAATGAGTTACTCTAGACTTACTCAAAACAGGGCCTATGTTCTATTATATCCATTCCAAACATCCAAATCAGCCCAGGCATTTCAGCGTTAAAGACACACTCTTGGAATAGAGATAGCTTACACACAATAGGATTAATTGAATGAGCGAGCGAAGCAAGAGAACGCTTTAACGGCTGGACGGATTCGGACGATGGAGTAGAGTGGTGCGTAAGCATCAATAACCAATATTCACCACACCAATATTCAAAATTAAAAAGAACCCTGAAATTATAACTTTATATTAGAATATCTCTTAAACGGCTGAACAGACTTTGATGAAACATGTCTAAGAACACTCGCTAAAAAAAATATAGAAATAGAAAACTGCATCCGTTCGGTTCACCCTTTTAAGAGCTACGGTGCCACAGACAGACACACAGGCATACATACAGATAGACAGACAGACAGCGGCACCTATTTATTTTGTAGTAAGTACTACATTGACGCGGAAAAAACGTGACTGAGCCGATGGACTGTGAACGCTAAACAAAATAATACGTCAATCAATGTAAGGATGTACCGTCTGCCATGCAGGTTTGTTCCCAATCGACCTTCCGTGTTACTGTTATTCATCATTATCATCATCAGCCTGTTAGCACCCACTGCTGAGTAAAGGCCTCTTCATGCTCACGCCACCTCTCACGATCCTGCGCCAGGCGCAACCACTGTTTTCCGGCTACTTGGGCTATGTCGTCGGACCATCTGGCTGGTCTTCCCTTCTCGAACTGTTCTTAACCTCTGCTATTCACCATCATCGTCTTCATCAGCCCACTTCTGTCCACTGTTGGGTAAAGGCCTTTTTCCCCTCGCACCACCTTTCTCGGTCCTTCGCCATCCATGGACCTGCCGACTCAACGATGTCTTCCGACTATCGGGCTGGTGGTTTTCCTACAGACAGACAGACACACGCACATAGCGGTCAACTTATGACACCCCTCTTTTTGGGTCGGGGGTAACTGTACGTTAAGAAACTGTACCATAAATTATGAGCCGAATCGGTTGAGGGGTTGCTGAGATATGGGGTCGCGAGTTCATAGTTTTGGGTGAACCACTAGAATTTACTTTTTTGCAAGATTCACCGAAATAGGCGAGCTCAAAACCCCGAGGTTGTACAGGGAAATGGCCGCCCGGAAGGAAGGAAGCTGGAGAAGGAGAATTTTATATGCTCGGTCAGACATCAAAAACCAGCTTGACAAAGCTTGGTAGCCAGAAATGACGGACGTATCGATTGCAGATGGACAAAGTCCATTGCGGAATGGCGACCCCGAGAGGGGAAGAAATCAGTTGGCAGACCACCTGCCAGATAGTCCGACGACATAGCCCAAGTAGCCGGAAAACAGTGTTTACGCCTATCACAGGATTATGAGAGGTGGCGTGAGCATGAAGAGGCCTTTACTCAGCAGTGGGTGTTAACAAGCTAATGATGATGATCTTTTAGGTGAAAAACGTGAACTTCCCGAAAGGACCACTTCCCAAAACGACCACTTCCCAAAAGGTCCACTTCCCTGATGATGAGCCAGAACTGCTAGACAATCGAGGTCACAACTCTAAGGTTCTACAAGCATAGGCCGGTATGGAACTTGGTTATTCCCACACGTTGGATAGAAAGATGAAGTAGTTTGCGGCAATGCCCACCGGACCTGCCACGGACTCGCGCCTCACGAAGTTAGGACAGGACTGTCGGGGTCAAAAGTGTTACTTACGCCCTGGGGCCTGATTGCGTAACTTTAACATCAATCACGATGCCTCTCAATTTGATTCAAGATGGATGACCTAAAACGGCATTTATTTGATACGAGGATATCAAGTGAACGAAACCACTCAATAACATTACATTTTTATAGTCCTTTTTTTCATTCCTTCTGTTAAAGATTGTGAGTCTCGATCACGATTATAAACATGACCGCTTTGAAAGTGACCTTTTAGATGTGAAAAGTTAGACCTATCCTTCCATCGTTGTTTTCGTTATTTTACACGAGTATTTAACATAATAATATCTAGGATGATTGTGATACCTGTGCATGTTATATCTTTCGGTTTCAGGTAACTAATAATTAACTAATCATACAATTACAGCAAGTTACAACAGTTAACAAAAATTACAATTACAACAGTTAACTAATAATTCAATTACAGCAAGCGAGAAGAAGCCCCTTCGCCATTCAGGAAACAACAATGAGGTATTTACAGCTAGATGAGGAACTGAAATTAAGCACATATCTACATCACTGTACCCTGTATAAATAAGTTTCCCCCACATCGGCATGTAAAACGGAACACAATTTCTATACAAGTAAAGTTCACTTTACTTTATAAATAGTTCTCTGGAAGTTGGGACATAAGGGGTTACTATGAAGCGATTTAAAATGCTGTAATATAATAAGATTGTCTATGCTCTGTATAGGCCATCATGTTATGTTATTATGTAGTCACTATCAGATATTTGTTGAAGTCGGAAACTGAACACTGCCTGCATTTGCATTATTGCAAGTCACACAAGATAGTATAAAATATTGTGTATAAAAAATATCAGTACTTAGTAGGTAGGTATCGAATTGAGATTTCGCACTTGGCCCCTTATAGTAAAAGTTGTGTATATTGATGAGTTTTAGTGTCGCACACCTTTCTGAAATACCCTGTATACTACCAAAAGTTACGGATATGACCGGGCAATCAACGTACCAACCAAGCGGTCCAAGACCAGACCCTGTATTATCTAAAATATCCACCGAAAAAATAACGGTTTTTAAATGTCAAAATAAAGATTGTTCATTTCAATAAGGGCTATTTTCGAGTGTTTTGACGCTCGGAGGTTGAGTGGAATTTTTAGGTAATAGAGGCGCAGGTGGCCCGTCCGAAATAGGGTTGAAGTCGGCAAGGACAACCTTTGAATGGATAGAACTGAGAGCAAATACACGAGTAAGGTAAGTAGGTATACAAAGGGAGGGATACAAATACAATACAATGTTGTAGTTAGGTACTGAGTCCATAGTAAGCCCTCAGAGCGCATGTTAGTAAAACGTGCCTCGACTAACGCCCCGGTGGATTATTTGTACTATGCATGCGATTCTGGTTGGCATCATGTTACCATTCCTCCTGGGGATTAAGGTTGGACGATAGCAACGTGGCGGGAAATTCAAAATTTTCACAGTTTTTTACATTTTGTAGCTTTACTGAGCTATTTTTGTTCAGCGATTTTTAGTTCGCGGCAATAACATTATTATTTTTATTATTGTAAACAATAGAACAACAATAATTCAGCCGATTGTGTGTTCTGGTCATGTACAAGTTTTTTGGGCAGTGCCACTGCTTCGTAGACCAGAAAAATAATCGGCCGAATTGTTGTTGTTTACAATAATGAAAAGAATACTATGTTATTGCCGCGAACGAAAAATCGCTGAACAAAAATAGCTCAGTTGAGCTACAAAATGTAAAAAACTGCCAAAATTTTGAATTTCCCGCCACGTTGCTATCGTCCCACCTTAAATAGACATTTACTTACACAGGGCCCGATTTCTGAGGAGCGGTACGGTAAGTACTTAACTTTAAAGATTTTTCATAGCTCCAAGGGATTGCAAATTGTAGGCATTCCACGCGTATCGGGGGAAAAGGAGGAGCACAAAATCACGATAAAAGTTTTATCCCACTATCGGCTAGCGCCATCTTGCTTTATTTCACCGCGTAAAGCGAGATGCCGCTAACCGATAGTGAGATAAAACTTTTATCGTGACATTGTGCTCCCCTAGCTGGAAGACGGACGGACGTTCAATGCAAATAATTTATTTATGGCATATTTATACAATTTGACTTTGACAGACAAACGGACAGATGGACGGACAACGAAGTGATTCTACGAAGAGTATTAAGGCGCTGGGCATAGTGAATTAGCCCGCGCGCAATGAAAAATGCACAAAATCGATTCCTGTATCAAATACACAAAAAAAATCGAAAATGTTCACATATCAAACCCTAGAATTAGTTGAGACCTATCTAACACAGCCAGTTTTGTGTTGATATCCATAACAGATTGCAAGATATTTTTGCTTGAAAAAAATTTCGCCGCCTAATCTATATATATAAAAGGCTTAGGTTGACTGACTCATCACGCTACAGCCCAAACGGCTGAACCTATAAGTATGAAATTTGGACAAAAGTTGCGTTATATGGTGGAGGGTTCATTTAAGAAGCGATTTTTTTTTATTTAACCCTTAAGTGGGTCAAAATAGGGCTCAAAGTGTGTATGGGAAAAAATTTTTTTTGGGTCTTATAATCTTAAATCTTGGTTTTTTGTACTTTTTTTTTAAAATGACTTGACACCTATTTCAGATTTTTTCTCATTTCTATGTTCTTAAGGGTTAAAATGGGTGCCAAAGTTTTTCGATTTTTTTCACCAGTTACGATCAATGCTGGAACAAAACCGCTAATGCCACAACAGTGAAAATTTGTCAATAGTTGTAATTTGTGGACACGCTACGGGTTAAGACAGATTTACTTCAAGTTTAACCCTTAAGGCGGTAAAAATGGGATCCAAAGTTTGTATGAAAAAAAAAAATTTTTTGTCCGGATTTACTTGCAACTAAGAATTCGTATATTAAATCAAAAATAATTTAACACCTGTTTTAGCTTTTTTCTAATTTTAGCCGTTTAAGGGTTAAACGAGGTTGAAATGTATGAATATTTTTCGTGATGTAGTGTCAACGTCGGGCCCAAACCATTTAAGCTACAACTATGAAATTGAAACTGCAGTAGCGTTTTGTAGCAAAACTACCCACCATGAAGAAAAACATATAATTTTAACCCGTCAAATGCCCAAACCGGGGTTCAAAGTTTGTATGAAATAAAAATTTATTTTGGTCCGTTTTACTTGAAACTTAGTATTTGTAAATTTAATAAGAAACAATTAAACACATGTTTCAGCGTTTTTCAAAATTCTGCCCACTAAAGGGTTAAAAGGGGTAGAAAAGTTTGAAGATTTTTCCTGATTTAGTATCAATGCCAGGCCTAAACCATTAAAGCTACAACTATGAAATTGAAACTGCAGTAGTGTTTTGTGGCAAAACTACCTACCATGAAGAAAAAAATATAATTTTAACCCTTCAAATGCCCAAACCAGGGTTCAAAGTTTGTATGAAATAAAATTTTTTTTTGCTCCGATTTACTTGAAATTAAGTATTAGTATACTCAATCAGAAAAAATCAAACACGTGTTTCAGCGTTTTTCTCATTTCAGCCAATGAAGGGTTAAAATGGGTGGAAACGTTGAAGTTTTTTTTCTGATGTAGTAGCAATGCTGGGCCCAAACCATTGAAGCTACAACTTTGAAATCTGAATGTGCAGTAGCGTTTTGTAGCAAAACTACCCACCATGAAGAAAAAAATATAATTTTAACCCGTCAAATGCCCAAACCGGGGTTCAAAGTTTGTATGAAATAAAAATTTTTTTTGGTCCGATTTACTTGAAACTTAGTATTTGTAAATTTAATAAGAAACAATTAAACACGTGTTTCAGCGTATTTCAAATTTCTGTCCACAAAAGGGTTAAAAGGGGTAGAAAAGTTTGAAGATTTTTCCTGATGTAGTATCAATGCCAGGCCTAAACCATTAAAGCTACAACTATGAAATTGAAACTGCAGTAGTGTTTTGTGGCAAAACTACCTACCATGAAAAAAAGAATATAATTTTAACCCTTCAAATGCCCAAACCGGGGTTCAAAGTTTGTATGAAATAAAATTTTTTTTTGGCCCGATTTACTTGAAATTAAGTATTCGTATACTTAATCAGAAATAATTAAACACGTGTTTCAGCATTTTTCTCATTTCAGCGAATGAAGGGTTAAAATGGGTGGAAACGTTGGAGATTTGTCCCTGATATAGTAGCAATGCTGGGTCCAAACCATTTAAGTTAGAACTTTGAAATTTGAACTACAGTTGCGTTTTATAGCAAAACTACCAACCATGACGAAAAAAGTAATAATGTTAACCCTTGAAATGCCCAAACCGGGGTTAAAAGTTTGTATGAAGTACATTTTTTTTTTGTCTGATATACTTGAAACTAAGTATTCGTATGCTAAATCAGAAATAATCAAACACGTGTTTCAGAATTTTTCTCATTTCAGCGAATGAAGGCTTAAAATGGGTGGAAACGTTGAATATTTTTCCCTGATGTAGTAGCAATGCTGGGCCCAACCCATTTAAGTTACAAATTTGAAAAACTACAGTTGCGTTTTATAGCAAAACTACCAACCATGAAGAAAAAAGTAATAATGTTAACCCTAAAACGGCCAAAACGGGGTTCAAAATTTGTATGAAATTATCATTTTATTGGGTCAGATTACCTTGAAACTAAGTAGTCGTGTATTAAATCAGAAATAATAATAAAACACATGTTTCAGCATCAAAAAGGGTGGAAACATTTTAAGAGTTTTCCTGATGTAGTATCAATATCAATGCCGGAACCATTAAAGCTACAACTATTCAATGAACATTTAACTACAGTTGCGTTTTATAGCAAATCTACCAAGCATGAAGAAAACAATAATAATGATACACCTAAAATGGCCAAAAAGGTTCAAAGTATGTATTTTTTTTTGTTGGATTCATTTGATCTTTACCAATTTGGTCACACATATACACAACACATACACTTCCACGCTGAAACTGCACGACGGATTTGGTTGACATTTGGAATAGAGATAGCTTACAAAAATACACACCCATGACTCTATTCATGCTAATTTGATAATGGTGAAAGATGTACCCAGGCAACTTCTTATAAGTCTTCGCGGACGAAGTCGCGGGCGAAAAGCTAGTACATTCATAAACGTTTTGAAGATAATTTTGCTTGAAAAAAAAATAGGCAGCGCACTTTTTTTCAAGTAAATATCTTGCAATCTGTTATGGATATCAACATGAAACTGGCTGTGTTAGATAGGTCTCAACTAATTCTAGGGTTTGATATGTGAACATTTTCGATTTTTTTAGTGTATTTGATACAGGAATCGATTTTGTGCATTTTTCTTTGCGCGCGGGTTAATTCACTATGCCCAGCGCCTTAATTGCATAGAGTGCACGCGTATAAGCGTCTACATGCTATCTTGTATACGTACACACGACAGCACGTCAGAGTGTACACTCTTGTTGTAAAGACACCCGTAACGTAACCGAGTAGATTGCAAGCGTGTAAGGGTCAGCGTGCTGTCGTGTGCAATACACTATTCTATAATACCTATGATTAAGTTGCATGGAGTTTTTATCTGTAAAACTTTCTGAAGTCCATTTTGTAGTTTGCACAGCCAGCTAGTCTATGTTCCTTGGCAAAAACCGCTGAAAAATATCATAACTTTGTCTCTCTCAACTTTAATGATGAAATTCTTTCCCGTAGTGCAATTAAAGCCGTGAACATGCTTACGCTTTTAGTGTTAAGTATGGGTGGAACTAATTTAGCTTAACTTTAGTTAAAAGGGAGCCGTGGTCGGTAGGTAAGAGGTTGGGCTTTCAATCATAGAGATTAGGTTGAATCCCTTGACGTGAGTCGCTTGGCGGGAGAAGATATTATCTTCTATTTTTCCCTGTATATTATACAGTCGCATTTTTTGGTTAAAGCACTTGTAGTCATATTGCGTTCTACAGGGTTGCAATCGAATTCGATAGCAGAACTTTAAGTAGCCTTTCTACTGATCACCAGAAACAACTTGTACTAGGTGGCAAAAAACATAGAACGAAAAAATATCAGCTTTTCCATCCATAAGGTAGACTCAGTACTGCACCAAATCTATGGATATTTTTTCTGATATCCCCCTGAGACCTGAGACCAATCCAGCATATTGGTGCATTATGTCATTGTGTTGAGTGAAATCGACACATATTTAATTGTAGAGCATATACTGATTACAGAAACAGAATATCTATTCACTGTGCAAAATCATTTAAATGAATAGCGACTATTGCCCCGACTCAATACAGTGCGATTTAGGTCGCGCAGTGCTAACCTACAGTTTTATTCTATAGAAGTTACGTTTCTTTCACTTTCTCTTTGTCTTTTGTAACTCTTATTTCTTCTGTCACGGGTCTACATTTTCGTTTCAAAGTCACCCGTAACGTAACTGAATAGAGTGCAGTCCTGTAGGGTTTACGTGCTGTCGACTGTACTTGTAGCTTCATACCTGGTGCCCTACGAAGGAATATTACCGAGTAAATTGTCACCGAAAATAAGTATTTTTTGTAGACCTCAGCTTCGCCGTATTGCAAAATTTGTGCAAGCAATTAACTTCCATCTCACATCGGTATAAAGGTTAACGGTATTTTACTTGAACTTTTATTTTATTTACTTAAGTGGCCTCTCCACTGCTGTAGGTTGACCATCAGCTCTCGAAACCCTGCTCTATTGCTTGCCAAGCTAACATTTTCTAATAAATATTAGGTGCATAATTTTATTAGTAATGTGTCCTATAAAGTGTTTGATGTGCAAGTTCACCCCAAACAGTGGACTCACAAGTGTTACTTTTTGCTAACACCATTCGGCAATAAACATTGCATAAACTTTACAACCCCAACTCTCGGCGCTCGACCAATCTGGCTCATGTTCGAACTTAAAAAAAAAAATTTCGTTTACCTACTACATTTCATAATGATCCGACCAAATTTATTCAAGTTATCGTCGAACTAGGTATTCATACATACATACAAACAAACTAACAAAAAAACATGCAAACGCCAGTTTCTTCCAGTAACAGGAAAGGAAGTCAAAATATAGTTTTTTTTTTACGCCGACGAAGTCGCGAGCAAAAGTGTCACCTTGGCAAGAGACTGACTTCACTTCCTACTGGGCCAATTCCGTAGAACCCAGCTCGCTGCACAAACCAGTGGACGTGGAGTTTTTCCGGAATTCCGTAATTAGATTCATAAGTCAGGGTGTTTTATTTTTTTACGTACCTACTCACCGAACCTCGAGCTAAGCTGTTTGCCAACTCCCTGGGTCGCGGCGTCCTAAATGGCGCCAGGAAGACTATTTTCGCGAAGCGAGTCTGTAACGCAATTGTGCCAAAATAGGAAAAAAAATGCTAAAAAAAAAACAAACCATCGAATGAGAATCCCTAGGCTTAAATATTGTTAAGGCGCTGGGCATAGTAAATTAGCCCGCGCGCAAAGAAAAATGCACAAAATCGATTCCTGTATCAAATACACTATAAAAATCAAAAATGTTCACATATCAAACCCTAGAATTAGGTGAGAGACCTATCTAACCGAGCCAGTTTTGTGTTGATATCCATAACAGATTGCAAGATATTTTGCTTAAAAAAAGTGCGCCGCCTATTTTTTTTCAAGCAAAATGTCTTCAAAACGTTTATGAATGTCAACACGAAACTGACTGTTTTAGATAGATCTCAACTAATTCTAGGGTTAGATATGTGAAAATTTTCGATTTGTTTAGTGTGTTTGATACAGGACTCGGTTTTGTGCATTTTTCTTGGTGCGCCGGCTATTTACTATGTACGGCGCCTTAAAACCTAAGGTCTAATTTCCAGATCCTAGAACCTACGAATAAATACCGCCGCCGCCAAAAACGGCCACTTTTGGCACATCTAAAAAGAAGACATGTTTTTTTTCCCTAGCCACAAACGGCGCTAGTACGGTCGGCCACCATCTCAGATACCCCATGGCAGCTCTTACCGCGCGCGGCATAAGGGCGCAAATCGAACAAAAAGGGGTATCTGAGACTGTAGCCGACTGTACACACGACAGCTGCACGTCAGAGTGTACATTTTTGTTGTCAAATCACCGGTAACGTAACCAAGTAGAGTGCTAGCGTGTAAGGGTCGACGTGCTGTCGTGTGTACCTAGACCTGGGGGCTAAGTCTCCGCAATCTCGAATGTGACTTGTTCCTTAGGTTTTCTTCGTGGAATTTCGAATGTGACTTATTCCTAAGGTTTTCTTCGTGGAATCTCGAATGTGACTGTTAATTAAAAGTCCCTTTTTTTGCCTATCCCATAGTTTGTGTAGATTTGCCCCTTTTCATCCCTTAGAATATTGTCCAGCCCTCCCCCATGACAACTAGACTGACTGACAGCTAGGTACCTACATATAGCACCGCATTGGCTCTGCGAGGGAGATTCGCGGGGCCCCCCACACCCTGCGCCCGAACGTGGTCGTGTGCGCACGTATATTTTGTGCTAAATAACCATAAAGCTTTCCCTGAGCTTTCCTGGACCCTTACCAGCCTACAAACGCTTCCACTGTGTGTGTGTGCCCGTATTGTGCCTGTGAATCTGGTGCCCTTTGGATAATCTGGTGCCCCTTGGATTTGCGCTTATGCGCGCTGGTGAACCTGGACACGCGGTAAGTACCTAGCTACTTCCATACCTAAACCTCATTTTGAAGAACCCCCTCGTATTTGGCTTCCCTTAAGGAACCTCCCTCGTGCCCATTTGTAAAACCCTGGTAGCAGAGATTTAGTGCCCCTGCCTTACCCCTTTCTCTAACATTTTGGTACACAGAGCGTGGTTTGCGGTTCCTCTAGTTGAGGAAAGCCTCTCCTATAGTCTGTTGGTGCATTCCCCCCCTTTTTTGCGGTCTTATTTTCCCAAATTTCTCTTTTTATATCGATAGTCCTTTTCATACCTAAAGTAATCTATTACGCATCAATTCAAATCGTCTATAATTTAACACCGTCGACGGTCAGCCAACCGGTTCCCTTTGTATTCGCCAAGCGAGCGAGCCGTGTTTTTTCTTTATTGACTTTGTCCTATGCCTATTTTGCAAGTTGTTTACGAGTTGATAATTAGATAGTAATAATAAAAGCCTACTTCCGTAAATTGTTGGGTGATTGACCAGTTGCCATAACAATGCCTGATTACGAAACAGTATTGTATACTGAGACAGAGGAGTACAGATCGTCCTTGGGGTCGGTTAAGTTTTTTGTGAACTGGATAACAGCTACCTACGAAACCCTAGGTGCGGTGTCTCCTGCTAGACTCGTGTTTAGGCTGCGAGACCTAGAGCCCAACTTCGTGAAATTTGTAGACTGTACTTCCCGACTGTTGGGTGGTCTCGACCCCACCACGGATGCCGACGAATATAGATATGTTCAAGACCAGTTGCGGCCCATGTACGACATGGTAGATGACCTGCGATTGAAGTACTCGGAGATCAAGCCTACGGAGTATGTCGCACCTGTCCCTCCTCCTTCGATATATACCAATATGTCCCGCATTTCTGATGGGCAAATACGGCAAAAAATACCCGACTTGCCTATCCCAAAGTTCAGTGGCGTGCCCGATTCATGGATTAGCTTCATGGACCAGTTTGATAGCATCGTTGATTGCCAGCCAGACCTCTCCCCTACCCAAAAACTGCATTACTTGGTAGGCGCCCTCAGTGACGAGCCCCGCCGCCTGGTACAGCACCTGCGCATAGAGGCTGGCAACTACGAGGTCGCGCGTGATTTACTGAAAAGGCGTTATCACAACACGCGCGTCCTTGCCGACACCCACATTGCCCAAATCCTCAATCTCCAAGAGGTCAGCCATAAATTGAGTGGATTACGCGCCGCCTTCCTTAATCCACTCCTAACTGCATATAGGTGCCTCGAGCGGCTCGGATTACCAGTGAAAGAGTGGTCTTATTTCTTGGTCCACGTTATCATGACCAAACTTCCCTCCGAGCTCAAATCCCGATTTGAGCGGACCTATGGGGGCGAGAAGAGAAGCCTCCCCACCTTCGATCAGTTGATCGACTTCCTTGAGGAAGAATGTAGGCACCACGATAATGTTGGTAACGCGGCCCTTATTGACAATAATCGTACCGTGTCTGTGCCCGTGCCTACTTCATATTCCCCACCTCCAAGGCAACAGCGCCCGCCACCTTTTTATCGTCGCGTGTATGCGACCGCAGTGTC
Organism: Zelleria hepariella; assembly: GCA_949319315.1. NCBI lineage: Eukaryota > Metazoa > Arthropoda > Insecta > Lepidoptera > Yponomeutidae > Zelleria > Zelleria hepariella. Next base: position 27,956,869 of record OX439382.1, on the reverse strand, counting down.
TCCACCCGAGCCTCAACCGATAGCTACGAGTAGGTGCTACATGTGCTCCTCCTCCTCCCACTACCTGCGTCAATGTGACGAGTTTATTGGCCTTTCCCCTCGCGAACGATCCTCCTTTGTACGACAGGCCGGCCTGTGCTATCGCTGCCTAGACAAGCATTCAATAGCTGCCTGCCCACGTGAATATTGTTGCCGTACTTGTCGCCGATCGACCCATCACACCATGCTGTGCTTTAATGACCCTAACAACCCCGAGTTTCCTCGCCGCAACAATGTTAGTTTCCGTGAGTCTCCGCCTCGTCGTTTCTCTCCAGTAACGTCACCTCGTTCCTCACCTCCGCGTACTGGCGGGGACGCTCGCCGCACGGGCGGGGGCACTCGCCGCACGGGCGGGGGCGCCCATTACTATAGTGACACATCTCGTCCCTCAAGCCGTCCCTCATCGCATTCAACTTTTACCACAAGGGATCACAATCCCCGTCGTTCACAGACCCCGCCGCGTGAGCGACGCCCTTACCAATCGCCGTCTCCCCCTCGTGATTATAACGGGCCTTCGTCCTCTTCTAGGTCTAGGACTTATAATCGCTCCTACTCATCTGACCGTCAGCCTCAATAACTAGCCTGCCCTCCAAACCGACCTCCCTCCAGTGTCACGATACCTGCCTCGTTAGTGCTTCTTCCCACCGCTGTCATACATGTGCGTTCCGCTTCCGGTTATTATGTCGAAGCGCGTGCACTCTGTGACACCGGCGCCCAAGGCTGTTTACTAACTACTGATCTAGTAGTAGACAAATTAAACATGTCTTTGTGCCCTACTTCCTCCCCCGTGCGAGGTATCGGCAATGTACAGTCTGTACAGGTTCGCGGCAGTGTTTCCTTTACATTTAGACCTGCGGATTCATCCTACCCTGAGATCACTGCCTCGGCCATGGTCCTCGACGTTATTGCCGGTACACATCCTGAGCTAGAGTTACCTTCAAGTTTAGTGTCATGTGTCTCCTCCTTGCCCTTAGCGGACCCTTCCTTTTATATGCCTGGCCCTATAGATGTCCTCCTTGGTGCTGACGTGTTTGGATCCTTGTTGTGCCCTAATATGCCCATAGTTTGCCCTTCCGGCCTAACTGCGGTCCCAACTGTCCTGGGACATATTTTGTCTGGTCCCATACCAACTTTAACTCCCCCCGAGGCCCCTATGACCGGTGTTAGCCTATCAAAAATTGTGGAACGATTCTGGAAGTTAGAAGAACCGCCAGAATTCCCTATAGACCCTGTAGATGATGAATGTGAGCTCATCTTCAAGTCCACTACCCTACGTGAACCAGACGGCCGCTTTACGGTTCGTCTCCCTTTCCTACCGGACCGTCCTCAACTTGGTGACTCTAGGTCTACTGCTCTTAGACGGTTTTTTAGCCTTGAGAAGCGCCTACATGCTAATCCTGGGCTGAAGGAAAAGTATGTGAGTTTTATGCAAGAGTACATTGAACTTGGCCATATGTGTCCCTCCTCATTTGAACCCTCCTCAGCAGAACATTATTTTATTCCCCATCACGGCGTATTTAAAAGTGGTGATGAAGCTAAAATCCGTGTAGTGTTTGACGGAAGCTCCCCTACATCCTCAGGCGTGTCCCTAAATCAGTGCCTCCACTCAGGTCCCAAATTACAGCGTGATATTACGTGCATCCTCCTTAATTTTAGGCGCCATAAAGTTGTTTTTGTGACGGATATCCGGATGATGTTTAGAATGACATGGGTCCACCCTGAAGATAGAAAATATCAGCTCATACTGTGGCGTGAAGCCCCCAACTTCCCTTTGTGTACGTATGAGCTTAACACAAATACCTACGGCCTCAGGTCAAGCCCCTTTATTGCCATCCGAGCCTTGTTAGAACTAGCTGAGCAAGAACGTTCAAGGTTTCCCCTAGCAGCTTCAGTCCTAGAGAGTGATGTATATGTTGATGACTGCCTTACTGGAGCTGCCTCCCTGGATGAAGCTCGCGTCCTTATGAATGAGATGAATAGCATTATGACTTCCGGTGGCTACGAATTGAGAAAGTGGATCTCAAACTGTCCTGAACTCCTGTGTGACCTACCCCCAGAACATTTGCAGTTGCCCCACTCTTTTCAAGATCCCGAAAATCCCCAAACTATTGCGGTACTTGGCGTCCAATACGATCCCGCGGCTGACGCCTTTACCTATCGTTTTTCCTCCGACCCTGTGACTCATGCAACAAAACGCAAAGTTTTGTCCCTCATTGCCCGTACCTATGATCCGTGTGGCTGGATCACACCGGTAATTTTTAAAGCTAAAGCTTTTATGCAAAAGCTTTGGCTGTCTGGCCTTACCTGGGACGAACCTCTGACTCCTACTCTAGCAGCGGAGTGGTGTTCCTTTTCCCAAGACCTTTCGAACGTGAACCACGTAGTCCTCCCACGCCCCATCATGTGTGATACTGTGAATACATTTTCCCTTCATGGGTTTTGTGACGCCTCTGAGGCTGGATTTTCAGGAGTGGTGTACTTACGTACGGAAAGCCCCTCTGGCGACTGTAAGGTCCATCTTCTCTTGGCTAAGAGTAAAGTCGCTCCAGTTAGGACTCGCTGTACGATTCCTAAATTAGAGCTGCTTGGTGCAACTCTACTGTCCAAGATACTCCACCACGTAGCCTTTTGCTTACAAAAGTCTATAGTGTTAGATGCTATCTATAGTTGGTCAGATAGTCGTGTGGTCCTTGCCTGGATAGATACCCCTATTCACCACCTACAAACCTTTGAAGCCAATCGTGTTTCACAAATAATAAATTCGCCCACTGCTTCCCAATGGCGACATGTCCCTGGTGATATGAATCCTGCCGATTGTGCCTCACGCGGTGTGTCCGTTTCCTCCCTGCTACAGCACTCTTTATGGTGGTCACCCACATGGCTAAAGCAACCTTTGTCTGAATGGCCTACGCCGAAAACTCCGTCGCCTGGTAACCTACCTGGAATACGTTGTTTGCTCGCAACCACCCCTATTCCGTCTCCAGACCCGTCCTTTTTGTTGGATAGGTATAGTTCCTTGCCTAAACTCGTAGGTGTAGTCGGGTACATGCTACGCTTTATGAAGAGGACGAGAAATCCTGAGTTTTTTGTTACTCATTCCTACCTTGATGCGGATGAACGTAGAGAAGCCTTGCTCTATATTGTGAAGCAAGTTCAACTTACATCCTTTTCTGAGGAGTTAGATACTCTACATCGCGGTGCCTTACTCAAGTCTTCACTCCGACGACTCTGTCCCTTCCTCGACGATAGTGGTTTGATTCGTGTGGGCGGTCGCCTTAAAAATTCGGACCTCCCTTATGACGCCCGCCACCCTCTCCTCCTACCCAAGTTTGGTAGTTTTGTGCAGCTTTTAGCGTTCCATTATCATGTGAGTAATTCCCACGCCGGCCCTAATGCCTTATTGGCCCTACTGTCCCGTGAATTTTGGATTGTATCAGCCCGCCGGTTAGTCAATCACGTGATATTTAAATGCCTTTCATGCTATCGTCTAAAGGCAGCGGTTACCCAGCCTCCCATGGGTGACTTACCTAGAGATAGAGTAGTCTCTACGAGACCCTTTGATGGAGTCGGTACAGACTTTGCCGGCCCCTTTTATACCAAGATCCAAGCTTATCGAAATAAAAGGGTGGTAAAATCATACCTTTGTGTATTTGTTTGTTTGTCCACTAAAGCGGTACATTTAGAGGTTGTCTCAGACTTGACCACGGAAGCTTTTATCGCGGCCTTAACCCGTTTTGTTTCCCGTCGCGGCTTACCTTCCCTTATTCGTTCCGATAACGGCAGGAACTATGTTGGTGGCAACAATTACCTCGGTGACTTGCACACCTTCCTTGTAGAGCATCAGTCGGAATTAGCCTCCGAGTCCTCTAAAAGAGGTATCAACTGGGTGTTTGATCCCCCCCTGTGCCCTCATTGGGGCGGCCTATTTGAAGCGGCTGTTAAATCTGCAAAAACCCACCTCAAACGTGTGATTGGAGAGACCACCCTAACATTCGAGGAGTTGACTACAGTGTTCGCAAAGATCGAAGCCGTCCTCAATTCACGTCCCCTGTGCCCATTAGCTTCCAGTCCAGACCTTGAGGTCCTAACACCGGGCCATTTCTTGATTGGGCAACCCTTAGTTGCTGTGCCTGAATACCCTTTCAACGAAGTTAAAGTTAGTCGTCTCACCCGGTTTCAGTTGATACAACAGGTGACCCAACATTTTTGGTCCCGTTGGCACGCGGAATATTTATCAACCTTGCAGAGTAGGCATAAGTGGACGACTTCCTCGGATCCTCCCTTTGTTGGTGAACTCGTCCTTCTCAAGGAAGATAATACCCCTCCATTACAGTGGCGACGTGGTCGCATCCTTCATATTTACCCCGGCCAGGATAGTGTCGTTCGCGTTGTCGATGTGCAGACGCCCTCCGGTGTTAAGAAGCGCTCTCTCACCAAGCTCGTTCGCCTACCCGTAGACACCACCCCCTCTATCCCTTCGTCGTAAACATTTGTGATGTTTAGGGCGGGGGTTATGTTAATTAAAAGTCCCTTTTTTTGCCTATCCCATAGTTTGTGTAGATTTGCCCCTTTTCATCCCTTAGAATATTGTCCAGCCCTCCCCCATGACAACTAGACTGACTGACAGCTAGGTACCTACATATAGCACCGCATTGGCTCTGCGAGGGAGATTCGCGGGGCCCCCCACACCCTGCGCCCGAACGTGGTCGTGTGCGCACGTATATTTTGTGCTAAATAACCATAAAGCTTTCCCTGAGCTTTCCTGGACCCTTACCAGCCTACAAACGCTTCCACTGTGTGTGTGTGCCCGTATTGTGCCTGTGAATCTGGTGCCCTTTGGATAATCTGGTGCCCCTTGGATTTGCGCTTATGCGCGCTGGTGAACCTGGACACGCGGTAAGTACCTAGCTACTTCCCTACCTAAACCTCATTTTGAAGAACCCCCTCGTATTTGGCTTCCCTTAAGGAACCTCCCTCGTGCCCATTTGTAAAACCCTGGTAGCAGAGATTTAGTGCCCCTGCCTTACCCCTTTCTCTAACAGTGACATACCCGAGAATTTGCCCCCTGGGCCTTAAGCCCGGTCTCTCTCACTGTCTGACAAAAAGCTTATAAAGTTTTTGCAACAGATGGTAACACCAGTTAGGACACCGATTCCCCTGGCATTCTTTTGCCGCCCACGTTCTCTACAATTTTATAACAAGGAGTAAAAGTAAGGTAAATTTTATACATGCGGTTAAATTAGCACGTAAAGTTATTATTGTTGTTATGATGAATGCTAGGCATCTCACTCCTTGATCGTGTGCGTAACGTCGACATTCGGCAGAAGACCAAAGTCGAAGATGTAGGCGCGCGAATCTTAAGATTAAAGTGGAGATGGGCAGGGCATCTGGCTAGGCGGGAGGACGGACGGTGGACTAAGGCAGTCACGGAATGGTGGCCTAGAATGGGTCAACGGTCGGTGGGTAGACCGAAAGCTCGATGGGTCGATGACATTGTCAAAACAGCGGGAAGACAATGGACAAGATTGGCATTAGACCGAGGGGGTTGGCGTGAAAAGGAAGAGGCCTATGCCCAGCAGTGGGCTTTATTTATGGGCTGGATAGATAGATAGATAGATAGATGAAAAGAAGCTGAGCTCACCCGGTTTATGGTGAATCGTTGTTTTGCCACACCATGACCCGATTTTAAAAACTTCGAAACACGTGACCTGATGATCAATACCGAACAAGCGAGGGATTCTAAAATTGAACAAGCGTAGCTCGTTTTATGTTTATTTTACCTTTTCGTCACGTTTCGACTCTGTACTAAAAGCTAGTTCTTTCTTTCAACCGTTAAAATTTTTGCTGGAAAATAGCTCTCATTGAAACCAATAATCTTTTCTCACTGTTGATAATGGGTAGATGTACCTACAGTAGATTTTTTTGCGAATAATACACTTATTGTACGGTCGGCCACAGTCTAGGATACCATGGTAGCTCTTACCCCGCGCGGCATAAGGGTGTTAATCGAACAAAAAGGGCTGCGTCCTAGCGTGTGGCATTACAAAAGATCCTAACTCTTTTTCAGGGTCTAACCTACTGGTCATAAATCACATTTCTGTAAAAAAAGTTTGAATTTTTTTCAAGAGTGTTTTGTTTTTGGATTTAGTTCAAATTCAAACACACGATTGTGTGCGTAAGTGCATTGGCATAGTTTTATGCTGATAAAACACGATGAAAATCAGAAAAACCATGTTTTTAAAATACTTTCATACTGCCACAGCGCTTAGAGTACATTTTTTAATTTAAAAATCAACGGAACATCATAGAACAAAATAACTATTTGGGGTGTGGGTGATCCCTATCACCGGGTGCTATTACCCTGTAAAAAGAGTTAAGATCTTTTATAACACCTTGTATAACTTTGGAATCGGTGCGCTGCTGTAACTCACAAGTTGCGTTCGGTATTGAAAGCTTCAATTTAGTTTATATTTATTCTCTTTTGGGTCACGACTCTCGGCAAATCTCTTCCCTTCCACTTAGAGGCAACACGAGCTTGTTTATTCTTTCTGGGGATGCACCGAGTGTAGAATTTAAACGAAAAATAAAACTTTTGTTTCTCGTGCTAGGCAAACATTAATTTTACCCTTAAGAGGAAACGCGGGTAGCCGCTGCTCCATACAAAAAGGGAGATCTGTTGCCTCCCTGGATAATTATTTTAGGAAAAATATGTTTATGCCTTTCAATCTATATGTACCTCTGCCATGTCCCAATGTTTTCCTTTTTTCTTATTTTAATTATTTAAATAAATTTTATTAACATTTTATTATTCTAAAATAATTATCCAGGGAGGAAACAGGTCTCCCTTTTTGTATGGCGCAGCGGCTACACGCGTTTTGTCTTAAACTGTATTACCCGCAATAGAGTCCAAAACCAATGAAAATTTTATGGTATGTACCACAGCCGGGTTAAGAGTTTAAAAAATATTGATGAGTGAATTCACTCTGCTCGGGGCAGGACTCCGTGCGTGTGGTTAAATTAAAGACATCGATTAGTTTTGAACATGTCTCTCATTTTCTATTTAGATTTATTACAGTAGTCACTTTGCCGATAATAAGGTAATATCATGGTCATGAAAGTCATGAAAGAGGCACACCACACCTACGACGTCCGAAAACCAATCGAAACTATGGCGTGTCGATGGCGTCCCAGTAGAATGCCAAAACCGGAGATTCCTCGTTTTCCTCTTACAACCAGCGAACTGATTCTCTAGAATTAGAATCAGAATATTCTTTTCTGTGCTACAAAAACATTAAAAGGACCGACAGCATTAATAAATCGTAATTGAAGCCGCCAACTGGGAGCCGATTTTGGCACCATTGCTTTACATACTCAGGCCCCTGGATGCCGGGACCAATTACGGTAGGTCTTGCCACCTTCGCTTGCGCGTTGGTACTCGCCGAGTGGCTCGTTGATTGCACCACTGCCTTCTCTCCAGAAAGTACATCGGATATCGTTAAATAGATTGCTGGTTTCCGATAGGACGATCACTTCTTTGAAATGGAAGTGGGCAGTACACCTGGCTAGATGTATCGATGGCAGATGGACAAAGTCCATTGCAGATTGGCCACCCCGAGAGGAGAAGAGATCGGTTGGCGGACCACCAGACAGATGGTTCGACGACATAGCCCAAGTAGCCGGAAAACAGTTGTTGCACCTGGCATAGAATCGTGAGATGTGGCGTAAGCATGAAGAGGCCTTTACTCAGCAGTGGGTGTTAACAGGCTGATGATAATGATGATAGAGACCTGAATTTAAGAAGAAGAAGATATCTAGCCCATGGAACTCGCCTGGTATGTCTCTTCCTTTATTCTACGTTCATTGAATGGTGACCTCACCGTCAAAGCGCCTGCTACGAGACTGGAGGTCACAATTAGTAGGCGGCCTGATTTGTACATTAACCGCAGAGCAAGTAACTCCAAAATGGCAGGTTCTTCTGAAGCTGCGGTAGTTTTGAACGAGCGAGCGAAGCGAGAGAAGGCAGTTTTAATCAGTTGTCGTATGGTATCAATTTTGGAAGCTGTAACCGCAGTCGTCGGCCGACCTTCACGTATACAATGCAAATCATCATGGAGAGATCACATTCTCGTCTAAATTCCCCAAACCACGAAAACACAGAGCTGCGGCATCGGGCTTCATCACCAAATATCTACCAATTGATGTCTCTGCCAACTCTTTTGAGAAAATCTCATCACGAGTTATTATTAACGAGCGACACACTATTTTCTAAACGACGCCACGATTAAAAATCGAAAGACAGCCTCGCAAATTAAAGAGTAACATGCTCCTAGAGAGTTCTATTTTCGAATTCCATTATTTTATTGTAAGTGGCCAGTTCCAGTGAAGGCATGTCAGAGCCCAATGGGCGGCCTAAAAACTCTGACACCAGTGGTGGCCACTACCTCATACGTTTACCTACCTAGTTCTAGAAACTTTCAGTGTGTACTAGGATGACTCCCACTGAAGGTAAGCCTGTTCGGTTGGTGTGAAAGGGAGAAGCCTCCTCATGATAAAAATAAAACTCTTTTAATGTTTGTTCTTCTGTTTAGTTTTATTCTGTGCCTTTAGCTTGGCAGACTACATTGACCGTGTCTCATTTAATTAAAGAAAAATAACCATTAAAATGAATTTTAATAGCCCCAGGGGGGAGTGGGGGAAATGTTGGAGATAATTTCGCGCTTTTTTGTGAATGGAACGAAATGCCTGGTGATTTGCATAACTGCTTTAGCTGTACAAAGTAGGGGAAGGAAGGTGTTATTTAATACGCCGTGACATTTTAATGGTTTTATTTCCAGGAATTTTGGTTTTTGGTGATTCTGGACTAGTTACCTAGCTAATTAAAAAAATTCTTGAAGTAAGGTATCGCCGCAATATTATTCATGTGGATTTGTGGGAGACTCAATTTTGACCCCTTCACAAAAATAAATATAGAATAGTCGTCAAATTAATGTCAACTTCTCAGAATGTCGTTTTTGTAGTTCAAATTGATAATATTAAAAAATGATGTGCTTTCCGATATGAAAAAAAACAAACATCGAAAACGTGCATTTATTTTTTTCGATGTGATCTTCTTTAATGCATTTAATTTTATAGTTTTGGACACCCTCTTCCAGACCACCTGCCTGTGTAGAGCAAAATCTCAAAACCTCCACATTTTTATAGACATTGTTATGAGTGTTATGAAAAATACAAGACCATCGTTGAACGTCAACTCGTGCAGGAGAAGGAAGAAAAAAAATATGACCACTTTGTCAAGAGTTGTTGAGACAAGTGTGTCCCTCCACTGTCAACCATTAGGCCTTTTCGACCCCCAAAACAAAGCTTACGGAGCCCGTAAAAAGAACTTTATTACTCGAGCGCTAGAACATAAAATCCTACGGCGATTAAAGTTAACTTCGGCCGTCGGTCCCGAAGGACCATAACTTTCTGCAATAGACACTTGAAGCCAGTTTGGAGGGAAAGTATGTTTTTATAATGACTGTTTTGACAAATAAGAAGCGTTTTTCTTGCTTCCCCCGTGTTATGAATTTTGTTTTAGGTGTTGTACATACACACGGCAGCACGTCAGAGTTGGTTGCAAAATCGCCCGTAACGTAACCGAGTAGAGTGCTAGCGTGTAAGGGTCGACGTGCTGTCGTGTGTAGCTAAGTAGGCAAGATATAAAATTACCTATGCATTTTTCTTTTGCAAAAAATAGCAAATGGCGTTTGCTAGTAAATGAAAGGTATTTTCGCAAACAGGAAAACACGGTAAAATGTCATGACGTTATCTTATTTTTAACCCCCGACCCTAAAAGAGGGGTGTTATATGACGCTATGTGTGTGAGGGTCTGTGTGTCTGTCTGTGGTACCGTAGCTCTTAAACGGGTAAACCGATATGGAGGCAGTTTAAAAAAAAAACGTTTTTCTAGCGAGTGTTCAAAGATGTTTTATCAAAATTGGTTCAGCCGTTTATGAGATATTCTTTTTTGAAGCTAAAATGTCGGGGGTATTTTTTTTTATTATGTAGATATTGGATAACTTATCGGCCTCAGCAGTTTTTCCTGGTCTCAGCAATTTTTTGAACTTAGGATTTCTTCCTAGATACAAAGACTATGAGAATTAAAAAGAAGAAAAAAGAAGCTACCGTTTTTGTCTGGGAGGCAGTTTTATTCATACGTGTTTGACAGCGCTGGTGTTGCCCGTCGCCTTAAGACGAAACGCGGGTAGCCACTGCTCCATACAAAAAATACAAAAAGGGAGACCTGTTTCCTCCCTGGATAATTTATTTTTTTCTTCTTTTTTTTTTAAGTAGCCTGAATCATGTCCCACTGTAGGGCAAAGGCCTCCCTTAATTATTTAAATACATTTAATTAAAATAATAAAAAAAGGAAAACATAGGGACATGGCAGAGGTACATAAAAATTGAATGGCATAAACATATGTTTTCTAAAATAATTATCCAGGGACGAAACAGGTCTCCCTTTTTGTATGGAGCAGCGGTTACCCGCGTTTCCTCTTAAAATAGCAAAACATTCGATTACTATAACCTTTCTCTTGGCCTGCCTTTTCGGGCCGCCCGCCCAAACGCGTCTACTATACTACCCAAAACCGGCCACAAGACGCACAATTTATTGTTATTAAACAAACGTAAACGTTTATAGTCGTATAGTCTAGGAGGTAGTGACAAATCGATTGACATATTTATTAAAGGCTGGAAATTTTATTTTAGCGTGCCGTTGTACATCGTGCTCACGCCTTTACAAATAGAGAAACCGTTTTGGTGTAATTTTATAGATCCAAATTAATTTGAATATTTTTGAATAAAATAAAGAAAAACGTAAAACATACGTAATAATCTACAGAAACGATGGTCATCAAAATCAATGAAATAGCATAATCTAATATTAGGGACAATACATTATAAAAATTAAAAAAAATATATACCAACCTATCTTTTACGTTTTTATAATAGGAAACATTACGGCTTTAGAAAAAACAAAAAGTGATTGATAGCATACATACCTACATACATAATACATAAAAAAAAAACTGTTGCTCGTCAAAGTACGAATATAACGAATACGAATACGAATTAATAATGTCACTGGCTCTAACTCTAGAAGGCCGAAATTCGCGAACAAAAAGGTAAGGGCTGGTAATTTTTTGATCCTCCTGGGACGTGCTTCACAGTTGGGTTTATTGCAACGATATTCTTAGAAGATTCTCTTGGATTTAGAACTTGCGATGCGTGTGGGTAAACCAGGGAGTTTCTTCCATACATCTGCTAAGATCCATCCCTCCCAGAAAGTGGTGCCACGGATCAATGGGGAACTATTTATCCACCACGACCAACCACGTCCTGCAAAGGTCTCGAAACGTTAGAAAAATGTAGTGTTAAATCCGTTAAAAGTATAATCCGTTAAAAGCATGCTGAGCACTCCACCTTTTACCTCGTACACAAATGTTTAATGTTGCTAGCCAATAAGTATTTTTGAAATTTTTGTTTGGTAACTTTTTTTATGTTCTTTGGTAATAAATGTCTTTTATCTTTTTATTTTTTTATATGATTAAATATTTATCTATCCTGCCCACTACTGGGTATCGCTTTTCACGCCAATCTCGTCCGGTTGTCGTCCCGCTGTTTTTAAAATATCATCCACGCATAGAGCCTTTGGTCTACCGACTGAACATCGTCGAACCATTCTAGGCCACCATTTTGTGACTGCCCTAGTAAATTTTAATTGACGTCTTAGACTTTGGTATTTTGCCGAAAGATCAGAGTGCCGGACTTTACCACAGCGGCACAGCCATGAGTAGTCGTAATCTCAAGCTCGAGCTCAAGTAGGTAGGTGAACTCATAAAACAAAATCACTGACTTGAGGCCTTGGCTAATGACAATGTCAAACTCAAGCTAGTGTCAAGCTATGCTGACAGCTACTCAAGCGTGACATCAGCGAGGTTTGACATTAGCATTTTTGTTTTCTGAGATCACCTACTTGAGCTCGAGCTTGGGATGACGACTATTAATGTCACCCTTAGGTCCACTTGCGTCAATCAGGGTTAGCCAGTTAACTCTGAGTTAACGTCAATAATTATTGTATGGAAATGTCAAATTAACTCAGAGTTAGTTGGCTAACCCTGACTGACGCAAGTCCGCCTAAGGCCCGGTTTCTGGGCTGAGAATTTGGCTAAGCAAATGTGTAAATATCGTTCTGTCTCTGCAGATTTCTCACAAAAGATCGTGACAGAGCGATACGTAAGTATGTGCTTAGTAAAATTCTCAACTCAGAAACCGGGCCTAAGTGTCAGTTTAACGTAGCTTTTCCATCTTTTGGAAGAGATTACCTTCATTGTATGTTGAACGTGTATGTTGGAACGATAGTGTGGGCTCTGAAATGACGGTGTTGTAGCATTTACCTCGTTATTTAAAGCCGGATAGAATTCCTTTAACCTTTACAAGCTTTGAGGACTTTGAGGACGAAGAGAGATGTACTCGTAGGCTATGCCATTTTAGTCTTGACTATTCAGCGTTGGTAGAAGCGGTGGTGGCCTAGTGGGTAGAACAATGGACTCTGAAGCGAGAGACCCAGGTTGGAATCCCGGTGCCGGCATGACTTTAATTTATTTCAAAGTTATGTATATTTGTGAATTTGTAGTAGCATGTTATACTTCGGCTGTACCTACACGACAGCCAGCAAGCCTCGTGTAGGCTATGGCGCAATATCGTCGCTGCCACATTAAAAATCTAGACAATAAGCATATTTTTAACACGCTTTTATAAGCTTGGCCTGTATGTATGTATGTATGTATGAATAGAATGATTGTAACATTTAACATATCAAGCACCCCACGCTTTTTACTCTGAATTGTATTATTCTGTTAATAACTACACTTTCGGGTTTATTAAATTCAAATAATATTATTATAATAAAATCTACACTAAATCTAATCTAAACTCTAAAATATCCCTAAAATAATTTTAAAATAAACTAAACCTAAAATTAAAATAAAATATATAATAACTAATATTTAATAACTTAAATTTTATTATAATTTTAAACTCTTTGTAATGAAAAATTATTTTCTACTTTTTAGTTCGGTTAGCTATAAAAGCGTGTTTTTTTTGTTTTTTTAAACTGTTATTTTTTAGTCTACATTCATTCCGGCGCTCCTTACTTCGGACGCACGTAGATTTATATTTTATTTTAAGAACCATTTTATTCAACATTATATTATTAGAGTTTTATCTGCACATTCGACTTTTTCTCCTCATCTCCTCCGTAGCTGCCCGTTATATAATTAGCAATACCAATCGCTGACGGTGAAGGAAAACATCGTGAGGAAACCTGAGCATATGAGGCATTATACCCTCAACGCAAAAATCTCCTATCCGCATTGAGCACGCGTGGTGAACTCTCGAACTCTCTCTGAGAGAAGGCCTTTGCCCAGCTAGTGTGACATGTACAATTGTACAGGCTTCATCTTCCTTTTTTACTTACTTCTGTATCCGTGCCACTTCCTTCTAATCTTCCACCGGAAGTTCGCCCAAGTATTTCTTGTCTGTCATGCTTCGCAGCTCTTCTTTAATTAAGTATGCGATGTCAATTTCTTTACGCGTGTAGCTGAAACAATAGTTTTCTTTCCTCATTTGGCCTTCAAAGGACCCCCTGGACTGAGAATAGTTAGCTTTTTTGTTCACAAAAAGGTTCCATTTATCATTTTGTCGGTCTGTCAGTCTGTCCGGGCGATGACCGTCCGTCGACATTGTTAATTATGTTAGAGCAAACAAAAGCTTCTACTTGTTGGTCGAAGAGCTACGAAGGGGGTTACCGAAATTAGATTTTCTTATTCACAAGCAACGCAAGTTTCCGCATTGAGAAGAGGGTGTAGCAGTACAGACCAATCTGTTGCTGTCTCGCATGCGAAAATAATGAGCGATAGGGACAACGATATGTTTTTTTTTCGTTTGGTCCTAGCTCTTGTTACCAACAAAGTATCGAAAAAATCTAAACAGTCCGACATGCAGGGCGTGGGGAAGTCCCAGCATACCAAAAATGTTTGCTCTAGTGCCACATTATCCAGGGAGGAAATCGGGGTCTACGTTTGTATGGAGAAAACATCTGAGAGAATCTCTGAGAGAAGGCCTTTGCCCAGGACATGTGCAGGCTACATCTTACTTTTAATTAACAAGTTACCCTAAATGGTGGCTTGCTTTGTCACAATCGGTACAGACTTTTTTAAGACGCAGTACGTCTCACAACTAGCGCCGCCAATGGAAAAAAAGTCATATCTTTTTTTCGATGCGTTTTTTGTAAAAAACGCTCCTGCGATTTCTCAACGCGAGGCTTAACTATTTTTAGGACCTAAGGTTTGGATTCCAGGATAGGTTTTCCTGCGAATGCAATCGATTCTCGCCAAAAGTCACTTTTGGCGAGAATCGATTGCATTCTTAAGTTCTAGGATCTGGAATCCAAATCTTCGCTCCTAAAAATAGTTAAGCCTCGCGTTGAGAAATCGCAGGAGCGTTTTTTCAAATAAAACGCATAACAAAAAGATATATTCTATCTATCTATCTATCTATCTATGTTTTTTTTCCATTGGCGGCGCTAGTTATGAGACGTATTTCATCCTAAGTAACTTTGATGGGCAAGTTTGAGGGGCTTCCGACATTTTTTTTCTAGCAGCACGCCTCAACACCTCAATGTCGCCTATCATAATATCTTGAAAAAGTCAGTACATCTGCTTTATTCCTATGTTTTGTGCTAGCTAGTGGGTCTTGGCCTCTATAAATAACCATGTCAGAGGTAGGTAAGATAGGATATCCAGGATATTGCAAGGAAATCGCTTATTTGTTCTTAGAAAATAACTTCGTAGCTCATAGATGTACGGAGTCCGGCAAAAACAACAGCAAATTAAAGTGGCTACAGCTTACAGCAACAAATAAACTACAAAATATCATCATAATTGGACGGAGTCCTATTTAATGAAACCACTTTGTAATCTGTTCACCATTTTCTAAATTGCAGTGGAACTTTAATATTTAATTTTGAATATTGTTAGGTACTTTGCCTTGTAAATTGAGTATCACGTTTTTCATAGAGGAAAATAATTAGAGATAAGTATTATATTAGAATATAGATATATACCCTTCCTTCAACAAGTTTTTTTTTACACACTGGCCATACCTACACAATGCAATGAGGGTAAATGATTTACTGCAAAAAATTAACTACAAAGGAGTGTGAGCTTTAATGCCCGGCTACATAAATTAATTTCCCATGCAAAAACCTCCGAGCAGGGGGATTTTAAATATCGTATCAGGGAAACCTTTTAGTTCGGGGCTGGTCAACCTTTTTGGTTCCAGTTTTTTGGCCATTGAAAAGTTAGGGAGTTTTAGTGAAAATGATGGAAGTATTGAATTTCAGGATGGAATAGCTGATACCTTTTTTTTTCAGTAATATCCCCATGGTATAAGCGGTGGTAGTCCAGAGGGTTGAACAATGGATTCAGAAGCGAGAAGAACAGGTTCGATTCCCGGTGGTGACGTGTGCAAATGTCCCTATGACTTTGTATATTTCACACTTACGTGCATTTGTAGCAATGCCACTCACTGACTGTGGAGAAAAACATCTGAGCGTCTGCATCTATATCTCGCCAATCTGAAGTGTTTACACGTGGTGGCAAAGCCCACACTCTCTCTCAGAGAGAAATAATAATAATAATATAATAATAAAGTATTTTATTCACTAAAAAAGTTACAAAGTTGGCTTAGGCTAATACATAAAAAAGTGTTCATAATTTTTTGGTAAACCATTTGTGATTGGTTGCTGCCGAACTAGGCTTAAAGCCTGTGTTTCAGCATACATATCCCCTTACTTGTATCTTTAGAAGTATGAATATAAGAATTAAGCCTTAGAGTAGCTACAGTGAAAACAAAGCATGCAATTTTTATCATAAGGATGGAGAAAAAGTATCATCAAGTTAAATGAGTGTGTATGAACATGAGTGTGTGTGTTTGTGTGTGAAAGCATGGGCCCAGCTAATGGGACGAGAAGGTTGACCGCCCCTGCACACCCGAGGAGCGCGATCATTCTCACTTACCACCGAGTGCGGTCCAACCTCCCTCGTATTAAGTTACCGGCGAAAGTGTAAGTGTTTATTTATGCAGATACCTACTTTCAGTTTTTTTACCTACTTTTTTTTTGTTCAAGACAGTAATTGGGTAGGCAAAGTTTTTTGTTCGAAAGTCCGTTATTGGCTTAAACTTATCTTTAGACAATATTAAGAAACTAATTTAAATATTTTTTATTTTGGTCCAGTAGTTTTGTTTTTATGCGCTAAAATGTTTTGTTCCTATGACCGCCAACAGTATGCAGACCGTCGCGTGAAGGTCATAAAACCGTATCTTTGAAACGTTGTAAAATCCAAACTACTGAACTAAAATAAAAAATATTGAAATTAGTTTCTCAATATTGTCTAAAGATAAGATTAAGCCAATAACGGACTTTCGAACAAAAAACTTTGCCTTCCCAATTAGCATCGGCACGGAGAGGTAGGTATTCCACACTAAACTGAGGCCTTTGCATCTACGTAATCAGATGATTTATACAGCACCTTAACTCCCACTAGATGGGTGAAGAGACCACTCGGCGGAGCAGTGCCTGGGACATTGTTTTAGATGGAGCAGGCTTGCCCAGCACCTATACCATCCTGACAGCTTAGTCGGCCTAGCCCACAGGAAAGACAAGTCAATACGTGTGGAGTCAACTAAGCCGTACTTAGTTGGCTTCACACGTATTCCACACTACAGGGTTGGAATACCTACCACGTGAGGCGTGGAAAGTCGGACTTGACTGAAACTAGGTAAGTACCTCGAATCAGCTGAACAAGATCCTCCGAAGTAGAGAAAGTTTATTGGAGCTATGTCCCTTCTGGCCAATTCTCGGGAATCACGCATTCGACACATCTCCAAGGAAAAATCTCATGTCATTTCGATCTCGACTGCTCCCAACCACTCGAGTCATATCGAGCGAATAAAAACTAAAACCCGACTACTAAAAGGCTTAAAACAAGACCTGCTTATCCTTAAAATAGACTCATAGATAAATTAATCGTAGTCGGAGGCCATCGGTTTATCAAATGCGAATGTGGTGTCCCCCGACTACGATTAATTTATCTATGAGTCTATTTTAAGGATAAGCAGGTCTTGTTTTAAGCCTTTTAGTACTCGGGTTTTAGTTTTTAACTTCTATTTTTTTTTTGAGCTTTTTAGTAAGTAATTTTGGATGATCACCTAGAATAGAACCAAGAAGGGCAAAAAAAAACACATTTTGGAATTTTTGTTCTATTTGTTATGTTGACGCTACATGTGTTATACATTTTTGAAAAGGTCTTTTAAAGCCTTTTCATTTGATACCCATGACGATGGTATCCGATAATTTTTATTTTTAGGTCCACCACTTTAGGGCGCAGCACAGCCGCCATCTTGGTTTTTTTCAAAATAAAACTATCTTATGTTACCTGGGTGATTAAGACGAATCAAACGACACCTCATTTGTTGAAATCGGCCGAGTAGTTTAGGCTCTGCGAGGGAACAGATGAACACACAAACATACATACCCACATACATACATACATAAATACATACATACATACATACGCTGCTAAAATCATAACCCTCCTTTTTGCTTCGCGTAGTCGGGTAAAAAGGCAAACACTCGCAGAAATCTCGTGCCTTATGTCGAGGATGACTTCGTGAGAAAAGGAGATGTGACATTAGCCACAAAATGAGATTTTTCCTTAGAGATGTATCGAATGCAAGATTCCCGAGAATTCGATAGCGGAACCTACGAGTAGGTCTTTGTAGACTTTATATTTAAAAAATAGCAGTTACCTAGATACCTCCAGAAAAAAGTTAAATAACCCAAGCTGAGAACGTTAATAAAGCCCCCGTCAATTAAAAACCTTTATCGTTGGAAGCCGGCTAAAGTCCAGAACATAGCATAACGAGAACAGAAGTACGGTAATTTTCTTCTTCTTCTTTTCGTGTCAAATGCATCCTATGCGTCGCGAGAAGACCCTCAACTCCGACCGAAGACTCGCCCGAAGCCCACTTATACAGTCATACACGTACCGTAGACACGACAGCACCTTGACGCGTGAGTTTCTGTAGATGCAAAGGCCTAGTATCCTATTGATATAAGCCGTGCCAATAGAGAAACGATATGAAAATGGCGGCGGGTACCTATGGTAAGGTCTGAAAAAGAGGTTACGAAAATACGATTTCGGTTCATACATAAAACTTTCTTACATTTTTGGTAAGGAAATATTGTTTTACGATGCTTTCTTTATTGATTAGGTAATTGTTCTACGTTGGGTTTGTGATTAAACAACAATATTTATGAAAATAAGATCAAAAATATCAAAACCTAGTAAATAATACAAACCTCAACAAATAACAACACTTAACGTAAACTACAATATTGAAATAACTCCACAAACATTAAAAACTCAATAAGAGGCGAACGTATTTTGACGTGTTTTATTAGCCAAGCGTAGGTGACTAATCAGAACAGCCTAAAATGACTTTGCTAACGTTACGTGTGAGTATAGACGGAGATATGATTAAAGCGAGAGGGCGCGAGAGTGTCCGCCATTTATATATCGTTTCTTTAATGGCACGGGTTATAAGTAGATAGCCTCCTGAAGCTGCTGGGTGAAACCAAAATGTATGCAATCGAAGGTACCACTGAACTTCTGGTGTTGCTTGCTGGCTGAAGTTGGTGGAAGCATTAAAAATTCTTTATTACAAGGGCAGCGAATCACGGATTATAGGCGAATGTGTATAATTTATTGGCGCATTTATTGCAGAACGAGATAGGGGATTTGCTCACAATAATTTTCCTTCATAACTCATGAGTTATGAATAGTTATGATTATTTAGCAACTAGGTGAGGTATAGTAACCAAAATTATTTGTGAATATTGCGAATCATTAAAAGTTAATTCATTTACCTACCAATCTTACCGCGATTCGACCCGTTTCAAACCAAAATTAGATGAGGTATATTTCTCTAAACATGAAATGAATGAAAAGTTACACTACAATAATATAAAAACGAAAGTTTGTATGTTTGGATGGATGGATGTTTGTTACTCATTCACGCTGAATAGGCTGTATGGATTTAGATGAAATGAGGTGTAAAGATAGCTTTCACACCAGAATAACACGTAGGCTATAAATGACTGGCTTTTGCCCACGACTTTATCCGCTTTTGCATCTTCACCAACTTAATTACCTTAGATGTAGCCTGTACAATAACATGTCCCACTAGCTGGGCAAAGGCTTTCTCTCAGAGAGAGAGTTCGAGCTTAATCACCACGCGTGCTCAATGCGGGTTGGTGATTTTTGCGTTGAGGTTATAATGCTTCATACGCTCAGGTTTCCTCACGATGCTTTCCTTCACAGTCAGCGAGTGGTATTGCTAGTACAAATTCACAAATATACGTAACTTTGAAATAAATTAAAGTCATAGGTATATGCCCGCACCGGGATTCGAACCTGGGTCTCTCGCTTCCGAGTCCATTGTTCTACCCACTAGACCACTACCGCTTTATCTATGAGTCTATATTTTAAGGATATCAGGTCTTGTTTCAGGCTTTTCGGTAGTTGGGTTTAGTTTTTAACGTGTTTTAGTAAGAACCTACGTCATTTTGGACGATCGCCCAAAATAGAACAAGAAGGGGAAAAAAACACATTTTTTAATTTTTTTGTTTCTCTTGTTATGTTGACGTTACATTGTTATACATTTTTAAAAGGTCTGAATTTGATGCCCTTGCGATAGTATCGGATAATTTATATTTTTAGGTCCACTACTTTACGGCACACCAAAGCCCCCACCTTATTTAAAAAAAATTAAACTATCCTGTGTCACCTGGGTGGTTAAGACGAATCCAACGACACCTCATTTGTTGAAATCGGCCGAGTAGGTAGTTTAGGCTCTGCGAGGGAACAGATGAACATACAAACATACCCACAAACAAACAAACCACAGTTTCGAAACCAGTTGTGCAAACAGCCTTTTTTCTTTATTCGTAACTACTTTTGAAAACAGACTTTTTTTCTATATTCGAAACCAGTTTCTGAAACAGAAATACGCTGCTAAAATCATAACCCTCCGTTTTGCTTCGCGTAGTAGGGTAAAAATAAGTCTTCGCGGATGAAGTCGCGGGCAAAAGCTATTGAAGAATGCTTTGTATTTTTTAAAGAAACGTGCTAAATTAATTCTTTAGAAAACCGATACAACGATGTTGAACTTGTATCTAATGAGTTTCTATACAGAAATTAAAGCAGCTTTTCGAAAATAGCTGTGTAATTTAAGAGCTATTGACTTTGTAAAACACAAAAGTAATTCAAACTACGATTATTTATACAAGAATACGATTTTAATTAAACGTTAAACAAAAAAGTATTTTTATGAGAGAAAGAAAAAAATGCCTCTAATAATTTCGAAGTAAAAAATACACTTATTTTGTTCTACTATTAAAATGGTGTTCTGTTAAAATAACCTCCCCACCGCAAATATTCGCATGTCCCTAAAGGTTCAAACACACGTGATAAAAAAAATAAAACCTGATTTTCAAGGTACTATCAAATTTTCATTGGATTTCGGGCAACCGAGTTTAATTTGATGTGAGATCTATGATTCACGCTACCACGACCTTGTTAAGGGTTATAGTATTTTGATTATAAGGTGTTATAAAAAGGTAGTATCATACTTGAGGCGGTCGCAAAACTTAATTATTAGCAACGCCGAAATGTTGTTTAAAATTACCATGCATTTGTAGTAGCAATACCACTCGCTAACTGTGAAGGAAAACATCGTGAGGAAACCCGCGGCTTAGTTGGCTCCACACGTATTGACCTGTCTTTCCTGTGGGCTAGGCCGACTAAGCTGTCTGGATGGTATAGGTGCTGGGCAAGCCTACTCCATCTAAAACAATGACCCAGGCACTGCAGCGCCGAGTGGTCTCTCCACCCATCTAGTGTGAGTGAAGGTGCCACTGGACGCTGTATAAATCATCTCATTACGGAGATGCAAAGGCCTTAGTTTTTTTTTTCATGTATTTGATGCAGTTATTGGTATCGAGTACAATAGCATCCTGAAAATGATAGCGGATCGCGACGACTCGCCTTACATGCGTCACTGCTCCAGCCAGCATGTAAAGCTGAATTGTATTTGAATTGTATGAAATTTTTATCTACTCAATTTCATTTAATTTCAATTACTAACACTTAGGCCCGTTTCTGAGTTGAGAATTTCGCTAAGCAAATGGGTAAGTATCGTCCTGTCCTGATCGTCCTGAAAATGATAGCGGATCGCGACGACTCGCCTTACATGCGTCACTGCTCCAGCCAGCATGTAAAGCTGAATTGTATTTGAATTGTATGAAATTTTTATCTACTCAATTTCATTTAATTTCAATTACTAACACTTAGGCCCGTTTCTGAGTTGAGAATTTCGCTAAGCAAATGGGTAAGTATCGTCCTGTCCTGATCGTCCTGAAAATGATAGCGGATCGCGACGACTCGCCTTACATGCGTCACTGCTCCAGCCAGCATGTAAAGCTGAATTGTATTTGAATTGTATGAAATTTTTATCTACTCAATTTCATTTAATTTCAATTACTAACACTTAGGCCCGTTTCTGAGTTGAGAATTTCGCTAAGCAAATGGGTAAGTATCGTCCTGTCCTGATCGTCCTGAAAATGATAGCGGATCGCGACGACTCGCCTTACATGCGTCACTGCTCCAGCCAGCATGTAAAGCTGAATTGTATTTGAATTGTATGAAATTTTTATCTACTCAATTTCATTTAATTTCAATTACTAACACTTAGGCCCGTTTCTGAGTTGAGAATTTCGCTAAGCAAATGGGTAAGTATCGTCCTGTCCTGATCGTCCTGAAAATGATAGCGGATCGCGACGACTCGCCTTACATGCGTCACTGCTCCAGCCAGCATGTAAAGCTGAATTGTATTTGAATTGTATGAAATTTTTATCTACTCAATTTCATTTAATTTCAATTACTAACACTTAGGCCCGTTTCTGAGTTGAGAATTTCGCTAAGCAAATGGGTAAGTATCGTCCTGTCCTGATCGTCCTGAAAATGATAGCGGATCGCGACGACTCGCCTTACATGCGTCACTGCTCCAGCCAGCATGTAAAGCTGAATTGTATTTGAATTGTATGAAATTTTTATCTACTCAATTTCATTTAATTTCAATTACTAACACTTAGGCCCGTTTCTGAGTTGAGAATTTCGCTAAGCAAATGGGTAAGTATCGTCCTGTCCTGATCGTCCTGAAAATGATAGCGGATCGCGACGACTCGCCTTACATGCGTCACTGCTCCAGCCAGCATGTAAAGCTGAATTGTATTTGAATTGTATGAAATTTTTATCTACTCAATTTCATTTAATTTCAATTACTAACACTTAGGCCCGTTTCTGAGTTGAGAATTTCGCTAAGCAAATGGGTAAGTATCGTCCTGTCCTGATCGTCCTGAAAATGATAGCGGATCGCGACGACTCGCCTTACATGCGTCACTGCTCCAGCCAGCATGTAAAGCTGAATTGTATTTGAATTGTATGAAATTTTTATCTACTCAATTTCATTTAATTTCAATTACTAACACTTAGGCCCGTTTCTGAGTTGAGAATTTCGCTAAGCAAATGGGTAAGTATCGTCCTGTCCTGATCGTCCTGAAAATGATAGCGGATCGCGACGACTCGCCTTACATGCGTCACTGCTCCAGCCAGCATGTAAAGCTGAATTGCATTTGAATTGTATGAAATTTTTATCTACTCAATTTCATTTAATTTCAATTACTAACACTTAGGCCCGTTTCTGAGTTGAGAATTTCGCTAAGCAAATGGGTAAGTATCGTCCTGTCCTGATCGTCCTGAAAATGATAGCGGATCGCGACGACTCGCCTTACATGCGTCACTGCTCCAGCCAGCATGTAAAGCTGAATTGTATTTGAATTGTATGAAATTTTTATCTACTCAATTTCATTTAATTTCAATTACTAACACTTAGGCCCGTTTCTGAGTTGAGAATTTCGCTAAGCAAATGGGTAAGTATCGTCCTGTCCTGATCGTCCTGAAAATGATAGCGGATCGCGACGACTCGCCTTACATGCGTCACTGCTCCAGCCAGCATGTAAAGCTGAATTGTATTTGAATTGTATGAAATTTTTATCTACTCAATTTCATTTAATTTCAATTACTAACACTTAGGCCCGTTTCTGAGTTGAGAATTTTGCTAAGCAAATGGGTAAGTATCGTCCTGTCTCCTCAGATTTCTCACAAAAGAGCATGACAGAGCGATACGTAAGTATGTGCTTAGTAAAATTCTCAACTCAGAATCCGGGCCTTAGGATAAGGCTACCTAACAAAATGTATGAATTTTGATTATTTGAAATAAATGTATTAATAATAATAATATGGTAAAAGTTGCTTGTATTGATGAACTTTTTGAAGATTTGAAAATTGCTCGTGGACGAATGCTCGTGGGCGAACTTTCGGCACCTTGGTGGTGTACCCTATCAAAGTATTTTTCGCTTAAAATATTTGAGCGAGGTGCAAAAAGCGTTTGGAAATAAAGAGTTTTTCACGTTGCCCAGTGAGCCGCGCTGGTATTTTTCAAATGGAAATTCAATGGAGGCGCGTCTTTGGATCTATCGGCTATAGAGTTCTTTGTTCAGAGCAGACAGATATTTTTTCGTTGATAACCTGAAGATGTTTGTAAGAAAAATACTGAAGTGTTGTTTTTTAAACTAGATGGATAGACTGTCCATGTGATAAAATTTCAAATGCAAGAACCACCCCTACGTACACACGACAGCAAGTAGACCCTTACACTTTCGTTACAAAATCGCCCGTAACGTAAGTGACTAGAGTGCACGCGTATAAGCGTGTAGGTGCTGAAATTTTCACACCTACTGTAAGAAATTCTTACCACGATTAGATGGATGTCGATTTTTTTCCGTTTTCTTACAATAATATGAAAATAAGCACGATAGTTTAAAAAACGAAGGTATTTATTTGTGGACCAAATTCCAAGTATTAATTTTAAAAAAAAAATCTCAATACAAAATACAGGATGGTTTAGAGAGATCCTGTGAAACTGAAACGTTTCGCTTCACTCACCAATACAATATAAGGGACCGGAGGGTGAAATCTCAAAATCCATACACATTAAATTTGATGTATAGAATTTTAGTATGGAGCAACTGATATTTCTTTCGAGATTTCGCACTTGGTTCCACAGTCAAAGTTCCAATTGGTGAGTTAAGCGACCCCTTTCAGTGTCTCAGGACCTTTCTGAAATACCCTGTATAATAAAACATTGCATTCATTCTCATAATATGAGCTTAGAACATTGACTCCTTAAATCCCGACCGATATAACATTATTCCTAATGGCATTCTTTTACACCGTTTTTGATAATAAAAGTTACATTATGAAGTTTATCTTCAAAATAGGAGTTAATCCTCGAAATTACCTTTTACACACTTTTATTCTTGTTACATTGGAACCACTACCACCCAACGTGTGTAAAAAAAGACAAACTGACACTTATATTTTAGATTATAGAGTCGTTTTTGCACTGGATATTGTGATTTGTTCGACTTGCTACACAGTCCCGTATTTTTTCAGTTTTAGGGTTCCGCTGCTGTAAAATATTTTCAGGAAACTGCCGGCAGAAGAGCTAAATCCTAATTTTGTGGTAGAATCGGGCGAAGAAACATGATAAATCATCCATAAAGAACGGCAAAATCAGTGTTCTTCGCGAATTCGGAAGGCAAAGTTTTTTGTTCGAAAGTCCGTTATTGGCTTAATCTTATCTTTAGACAATATTGAGAAACTAATTTCAATATAGAAATTGCACTGGATATGGATATTGTGTGTAAAAAAGACAAAATCATGGAAGAGCTCAGATATTATTGCCACATCCATTGATTTGTCATTAAAATGGATAGTCTAACTATGCGCTTCTAAACTAAGGCCTTTGCATTTACGTAATGAGATGATTTATACAGCGTCCAGTGGCACCTTCACTCACACTAGATGGGTGAAGAGACCACTCGGCGCTGCAGTGCCTGGAACATTGTTGTATGAAGTATTCTTACCCAGCACCTATACCATCCTGTCAGCTTAGTCGGCCTGGCCCACAGAAAAGACAAGTCAATACGTGTGGAGCCAACTGAGCCGCGGGTTTCCTCACGATGTGTTCCCTCACGGTCAGCGAGTATTGGCCTTGTGGTAGAACATTGGACTCGGAAGCGAGAGACCCAGGTTCGATTCCCGGCGCAGGCATGAACCTACCTATGACTTTGTTTCTTTTCAAAGTTACGTACATTTGTGAATGCGCTTCTAGCAACACTAGAATTAGGGTGGTATTCTAGAACGCTACTTAAACTTAGTTTAAACTAGAACGATACTTAAACTCAGCACTAATGCTGAAAATGCACTAGAACTTGGAACATCCGACGGAACCCACGGCGCGTCCACTCGTGCCCTTCCCCATAATGTTGATGTAAAGTTATGAATTTATGCCAGTCCCTGGACGTCTTAGCAATTTTCCTGCTCACGGGTTTCCGTCGAGGGAGAATGGGCCGCGTTTTTAAAAAGTACTTCCGACAGAAGGACATAAACGTAATTTTACAGAGATATTTTTTTTTTGTTTTTTTTTTATAAAGCACTAACCGGTGTTAGGGAAACATGCTCGGCGACCCGAAGTCGTTGTTGACCTCGATCACAATAACTGGGCAATGGTTTCTGCTGGGTCTCCTTCTAGCTACCTGGGCCCTTAGCCTGTAACACAATGGTGCCAAAATGGGCTGTCAGGTGACGACTTCAATTACGATTTGCTAACGCTGTCTGTCCTTTTAATGTTTTTGTAGTACAGCAAAGAATATTTTGATTCTAATTCTAGAGGATTAGTTCTCTGGTTGTAAGAGAAAAACGAGGAGAGCCCGGTTTTGTCCTTCTGCCGGGACGCCATTGATCCGCCATTGCGTTACAGACTAAGGGCCCTGCATAGTGCACGTGTATAAATAGGTCGCGTCGCGTGTCCTTTTCGACTTTATCCCTCCAGTGGTTTTTGGGACGGCCAACTGCGTGCTTATTCTGTAAAAAAAACCGCTCATTTTATAATCCTTAAACCAGTTTATTTAAGGGAAAATATAAAAAAAAAATCGGAAAATGCTTACGGTGGGCCACAGTCACAGATACCCCATGGCAGGTCTTACCTAGCGGCATAAGGGCGCCAATCGAACAAAAAGGGGTATCCTAGCGTGTGGCTGACTGTACATGAACAAATTTGCTGGCTTTGACGCGTTAATGCGTCATCGAGACATTTTATGATTGCCTTGGACCACACTTACGGTAGGTGCCTTTGGACGCGTCTGTGCGTCGTACACGTAATGTAGGTGCCTTTTGGCTCGTATGTGCGTCATCGTTTATTACCCATTGTAGACCTTTCACATTTCATTACCTCTCATAAAAGATCATCTACCGGAAACGCATAGAATCGTCCAAAGGCACTGTAAAATAGTCACGCGTGCGTGACGCACAGTTCTCCTAGTCTACTTGAACAATCCGGCGTTTGTATGTATGTTTGTATGTATGAATGTTCGTTCGACGATAACTTGAGTAAATTTAGTCGGATCTTCATGAAATTTGGTAGGCAGGTAAATGAGGCAAAGAGAATTTTTAAGTTCGAACATGAGCCAAATCGGTCGAGGGGTTGCTGAGATATGGGGTCGTGAGTTTAGAGTTCGGGGCGAACCACTAGTATAAAATAAGGCACCCAAGCAAAATCGACCTAAGAGCTACCATGAGGTATCCTAAAGTTTAGCTGAATTGCGTAGACGATCTCTACTGACTTCTGTGGTTTCACATTTGTTTTGCGGTGGCGCGTTTTCTTTTTTCCGCCATCATTTCGACGCCGCCGGCTCTTGGATTTGAAAATATTGTTAATGACATCACTTTTCCGCTGGCTGCTTTGTCCGGAGTGTCCGCCAGCTGAGGGAATAGCCTCCTGATTATCATTTGTTTCTTACTACATTGCGGGTGTACAGACTGACCGAGCAGAGCAGACTCCCTCCAATTTTTTTAACTACAGGGTGCACTCTAAGTCGATAGCGGAACTTTAAGTAGGCTGTCTAATCATAAATACAAACAACTTGTACTAGGTCGCGACAAAAATGGAGCGAAAAAAATATCAGCTGTTTCATACATTTGGCGCAGTACTGAGTCGACCTTTTGTATGGAACAGCTGATATTTTTTCCACTAAATTTTTTTCGCCACCTAGCACAAGTTGTTTGTATTGATCAGTAGATAGCCCACTTAAAGTTCCGCTATCGACTTAGAGTGCACCCTGTAGTGGTTCGCCCCGAACTGTGAACTCGCGACCCCATATAAACTTTACAACCCCATATCTCGGCAACCCCTCGACCGATTTAGCTCATGTTCGAACTTAAAAATTCTTTTAATTTCATTAACCCGCCTACCAAATTTCATAACGATCCAACCAAATTTACTCAAGTTATCGTCGAACGAACATTCATACATACATACATACAAACATACATACATACATACAAACGCCGGATTGTTCCAGTAGACTCAGAGAACTTCGCTCGCTTCGCTCGTTCGTTCAATTATAGTGGTTTTATCGACGGCTTCGGTCATAAAAAGGGCATACTAAATCGAGCAAACGATCAAAACCGAGTGCCAGGTCCTTTCTGCGGTTGGCGCGTGGTGAGCGACTTTTCAGCTCCAGCACCTTCCTGGAGAGAAAGTAGTGGAAAGTGGAATCATGCATCCACGAGCCACTCGCAGAGTACCGAAGCCCAAGCTAAGGCGGCAAGACCTAATAAACATTTCCCTCTCCAGACTAGGTACCCTAAGGAACACTTCCCTCTCCAGACTACCTCTTTTTTATTATAGTGGCCCTTTTACCGACAGCTTAGGTCATGAAAAGGGCACACTTAGTCCAACATACGATCGAAACCGAGTGCCGGGACCTATGTGCGGTAGGTCTTGCCGCCTTAGCTTGTGCTTCGGTACTCTGCGAGTGGCTCGTGGATACATGTTTCCACTTTCCACTACCTTCTGTCTAGACCTAAGGAACAGGCAAAAATCAGTTTAGTCATAGTGAAACTTGCTTTGCCGAGGCCGTAGGTCTGCCGGACGTAACTCGTGGTAGAGCCACAGCTCGCCAAAGCTGCCCTACGTCTGTTTGAGTACGGTTAGCTCAATTTGCCGAAGAATCGGTAACCAAATGTGGAAACTCGTGTAGAGGGTGACTGATTCAGATCTGACTTTTCAAAACCAATTCACGCAAAACGCCATAGATGCAAAATGAAGGTTTCCATTTCGTTCATTCATAAACACATCGCGTTGACGTTCGTGACAAAAAAAATAATTAAAAAAATGTTTTTTTCTTATCTAGCTGTCGAATTGAAACGAATTGAAGTAACATCATTAGAGCCCAGGCATGACGATTCCCTTTTCTCTTTGTGATAATCACCCTACTAAAGTTTTACAGCGCCTTTACCAACTAACCAACGCTACTATCCAAAGTTCACAGTAAACTAGCGTTTTTTAAACCACCACAAGAAAATTGAGTACACTCTTAAAGACATTGATAAACGTCAGCGATTTGTTTGACACGTGGCAGGTGACATTGTGGCGGTAAATTCAAAATTTTCACAGTTTTTTACATCTTTGTTCTGTTGTTTACAATAATGAAAAGAATACTATGTTATTGCCACGAACGAAAAATCGCTGAACAAAAATAGCTCAGTTTAGCAACAAAATGTAAAAAACTTTGAAAATTTTAAATTTTCCTCTACTTTGCTATCGTCCAACCTTAAGGCGATTGTGAATGCGATCGCGATGTTTTCGAATGAGTGAATGAAATTGCTAATTAATATACTCAAAATCCTTAAAGTCGTGAGGAGTTTGGTCCTGTTCGTTCTGTCAGCATTTTGATTAAAACCCTAAGCTTTAAATGGGTTGTGAATTTACGATACATGCAGGTAAGCCCTCTTGGTTGGAATGCGGCAAAGACTATGCAAATTGTGATCGTGTGATTTCATATACGCCGGCGTCCATTATTTTGTAGTTGAACGAGCGAGCGAAGCGAGCGAAGTTCTCCGAGTCTACTGGAACAATCCGGCGTTTGTATGTATGTATGAATGTTCGTTCGACAATAACTTGAGTAAATTTAATCGAATCGTCATGAAATTTGGTAGGCAGGTAAATAAGGCAAAGATAATTTTTAAGTTCGAACATGAGCCAAATCGGTCGAGGGGTTGCTGAGATATGGGGTCGCGAGTTCATAGTTCGGGGCGAACCACTAGTTATAATAATTTTGACACTCTCACACGAATAAGAAGAAGTTGTCGCGCGGTAAAAACGCTCGTGAAGGGATGGAGACACTAGAGTCGTCGCAAAAACCCCACGTCACGATGACGTCATAATACTCGTACTACCCTGCGAGACGCCTTTCAGCAGTGAAATGAATAGCGCCAATTAACAACATGCCTCTTTCAGGAGGCATTCGTCGTCTATGACAGACGTTAGACGGGCCCTACTAGGGATAGATGCCACAGCGCCGAAGCGCTTACAGCGCAATGGAAAATTAATAAGACCTCCGGACGAAGTCGAAACATGTCGGTTATTCTGACAAAATAAAAGTAAGTGAAACCGTTAAAGCGATATAAACTGTGCAGTGCTTACGAAAGTTTAAGTTTTAAAATTATATACAGGGTGTTAAAAGACCGCCAACAGACCCGAAAGGTACGCAAACTAGACACCAAAACAAAGTACTTTTTCGATAAATTATTGCTGGGAAATGATTTTGGTTTTTTAGGTTATAATTTTGGAAAATATTTTATCACGCAATGGAAGTGTAACGCAGAGAAGTCATATTGCGCAAGCGTTGACATAAACTTTTGTTACTTACGTTCGAGGTGCCGATGTTAAGAATACATTGCGGGTTGCAATTTTAACGTCGTTTTATGCAAGAAATATTAAAAATTTTGATATGGCGTCTTGAGAAGAAATGTTAATTACTCGAAACTGAAAACACCCTGTATGTACATATAGCATAAAAAAATACATTATTTAATTTTGTATTTTTTTTTTCAGGGCTTATGTCCACTCATGTCATGGGACTCTATGTATTTTTTGTGTAAAATTAGCACTTATTTTTGTTATTTATCTAAAATGGTAGGTTTTAAAACCAAAATGATATTTAAAGTAGATAAGAAAAAATATAATAAAAAATGTTCCTAGGTATTAAATACCAGCCTAGTTTTAAGATAAAAGATCTCCAATAGCTACCTAGTTCTAAGATATTTCTTTTACCTAGCTTTTAAGTTTTGGATGTCTTTTTTTAAAGTCGCTAAAACAAGGTAGGATGCAGGAATCCTGTGTTATTGTTATTATAAATATTGTAAATAATTTCGTATCACGTAGGGACAGAGTAGACTTCGTGTAATGAGCGAACTTTTTGTGCTGTAGGTATATGAGAACGTCGGGATTACGTAACTTAGAAGCCAATCGTAATGGCCAATAAAAAAATACACAAGAATAAGTTTTATCTTATCTTTATTAGAGCTTATTGCAAAATTAAATGCTGTAACAAAAACAGTGCTACGAAAGCTTTGTGAAGGACAATTTAGTTTACTCAATTCTCGGTAAGAGCTAAGAGTACCATGGGGTAACCCAGCATGTTGCTGTTCACCACATTCCCGATTCACTTAGTACAGTTTTTTTGCGTGTGTAAGTATTTCAGTCCCCGTAGCCTCGATAAAAGTCATGCTCCCCCCGCTGGTCAGACAACTTAAGGCTGGAAGATAGCAGCGTGGCAGGTAATTCAAAATTTTTACAGTTTTTTACATTTTGTAGCTAAACTGAGCTATTTTTGTTCATCGATTTTTCGTTCGCGGATATAAAACAGTATTATTTTCATTATTGTAAACAACAAAACCATAATAATTCAGCCGATTATGTGTTCTGGTCGTCAACAAGTTTTTTGGCCAGTGCTACTGCTTCGTAGACAAGAACACATAATTGGCTGAATTTTTGTTTGTGTTTATTTGACAAAATGAAGAATATTTTGAATTTCCCGCCACGTTGCTATCGTCCACCCTTAACCAGCACAATAGCCATTGCGCTTACGTCATCAGTTCGCGGGTGGGTAGTTAGTCGGTCTGTAGGAGATTACCGGTCGCCATGGCAACGGTTTAATTGAGAGAAAAGCGCGAAGTCTTTTATTCGAGCCGGGCCAAGTGTTCTGCACTCTATCGACCGATCCCCGTGCACTATTGATTACGCCTCTCCAGAGCTATAGAAGGTAATGGAACACCGTCAGCCGAGTAGAACTCCTTTTATCTTTTTTTACCTTTTGTTTTTACCCGCCGACTGCCCCAGAAGGAGGGTTATATATTTTTTAAGTACTCGTATGTATTTAAGTGGATTTTTTTGGCATGCTCTGTAGCCTAAACAGCTTGATGGATTTTAGCTTGCGAGGTGTCATTCGATTCGTCTTGATTGTAAGAGTTACACTGGGTTAACTGGGTATATGAAAATTGAAAAAAAAAAAATTGCCTTCTCTAAGGAGTCGATAATATTTTTCGTCAAAACCTATCGAGTGTGGTATCAAAATGAAGGGTTTTACAAATTGCTTACAAAAATATAATTATACAACTTTAGGTATTTAATGTAATTAAAAAACAACAAAGTTTTCAACTATTGTTACCCAACTTTGCTTTCGGGGGCGGTGCAAAAAGTGAAAAAGTTATTAACGACTCAAAGATCGGAATTTGCTAATCGCATACGAATCGAGTGCAACGTACTAACAGTGTAGGTAAATACAATTAATACTAGTGGTTCGCCCCAAACTATGAACTCGCGACCCCATATCTCAGCAACCCCTCGACCGATTTGGCTCATGTTCGAACTTAAAAATTATCTTTGCCTTATTTACCTGCCTACCAAATTTCATGACGATCCGACTAAATTTACTCAAGTTATCGTCGAACGAACTTTCATACATACATACATACAAACATACAAACGCCGGATTGTTCAAGTAGACTCGGAAAACTTCACCGCTTCGCTCGCTCGTTCAATTACAATAGAGGTCGAAGAGCGAAAACGTCTTATACAAAAGAGTAGTTCCCGGTAAAGGCACCAAAATTACACACAATATTGTCCGGCGCCAAAACAACCCTTATAACTAGGACATTTCAACAACTCACCCTTGTACCTGGCAGTACAACTGTTAAACCTCAAACTAATACCTTTACCACCGCGGTATGCCGTCTTTAGCACCCTAAACGTCTAAGGAATAGAGTTGAAAGTGCTTTGTCCGAAAGGCACTGTTAGGTGGCATAGGGTTTAATATTCGCTGACAAGGGCTCGACAGAGCTTAGCGTATGGAAAGTGACGTCACGCTTAACCCCTTCTGCTTGGTTCTCACGAACGTTTTGTTTTCAACGTTGCGTTCTGTGTTTGAATTTTGGCCTCTACCTAAATGAGGGCTTCCACGGGTTCAAGTCCTGTACCGAGCAAATTTTTGAACCTTACAAAAATGTTTATAATGGTTCCCTAGCACTGGTTAGTGCTTTAGAAAATACAAAAAATACAAGGTGTTACAAAAGTACCTAACTCTTTTTACAGGGTAATAGCACCCGGTGATAGGGATCACAACCTAAAAACTTTTTTTGCTCTATGACGTTCCGTTGATTTTTAAATTAATAAAATGTGAACGCTGTGGCGGGAGAAAAGTATTTTTTAAATATTGTTTTTATTGACTTTCACAATGTTTTAACAAAGCAAAGATATGTTAATGCACCTACACACACAAACATATTTTAAAATTTGAGCTAATACCAAAAACAAAAAAGTAATGTTTTTTTTTCAATTTTGAGGTTATAAAATAAAAATTGTTTTTTTCAACTTTTTTTTTACAGATTTGACATCTTGTTGACCACTAGGTTACACCCTGTAAAAAGAGTAAGGATGTTTTGTAACACGTTGTATTTACGGTCCTTAGGCAAGGTGCCCGATCAGTCTCATTTCATCTAATAACAAAGCCAACCAAGAGAATTGTATAATAACGAAACAAACATCATGATTCGCACTCCCACGTACCTACGTAGCTACACAATTTACATACTTAATTTACACTACACTCTAATTAAACTAAAAGTCTAGGGCGTTCAGGCACTCGCAAAATAAAAAATAAAAAATATACTCTCTCAGAGTACACTGGCTATACAGCGTGTTAGAAAAATGTGAAACTGGCAAAGTGCGAGTGGGACTCACGCACTCCCCACTGAGGGTTCCGTATTGGTATACCATTTAAAAAAAACTGGTTTTACGGACCCTCGGTGCGTGAGTCCGACTCGTGCTTCACCATTTTTTATTATTTGTTGTTATACGATAAAGTAAGCCCTAAAATCATATCAGGTTTGATGATTGTGTGTTTTACCGTTTTTGCGATAGAGCAAAAAGTATAGAAACACGTTTGTTGAATGTACCCCCTTATTTTTTGTTATTATTTGTTGGATAATCCGCCAAAATAATACATAATCTGTTAAAATCAACTCTCTACCTATTACGGTTCCAAAGATATACCTATACAGTCTTTTAAAGTTTAAAAAAAATGTTTTATGTAAGTAGTTAAACAGATTGTAAAGAGAAGGAGCGGGGCCTCCTGACACAGGTAATTATTTACTTACTAGGAGGTCCGAGGTTTACTTACTACGGAACTCTAAAAAGGTCCTGTAATTTTAAAGGGGGTCGCTAAGCTCATCAATACAAGCAACTCTTACTATGAGGTCAACTGAGAAATCTCGAAAAAAAAATCAGCGGTTCCTCCTGAAACTCGATACCTCCTGTATGGAGATGCAGTATTTTTTATTTCGTAGTTGAGGTGACCCCCTACAGCAGGGGTCGGCAACCTGCGGCTCGCAAGCCGCATGCGGATCTTTCGATCAAAGTTGCGGCTCTTCAGTTCCATGTGCAATAAATAACTAAGTAAGTTGTGTAAGACGTAGGGAAAAATACCAGGCCACGAGGTCGCTTACCCAGGTGCTGGGCGGATGACATCCGCAGGCGGATTACGACTGGATGAGAAAGACAACAAACCGCCAACAATGGAATTTTTTGGGAGAGACCTATGTTCAGAAATGGACCAAAAGATAGTTGAATTGTCTGGCGCGTTCATTCAACAATAAAATTTTATTTTACGGAAACTTTTTTTTTCGCTCGCTAACAAATGGGAAATTTTGAAAATTTTAATTGTTGGCTCTTCCGTTTCAAAAGCTTGCCAACCCCTGCCCTAAAGTATACCATAACCTTTCTGTAACACCTTGTATAACAGCCACATAATATTATCCGTGTAATGAGTTTGTAGAGGAGGAGTATGTTCCGTAATTATTGCTGTCCTCATTAAAAGTTTTCTGCCCTAAGTATACTCAATCTTGAAGTAACATTAAAACTGCTTGCGAGCGAGAACCTCTGCTCTGCTACTCGACCTATGAGTAGGTAGAGTCGGCCAAACGCTAGGATACCTTTTTGTCCGATTGACGCCCTTATGCCGCGCGCGGTAAGGGCTGCCATGGGGTATCTGTGGCTTGCCGACCGTACCCACTGCGCATAATGCTATTTATACAGTGCATACCACGGCCATGCGGCATGTGTGTGGGATATTTCATTAAACTACAATTTAGTATGAAAAATCGATCAAGAATGGTCACATCTTCTTGCAGAGCGCAACATATTCTTATCTCACTGTCCTTGGCATTTTAGGTATAATAATTAAACTAACATCATACGTCTTAAGATTGATTGAATACAACCAGATATTTACGAAGTAGTAGATGTAAAGGTGACTTATCAATGGGCATCAGCCCTAGGAGTTTGAACAAAACATCGTCCCCCCAACGATACTTGACTCAGATACTGCGATGAATTATTCCGCCAAACAAACAGAAAGTTGAGAGTTTTCACCGTTTTAGTAAACAAGTCCTAAGTAAATTAGGCATTTGCTTACGGCATACTTGCTCAGCTTAAGTCCTATCAACGGTCTAACTGACTTTATCTATTAGGAACAGCGGCCGCGCAAAGTTGGTGGTACACCTGGTGCGCATTTCATAATCTACAATAAATTCATAGTTTATTTAAAGTGAAAGTGAAAAAAACTTTATTGCCGAGAATACATAAAATAAAAATTTAGTAACAAAATTCCGAGCTATATAGATTTAGTAGGGTAGATAATTCTTAGAGCTAAGCTTTAGTTGGGCGAATGGACTCATGCTCAGCTGTGTGCCGACCGGTGACAAGTCACCGGACGGCGCTGATTTGCGTGCGCCATAGACATAAACAAATTCGATGTACATTAAGTAGCCGATTAGACATAAAAGAGGTAACAAAAAAGGTTAGCGTACTATCCAACTACTCAATGTACAGTACCCCCAAATTAATAATGCGCATACAGATAGCGAGATTTGTACGTGGGTTACGCCCACTCACGTACGGTCGGCCATAGCCACAGATAACTCATGGCAGCTCTTACCGCGCGCAGCATAAGGGCGCCAATCGAACAAAAAGGGTTATCCCTAGCGTATGACCGACTGTACAAATCTTCGCTATCTGTATGCGCATTATTAATTTGGGAATACTGTACATCGAATTGTCATAATAGACTTGTAGTTTTATGAAACTGATACGGTGATTGATACTAAACATCAAATCTTACTTAATCGGGCTATGACTGGATAATAATACAAAATTCATCATCATCATCATCATCAGGCTGTTGACACTCACTGCTGAGTAAAGAACTCTCTCTGAATATTAATATATCTAAGCCGCTAGGCGCCCATAACACAGTTTTCCAGGCCGAAGTTATGGGCATCATTCTAGCAGCTACTGCGATTGCTGAAAGAGAGGTGAAGGAGTACCCCATCCGTATCCTCTCGGATAGCATGGCGACACTACAGGCCCTCAATAGTCATACCATCACTTCGGGCCTTATCTACGACTGCCATTGTAGACTGACAGAGGTATGTAAACACTCTAGCATTACCCTCCAATGGATCAAAGGTCACAGCAACTCACGCGGGAACGATGCCGCGGATGTGTTAGCGAGAAAGGGGTCGGACATGGTTGCCGTGGGCCCAGAGCCCATTGTACCCATGCCTTACGCCTGGCTACGCACACAGATACGACTCCGCACACGCGGATTACAATACTCCAGCTGGGCTAACACCTCTGATTGCAGACAGGCCAGAGAGGCATTGCCAATGGCAAACCCTCGTCTGACCAGGAAACTTCTTAGGCTAACAAGAAACCAGCTGCGAACGGTGACAGGAGTAATAACCGGTCACGGTCCTTTTAACAGACAACTATTTTTAATAGGTGTCACCGACAGTCCTCTGTGCAGAGCCTGCATGGGGACAGACGAAACAGCCGCTCATGTCCTGCTGGAATGCAGGGAGCTGGCAAAATACCGGGCTACCCACCTCGGTTCGCCGGGGTCGCTCCCCGAAGTGCTCCAGAACATCCGTGGACTGCTGGACTTTCTGGAGGAGCTGGGTTGGCAAGGATGAAAAATCCCACCAGACGCAAAATAGGCGCAAGTAGAGACGTCGAGTTGCGGAAAACAGCCCGTTTTACCATTACCATTACCATTACCAGAACTCTTCATGCTCACGCACGCCACCGCACACAATCCTATGCTAGACGCAACCACTGCTTTCTGGCTATGTCAACGGACCATTTGGCTGGTGGTCTCCCAATGGATCTCTTCCCCTCTCGAGTTCACCATTCCACAATGGACTTTGTCCATCTACCATCAGTGCGTCTAGCCAGGTGTCCCGCCCATTTACCCTTAAATAACGTTACGCGTTTTCCGACGTCTGCCACTTTCAAATAGTAGGGCTTGGTGTAACTCGACCTTTAGGTTTTCTCAGTTGATTTCAGTTCGCTTCTGCTTTCCAATTATCGTTGAGTTTTAAGGAGCTTAAAGCTGTGTTACCGGTTTAGAGTGTCCTCTGGAGGGAAATGCCGATTTCAGCTCTTTCGAATTAAGTGGCCATCAGCGGTAATTATGAAAACTTCGAATTTCTGAATGTTAGCTGGGAAATTGTGTCACTTGGCATCCATCTCTATGCAAGAATGAATATAAGTAATGCTTGAGCTCTTTTTAATTAACCGTTTATATCTGGAGAGTGGTATGGTGACCAATCGACTTATTTTGTCGTACAAGGAGCTTATAAGCTGGTTGTTTAGACTCCGCTAATTACGAAAATACATTTTTTTTCTGGTCGGTCGCGGTTGAAAGTTATTTTTTTTACTTTGAAAGTGTATGTTCGGGTTGACTTATTTTTTTCGTCTAAGGCTGGGATTATTTCAGCTGATCACGAAATCACTAGATATTATAATTGGCCGAGCGCGGTTGAAAGTTTGTTTTTTATAATCTAGAAAGTGTAAATTTTTGGGTTATAAAATACGTTACTACGTAACGCCTTGTACCTATAATAAAATAAGTCGATTGGTCACCAGCTGGAGAGCTGGAGCTGGAGCTATTTTTCTACAGGGTTTAACAGAAAGGTCCTGTCGTAGGTACTTGAAGAGGTCATCGAACCTATCAATTCAAGCTACTTTTAGTATGGACACCAACATCTCAATTTTTATTTTTATCAACTAGGACTCTCCTCCGGTCCATTATCACCAAATCTCAAAATGACAAGATGTTAGTATCACGCATTTTTTTAATAATCGGAAAAACCGACCTTATTCAAAATGTGCTACTCGTAGTAATAATTACCTACTAGCACATATTTAAATAAGGTCAGTTTTGCCGATTTCTCTTTACAGTACCTAGAACTATGAAAGGACATGAAAGAGATCATCAATTCTCATTGTATTTCAGTTACAATATGTATATATCTATAGGGTTTTTTTTCTTTTTTTTCTCTGCGGCTTCCCGCTGGCCTCGGTATAAAGCACAAAAAGCCAACACAATGCCCGTGAACAACTCCAATTCATACTCTACTAGCGCTTAGTATTTTTAATTGTTTTTATGGCCTGGATAATAAGTAGGGATCGAAACTGCTACAGATTACAGGGAACGCGGAAAGCAGAACTCTAACCGCTGAAGTCTAGACCGCTCGCTGTGGTCTGAATTATCTCTTACAGCCAATTTTTGGTGTTGTGAATAAAATGTTTTTATAACTACTAAATTAAAAATGCCCCCGACATTTTAACTTTAAATTAGCATATCTCATAAACCGTTTAACCGATTTTGATAAAATATAATTATTTAGGAACACTTGCTAGAAAACCTGCTTGAAATTGAAAAAATCTGCGTTCAAATCGATTAAGAGCTACGGCGGTGCCACAGACAGACACACAGCGGTCAAACTTATAACACCCCTATTTTTAAGTCAGGGGTTAAAAACAGTGGTGTTACGTGGTTTTTATATCAAAATGTGTGTCGCATAGATCCTAAAGCGTAACGAAATGAAACGAAACTTTACTTTTTTAATAGTGTAACAGAATTTCAAGCGCTAGCGATCCAGCTGCAAATTGCTGCACACAAGCTATAGTAAAATAGAATAAACAACATTTTTCCGACCAAAACTGGCGCTATCACGCGAAATGGCCCAAACAAACTATTCGCTTTTGCAACAACAAACACAAACCGTCCAAATATTGCATTTATAAATATTTGTTGGCCCGTCACACCAAATAGCTTACAACTAGCAACAGAAGTTTAGATTTATGTCGTACACTGTATACACGACGACGGCATGCATCAATCACACAAATCCCAATAACTACTCTCCATATTCATAAATCGGGACAACAACAGATAACAAATGTGAAAAAAAAAACCCGCTAACTAGAATGGAAAAAAAAATAAGGACACTATTAAAAAGTGCGCTCTTGCTGGGACATCCTATATTTACTCTGGATAAAATGTGGAACAACCTTTTTCAGACGCGCACGTAACTGGGGGTCTACCGGCTAAAACGAAGCCGATTACCATTGGCGAAAATCGAAGTTCGATTTATGAAAAATTAACTGGGTGGCAGTAAAATTAACTGGGTGGCAGTACATTTTTCAAAAATCGAACTTCGATTTTTGCCAATGGTAATCGGCTTCTCTTAGCCGGTAGACCGTCAGGTGCCTGTTTCATATAAATACAATTCATAGTTTATTATGACAATTCGATATAGATTGCGTAGTCGATTTGACATGAGGTTACAAAAAAGGTTTGTTTACAAACCGACCTATCAATGAACATCGAATTGTCATAATAAAATATTTATGTCAGTTATATGAAACGCGGGCCTGGTTTTACATTATTACGATAATAAATTTCAATCAATGCAAGTAGGTATCCATTTCGGAAGTCAGCAAACTCGTTGAAAACCACAAAATTAGTTTTGCCTTTGCAGAAAGTTTAACAACTTTTGACGTTTATGAAGACAAGTCCTTCCCGCGTTTGCGGAATACTTGGACTGCTGGTGTATCATGAGTGCTATATCTACAGGGTGCAATCTAATTCGATAGCGGAACTTTAAGTAGGCTGTCTACTGTCATAATAGGTAGGAAAAAAATTGAGCGAAAAAAATTTCCGCTGTTTTATACTTATGCTAGTACTGCACCAAATGTATGGAGCAGCTGATAATATTTGCTTATTTTTCTTGCCACCATATACAAGTTGTTTGTAGTAATCAGTAGAAGTTCCGCTATTGTAAGTAGGCTTTATACTCATCAATACTTGTACTAGGTATGTGGCCATAAACGCTTACTAAAGACTGTCTGGTTGTTTTCTCATCTAATGTCGTATGTATCAGTAATTTAGTATATCGTATTTTAAATTTTGAAGAATGAGTCACGTAGTTTGGTTGCTCTATTAAATATTAATAAAAAAACTATAGTAGAGAGTCCAATAATGTAAGCTCTGTGTGCGTACTTTTTGTTGTTTCCTTTACTTCACCGAGTAGTAATTCTAAAACCATTGGTAGTTTGTAATTAAATACCTATCATTAACGGATAAAGACATTTCAATCGTGTCGTATTACCGCGGTAGGTATAATCCGTGCGGAATCAGAATGGGATAATACCTTTTGGAACTGAATCGAAAATGACAGTTCTCGAGTAGGGTCAGTAAAAAAAATTACAGTTCTTCGTTCTGTCATAGGGTTATGAAATTGAAAATACACAAAAATGTTTAATGTTTGTAATCTAAAAGGATTAAATGTTATTGCATTAATTAAATAAAACGTGATAAAACTCGAGCAAACACCCACTCGCACAGAAAACACAAGCAAGTTTCGACGCGAGTTTGCCATAGACAACTAGAGTTGGCCGAAATGCTGACGCTACAGGACCGCGAGCTTCTCAGTTCCAAAAGATATTATCCCATTCTGATCCCGCACGGATTATACTTATGCAAACTTCGACTTGAAGGATTATACAACGCAAACATCTGCTGGTAATTCTCAGAGTAAATTAGGTACCTACGTAAATAAATTACTCCGTACCGTGTAGAATCATCTCATCTCTCTGAACAAACACATTAGCGTGTTATTCTTATTCGACATCTAACGGCTAAGCTCGCGACTTCGCGAATTAAATTGACATTTAATTATTTCGAGAAAACTTGGTCGTGATAAGGCCTCTGCAATTGCAGGAACGAGTACCGGAATATACAGCCCAAAAAAGGTCAAAGTAAACTGGACGAATTCAACCTTGAAACCACTCTCAGAGTTTGCAGAAAATCACGCTACGCCGTAGAAAATCACGCTACGGGGAAAAATTAATACGGAACTTTTGACTTCGCGTAGAAAATTGCATCTTATCTCTTTGGGAATAAAACCGAGATTGGCTGCAGTTTTGGGGCAGTTACTTGTTTCGTTGTGTTGTGGGTGTGGGTAATTCTACAGGGTACTTTGCGGTATAAACTGAGATAGAGAGGTATGGAGGTTCCGCTCAAGAAAGTTGGGCTATGGACGAAAGGCATCTTGAAGGCGCCTTTTCATCTACAGAATACTACAAAATATAAGTATAAAGAAGATATATTTCGTCCATAATTTTTTGGGCCGTTATTCGAAATTCCTACCAAAAACAATAACAAAATAAAACAAAATACAAAATATTGAAGTGGGGCTACAAAGGCAATATTTCTAGAACCTGTAATTAAAATTTGAAAAAAAAAGAAAGCTGGCTTTTGCATCATCTTATTAAAATTCTGTATAAAGGCAATCCCTGCCGCCCACCGCAAGATGGCGTCAGTGTTGCCGAGCGCGTTTATTAAGTGCCCTTTAGAGGGAAATATTATTTCAAGTAGGCGTCATATTTTGCGGGTAAACGTTGCATTAAATTACGAGGAAACTCACGCTCGTCATCCTGCGTGTCTCGTAGCGCGATGAGCGTAATGCGTGAATTGGTCTGTCCATGACTGGTCCCATGAAAACTAGTCCCGAAGGCCGGGAAACAGTCAGCGTAGGATAGTCCTTTTTATAAAGATTTTAATAAGGTTGATGACACTCGCTGCGGCAAGACCAATCCAACGACACCTCGTTCATTCAAATCGGTTCAGGTGTTCAGGCTGTAGGTGGGAACATAGGAACGGACATACATAGATACATACATACATGGCGGCGAAAAACATAACCCTCTTTTGGACAGTCGGGTAAAAAAATCGCTCGAAACAGGACTTGAAACCGCAGCATCTTGCATACCGAGCGGTCGCTCTACCAATTGAGCTACCGAGCCAAGTAACTGTCGATGCGAATTTTAGAACCTGATTGTCACTCGTCTTACGGAGGATGGGGCGCCATCTGTTGTGATAGTTTGTACGAATCTCCACCACCTTAATCTTTTTTGTTCGATGTTTATTTTGATTTTTGGATAATTTACAGTAGCGTTCTTCACAATAATTGTATTTTCACTTCAGTAAAGTTGCGGAGTTTGATAAAGACAACCATTGAGTACGTATAGATCTAAAGGTAAATCATAATACGTCACTGTTCTTACCAATCTAGAATTGAAAGTGTAAAGTAGAAAGGACAAGAAAATTTATTGAACGAGCGAGCGAAGCGAGCGAAGTTCTCCGAGTCGACTGGAACAATCCGGCGTTTGTATGTATGTATGTATTTATGTATGTATCTTTGTATGTTTGTATGTATGAATGTTCGTTCGACGATAACTTGAGTAAATTTGGTCGGATCATTATGAAATTTGGTAGACGGGTAAATTAAATTAAAATAATTTTTAAGTTCGAACATGAGCCAAATCGGTCGAGGGGTTGCCGAGATATCGGGTTGTTAAGTTTATATGGGGTCGCGAGTTCACAGTTCGGGGCGAACCACTAATTATAATAATATTATGATAGCCAAGTAAGAATATCTGATAATTAGCAAAAATATCTGTATCCGAGTTCGCACCATCTGTACCAACCTTAAAAACCGATAATTTCAAAGGTTTTACGTCGTTGTGTCGAGCATAAAACGGACTTGAAGTTTCGCAGCTCATCTTGAATTACGTGAATTACGCATCGAAGCTATGTCCAGTGTGTTTTGGCACCAAAACTGGACTTCAAGGGAACTCGTAGGTAAGATTAAAGTGGGACGAAATCTGACTAGGACCAGTTCCAATACCCTAATGAGAGTCTAAAATAAATTCCCGTGTAATATACGCGCGTCGAGCTGCTGTTAATGATCACTTGCAGTTACTCAGACGTCTTGTCTGCGGTGACATCCGTCTTGATGAGTGTGTGGTGTTCATGGAAAATCTAATTCTACTTTATAAATCGCAAATGTCTGTCGGATATAAACGGGTAAAAGCGGGTGTTGAACTCAATACCATCATCATCATCAGTTCCTGTTATCCCTAAACAGGGATATAGCGCCGCCAATGGAAAAAGAATCATAATATCTTATTTTTGGATGCGTTTTTAGCAAAAAACGCTCCTGCGATTTCTCGAAGCTAGGCTTAACTATTTTTAGGACCTAAGGTTTGGATTCCAGGATTGGATTTCCTACGAATGCAATCGATTCTCGCCAAAAGTGGCCACTTTTGGCGAAAAGCGATTGCATTCTTAAGTTCTAGGATCTGGAATCCAAACCTTAGGTCCTAAAAATAGTTAAGCCTCGCGTCGAGAAATCGCAGGAGCGTTTTTTGCTAAAAACGCATCCAAAAAAAAGATATGTTTTTTTTTCCATTGGCGGCGCTAGTTGTGAGACGCATTTCATCTTAAAACAGATTCTATGTCGATTTTGTGCCGATATTCTGGCCGATTTTGCGCCTTCATCACAAGCTCAGATATGCTCTCTTCCGTAATCCATTTGGACACCATTTCAGTGCAATTTATTCTCGATACGATGCGAAACTTTTGCTCACTCACTTGATTCAATATGAGTACTTATGTACGTAGGTATTACAGACGCTTACTCAGGAAATAAACTCTATCAAAATCTTCTGATCATTCAACTTTACTATTGAGGATGGTTATTGTAAAAATATGTAAGTGTGCAAGACGTTGCAGGTTCAAGTCTCAAAACAATTTTTTAACCTTATAATAGTCTTGATATGAGAAGATAATATAATAATCTATGAAATCGCTGTGAAAGCTCAATATTCGCAGGTTGTTGGTCTATTGTTAATTTCGATCAGGTGCCAGTTTCATAAAACTACAATTCATAGTTTATTATGAAAATTCGATGGAGTAGTCGGATAGTAAGCTAACAGTTTTTGTTATCTCTTTTATGTCTAAACGGCTACTCAATGTACATCGAATTTTCATATGAATTGTAGATTTATGAAACGCGCACCAGGCTGTCAAAGTAACTAAATGCCGTATCACCATGAAACGTGTGAAACGCGCACCAGGCTGTCAAAGTAACTAAATGCCGTATCACCATGAAACGTGTGAAACGCGCACCAGGCTGTCAAAGTAACAAAATGCCGTATCACCATGAAACGTATGAACCACGCACCAGGCTGTCAAAGTAACAAAATGCCGTATCACCATGAAACGTATGAAACGCGCACCAGGCTGTCAAAGTAACAAAATGCCGTATCACCATGAAACGTATGAAACGCGCACCAGGCTGTCAAAGTAACAAAATGCCGTATCACCATGAAACGTATGAACCACGCACCAGGCTGTCAAAGTAACAAAATGCCGTATCACCATGAAACGTATGAAACGCGCACCAGGCTGTCAAAGTAACAAAATGCCGTATCACCATGAAACGTATGAAACGCGCACCAGGCTTTCAAAGTAACAAAATGCCATATCACCAAAAGGCGCTACACAAACACATGTCCCCCTGATTAGGATCGGCAATACTCAACATAATGGAATGTACCGTCAAATTAAAATTCGTCGAGCGTTATCGGTGCAGTCGGCACAACAGCTCCCTTTCATTTCCGCGGGGGTACTTCCCGTTTGGTCAAAATCAACAGGCCCTGTATTCTCTAAAATATCCACCGTAAAATACCCGTTTTTAAAGGACAAAAAAAAATTTTTTTTATTTTAATAAGAGCTATTTTCGAGTGTTTTGACGCTCGACGGTTGGGTGTTTTTTTTAATTGATTTCTTATTGAATACAGCAACTAAAATCAC
The DNA here is from genome assembly GCA_949319315.1 of Zelleria hepariella. NCBI lineage: Eukaryota > Metazoa > Arthropoda > Insecta > Lepidoptera > Yponomeutidae > Zelleria > Zelleria hepariella. The sequence goes on along the minus strand of OX439382.1, from coordinate 27,912,072 downwards.
GTAAAATAATAAAAAAGTTGCCTAAACACGTGCCTTTAGCTAGGCACATGTCTCCTTTCAGAGAGAGGAGAGCCAGCACCATGCGTGCCGATTACAGATTGGCGATTTTAGCTATAATCGCTTGCAAAATTAACGTTAGTGAAAGTTAAAGTAAATAGTGAAGAAAAAAAAAACCGACCAAGTGCGAGTCGGACTCGCGCCCTGAGGGTTCCGTACCACCATACAATTAAAAATAAGTTTTATAAATATTGTATAACTGTCCCGTTTTAATTTAGTTTAACTTAATGTAATAAAACTTTCAGATAACACATCAGAAAAAAATCTGTGATACTTAATCCTCCTTGAAGTTTCTATAAAAAGGTCTAGAATTCTTTTTTTAGGTAATTATTGATTCTGCTTTGAGCGTCGGCTACCTCCTTTGACAGACAGACGGACAACAAAGTGATCCTATAATGGTTCCATTTGGGGACCCTAAAAACAAAATAGATTCACCGGGAGCTATCCATATGGACCCAGAGCCGGTGTCGCTTCACAAATATGGCCGACTCGTCGTTTATTAGACAACTTATGTGTGTACCGTGCGAGCGAGCTACTGTGAGACACATCAGGGAATACCTCCTTTTGTTCTAAACTAGCGCTTTTGCTGTACGCGATAAGAGCTATCGTCAGACACAGCCGATGGCCGCAGTACAAGGTTTAGCCGTTCGTGTGGTTTGTTTAGCCGGAATTTTCTTTTTTGGGAGATAAAAAACGGGGTTTGTTACAGAGATTTAGAATATCTGGGCTAGGTAGAGTTTGAATCAGGTTTTTTTAAAGTTTGGTTTTCGGAAAAATTAAAATAATTTTAGAAGGCGCTGACAACAATGATGGTACTTTGAAAAATCATTAGGAATTGGTCGTCATTTAATGATATCAACCAACGCTTACTTGAATATCAACGAGCAATATCTACTAAACTTCCAGTTATTGTACGATGATTGTGACGTCGCGATTCGGCTGGACAATTTCAAAACTTAGTAAGGACTAGACAAATTTTACGGAAGAGGTGGTGGTATTATTAGTCGTCTCAATCTCAAGTAGTTGAACTCAGAAAAGTCAAATGCTAATGTCAAACTTGATTAGCTGTCAGCATGTTAATAGACACTATCTTGAGATTGACAATGACCTTAGCCAAGCCTTGACATTAGCATTTGACATTTCTACCCCCTACTTGAGTTCGGTCTTGAGTCGACGACTATTAATGCCACCCAGAAACGAGTTGGTCACTTTGACAGCTTGGTGCCATGCATGCAACACAACGACATGCAACACAATGCGTCAAAGGGTCAATTTCATCAAATAAAGAGCTTCCAACATTTTGTATGGCAAGTTACATAGTGACACCGCCGCCATTTTAAAAAAATCACGTTTTCTCAGCTTGCAACTAAACCTAGCTTATTAGACTGAGGAACAAAATATAAAACGAAAACATTCTTAGGAAAAATGTCTAAAACGATATCGTTATGAAGATATTAGAGTATTAAGATCCGCTTTTCTATGGAGATTGAAGTTTTCAGTCCGACATTTTCCTATGGGGTCGGAGATTTTGATTTTAAATAAAATCTTCCAGCTTAGGACGAAACATATCTTAATAGACGGAGAAAAAAAAATAAGACGAAAACATTCTTAGGAAAAATGTCTGAAACGATATACTTACGGAGATTTAGTGGTTTCAAAATTCAGTTTTGCCTAGAGCAAAACTACAGACCGCCATGTTGATAAAAGAAAAGTCTTGGAACACAAAACCTCAACGAAAAAAAAAAATACGACGACACAACACATATTGAAGGTAAAGCATGTGTGCATAGGCCCGTAGCAGCGAATAAAGCTACAATATGTATTAGATTATTTAGATTATTAAAAGGCCAGGGATTTTTCTTTTTTTTTTTAAGTTTTTCCCTGCACGGGCGGGATAGCCGAAGGTCATCAGACCAAAAAGGCCAGTGATGAAAATTGCCCCAACTGACAGAAAAAAAACTAAGGCCCTTGCATCTACGTAATGAGATGATTTATACATCTTGTGACTTGCGACTTGCGGCTTAAGACTTAGGACGTAAGACCAAGGGTCTAGGACCTAGGACCTAGGATTTAAGACCTACGACCTAGGACTTAGAACTTAGGACCTAGGACCTAGGACCTGGTACTTGCGACTTAGAACTTAGGACGCGGACCCAGGACCTAGGGCCTAGAACCTAGGACTTAGAACTTAGGATCTAGGACCTAGGAACTAAGAACGTAGGACTTAGGAACTAGGACATAAGACTTAGAACTTAGGAACTAGGACATAAGACCTAGGACCTAGGGCCTAGGATATAAGATAAAGATAAAGATAAAGATAAAGATAAAGATAAAGATAAAGATAAAGATAAAGATAAAGATAAAGATAAAGATAAAGATAAAGATAAAGATAAAGATAAAGATAAAGATAAAGATAAAGATAAAGATAAAGATAAAGATAAAGATAAAGATAAAGATAAAGATAAAGATAAAGATAAAGATAAAGATAAAGATAAAGATAAAGATAAAGATAAAGATAAAGATAAAGATAAAGATAAAGATAAAGATAAAGATAAAGATAAAGATAAAGATAAAGATAAAGATAAAGATAAAGATAAAGATAAAGATAAAGATAAAGATAAAGATAAAGATAAAGATAAAGATAAAGATAAAGATAAAGATAAAGATAAAGATAAAGATAAAGATAAAGATAAATATAAAGATAAAGATAAAGATAAAGATAAAGATAAAGATAAAGATAAAGATAAAGATAAAGATAAAGATAAAGATAAAGATAAAGATAAAGATAAAGATAAAGATAAAGATAAAGATAAAGATAAAGATAAAGATAAAGATAAAGATAAAGATAAAGATAAAGATAAAGATAAAGATAAAGATAAAGATAAAGATAAAGATAAAGATAAAGATAAAGATAAAGATAAAGATAAAGATAAAGATAAAGATAAAGATAAAGATAAAGATAAAGATAAAGATAAAGATAAAGATAAAGATAAAGATAAAGATAAAGATAAAGATAAAGATAAAGATAAAGATAAAGATAAGGATAATATAGGAACTAGGACCCAGGACCTAGCACCTAGGACCTAGCACCTAGGACCTAGGACCTAGCACCTAGGACCCAGGACCTAGCAACTATGACCTAGAACTTAGGACCTAGGTCTTTATCAATTACTCGCTTTTTTTGAGTAAAGCACTATACACGCCTTGGTCTGCAATGAGTTCGCTGCTGGCCACGCTATGATGGCCTTGAGCTGCGCTACGCTGCGCTCTGTCGGCCATCAAAAGCGCGCCGGAAACGCACCCATTACAGATCGCCGCAGTAATATACTATTAATGATTGTAAGAAAACATGAAACTTGAGAAAAATGCGACCCTAAGAAATAAAACCTACGCACATTTTGGAAACTCTTTTGTTTTACACTAAAGCCGCGTTTTCACAGTCAAATTACAATAAAACGAAGAGTACACTTTACTCTATGACGAGATTGACGGGCACCGTCCAAGAGAGCCGGGGCTTTTGATTGGTCGGTTCTTCTGATATTTTGTCTATGGGCGCAAAAACATCAACTAGGACGGAGCTCTAATCGTCAAAATTGCCTTGGATGGAAATTAAATAAAAGGCCGGCAAATCAGAAGCCTTGTCTTACTTGGACGGTACTCTCGTTATAAGTAATTTTACTGTGAAAACGCTGCTTTATTATTAAATTGTTGATCTAAGAGTTTTCTTACAACCAAGTTGTTTTATGCTCAAAAAAATGTTTAAACCCTTATATTTCCCAAAGTATATCACTTTCGTATTTTTTACTAAGAATAGTTAATTTTTATAATTGCTTTCTCTGTCGATTTTTTTAAAATGGCGGACATTTGACTATACTATTAAGGTTGGATGGCTTTTATCCCTCCGGTCCGTAACGACCGAATGTCCAAACGCCTTTATGTCATTGTGCCTAAATTTTGCCTAAATGTCCCATATTACCTAATTTTGGTGGCACTTTTAATTTATAGTTTTTAGCTCAGTTCATGTTCTTACTGTGTACAGTCATGTAGTGAAGTAATCAACACGTAACTGTACTGTAGTAAGAACGTAATTTTATCTGAAAAATTACACATAAAAAAAACTAAGGCCTTTGCATCTACGTAATGAGATGATTTATACAGCGTCCAGTGGCACCTTCACTCACACTAGATGGGTGAAGAGACCACTCGGCGCTGCAGTGCCTGGGACATTGTTGTACCACTCGCTAACAGCGAAGGAAAATATCGTGAGGAAACCCGCGGCGTAGTCGGCTCCACACGTATTGACTTGTCCTGTGGGCTAGGACGGCTAAGCTGTCAGGATGGTATAGGTGCTGGGCAAGCCTACTCCATCCAAAACAATGTCCCAGGCACTGCAGCGCCGAGTGGTCTCTTCGTCCATTTAAAACACATAAAAAGTGCCACCAAAGTTAGTAAAATAATTTCTGTGATGAAATTGACCCCAAAGTGTGAAGGGAGCCTTCCTCCCTCGTTGCTGACCGTTAATTAGCTTCCACCAGAGAGCGCTCTGACGGGCAGTAATCAAACGCCCCCTATATCGGGCGGCAATTAGACAAAATGGCGAAACTGTTGCAAATTGTCCAGGTTTATATTTCATTTTGATTCTTGGAGCCTCGGGAATAAGTCAAAAGATGGACGGATAATTTATTTGCTAGCTAAGAAACGGAGGTTCGCCCGAACTGTAAACTCGCGACCCCATATCTTGGTATTCCCTGGACCGAATTGGCTCATGTTCAAAATTAAAAATTATTTTTGTCTGACTTATCCGCCTACCAAATTTCATGACGATCCGATCAACGATACCTACTCAAGTTATCGTCGAACGAACCTTCATAAATACATAAAAAACGCCGGATTGTTCAAGGATACTCAGAGAACTTCTCTCGCTTCGCTCGCTCGTTCAAATATTTTAAGGCGCGGTGCATAGTGAATTAGCCCGCGCGCAAAGATAAATGCACAAATCTGATTCCTGTATCACATACACTAAACAAATCGAAAATGCTCACATATCAAACCCTAGAATTAGGTGAGACTTATCTAACACAGCCAGTTTCATGTTGACTTTGGGTAGCTGAGCCAGCTAGAATGATGATGATGATGAATGAATGATAAATATTTGAAGCCACCAAACGCGACACTTACCGTACATACAGCAGTTTCACTACCCCAGCTCAGAGTAATTGATTGCATTGTTAAATCGAGCAGTAATTTTAAATGGCTTGATTAATTTTAATGTTCCGATATACGGTGTAAGCAGAACGAATTGGGCTTAACCGAAATAATGAGTGTGCATTCTCTGTGGTCGGTGATATGTTCAGTCAGTATTGTCGATGTTCACATCGCTGGATATTTATGAAGGTATTTACCCGTAGGCTGAATTAAATAATATAGCGTTTGTAAATAAATGGCTTGCGAACGAACTTTTCTACTGTGTTTAATTTTTGAGCGGTGGTTGCTAAGTGGGTAGAGTCGTGGACAATAAACGTGAGCTCCCAAGTTCGAATCCCAGTGCGGGGAATTAAGGGGGGACGATAGCAACGTGGCGGGAAATTCAAAATTTTCACAGATTTTTCCATTTTGTAGCTAAACTGAGCTATTTTTGTTCAGCGATTTTTCGTTCGCGGCAATAACATAGTTTCTTTTCATTATTGTAAACAACAGAACAACAATTTAATTCAGCCGATTATGTGTTCTGGTCTACGAAGCAGTGGCATTGCCCAAAAAACTTGTCGTAGACCAGAACACATAATCGGCTGAATTATTGTTGTTCTGTGGTTTACAATAATGAAAAGAATACTATGTTATTGCCGCGAACCAAAAATCGCTGAACAAAAATAGCTCAGTTTAGCTACAAAATGGAAAAAAACTGTGAAAATGTTGAATTTCCCGCCACGTTGCTATCGTCAAACCTTCACTTTAGTTTATTCCAAAGTTTGCGAACATTAATTATGAATTTGTAGTAGCGATACAACTAACGGTAAAAATATCGTGAGGAAACCTGAGTCTCTGGGCCAATTCGCATTGAGCACGCGTGATGATAACCTCGAACTTTATCGTTGAGAAAAAGCCTTCGGAAGGCAAAGTTTTTTGTTCGAAAGTCCGTTATTGGCTTAATCTTATCTTTAGACAATATTGAGAAACTAATTTCAATATTTTTATTTTGGTTCAGTAGTTTGGATTTTACAACGTTTCAAAGATACGGTTTTATGACGTCACGCGACGGTCTGCATACTGTTGGCGGTCATAGGAACAAAACATTTTAGCGCATAAAAACAAAACTACTGGACCAAAATAAAAAATATTTAAATTAGTTTCTCAATATTGTCTAAAGATAAGATTAAGCCAATAACGGACTTTCGAACAAAAAACTTTGCCTTCCGAATTGTACAGGCTAGATCTTACTTACTGTCCAGAGGGTGGTGGATGGATTGTGCATTAAGTGAATGAAAAAGTTCGAATGGATTCGAAGCTTTATATAAATAAAAACATTGACAGAGTTCAAGAGCAACAACACTAGGCAAAAATAAAATGGCCCTTAATTCGGTGGTGGGAACCCTTTTAGCACCCGTAAGCAAACAACCCTTCGTAAGGTAGGTGGATTAATATTATCAACATGTTCGCGTCGCCGCCGCAACGCTTTTTGTTTTGTGTTTTTGGTACAGTGGTGCAAGCATTTCTCTAACAGTTCTCCGAGGTTCTGAGATCTGCAAAAAATCCACTAACTGCCGATTTTTGAATTGAAAAAGAATCAGAATCAGAATCAATTGTTTTTATTCAATATGCCATAAATAAATTATTCACATTGAACGTCAACATATTATCTATAGTAAAAAAAAGTATATAAATCAGATAATTATTACTATCTTATTATTATCTATCTATTATTAATATCTAGCTACTTTTTTTTCTCCAGCTTCACTAGCTCTGATCGTTCTTGGAGAAGAAGCATGGTAAAGAACCTCCAAGGATCTCGTGCTTAAAAAATAATACATTTTGTAATGCAGGTAGGAACTTAAAAAATAACACATTGGTAAGTGTGGTGATCGTGCGCTGAACTGGTTTAGTGCCAGACTTCTTTGTGATTTAGATAATCATCTATTCTGTAATAGGCCTTTTGGCACAACGTGTGCCTTACACATTTTTGAATCGGGCCTCTGGTAAACTTAGGATATCTGTTGAGATCTTATTATAGAAAAGCGAATACAGTTGCCGAGAAATGAGCTCCTAGCCTTTTAAGCCTGAGTTGGAATTGTGGGCTTGTGCTTATTCCTAGTATTTATATTATGATGGCTACCTAATGTTAGGTTATACTTCCCGTATGGTCATTCGTAGACTTCCCTGGTCCCTTTTCTTCAGGCATCCTATTGGGTGAGCTCGCTGTATCGTAGGCACCAATCCTCAATTTCCATCACAGGAGATCGGGGCCCATGTTTCGTAAATAAATGTCTTCAATGCATATTGATTTTTTAATGCTTTAACTTTTTAGTCAAAATCAAAAGTGGGTTTTATTTTTTAAATTTAAATCTGCTTTTGTTTTTGTACGCAATCTTATACAAACCGGGCCGGATTTCGTCCAATGACCTTAGCACATGGTATTCTTTACTTAGTAGTGACAAGACGATAAACAAAGTGTCAAGTGACAAAAGTAATAGAGTAAGTGTTATTTAAGAACGTGTTTAAAATACTTCCGGCGTTTCTAACGTTACAGCGTTACAGTAATATGGCTTGTTTGTTTTTCACATTTTCTACCCGTACAAGCCTATTTTTGGCTTTGGGTGTGAGATAATTTTACTTATTGTACCCTTATTTACTTAAATTTAAATAATGTGTATTTTCTTCTTGACAACTAGGGGAATGAAAAGTTACTACCTACGATGTTGGACTGATGCCCGTTTTCACCATTCACTCCTAACTTTAAAAGACCTTTTAACGAAAATTATCTGCTCCTCCGCAAGTCTAGCGGTTACGGACGAAGGACCATACGAACTCAACTCACAACGCTTGTACTCACAACTGCGTTTGAACTCTGACACCAGCGGAGGTAGCATGACTTTTATCGAGGCGGATTTATCCAAAAAAATGGGGTTTATCAGCATTTTTGACGTCTATAGTGGGTGGTCGCTCTCGACGATATATAACCCACTATAGACGTCAAAAATACTGATAAACCGCCATTTTGTTGAATAAATCCGCCTCGATAAAAGTCATGCTACCACCGCAGGGCCCTTAGGCTGTAACGCAATGGTGCCAAAATAGGCTCCCCGTTGACGGTTTCAATTACGATTTATAATGCTGTCGGTCCAGTGTCGGTCCTTTTAATGTTTTTGTAGTACAGCAAAGAATATTATGAGTCTAATTCTAGAGGATTAGTTCGCTGGTTGTAGGAGAACAACGAAAAAATCCCGGTTTTTTCCTTCTACCTGGGACGCCATTGTGTTACAGGCTAAGAACCCTGATGTGGCCACTACCTCATACGATAACCTACCTAGTTATCCTATGAAATATTGAAGCTGAAAACATTTCTCTACACAAAATACATTCAAGGTGTTTTTCGTACCATAAATGGCATCCATTATGCGCTGTCATGAGCAAACGAGAAGTTGTCGCGCACTCGAAAATTATTACGTCAATTCATAAACCAGACCGTAAAGTCAGTGACACAGAATGTACTGAAGACATAATATCTACAGGCTGTTACAGAAAGGTATGTTACAATGAAGTCCCGTCATAGTTAAGGTACCTACGAATAAAATCTTTTATTTAACCTAGAACCTAGGAATAAAATATTTTATTGCCAAAAGTGGCCACTTTTAGCAATAAAAGATTTTATTCGGATCTGGAAGAAAATAGTTAAGCCTCGCGTTGAGTACCTGACATTTCGTTTTTAGCAAAAAACGCATCGACAAAGAAGATAATATTATGTTTTTTTTTTCGGCAACATTTACTATGTGACCAACTACGAATTCTCGTAAAAAATATCAGTCGCTTCATACATTTTGATTTTGAAAAAGTACGACTTTGGACCTCATCAGTTTCCTAATCATAGTCAGTTGGACAAAAATATCCGTTATTTATGGTGCAGGCAATCCGTGGTTTCATGCTGCGTTGGCGGTCTTTTGACACCCTGTACTATCCAATAGCCCAGATTCAAACATCAAACGGCCTGCTAAGACTTTAATGCAGTAGGGATTTATGTTATTTAACAGTTTTTAGGGTTCCGGAACTCAAGTGACAAAAACGAAACCATTCTACGATCACTTTGTTGTTCGTCGGTCTGTCTGTCGAGACGTTAGAAGAACAAGATAAGAACAGTTCAATAACATAATTATTATCAGGAGGTATCAGGTTGAGATTTATATCAAAATACTCAAGTCTGTATTCGCTTGGAGCCTAAAAAAATCAAGTTTCTTTAACGGAATCAAAAGATACGACATAAAAAAAACACGACGTAGAAACTAGCGCCCTCTAAATGTATTAGTTCAAGACCTCACTCTAGATGGCGCTATATGCAGCCTACCTCGTTTTTATTTGTCTTCCAAATAAGTGCACAGAATGGTGGTACGGAACCGTCGGTGCGCGAGTCCCACTCGCTCTTGTCTGGTTTTGTTTTTTTTTTTGGAACCCAGAGTATGTCAAACAGTAGACAAGGGTGTGTAACAAGTGTGCACCTAGCTCTACAACAAATAGGACCGTATTACTACACTCGGCACAAAGTGTCCCTCACGCTCGCCGCTAAACAGCGTCCCCACTCATTTATGACCCAAGTCAGTTGTCTACGAACTTGCTAGCCTGCAGGTGAGTGGGACAGAAGGTCCTATCAGCCCCTGTATTATCTAAAATATCCACCGTAAAGATAACGGTTTTTAAATGTCAAAATAAAGATTACTTTTTGTTTTTTCTGAAGCACTAACCAAGATAAGACCGCCATTTGTACTGTTATTTTTAAATGTTTATTTGTAAAATGTTTTCGTTTGTGCAATAAAGAGTTACTTACTTACTTACTTACTAACCGTGCTAGGGAATATTTTATTTTTATTTGAAGGGATTTTCTGACAGCTAAAAAAAATAAAAATAGTTCTAAAATGTGTGACAGATGGAGTTAATACGACATGTTTTCTATCACAAAGTAAATTAGTGTTTACCACAGCGAAAATACTTCTTCACTTCATTGCTCTGTGACTTCATCTTTCATCGTCGTAGCCGTCATTCCATTTTATAGTACATGTAAAAGTGCACGACTTTGTTAATGTTCTTGTATGAGTGAATGGTAAATCCGGAAAAACTTCATTTTGCTCCACAACTAATACCTAAATGTGTTTGGACGTATGTACAAAGGCCAACGAGCGCAAACTGGCATAAAAAAAGAACATGTCTCGTCAGCGACATCTAGTTACAAATTTGGAACTACAACTTATGAGCTGTCAGAAAATTCCTTATTCTGCCCTACATTAACTAAAAGGTCGTTAAGCCACAAAACCAAGTTTTGAGATATGAGCGATTAAAGCGGGAAAAACTAAAATTGTATGCCATTGGAGTATTATTGGTCCTACAAAAGACTTTGAAATATCAAAAGATAGATCTTTTCATTTACTGTCAAATAGCAAATATGTCTATTTGAAATAAGTCGTTTTAAATAGAAAAAAATATGTTTTGGCTTTCTAGCTATGTAAACATTGGTTATTTTACAAGAAATACTTTACTAAAAGGTCACTAAGTATACCCGAGCGACCTTTTAGTCTAGGATTTATACATAAATATGTCTCTAATTTTTTTTTGCATAGTAATTATATGCTATTCCTTCACTAAAAAGTCGCTAACGCCTTTAACGTCTTTATAGTTAAGTATTGATTCGATTTTTTGCCATATTACTTAAGCTAAAATATCGCTATAGTCGTTTAACGTTTCTATAGACTTGCTTTTTGAGTTTACGTCTTTTAGTTTTCTTTCAATAACGCTTTCCTCCTACAATTACTTCACTAAAAGGACGCTTAGCTTGGAACCTTTTACTCAAACGTCTTTTTAGTTATGTGTTTGGAATTAAATATTTCAAGTGAAATACAAGAAAGTACGTTAACAGCAAAATAAAAGAAACTTTCACTTTGTAAGTTATTATTGCATGGTTTTACCACTAATGAAGTACAAAATTCAATAATAAAATGAGGTATTCCTTACAGAAAACTGCAAAGAAATAATTTCAATTTCTACGTAACAACACTTATTAAACTAGTATAAAATTCAATAATAAAATGAGGTAATCCTTAGTAAGAGAAACTTGCTTGCTTAACATGAGCCTGGGTTACGCAGTACTTAAGGGGGTTATAACTATGTGCATCTCACTCTTTTGTTTGACGCAGAGCGGGATAACTAGAGTTATAAACCCATAAATACCTCTAACCCAGCCTCATGCTACGCGAGCTGCAAAGAGACAATTTAAATTTCTACGTTACGACACTTTTAAAATGAGATCAAAAGTTATCCCTGGGAAGATATTATACGAACATGTTTTCTAGAAATAAATACCTACTTAATAACTTAACAGGCTGCCTTGCTTATCAATATAGGTATTGTCTCGTTAAAATAAGACGTATCTAATCTAAGTATGTAAATTTTCGTGCAGCGCCTCGTGGTTTTTAAACAAACTTTCGCGCCAGTTGGTAAAATCACTACTCAAAATAAGCCAGTCACTGTTATATGGCATGATGGCCTCGCTGGAGGAAAACAAGAGGACATCATCATCATCAGCCTACCTCTGCCCACTGTTGGGTATAGGCCTTTTTCCCCTCGCGCCACCTCTCACGGTCTCTAGCCATCCGCATCCACGGACCCTCCGCTGCTGTGACAATGTCGTCCGATCATGGGGCTGCTGTTATTCCGACTGATCGTCGTCCAGTTCTCGGCCGCCACTCTGTCACTGCCTTTGTCCACCGGCCATCTTCCCTCCTCGCCAGGTGTCCTACCCATTTCCACTTGAGACTCTAGGTTCGATCACCGATGTTCGTCAACCTTCGTTCGACGTCGGATGACGGCATTCGGTACTCGATCAACGAGTCTCAGGCCTAGCATGGCTCGCTCCATAGACCTTTGTGCTACTTTTATACGGTACCTGTTCTTCTTTGTGAGCGTCCATGTTTCGGCCCCATATGTGAGAATGGGCAGAACACACTGGTTAAATATCTTGGTCTTTAGACATTGTGGGATCTTTAATTTAAATACATCGGCTAGTTTACCAAAGGCAGCCCATCCCAGCTCAACCCGTCGCATGATTTCTTTTACCTGGGAATCATGGCCGAAAGATAAACGTTGTCCGATGAGCGACGATTATGTTCGGTACGGATAGAATATGGTTAGTCATGATGTTGGTCTTGGACATGTTCATCTTAAGGCCAATCTTCAGGGACTCGAGATCTGTGGCGCCTTCGGCCAGGATAATGATGTCGTCTGCAAAACGGAGGTGGGACATGTAAGCGCCGTCGACTTTGACACCCTTTTCGCTCCAGTCTAGAGTCTTCATTACGTCTTCCAAGACATTAGTGAAGAGCTTGGGCGAAATGGTGTTTCCCTGACGAACGCTCCTGTTGATGTTCACAGGGTCTGTCAAGTTATGAAGCTGCACCTGTAGAGTGGCGGACCGGTAATAGCTCCCCGAGGATATCCACATACCTCTTATTGATATTGCGGCGATGAAGAGAATGAAACACTGCCCAGTGCTCGACACTGTCGAAAGCCTTCTCGTAATCGACGAAAGCGAAGCATAAGAGCAGGTTGTATTCTCGGCTTTTCTCCATTAGCTGATTTATCGAGTGTATGTGTAGAGTATTCACTCCGGAAGCCGGCTTGTCGACTGGTTGGTACTCATCAAACTGGCGAGTCAATCGGTTGCATAGGACCTTGGCAAATAGCTTGTAGGCCTGAGAGAGCAGGCTGATGAGGCTATAATTGGCAAGATTGGATTTATCGCCTTTTATATGCAGAATGGTGACCGTTGCATTATCCCAAGCCTTTGGAGTGACATTAAGAGCGAGGACTGCGTTGAAAATAGCGTTAAAAGAGGAGATGATGAGTGCTTTTTATGCATTTATTATTCGTAACCGTGATGTCCAAAAGGTTAATATGTATGTTTGGATAACTGCAGCGCCCAGAACAAAAACTGGTTGCTTTTTTCGCTCCTAGTTCACTTGGTCAACTCAGATTTAATATCTAATGCTAATATTTCCTTAATTTTTTTTGAACCGGGGCACACTTTCATGAGCGCTGCGATTTCACGGCAAACTCTACGATTTCACTGATTTCAAAGACACAGTCTCCTCGATCAATAATGAAAAAGTGTCAGTAGAGTCACTGACATCACATGAATTTTTGAACTTACCAAACTAGTGGTTCGCCCCGAACTATGAACTCGCGACCCCATATCTCAGGAACCCCTCGACCGATTTGGCTCATGTTCGAACTTAAAAATTCTCTTTACCTCATTTTCCTGTCTACCAAATTTCATGACGATTTGACTAAATTTACTCAAGTTATCGTCGAACGAACATTCATACATACATACATACAAACGCCGGATTGTTCCAGTAGACTCGGAGAACTTCGCTCGCTTCGCTCGCTCGTTAAATTATGACTCTGACCGGCGCATCTAAAAAATCTAACCCCAGGGCATATCTAATGAAGTGCGTCCACACTCAAATCAATGACGGCCTGGGCGACACTGGGGATGCCGCGGTGGGGGGTGAGATGCGAGCGTAGGTTGCGACTTTTTAGCTAAGTATTGTGGCTTAGCGCCCTTGTAGCTTAGGATTCGTACGAAATTTATTATTCATATAAATCTTTAAAGGAGGATAGGGCTTCCGAGAGAAGTAAACCGTTCATTTTTATCCCAGGAGTACTACACTATAAAGGCGCTAAGGTAGTTTAACGTCTTTAAAGTGTAGTATTTTTTTAAAACGGCTTTGTAGCGTAGGTGGACGACGCGTTCTAGCTAAATGAACCATGACTAAAAGATCACAAAAGTAGCATAACGACTATCTAGTGTTGTAAAATTCAATAACGTCTTTTTTGCTAAGCAAAAACTAGAACAATTTCAATATTTTAATGACGTTAAGGGCTGCATGTGGCCATATAACTAAGTATTGATGGTTAACGTAGTTTTAGCTGTGTAAAATATAGATCTTACCGTATTTAACGCCTTTTTTGTTAAACCTATCTCCTGAACTACAAAAGTTACAAAAATGATTCCAAGACAGATCGAAAGAGATTTTTTTTCTATGTAGGATGGCACCAAAAACTCAAAATCGACCCCCTGTGGCTTAGCGACCTTTTAGTCTATGGAGGGCAGTATTGGTAGAGCGCCTGCACGGTATGCGAGAGGTTGGGGATTCAAGTCCTGTCCCGAGTGAATTTTTTCAACTTATTATTTTTCAACTTATTATAAATGTTTAAAATAAAGATTGTTAATTTCAATAAGGGCTATTTTCGAGTCTTTTGACGCTCGGAGGTTGAGTGGAATTTTTAGATAATAGAGGCGCAGATCCCAGCCTCAATAGGCGTACCTATACAGGCATACTATGACGGGTTGGTCTCTGCATATAGGTTCTGTCATTATGTACCTACCCCTGGTGTCCGAGTAAAATATTTGTATCGTACTTTTCAGCTCATTTTATGCTGAATTTTAAACAATTACATTCAGTATGTAACGGTATAAATTTACTACGATCGCATGTCCATCTGCCACGTCACGCCTCGTCATCACACACAAAAAGTATTCGCCCATAATCTCATTCTCGTCAACATTGACGTGACATTTATTGACATACATTTTATTGACCAAAAAAATTTTTTTGATAACATTTTATTCTTTATTTTTATGATCATCTAACAGTAACTAATGTAATGATAATACTTGCTTATTATAAATTTATTATATTACTTAGAGTAATATTTATTTAATTCACATTTTACTTCGTATACCTATTTCATTAAGACACTGACATGTAAATGATATTTGACCAATAAAATATTGTAATGTAAGTACCTACTTTATTGACGGTGCGGTGGACAACCAGCCCAGTAAAGTCGTCCATTTTCAGCTTGTCGCCAACAAAACACATACAATACTTCTGGTACTTTTACGATGTATTTAGTGCCTACGCGTTCCGAAATGAGAGTAGACCCTCGTCACCTTAACTTAATACAGGGCCACCTCGTTTTGATCTTTATTTGTTTGAAAAGGCCTGTGCCAAATTATTGGCTTCCATTTAGGTATTTATGTAGATTGGATTTCACAAGTGTGCATATTATGTTTTGTTAGAATCTATGGATCAAGTCTTTTGACCGAAACTTCGTCGCCGGTTAAAACAATAGCGGCCTTATGACAAAGCAATACGAGTGATTTTAAAAGAAACAATATTAAAGTTTGAGTTAACTGTAAGAACCTTTTTGAGTAAAAACATAAAAAAACTAAGGCCTTTGCATCTACGTAATGAGATGATTTATGCAGCGTCCAGTGGCACCTTCACTCACACTAGATGGATGAAGAGACTATTCGACGCTGCAGTCCCTGGGACATTGTTTTAAATGGAGTAGGCTTGCCCAGCACCTATACCATCTTGACAGCTTTGTCGGTCGGTCCACAAGAAAGACAAGGTCAATACGTGCGGAGCCAACTAAGCCGGTTAGCGAGTGGTATCGCTACTAGAAATTCGGTGGTGCCTTATTGGTAAAAACGTACCTAGGCATAAAAAAAGCAAATTCTTATTCTAAACTAAAGTTCGTGCCAGTCAAAGTTATAGCAGAGTCACAAAACGTGTTTCGGAACGAAACATTTTCACACAGTGAACGCAAACGAAATGGCAAAATTAATTGCTAAGAATGTAAAGGCATGTTTACACATTAGTGAAGAATGTTACCAAACCGTACGACAGTAATTTAATATTTTAACATTTGGCGAACGAAGCTTTTGAAATCAACTAAACTAAGTACGTAGTCATTTCCTGCAAATTGACTACCAATAGAAATATAAATTGTTGAGTAGCGAGGTAAAATTGTAGGAAATTCAGCCATTTCTGACTTTTTTACATATTTAAGAAAGAAAGAAAGAACGAAAAGAAGACAATAATAAATAGCTATAATCTCCATGGAAACAAATGAAACAAATGTACCGTATTTAAACATTTAATTCCACGCAGAGTATCTAATAACGAGTAAATGTCAAGGTTCAAACGTTTTGAACTACTTTATGAGCGGTGGTGGTCTAGTGGGTTGAACAATGGACTCGGAAGCGAGAGACCCAGGTTCGAATCCCGGTGCGGGCATATACCTATGACTTTCATTTATTTCAAAGTTACCTATATTTGTGAATTTGTAGTAGGAATACCACTCGCTGACCGTGAAGGAAAACATCGTGAGGAAACCTGAGCGTATGAGGCATTATACCGTCTACGCAAAAATCGCCAACCCGCATTGAGCCTGCGTGGTGATTAAGCTCTCTCTCTCTCTGAGAGAAGGCCTTTGCCCAGCTAGTGGGACCCGTACAATTCGGAAGGCAAAGTTTTTTGTTCGAAAGTCCGTTATTGGCTTAATCTTATCTTTAGACAATATTGAGAAACTAATTTCAATATTTTTATTTTGGTTCAGTAGTTTGGATTTTACAACGTTTCAAAGATACGGTTTTATGACGTCACGCGACGGTCTGCATACTGTTGGCGGTCATAGGAACAAAACATTTTAGCGCATAAAAACAAAACTACTGGACCAAAATAAAAAATATTTAAATTAGTTTCTCAATATTGTCTAAAGATAAGATTAAGCCAATAACGGACTTTCGAGCAAAAAACTTTGCCTTCCGAATTGTACAGGCTACATCTTACTTTTTTTTTATGAGCCCCGAGTATGAACGCACCCTAAAAAGGCATCCTTCCCCCTCAAACATAAATAAACTGTTCTTAATTAAAACAATGGGCAATAGACTAACAGCTTGTGTCACTTTGGAACACATAAATTTAAATATAAAAGACTATTCTCACTTCTGAATAGGGATGTTTTCTAGATAGAATGTTCATTTTCCCTGCTGCTTTCTTGGGTTATTTATGAGTTTTCTAGTTGTTGGAGTAATTACAATAGTTTTTAAATTATGAGTATCTACCTAGAAGTACTTATTGCATAAAACTTAACTAACCTAATATCATGTCAAGCGTAGATACGCAGGCTTAGATCAAGGATAAAACTAGATACAACATAGAACTCTGAAATGTGTCTGGAAAAATAGATGCCCAAATTGCCTTTGGGAGCTTATTTGCTCGTAGTCTATGCAATTAAAGTAAAACTGCACACTTATGCAATAAGGTTGACGTTCAAATATTAGACGTATGGTCGAAATGATAATAATATATCGTATTGTTCTATTGCTGATATCATTTGTTTCTGTGGGGACAAGTTTTTATTGTGATTTTATACGTAATGCGGATTCTATGGGATTTAGTTCGGAGTACGCAGGACATACTTAGGAGTAATTAAACTTTGTGAGATTTTTATATAAATATGACAATTATCAATAAAAATTATAAATCTTAATTATTTACTGGGTTTAAAGGTCTCGTAACTAAGCTATAAGCATTTTAAAAAGTCTCAACTCCGAAATCGGCGGTCAATCTAATTCCTTCATAACTGCTTTATGATAAAGGCTTTATTGAACTGACCTCTGGCCCGGGATTTGCTCTTCCGGCTGGTACCTTTACTGAAGCCTAGTTGGACTAGCCATCCTTAATCGGGCGCGGTCAGTCCATGAATGGGTGACCGCTAGTAGCAATAATATCTGAGCGCTTCCGTGTTGATTCATAACAATCGTTAAGCCATGATGTCAGAGGCCTGTTGGGCGGCCTAAAAACTCGGGCACCAGGGGGTCTACCGGCTAAGACGAAGCCGATTACCATTGGCGAAAATTTAAGTTCGATTTTTGAAAAATGTAGGTTTTGCCACCCAGTTCATTTTACTGCCACCCAGTAATTTTTTCATAAATCAAATCGAATTCGTTTTAGCCGGTAGATCCCCAGGGGTGGCCACTGCTTCATACGATTACCTACCCACCATTGTTGCTACGAGGGTTGCATTTTTTGTGTCTACTACTTCTTCTTCTTAGGGTGCCTCTCCGACTCGGCGAAGGTTAGTGTCAGCTCTGCTTCTACTATACAACGTATATTTTTACAAACAGATGACAGCCCCTTCTCAGAATACTGCTAGGGATAATATAATATACGGAACGCGGATAGCAATAAGTCCCTGCCCCGATAAAGCATCATGTCTGATATTAAACATATTTATTCTGGCGAGGACGCTGCGACGTTGCCTTTGGACATTTATTATACCCGCTGCGGTTTTGGTGTGGCGGAGCGACTTTTCATAGCCCGAGGCCGGTTAATTTTTAGCGATTCGCGATATTCACACCTTCAAATAGATTTTCTTGAAACATAGCAAAAAACTCTCTCAATTAAGTCTCTATTTGAAAAAAAAAAAAAAGCTAAATTGTAAGCAGTTCATGCGATAGTGAGCAAAATACAAAATTTCATATTTTTTTTAATAGTAGCAATTATCTATATGTCCATTCTAAAAATGAAATGAGAGAGTAAACAAAAAAGTTCGACACTTGCGAGTAAAATTACGAAAACCGTATCAAAAAAAAATTAAATAAATATAATGTTATTATAGAATCTGCTAACGAAATTTCACAAGAATCGGTTGGGAAATACGACCTGTAGATGAGAACAGACATACATCCGGACATCCGCTGGACGCATAAGCTGAAACTGGGACACTCGCTCACTCCGTTCGCTCGGTAAATTATTGGTTTCCTAGCATGCAAATAAACCAAGCTTAACGAGAACGTGAAAGAACACGTGATCTAGGCTACGCTACGTTCGTAACCCGTAGCACGTGTAGCACCCGCTACGAATCATAACGCGTAGCTGCTACGGCGTAGCATGGCTTGACTTTGATTGTAGAGGTAGATGGGGTAAATAAACGATATTATTATGATTTAATTCCATACTTAACGTGATGGATCTTTCACAGACAACGTTTGTAGCGTAAAGACATCTGTTTTTATCCGCTAGCTATACCGTCAAGCAAGACGAACTAGATACCCACGCGTGCGACTTTTTGTCGCAAGACATTTATGTCAATGTCTCCCGAGGCCGCGACTCGCACAGCAAATTGGCTGCTCCCATGTATTTTCAGCCACGTTTGTCGGCCCAAGCGGCAAGAGAAATGTAGGAAGACCAAAAAAGCGATGGGTGGATGATATCATCTCCATAGCCGGAAGGGATTGAATGAGCGTCGCCAAAAATAGAGATGGCTGGAAAGAGCTGGAGGAGGCTTTTACCCAAAAGGGATCCATATCCCAAACAAACTAAGTACTAATAATATAATATAAATTTTACTAACCTATTGAATTTCAAAATGTTATAATTTCTTTCTTTTCAGAAAGAAAATTTAAATAACCCCGAATGCATAAATTAATAGTACATTACTGCCGCGGTCTTTAATGGGTGTGTTTCTGGCGCGCTTTTGATGGCCAGAGCGCAGCGTAGCGCAGCTCAAGGCCTTCACAGCGCGGTCAGCATTGCAGCCCTTGATGGACAAGCTGAAATGAAGGCCGAGACCGAAGGTCGAGGCCTTTATCGCGGACAGCAAGGGCTGCAATGATGACCAAGCTTGAGGGCCGAAAGCGTAGCTAAGCTAAGCTCGAGGCCATCATAGCGTGGCCAGAAGCGCACTCATTGCAGACCAAGGCTTGTATAGTGCTTTACTCAAACAATGCGAGTAATTTAAATAGAACCAGCTTACCTTTTGTCTTAGTTTACTTTCTGTTGATTTTCCATTCCGCAAACTTTTCGCAGATAAACTTGTATTTTTTCTTTGACTTCGGTGGCAATAGGCACCTTTAAATATCTTATTTCGCTTCCTTTTTATGTTCGGCGTTGTTAAACATATTGAATCGGAGTATTCGTTGCCTGAAGAGTTCACTTTTATTTACAACAAAAACAGCACGCACAGAAAAAATCACTTCGAACATCGCGCAAAGCGGCGAAAACAATATGGCCGCGCTTTTTTTTCTATGCAATTTGTAGACTGTCAGCACCCAAACAGCCAAATTCTAAAAAAATACTTTTTGTGCTTATTTTTTGAGTTCTATTTTGAAACAAAACTCGACATTAATGGATTTTCATACAGTTTTTCTGGCCGCAAAACACGACATTAATGAAATTCCATACAACTTTTCTGGCGCCTAATCAAAGTAGCCCGCAGGTCCTCTTTTGCTCAAAGAAGATTATCGAATAAATGACCACATTACGAGTTTTTTTGAGTAATAGTACATTACTGCCGCGATCTGTAATGGGTGCGTTTCTGGCGCGCTTTTGATGGCCGACAGAGCGCAGCGTAGCGCAGCTCAAGGCCCTCACAGTGCGGTCAGCATTGCAGCCCTTGATGGACAAGCTGGAATGAGCTTACCATTTGTCGTAGATTAGGTACTTTCTGTCGATTTTCCATTCCGCAAACTTTTTGTTGGTAAGCAAGCAAGCTTTTGAAGCAAGTATTTTTCTTTGTCTTCGGTGGCAATAAATTTCCAACTACTAATTTAGCTTGCTTGTGAATGTCCGGCGGTGTTAAACACATTAAATTGGAGGATTCGTCGCTTTAAGAGTTCACTTTTTCAACAAAAACACAGAAAAAGTCACTTCGGACAACGCGCGAAAAGCCGAAAACAATATGGCCGCGCTTTTTTTTTCTGTGCAATGTGTCGACTGCCAGTACCCATACAGCCCAATTCTAAATAAATACTTTTTGCGCCTGATGTTTGAGTTCTATTTATGAAACAAAACTCGACATTAATGGATTTTCATACAGTTTTTCTGGCCGCAAAACACGACATTAATGAAATTCCAAACAATTTTTCTGGCGGCTAATCCAAGTAGCCCGCAAGTCCGTCTTTGCTCAAAGAAGGTTGTCGAATTAATGTCCACATTACGAGCTTTTTTGAGTAAAATTATATATAGTTAACCTAATTCATTTGATTTGTAAATTAACAATAATTATGATATGGAAATAAAAAGCTAAATTATTATTATTATATTGTCGCTGAGACACTTAATTTGAGATAGGTATAGTGTTTTTTTACTGTGTCATAAACTATAACTAATATTAGCTATCACAAAAAAATGCATTAAAAGATCCCTAGATACGCTGTTTCCCGTGCACCAAGCTCCCTGTATGTTTGCTAGCTGAAACTGCAGCCCTGGTATAGCAGTGCACAGCGCAATATCCATCTGCGGAATGAGCAGCCTCACTCAATGAACTATTGTCTGTCTTTCCCACTCGCTGCTGCGGCGCGTTTACATTGCTTCCACTGCAGCGGGGGCGAAAGGGTTAAATGATTTTAATGCGACAGTTTGATCGAGGGTTAAAAAAACTTGAGACGTCCAATCTACAACTAGTGGCTCTGTGAGCTGGTAGACCTCGCGAATCTGTCAAGTCTGCGAAAAGTTAAGTAGGGGCGTTGTCGAGCCGCTCTGAGGTTCGCTCAACGCGGGACTCGGCCTTCGGCCGTATATCGCGGGGCTGAAAGGTGTCTGATTGGAGAGCCTCACAAACTCTGGCCTGAAAGCTGAAACGGAGACATAACTTATTACACGCGTTTATTTGAAAACGAATCAGTTCACAAGGAGTAAGCTAGCTAGATCGCATAGCTCATGCTAGTGATGGTGCAATATTTAACTAGAAGTTTGATGTAAATGGAGCTTACAGACAGACACGATTCGTTCTTGCATCGTTTGCGCGCGGTCTTTTTGTTAGTCAATTGTCCTCGACTGGTGGTGGAGTAAACATTGATTGCGTTTAGAGAACCGAAAATCG
The DNA here is from genome assembly GCA_949319315.1 of Zelleria hepariella. Taxonomy (NCBI): domain Eukaryota; kingdom Metazoa; phylum Arthropoda; class Insecta; order Lepidoptera; family Yponomeutidae; genus Zelleria; species Zelleria hepariella. The sequence goes on along the minus strand of OX439382.1, from coordinate 27,890,079 downwards.
AATATACAATCATTCGTTCATTTTTGTTATTTGTTTATTGTGGGTTACAATGGGTTAATGCAGGTAGTATTTATAGTTGGGGTGCTGGGTCAGGTAACCTCCTCGTGTGCTCGTCTGCTGGCTTTGTCTGGATGGATGGTGGAATCTGGAGAAAACCAGTGGGCGGGCCGGTGCACCCTGGGCGTCGGGCAATAACTTCTCCTTGTGGGATTTCATTGCTCGACGGCTAATAACCTGACGGGAGGGAGTGCTCGTGCCCTGTGCTAACCCACTCGGCGCGAGCACGGCGTACCACCCGCTCTACTTTTAGAGTGGTGCTGGGTGCGCGGAAGTATATCGTAATCCCGATGGAGTACTGGGACCGAGGGTCTGGCCTTAGCCGGCCGGACCGCGAGGAGAACACCTCTATAAAAAATCCCTCGACGCTGGGGCAGGCGGCCCGTGGCGTCGAGAGTGTTGCTCACGCAACGAGGAGGCCGGAAACGGCCGGGCAGTGGGGGGTTGCGGTTGTATTCGTCCCCGATTTCCCGCGACCCCCCACAGATGCCTGAGAAGGACACCGGTGGAGTTTTAGTGTTCACCACATAACCCGCCGCCTCCCCCGAAGGCGGCGGGTACCCGAAGGGGTTTCTCCACCTAAAAAAAAAAAAAAAAAAGGTAGTATTTATAGTTATTGGATAGGTTAGGTTAAAAAAAAATCAAGGCCCATGCATCTATGTAATGAGATGATTTATATAGCGTCCAGTGCACCTTCACTCACACTAGATGAGTGAAAAGACCACACTAGTTACCTGGAACATTGTTTTAGATGGAGTAGGCTTGCCTAGCATCTATACCATCATGACAGATTAGTCGGCCTAACCGACAGGAGAGACAAGTCAGTAGGTTAGGTTAGGTTACACAAATAATACACAATCTTTATCGTTATAGCCAATATGATTGCCAAGCTCCGATAGGAGACGACACTACAAGAAGAAGAATAGGTTAATACAGGTTGTATTCATAGTTTTTATAAGTGGATTGGTTATTTATTTTACCTCTTTCTCTTCTTCTTCTTCTTCAACCTATAGCCACCCAATGCTGAGTGTAGGTCCCTTCCATTGCACTCAATTCTTTACGGTCTTGGGCTTTTCTCATCCAGTCTTTTCCTGCCACTTTGGCCAGGTCGTCGGTCCATCTCATCGGTTGCCTGCCCACATTTCTACGACCTGTTCTTGGTCTCCACTCCAGTACCCTTTTACCCCATCTGTGGTCTTGTCTACTACATAATATGGCCCGCCCACTTCCACGTTCTTCGAGCTATAACCTTGGCTATATCGGTTAGTTTGGTTCTTCTCCGGATTTCTGTATTTCGATCTCGGAGCGAAATACCTAATATGGCCCGTTCCATAGCTCTTTGGGTGACCTGCAGCCTATTAATGGTTTGTTTTTTCCATGACTCGGCTCCATAAACCATGACGGGAAGGACACACTGCTGGAATGTCTGGCGTTTGAGGTTTATTGGTATATGGGGCCCCTTGAAAACTTCGCTCAATTTGCCGAAGGCACCCCGTCCTAGTCGGATACAGCGCTCGATCTCTTTATCTTGACCGCATTTGTGAAGGTTCAAGGTGACATTTTTACTACACGCTGATAAATTTCTCTCTCTCTCTCTCTGAAAGAAGGTCTGTGTGCAGCTAATGGGACGAACATGTTCTATACTTTCTATACATAGGCTACCTACAGGCTTCATCATTCCTGGATTTCTCGTAAAATCTGACAAAGCCACTTAATCCCTTGAGTACCCATCAGAATAGTTACAGCTGCATGTAACAGGTGCAATGCAGTATTCAAATCGAGACCATCTCTATGCGGAATGTAGTAATTCGCATATTCATTAGACTCCCGCGCGGAGGTGCTACTGTGAAATATTGCATCTTTGTAAGTTCTGAAGTTGCCAGGAATACTCTATTACATTAATTAAAACAACATTGCCTGGGGTGTAACTCGTTTATCAGGCTGAGCGTATCCTACTTCGTATAAGTTGCAGATTACAGATTCCTACCATTTGCACTGGCAGTTTATTTTAAGGCGCTGTACATAGTAAATAGCCCGCGCGCCAAGAAAAATGCACAAAATCGAGTCCTGTATGAAATACACCAAAAAAATCGAAAATTTTCACATATCAAACCCTAGAATTAGATGAGACCTATCTAAAACAGCCAGTTTCGTGTTGAAATTCATAAACGTTTTAAAGATATTTTTGATGAAAAAAATAGGCGGCGCCCTTTTACAAACAAAATATCTTGCAATCTGTTATGGGTATCAACACAAAACTGGCTGTCTAAGGGTGGTATTAATAGTCGTCTGAGTTCACCTACTTGAGATCGATCTCAAGGAGGTAAATGTCAAGCCTTGGGTAATGTCAAACTTGAGTAGCTGTCTGCTTATTAATAGTCACGATCTTGAGATTGACATTGACATTAGCCGACTTACTTGAGTGAGTCGACTTACTTGAGTCGACGCCATATTAATAGAGCCGACTTGACAATCTTACGTGAGTTCACCTACTTGAGACCAGACTTGCGACTGTCATTTCCAAGTGCAGGCGATAGCCGACTCAAGTTCGTGTTTTTCATCACCCGACTACGCAAAGCAATAAGGGGAGTTATTTTCTTTGATAATTAATATACAAAAATGATGTCTAGTCAGCGCGCATCCAAAGCGAACCTACCGCAAGAAGTTGCAGCTTAACAATATACTTAGGACCATCGTCGACATCGGAAGTTACGTGGAAAGGGACCTTGTGGTGTGAAATAATTTGTCGTCGTCATTCGACCGGCACCTCTACCACATCGCTATGACTAGCCAGAAAAGTGTTTCTACCAGCCCGAGTTCTTTGAGCTGCAAAACTCCAGCAGTTCAGAGCCCCACAGTCATATTACCAAGAAAGAACTCCGAAGAGCTGAGGTTTAAAAAAATAAGCTGGTACTAAGTTTGAGTTTAGTTTGGTATATAGCCTCAGACGCTCCGGTTTCCTCACGATGTTTTCCTTCACAGTCAGGGAGTGTTATGTATGCGACTTTGAAATAAATAAATGTCATGGGTAGGGTACATGCCCTCATCGGGACTCGAACCAGGATCCCTCGATTCCGAGTCCATTGTTCTACCCATTATGCCACCACCGCGTCACCATCTAAAACTCAAATACTACCTATAAAGGCATGGTAGAATCAGAAGCTACGAGCTTGTACTTGGTCAAATACAGAAGTGTTGTCAAAATTAAGTTTTAATTTCAAAGAAATACTACTACCTATTTGCAGGCTCCCATAATCTTGTAAGAAACTACACCACACACTAATAAAAAGGCAGAAAGTATATTTACTCAAAAAAGCTCGTAATGTGGTCATTAATTCGACAACCTTCTTTGAGCAAAGGAGGACTTGCGGGCTACTTTGATTAGGCGCCAGAAAAGTTGTATGGAATTTCATTAATGTCGTGTTTTGCGGCCAGAAAAACTGTATGAAAATCCATTAATGTCGAGTTTTGTTCCAAAAATAGAACTCAAAAGTCAGGCACAAAAAGTATTTATTCAGAATTTGGCTGTTTAGGTGCTGGCAGTCTACAAATTGCATAGAAAAAAAAGCGCGGCCATATTGTTTTCGCCGCTTCGCGCGTTGTTCGAAGTGATTTTTTCTGAGCGTGCTGTTTTTGTTGTAAATAAAAGTGAACTCTTCAAGCAACGAATCCTCCGATTCAATGTGTTTAACAACGCCGAACATAAAAAGGAAGCGAAATAAGATATTTAAAGGTACCTATTGCCACCGAAGTCAAAGGAAAAATACAAGTTTATCTACGAAAAGTTTGCGGAATGAAAAATCAACAGAAATTAAACTAAGACAAAAGGTAAGCTGGTTCTATTTAAATTACTCGCATTGTTTGAGTAAAGCACTATACAAGCCTAGGTCTGCAATGAATGCGCTTCTGGCCACGCTATGACGGCCTCGAGCTTAGCTTAGCTACGCTCTCGGCCGTCAAGCTTGGTCATCATTGCAGCCCTTGCTGTCCGCGCTATAAAGGCCTCGACCTTCGGTCTCGGCCTTCATTCCAGCTTGTCCATCAAGGGCTGCAATGCTGACCACGCTGTGAAGGCCTTGAGCTGCGCTACGCTGCGCTCTGTCGGCCATCAAAAGCGTGCCAGAAACGCACCCATTAAAGACCGCGGCAGTAATGTACTATTCAACTCTTTCCTTACTTACGATGTAATAGGGACTATTTTTGTACAATCCAAGGGAATTATTTCGTGAAACGCACGTACACACGACAACACGTCGACCTTTACACGCTAGTACTCTACTCGGTTACGTTACGGGCGACTTTACAACAAAAGTGTACACTTTGACGTGCTGTCGTGTGTACAATAGAATTTGAGTGCTGTAACGTGAATGACGTCATGTCAATGGTCTGAAGGTATTAGGCGTGCATAAACATCCGGAATCTCTTCTAAGGCGATTGGTGACAGAAAGTTTCATGTAGTATGATACATATCATATAGATGGCAGCACAACATACAATTCAAACCTCTTTACTCGTACCTAGTTTTTTTAAGACAATTTGCCGGCCTTCAAAGCCCAGTTAGACCATAGAGGTTACTAGGCATGCATAAAATATAAAGCGGATATAGTAGGGAAAACTTGAGGGTGTGGTATCATTCAGACGAGTAGTAGGTATTTAGTAAATTAAGTTGATACTTGAAGATAAATCTGAATAGGGAAGACCTTCATTAATGTTACATAATTATCTAATTTTTTTTCTAATTGGAAAATAAACAAGCCTGGGAGAGTTGTAACATATTTATTAATACAATATTGTTTCCTAATCACCATCTAAAATTTCTACACCTGACATGAATTTGCGCTGAGTCGAGTATTCTTCCCCTCATTTTATGTGTTCATTCTCCACACATTATTCCAGGTTTCGGGACCAACGCTGGTGTTGTAAAATTGCCTTGGTTTTTATCCCTCCTATCATAACGCCCTAACTTCGTCGATTATGCGTCGGACAGTAGGTACTTTCTGATTTTCCTGGAATCAAAATAAAACATTAATGTAGTAGAATGATGTGCGCAACGATCAAACGTTAGGTTTTCAGTCGCTCTATAATTTATTATAAATTCGCTTGGCAAATTACTACTTTCTCTACGTAAACATAACCTGTAAAGTTATATTAAATGCGCAAAAAACGTTGATGATGGGGTATTTTAAAGACCTAACTGACGATATCTGTAACTTGTATCGTGAACTAGACGATATCTGTAACTTGTATCGTGAACTATGTATATTTTATACAATTATAGTGAATAAATACCTGTCTTGTCAGCAACTCGTTTGTAGAGGTCATCCAACTGGGTCCGCTAGGTACTGAAGCTCGAAAAACGGAAGTTCGAATAACGGAAGCTCGAATGAACTGAAGCTCTCTGTTGGAAGTTTCCGGCATGATATTTTTCGGCCAAAATATTGAAAATAACCTCTCTGGCGCCACTTATTATCCATAACCGACTAAAACGTTCAATATACTGAAAATCACAAGAATTTACGAGACATTTTTATAATAATTATTTTCGTAGTTTGACTGATGTTTGACAGTAGAAAAAGTTTTTTCTTTTATTCGACAGTTCTGAAAACCGTGAAAAAAGTTGTTCACCTTACGAACCTCTTTGAAGGTCAAACTGAGGTTGTGGCTACCCTCTTTCTAATGTATGGTAGCCTAGTACATTCTTTACTCAAGCGTTGAAATAGTTCATTCTTGACTCAAGTCGAGGACTTGAGATCGGTCTCAAGTAAGCGCTGATTTATTAATATGCTGAGTTACTCACTCAAGATCAAGCTCTCTGTTGCCAAAGTAACGAATAACAATGCTGAATAAAAATGGCTGAAGCGAGTCAGATCAGTTCCTTTTTGTCTAGACCAGGGTGCCGCTACAAAATTGTGTCGTCATATTGAACGAGCGATCGAAGTATGTTTGTATGTTTGTATGTATGAATGATTGTGTCGTCATAAAAATATAAAGGCGGCTTAATGGAATTAAAAGATTTTTAAAATTCTAACATCCAAATCCAAATCGGACGAAGAGTGGATATGGGGTTAGGAAAAAGTTAGTTATCCTGAGTTCACAGTTCGGGGTGAACCACTAGTTATTATAATCGAGTACCTATTTGGAGTAGAGTTCGTGTTATATCTTGTAACATCACTTTTATGTTTGTGGAATCCTGGACTATTATAGAAATGACAAGTTGACAACTGAATAACACCGGGCCATGGACAATTTTATGGACTAAAAGGAGGTCAAACTCAGGTTGTGCCTTTCGAATAGTCTCTTTATAATGTATGGGCGCCTAGTACTTTTGAGTTGGGTTTAAGCTTTTTGACCACATTTTGAACTTTAAATGGTATCATTCGTTCAAATAGTTCATTCTTTACTCAAATCGAGGACTCAAGTTCGCGCCTAAGATAGGTTTATTAATAAGCCAATGTCTCAAGTAGGTGATTTTTGTTTTCTGAGTTCACCTACTTGAGACCGATCTCAAGTAGGTGATCTCAGAGGACTATTAATACCAGCCTTAGATAGCTCTCACCAAATTCTAGGGTTTGATATGTGAAAATTTTCGTTTTTTTTAGTGTATTTGATACAGGAATCGTTTTTGTGCATTTTTTTTTTGCGCGCGGGCTAATTCACTATGCCCAGCGCAGTCTGCGATGCAAGTCATTGCATGTTTCAGTTTTAAGTGTACTACGCATCTCGAGCGTTACATATGAATGCTTGCAGTGACCGCCTTAAGACTCAAATCTATGGCAACTGGTAGCTCTAGCTACCTATCTAGATATAAACAGCTACCGAAAAAAACAGCCAATTGCGAGTCGGACTCACGCCTCGATGGTTCCGTACAACCACACAAATGATGCTACAACATTTAAAAGCAATGTATGGCAGGCGGGTCCTAGAATGGATACCCAGGCGCTGGGCGGGTGACATCCGCGAACAGGCGGGTTACGGCTGCTAAAGACTGAGAAAGGCAGCAAATCGCCAACACTGGATTTTTTTGGGAGAGGCCTATGTTCAGAAATGGACTAACAGAGGCTGCCAATGATGATGTATGGCAGCAATTCGAACTGTATGAGCAGAATTAATCGTTCTTCCACAGACAAAACCGATGAAATGACCTTAGGAGGTCCGAAAACTTAAAAACGTGACATGGGATCATTTTGGCCAGCTGACGGGTTCGAACTATAACATAGTCTAGAGTAGACGCCTTTTGATTCCAAATCAAATGGAACGCAGTAATGCTATGAGAATGTTAAGTACTTGTGATGCGGATGACGGTAGGGTATATCTCGGTGAATACGTTTGATTTTCATGGTTCGATGAAAATCGTGGTTCGTGAAAATCACATGGTTACCGTAACGGATCTTGATGCGGTGGTGGCCTAGTGGTAAGAACATTGGACTCGGAAGCGAGAGACCCAGGTTCGATTCCCGGTGCTGGCATCTACCGATGACTTTGTTTTTTTTTTCAAAGTTACGTACATTTGTGGATTTGAAGTAGCAAAACCCCTCGCTACCGGTGAAGGAAAAACATCGTGAGGAAACCAGCGGCTTAGTTGGCTCTACACTATTGACCCGTCTTTCTTATGGGCTAAGCCAACTAAGCTGTCAGGATGGTATAGGTGCTGGGCTACTCCATCTAAAACAATGTCTTAGGCACTGCAGCGCCGAGTGGTCTCTTCACCCAAACAGTGTGAGTGAAGGTACCACTAGACGCTGCATAAATCATCTTATTTTTTATCAAAAATAAAAAAATCTAAGCAGTGTGTATCAAACTGCAAAATACACACTGCAGATTAATAGTTTGATTTTTTGTTTAAAGCGTATACATTTTAAACAAGTTCTGTGTATCCATCTACACCGTGGAATATTAGAGGTTTTAAAGCCGAAAGTATTTAGGTGCACTCGTGATTCTGAGCCAAATTCCAAAATTTTACTTCAAAGCGAGCGAAAAAAAAAACACTTCCCAATACAAACGGCTATCGCCAATCGACACCATTTGTATGGAGAAGTGATTTTTTTTTTCGCGCGGATGAAATTTTGTAATTTGGCTCAGAATTACCAGTGCAACAAAATACCTTCGGCTTTAAAACCACTAAAATTGCACGGAGTATACAGCGCATGAATAACATAGCCCTTTTCCTTTTCAAGTCAGCCCTTCTCGGTCAAAGGCCAATCTCGACTAAATTGTCCTGCCGCTGTCTTTACAATATCAGCGATCCATCAAAATTTTGGTTCACCGTCAGTCCTCCCACCTATCCAGATCATATTCTGCGGCCACCTACACTTTAGTCGTAAGATGCGCGTGCTTAGATCTTCGACTTTGTAGGTACGGTCGGCCACAGTCTGGGATTCCCCATGGTAGCTCTTACCACGCACGACATAAGGGCTCCAATGGAACAAAAATGGGTATCCTAGCGTCTGGCTGACTCTACTACAGGGTGCACTCTAAGTCGATAGCGGAACTTTAAGTAGGCTGTCTACTGATCAATACAAACAACTTGTACTAGGTGGCGACAAAAATGGAGCGAAAAAATTATCTGGTGTTTCATACATTTGGCGCAGTACTGAGTCGACCTTTTGTATGGAACAGCTGATATTTTTTTCGCTTAATTTTTTTCGCCACCTAGTACAAGTTGTTTGTATTGATCAGTAGACAGCCTAATTAAAGTTCCGCTATCGACTTAGAGTGCACCCTGTAGTTTATTTATTTTATTTACATAGCCCCTTTTTGTCACCGGCAACACTCGTCAGTTGCCAAGTCCCTTCACGAAATCCCCTGTCGAAAGCTAAAGCTGAGCCTGTCGCATTATTCAGTGGGTATCACAAATTATTACTAAAGAGTACGAAACAGCGACACGTCGGGCTGCCCTGAAAAGGGTCGCAGGCAGTCGCGGGGTAACCACCCGAGGGCTATAGTCCGACTAACGTTCACTCTCAAAGTATCAATATGACACCGTTGTTGGCGACGCAGCCTATGGTAATATCTATGGTCCAGAAAAGGAAGTTAGACAGTTCTTCACTGTGACCGGCTGCAGCGGAATATATCGAATTAAAGAAAAGAGAGAAAATTTTGGGTTGCGTGTATTGTCAAGAGAACTGTCTAACCAAAAACACGAATGTTTCCTTTTTTCTATTCGGTCAGTGACAACCGTCATTTGCATGCCCTATGGTCAAGGTCGTCACTCTATGCCTATGGTCAAAATGACATGGCTGTGTAACGTAAAGGAATGGACCGGCATCAAAACCGTGGAACAATTATTATTCAGGACAGCCATGAACAGAGAGAGGTGCAGGGAGCTGACTGCCAACCTCTAGTGATGGAGAGGCACTTCAACAAGAAGGTCATTCTTGCAGAACAATACCTTAGAGAAATAAAAAAAGTATTTGTCTGGCTGTTGACAAAGATTACAAAGTTTACCTAAAAACTCTCTCTCTGTGGTCTCTTTAGTAAATTTTTGATCTTTTATATTTTAGTGCGTGTTTTATTGTTTTTAAGGTTTGACGAAACTGACTGTGTTTTTTTTTTTGTTTTTTGTGTTGTTTTTGCATTGTGTGTTTGTGTTTGTGAATTTATAGATTTATTTGTATTGTAATTTTTTTGTGACACCAGATGGGGCCACTAACTCATATTTTTTCAGTACCAGTGGTTGGTCAACTAGAAAAACAAATCAGCTTGATTATATTTGTTCTTTTGTTTAAAACAATGAAAGTTTGACCCGGTTGGCACCCTTATGGTACGGAACCCTAAAAACTATGAAAATGTGGGCTTTGCCGCCTCGCTACTTTCAAAGTTAAGTTTTAACTTTAGTTCCAATTTCCGCCACGCACAAAACCCTTGCTCCTACCGCAGCGCCGTACAGCGGGCGTTAATTAAAGGTCGTTTCATTTCGAGAGGGGCGCTCGGGGGACGGCACCGAATTACTTTTTAATTAGTCCCCAATATGTGCCGGATACATTTATTACAATGGAGATGCTCACGGTACCGGTGTACTATTCGTATTTCGTGTTCGTGACGTTGAAGGTTTCCAGAACTCGACTACTGATGAGCCTATTTTGCGTAGGTTGAGAGCTGGTGACGATGCTGGTGCTGGTAATGGAGATATTTTTCCGTACAAGGCTGGGAGTTGGTGTAACCCAAAAATTCACACTTTCTAGGTTATTAGGAACTTACTCGTACAACCACGCTCGGCCAAAAATAAATGTATGTTCTTGATCAACGGTGTCACAACAACTAACTTAGAAGTTCCAATCTTGTACGACAAAAAAAATACTAATCCCATACATTTACAATAATTGTAACGTCGAAAAAATCTAACTTTCAACCGCGACCGGGCCAAAAAACTTTTTTTCACAGACTCAGCGAAGTCTACTCTATCAGCCTACAAACTCCCAGCCTTGTACGAAAAAATATCTCGATTGGTCACCAACTCTCAACCTATTAGTGAAAGCGAAAAACAAAACTAAAGCCATGCTACTTATGCCATCCCAGCTCCTCGAGGAAGTCCAGCAACCTTCGGATGTGTCTGCAGGCCTCCTGCGGCGTCCCTGGGCTTCCGAGTTGGGTCGTTCGTTGTGTGGCCACCCCATTCAACCAGCCAGTGGGCGGCTGTCTCCTCTGCCTCCATGCATGCTCTGCACAGAGGGCTGTATGTAATTCCTAAGTTGAAGAAATGTTTGTTTTAATGCCCGTGTCCTGTGAGGGCGCCCGTTACCAAACTCAGTGATCTAACTGAGATGGAAAACATTGTGAGCAAACCCGCGGCTTAGTTAGCTCCGCACGTACTGACATATTATCTTTTATAAGGCTAGGCCAACCAAGCTGCTGGTTTAAAATTAAAAAACCGCATCCAAAAGTTGGCGTGTTTGAGGAAAAAATTTATACAAAATTGTCCTGTATAGACGACGGAGAACGAGATGATAACGGTTTTCTAGTAGGTATGGTCAGCGACACGCTAGCATACTTCATGGCCCTTATTGCATGCGGCATAAGTGTGACATCTAAAAAAAAACTATGCATGTAGCTGACTCTACCTGTCAACAAGATCTACCTTACAATAGGCAGTTTTCACTGTAATTGTCTTTTCTATTTTTGTCGTAAGTTAATTTGAAAGTGTAACATGATATTATACTGTACACATGACAGCACGTCAGAGTGTACACTTTCGTTGTAAAGTCGCTAGCGTGTGGGTCGACGTGCTGTCGTATGTACGTGGGTATATCAAGATGAATTTCCATGAATACAAATAAAGGAATTTCTTTTCTATTCAATTCTAACAATAGAGTTCAAATAGCTCTTGCGATGTCTCAATCATATTGCCTATAAATCTATGCAAGGTCTTGTAAACATGCCCTTCAACAAAATACATAATACCGCCAGCTTTCTATTTGGCGCGTCAAGCCAAAGCACATTCCTTCCACTCTACCTTTCCACTCACGGCGTCCAATCTACTATTAGAAGATTAACTTAGACAGTCTTAATTCTTAATATTTAAACTATAGTTCACCCCGAATTGTGAACTCGCGATGTGTAACTTTTGCTAACACCATTCGCGCAGGCGCACGCGTATTGCTATTATAAACTACTAGCTTTTCCCCGCGACTTCGTCCGCGCAGACCTATTTTTTTTCTCGTGCGTTTTTCCGTTGTTTTAATGGTTATTCTGCTATTCGGGGCGGAGAGAAATCCAACAAAACAAAAATCATAAAAATCGGTCCACCCGTTCCCGAGTTATAAATGGTGTAACTAACACGACTTTGTTTTACGAGTATGTACCCCTATATTAAGATACAACCGGTTTGCAGAGTACGTATGTATTTTTTCTGATTTCGAGTGCTGAAATGTTAGCATAGTTGTTCTAAAGCTGCAAACTTGGATATATGGATACACCTACTGGTCACTACCAGTCCTAACAACATACAAACAAAATCAGAACTAGCCGTTTGTTTGCGATTATACTGCTGTTTGCGGTGGCCCATCGTCCGATAGGCGCGCTCTCTCGGTTGCTATAGCGTCTTCTGTACTCGTTGAAGGACATTCCGCGCTCGGGTATGACAAGGAACTTCGGGATTTCGTATTTGGCTTTGGGCTCGATGACTGTGTCCTTGTTTCGATGATACCAGTGACTGGTGTTCGTAACCTTAGCTGATCTATATGTCTCTGTACCTCAGTTCCAAGACTAGACCTAACCCTATAGTCGGTGTTGCCTAACCGATCCGTGAGCTGCCCGGGCAGCCACTTGTCGCGGGAGCGGTAATCCCGGAACCACACTGGATCGCCGGGCGTGAGTTGTCGGCACGTGCCCCCCGCATACTCTTCGCTGCGCGTTTGTTGTGCTCTAACCCGCCTCTCACGTTCTGGTTTCAATTCATCTAGCCTAATTCTAAGGTCTCGGCCTTGTAATATTTTGGCAGGACTGTCCCCTGTAGTGTGATGCTCCGTATTCCTATAATTCAATAGAAACCTACATAGCGCGGTATCCGGATCTATTTTCTGTGTCGCCGCCTTTTTTAACACCCGCTTACACATTTTTACCGCATTTTCGGCGGCCCCGTTGGATGCTGGATGGTATGGTGCGCTGAAAATATGCTCTATTTTATTTCTCTCTAAAAACACACCAAACTCCGCACTTGTAAATGGGGGTCCGTTATCGCTCACTAATTGTTTTGGTAGGCCAAAACGTGCGAACATGTCCCTCAAAACAGCGATCACGGATGCCGCATTTGTACTTTTCATTCTAATCGCTTCGACCCATTTAGAGCAAGCGTCTACGACTATGAAGTAGGTGACCCCATATAGAGGTCCTAAGAAATCTATGTGCAATCGTGACCATGGGCGGCTCGGCCACGGCCACGAGCGCGGCGCGTGCCCCGGCGGAGCGTTGGCTACCGCGGCGCACACGGTGCATTCCTTGCAAACAGACTCAATATTCTCGTCAACCCCCGGCCACCATACATAACTTCTCGCTAATGATTTTGTTTTAATTATACCCATGTGTGGGTCATGTAACTCTAACAGCACTTTACTTCTACAAGCGGCTGGCACTACTACCCGGTGGCCCCAAAGAATGCAACCTAACTCTGTATATAATTCACTTTTCCTATTGAAATACGGTTTTAATTCCCTTATCTCGCTATCTTGTGGCCACCCATCTTTAATATAGCTCAATACGCGGGATAAAATCGGATCTGCCTCGGTTTTCCTTTTAAGTACCGTGTAGTCCAGCAGCATTGCTTCTGTAGCAAAATGTAGATACGTTTGCTCCGGCAATGAATCCTCTTCCTTTCCATCTCTATGCGCTTTAATTAGACGCGAGAGTGCGTCCGCCGCGTTTTTATCTGACTTTACATATTCGATATCAAATTCATAGGCTGATAACTTAATCGCCCATCGTTGTAATCGACTCGCCGCTGTGCTCGGAATGCCCGCATTAGGCCCAAAAATACTAACTAATGGTTTGTGATCAGTTTTTAGCGTGAACTTCCTGCCATATAGGTATTGGTGGAACTTATCTACCGCGAATATTATCGCTAACGCTTCCTTATGGATCTGGCTATAATGTGTTTCGGCTGGCGTGAGAGCGCGGGAAGCATACGCCACTGCCCGCTCCGAGCCGTCCGCCTGGCGCGCCCCTATCACGGCGGCCACCGCAAATGAGCTCGCATCGCAAACTAACACCGTTTCTTGGCGCATATCGAAATGCACTAGCACCTCTGTGCTTTGTAATAACTCTTTGACTTTATTGAATGCTATACTACTCGTATTTTTCCAATTGAATTTGCCCTTCTTAAGTAATTCATACAGTGGTGCCAGGGTGGTACTTAAGTTTTTTACAAATTTCCCGTAGAAATTTACCATGCCTAGAAATGATTTAAGCTCGGAAACATTTTTCGGGTAGGCCATATCTACGATTGCCTTTACTTTGTCCGGGTCAACTCTGACCCCCTCTTTGTCGATTACATAGCCTAAGTATTTAACTTCCTTAGCTAAGAACTTGCACTTACTCTTTTTGATTTTTAGACCATTATTTTCTAGTGTTGCAAATACTTTTTCAATCGACTGCAAATGACTCTTGATATCCTTACTTTTGATTAATATGTCGTCAAAAAATGTTATTACATCTGGTATTCCACTAAATAAGTTTGCCATGAATTTTTGAAAAATTCCAGGGCTTGATGAAAGTCCATAGACCAAGCGATGGTACTTAAAAAGTCCACGATGTGTATTAATGACTGTATATTTCCTAGACGCTTCATCGAGCTCTAGCTGATTGTAGGCCTGCGATAGGTCAATTTTTGTAAAATACTGGTTACCACTCAAGTCGCTAAATAGCTCGTCTATTCTTGGAACTGGATACCTATCCATTTTCAAAACACGATTTAGCGTTACCTTATAATCAGCGCAAATACGAATCCCTCCATCCGCTTTGCTCGCGATGACGAGCGGAGTCGCCCAATCTGACTGGTCTACCGGTTCAATGACGCCGGCGCGCAGCATCGCGTCCAGCTCGGCGTCCACACGGGCGCGCAGCGCAAAGGGCAGCGGCCGTGCGCGACAGTATATCGGTTGCGCGTCTTCGCGCACCGCCAGAGACACCGTGCCACCGTTATACCGACCCAATGTGCCGTCGAACACCGAATTATGCCTGAAAAGGATACCATTTATACCTTCAGTTTTATTATTTTCAACCTGAATATTCTTTACGTCGAATATTTTACATTTAGGTATTTCTATATCTAGTTCCGACAGCCACTGTCTACCTAGTAGAGTTGTACAACCGTTGTCTATTACATATAGATCCAATGTTTTGCTTCTACCTTCGTACACTACATTGACCTCTAAATATCCTAACGGCCTCACGGTTGAGCCGTCATAAAATCTTAATTTTAATTTACAGGCTTTAAGAGTAAGATCTCCAAATTCTTTTAGAAATGTCGCTTTGCTAATGCATGATAAGGCGGAGCCTGTATCCACTTCCATTTTTAATAGCACATTATTGACTACTAAATGCATACACACCGGTTTATATGCTGTCAGCGACATCTGATACATCGGTTCTTCCTCACTGTAGTCATCGTCGTCTTCGGGTAAGAAGTCGTCGTACCCCCGATGCTGGCTGGAGGAGGGCCCCGCGCGAGGCTCGTCCGCCCCTGCGCCGGCGCCTGCGCCCGCGCCCGGCTGCTGCACCCAGTGCGTGTCGGCAGGGGGAGCGCGCGCGCCGCGCGGTCTCATCCCGCGCCCCCGGCCGCCGCGCCGCCGTCCGTTCCTGCCTCCGTTGTATCTCACGCCAAACCCGCGTGATCCTCGCTGCTGGTTCACATACGTGCTCTGTGCACACACTCTTCGAAGATGGCCGATTTTTCGACAGAAGCTACACTCAAATTCCTTGTACCTACAAGTATCCGAGCGGTGTTCACCTCCACAAACACTGCAACTACCTTTAGATAGCTTATTCATCGTCGCGGTCGATGAGTCCACGAGCCCGGCATCTCTTTCCGCCGCTTCGAGGGTATTCGCTAACGCCACAGCTTTTTGGTAGCCTAGATTATCCTCTGCAAATAGTCTTTGTCTTGTCGCCTCGCTTCTTATTCCGCAAACGAATTGATCTCTCAAGTTATCTTCCAACGTGGCTTTGAAGTCGCAAAAACGCGAGAGTTTCTTGAGATCTGCTACAAACTCCGCTATTGTCTCGTTGTCGTGTTGCCTACGCTGGCGGTATCTATATCTTTCCGCTAAAATAGATGGCTTTGGTTGAAGATGCTTAGCAAGGAGATCTACCGCCTGCGCGAAAGTTAGGCTAGATGGTTTCGCTGGGCTCGCCAACGTCGATAGTAATTCATAACCGTCTTCACCCATTACCGCGATCAGTGTAGGTAGTTTTACCTCGTCTTTGATGGAATTCGCCATAAAATACATCTCGAGCCTTTCTACATAGGCGGCCCAATTTCCCGTTTTCACTTCGAACGGACTTATCTGTCCAATCATTTTTCACCGCACTCACTATGCACTTACTGTCCTGACTTTGTTTTTTTATTTTTGTTTTTATCCTCGTTCGCCACTGATAAATGAAAGAAGGTGCTGCTTTAGCTACGTATATTTGTGAACTAAAATGGCTGACTGACATACGGCCGGGCCGCCCGCGTTTCCTACCTACCTATAGCTATACATATGTTACAGAGATGAAGGCACAAAATCGGTCAGATTGGAAAACTGTTTTGAGAGCCCATGTCCCTGATTATGGATAACAGGAACTGAGGATATGACCGTCCTTTGGTGATTAGGTATTTCACCCAATGTTTGTACTGAGTAGACCATCTGAGGATACATTTCGTGACTGTACCTTTTCGCTCCCGGTCCTTTCGTTCAATTTGTCACGCCGTCCGACAAAGCAGCGAAACAATTCAGGCAACAATGTTCGCTTGTCAATCCACTTGGTGACAGCGCCGAATAGAAAGAACAAGAAGAAACACCCCGTGTAAGCTGTGCTGCTAGGAGCTCTGCAGCTATGGCGTTGGAAAACATCGTGAGATAATAACTAAACAATTGACGAACATGTTTAAAACCGACTTCACTGGTGAAAAGGTACTCTGTTATGAAGCTATGTACTGAATTTTATATTAATTTAACGGTTTCACTTACTTTTATAATTTGTCGGAATAACCAACATGTTTCGACCTCGTCCGGAAGTCTTAGTCATGGAGGAGGGACGGACGACGCATTCGTCGCGGCGTTTATCCGCTCACTGCGGGCTCGTTGACGTTGCGCCCGCGCACTCAGAGAGCTCCGGTGCGGGGGCCAGGTATAGGTACATGTACTCATAGACTTACTTCACCAATTCTATGCATGTACTGATTCCGAGTGGTCTACTAGTGTGGTCTGCGGTCCGTTGAGGAGTTCCGTTCTCCATCTCCGAAATTCGAAATGTGAGAGTTTTTCTTTTTGAGGGCTTTCACCATTCGGTCTTTCTGCTTTTCCATTTCTGCTCTGGAACAGCAGCAAGCAGCATTTTTACATCCACACTAAAATTTGACGTTGAATACATTGCGTAACTTTATAACGCTGTCAATGTAAGTATCTCATTGTCTCGTTGAGAAATGGGGGGTTTGTTTTATTTTTTATTCGCATAGCTATCCTTTGGTAAGAAAATTATTATGAAATGAGGCTCAAAGAAGCTGAGTTACATAATAGTGCATTAACTTTCAAAACAGCTAGATAGTTTTTTGACACTTTTTTTTTTCAGTTGTGCCAGATTTTTGCATAGGTACTTAAGACGTCTAAAAGACTAGAGAAAATTGCATCAAGAGAAACCAAACTAACCATATCAGGGTTGATTTGGCACAGTGTTTCTTTTTCATATTTTGAGGAAACTTTTCATTTAAAACTATTTCTCAACATTTATTAAAACTTCCTCTGCTTGTACCTGGTATTTTAGTATAATAAAGTCCATTAGTCCTCAAAGCACTGCACTAGACCCGTATTTAACTAAAAACGTCCCACATGTAAGAACTCCGGACTAAAGTAGAACCGGAGTTATAAGTATTTAAGACCGGCACTAAACCCCACATTTGCTTGTAACAGTGTGTCGTAAAGGTGAGCACAGACATCACGAGGCATGAGTGAATGCCTCGGTGCATTACGCCGCGCTCGTTGTATGCATTTCATTATTCTTTGACGACGGCCATCTTTGAGTAGCGAGAAGTTTGAGGACTGAGGTAGCTAATTAAGGCCAAGGATGCTCTATCCACCTGGCTCGGGGCAAAAATAGATCTGTTAACCGAACATAATTGGGTGTATAGACTGAAATGCAAAACGGCATGAAGTAGAATAAAATCGTGTCTCAGAAACTACTGAAATTGGATGGTAGTGGCTAACAGAAAGGAAAAGTAGAGTTGATAGTTAACCTCCAGTAGTAGGGGGCATACAAATACGAGTAAGAGTCATCGATTCATAGATGGATACCAACAAAAGGAAAATAAAGTATTGTAGATAGTGACATCTTTTAGTCACATCAGATCGATACAGTGATTTGGTGGGTGACTCCTAGGTATGCTTTATTAGTTTGAACCATACTGACAGTCTGAGGCATACGCTCAAGCTTCATGCCTCACAAGGTCTGAATAAGGCGTAAAACCGAGCGCCCGAAGCTATTTTAAATCCAACAATCAAGCATTCCGCTTTAGGCAAAGCATAGAGAAATTTGAATTAAAATCAACCAAACAACGATGAATCTGAATCTTTTTGGCTCAGTTACACACGTTCGCGAACAATAGTTGTATTTGATTTTTGTCAGTTGATCGAATTGAAAGGAGATAAAAGGTGGAAATTGAACGGAAAACCGGATAAGGGGAAAATAAGACGGAAAGTGGGAGATATTTCAAAAGAGAAATAAGTGCGCACGTTTGAATGACAGCTTCGCTCAAGAATGATGATGGATGCTGATGATGTTTTCTTATTGTATACCCATTCAGATGCACCCTTGTGGTGAAGGAGGCAAACTATATGAGAATTCAGTACGATGTTATTACTATTTTATGGATAGGTAGATTAAAGATATACCTATTATTATCACGAAACGCTATTAAATAGACTATCTATATCATTTTACGTAATATTTTGGGCATGTGATCATAATGAATACTGTAACTGTTCGTTACTTTAGATTTCACAAAATAAAATTACATAGAACAATTCTGAAACGGCGAATAACTGAATCAAAAGCATTCGTTTGCATTAGTTGCAAAATAGGTATATAATTACGTACATTTAGCAGTTTTCACTTTTAGCAGTTAGGGAGAAATTAGGTATCTCAGTTTTATTGAAAATTGAAAAAGCAAAAATAGAAAACCAGTTTCTATGAAATCGATGTGCAGAATTGAATGAATGCGTAAGGTTATCGGAAAAGACTGGCCACGAAGGAAGTAACACGTAAAACATCATATTTTTACTATCAGAGAATAGGATGTTTGGTACAATTTTACAGCTCTAGACAATGAAGCTACCCACTAAACAATTCGAGGAACGTTGTACATTTTGATAAGAACAGCTACTGTACGAATGTTGGGAAATACAGGGTTCAATACAAGGTGTTACAAAAGTACCTAATTCTTTTTACAGGGTAATAGCACCCGGTGATAGGGATCACAACCAAAAATTTTTTTTTTTGCTCTATGACGTTCCGTTAATTTTTAAATTAATAAAATGGCGGGAGAAAAGTATTTTTTAAATATTGTTTCCATTGACTTTCACAATGTTTTAACAACTCAAAGCTATGTAAATGCACCTACACGCACAAAAATATTTTTAAATTTGAGCTAATAACAAAAACAAAAAAGTTATGAATTTTTTTCAATTTTGAGGTTATTAAATAAAAATTGTCTTTTTCAACTTTTTTTTTACAGATTTGACATCCTGTTGACCAGTAGGTTACACCCTGTAAAAAGAGTTAGGTACTTTTGTAACACCTTTTATATTTTATTCTTCATCTTTGACCGCGCCTGCTACGGTTACTTGGATTCGACTTTCCTAATCTTGAGGCGCTACTTTTTAAAATATAGACAGCGGTTTTTTTTCCGAAATTAGCAAAAAATGGCGGCCTCACCCAGAAGCCAACGTGATTCGATATTATATTTTTCAAGCTTCAGTAGCGGACTCATTTCGAATATATTTTTAACCCCCGTCGCAAAAAAGGGGTGTTATGAGTTTGACCACTATGGGTTTGTGTGTGTCTGTCTGTGGCACCGTAGCTCTTAAAGGGTGAACCGATTTAGATGCGTTTTTTTAGAAAGCAGTTTTTCGATTGATCGTTTTCAGAGATTTTCAAAGTCGGTTCAAGCGTTTATGAGATATTCTAAGTATCCTTTTTAAGTAGTTATCCCTTTTTTATTAGCAGCGGGCTGTGTTTTACGTACTTGCGACATTGTTTCCTCCGAAAGTCCAGTGGAACCGCTGTATTTTTTATGGCATCGTAAACTTGCCCGGATAACGGATTGGAATGCAAAAACGACGATCGTTTGTTATGGGCGGAAGTTCGTGCAAACCAAACCTTAAAAATAGATAAGGAAATATCACAATGTAAATAAGTAAGGTGTATATTATTATGAGTGGATGTTTGGATGGATGTTTGTTACTCTTTCGCGATGAAACGGCTAGTTACAATAAGATGAAAATCAAAATATAGATAGGTTACACACCAGACTAACTTATTGAAGAATCATTTAAAAAGTCGCGAACAAAAGCTAGTACAAAACCGGCCAAGTGCGAGTCGAACTCTTGCACGAAGGGTTCCGTACCATTATTTATAACTCTAAGGCCTATTATCTATAAAAACCGCCAAAAAATCACGTATGGGAGCCACCTTAAATATTTATTTTATTCTGTTTTTCAGTATTTTTTGTTACAGCGGCAACAGAAATACATCATCTGTGAAAATTTAAATTGTCTGACTATCACGGTTCATGAGATACAGCCTTGTGACAGACGGACAGACGGACAGCGGAGTCTTAGTAATACGGTCCAGTTTGGTTACATTTTGGGTACGGAACCCTAAAAATGTACTTAATTTACATGATAAATTCCTTGGTTAGTGGATACTGTTTAATACCCTTGTAGGTAGGTCCTACATCAGTGTAGCAAGATAACGATCTAGCCCATTCAGCCGACCAGAGAAACTATATCGTCATAAATTACATTTGTTCCCTTTTTGTTCCACTCGTATTTTATTAGCATGACGGCTGTCTCATAAATAAGTCTCCTTTGATTTCGTATCTTTAGCACAATGAGGGGATATAATAAAGGGAGCTCGTGTAGAACATTCGCTAGGTATTCAGCTAATTTTAGCTAAACTGGGGATCTAATTGTCTCAACTTTGGTAAACTTAAAACCGCATTTATCATTTATTGATCCGAGCTGTTGTAATAAAGCGATTGTGATCGTGACAGCGACCTGTTTATTAAGGTTTATGCCCTGATATTTTTTCGTACAAGGCTGGGAGTTGGTAGGCTGATAGAGTAGACTTCGCTGAGTCTGGGAAAAATATTTTTTTGGACCGGTCGCGGTTGAAAGTTAGATTTTTCGACTTTGAAACTGTAAATGTATCCATGTCTCTATAATATAAAATCAGAAATGATAGGACGGAGATAGTCATGCATTTTTTTAAATGAAAGAAAGTCTTCATACGAATTCAAAAAGCCGTCCACTTGCTTAGAAAAGCCAGTCGCCTGCTATATTTTATCCTTACATAATAGACTAGACGTAAATAATATAATCGGCTTAAGATAAGCTCTTTTAAGCCCGCCTCCTTGATTTGTGATGCCTGTATAAGCAGCGCGCTTAGCAAAAATTAAGATATGTTTTGCTTTTAAGAGGCGTTCTTTGAAACGATGTCAAATTGTTTGCTTTGTAGCCATCGCCCCTAAAATTTAATATAACTTCAATATACTCGTAGTAGACATTTACATCTCTTACTCCAAGCACTTCGGTTAAAGCCTAGTAGGTACTCGTCCACGGCACACGACAGCACTTCGACCCTTACAAGCTAGCACTCTACTCGGTTACGTTACGGGTGACAACAAAAGTGTAAATAGGTTATTTGTTATGGAATGATAACAATTACTATTTCTACGCTTTCATGTCCTCTTATGTAACCAAAGAACACGTGAACCTAATAGAAGTATTACATCTCTGTACACAAAAGCCTTTTGTGTCTCAACGAGGTATTTTACAAATGTAGGTCTTTGAACTTTATCCCCGTCCTGTGGTTTGCGGTCTTTGCTGTGTTCTTTCTGCCCATCTCCGTGTCGCTTAAGGCGCCGTGTATAGTAAATCGCCCGCGCGCAAAGAAATATGCACAAAATCGATTCCTGTATCAATATGTAAAAAAATAGGCGGCGTACTTTTTTTCAAGCAAAATATCTTGCAATCTGTTATGGATATCAACATGAAACTGGCTTTGTTAGATAGGTCTCAACTAATTCTAGTGTTTGATATGTGAACATTTTCGATTTTTTTAGTGTATTTGATACAGGAATCGATTTTGTGCATTTTTCTTTGCGCGCGGGTAATTCACTATGCCCAGCGCCTTGAACAGAGGGTAGTGTAATGACATGCTGATAGATACAATAAACTACGTGTAATAGATATAGGGTTGCCGCTACATACTGGGACTTTATACTAAACATTTAAGGTGCTGCGATTTTCATTAAAAAATTCCTACTTTTCCATTCACTTATGAAAAAGTGGAACTTATTACACACTGAAATTGCGTCGAATTAATTTAGATTTCTATTTGCGGCACATAATTTACCCAAAAGTAGAAGCTGAGTACGTACCTACCTACTTAAATGGTTATTAATTGAGTTTTTCTCGCAGACCGATTGACCTAAATATTGACAAAATGTAGATTCTTTAACATAGACAGGTAGCTTATTATGTAGGTAACTAAATCCACATTGTTTTATGACTAGCAACAAGATAACTTTGTTTGTAAGGGAGCGGCCGCTCTACAAGAAAAAACCTAAAGAGAGCTTTATTGAAACAACATTGTAAATAATTTGCATTGAACCGCACAAGTTACAACGATGCAAATGTTGTGAAGTTACAGAAAATACGCTTAGTAAAGACCTACCTACCTTAGGAACCAGAAAGAAAATCACAAATAGTTATTTGTTACGCAAGGCGGTAAAGCCTTTGTTTGCCTTGCAATGCTTGTATTGAATAACGAGAAAACTAAGATTTCATGTATTGAACCACGATCAAATACTTTAGAAGTCTTTTAATGTTATATTAATTTGCTTTTTCATTCCAGGGGGGTTACCCTTGACACTATTGCGATCAAATTGAAAAAGTTTAAAAATTAATTTCTCTTTGAATTCGCATAGTAATGCTTTGATTTTAAACACTTTGTAATGTTTATTCAAAGGTAAGACTGTTTTATTCAATTAAAACACAAAATGCGTCTTAATTTGAAAAATATAAAATTTTGTATATTGGGCTATATTGCGGCCGTATTGAAAAAATGCGTCAAGGGTAGAGGGGCTGATATCTTCTTGAATTAGTTTTCTTGGGAATATAGTACAATGGTTTATATTTTCTGTACATAAGTAGAACCTAACTTTTAACCTTGCTCTATCTTGTGGTGGCTGGATCATAAATATGTAAACTGTAGTAATAGACGCTGTATGCATTAAACTTTCAAATGAACTCGGTGTTCTGAAATTAGTGAACATTAGTTGGGATCCGATAAAGCTCGCGCCACGCGGGAAGTAGTAGGTATTCCTGCCTTTGTACTTAAATAAATTTATACTATAAGGTTTTCTTTGGTTTGCATTAGCACTATACTTACATAAAAAAGTAAATTATTAACATTTTTATAGGGTTAAAAATTACAAAACGTGATTTTTTTTTTTTTTTTGGCCTGGAACCTTTATTAAAGATGTAAAAAAAAGTGTTAATTTCGATAAAGTTATTAACTTTTTTATAAAACCAAACAAAACTCATGTAATCATAAATTATTAGTAAACATTTTTGCGATCGACATTAAAATTTGTGTTTTTTTTTTGTAGAAATAAGGAGGATGATAATCCTCATTGGTAGTGAGAAAAAAGTGAGGTTTTTTAGAATGTTACGTTGTAAAATACCTTTTCATCTCCCATGCTCGGAAAGTTTGCTGTTACTAGCAACTTACAACCGTGTAAAACCCGAATTTAACCAATCTGCATTTTTGTGCACTTCGAAATTTGAACGCCCTTTTTTTCCACGCCCCATGGTGCAGAAAAAGAAAAAACACTGGCCGTTTCACTAGATGCCTTATAAGTTCATAAAAGCTTCAGAAAGTAGAGCCTCGTTTAGACGCGACTCTCCACGCAAGTGCCCATTTTCTATACAAAACTGCGAATGCAAATGAGGCATAGGCATCATAAGTCACGGAATAGAACATTCAGAAACGCGGTTTCTTCTTACAGTCTTTTTAATATTTTGTACACTATATTTATTTTTAAGAAACAGTAAATTAAAAAAATGCTCCGCTTCTGTTTTATAAAATAGATAATTATGGGTTGGTTTGTTAAATAATTTTTTTCAAACGATATAATTTAATTTATTTTTTATCTCTAGAAAATTTAATTTTTTAAGGTAAATGTTCAGAATGCACCCGGAAAAAAAAACATTCTTTTATTTACATTACTTTTGTGTCTGGATAAATAAACTTCAGGAAATTATGAATAAAACGAATGGTTTTAATACCAACAAAGCTCAAAACTTTAGTGCGGCATCCGTAACTACAGTAAAATATGCTGTTAAAAGGAACTTATTTGACTCACCTGTTTTGCCTGTAAGTATTTGTCTATAGAGTTTTTCCCGCTTGGCTAACAAAGTCATTTCCTCGCTTCTGTGAGATGAAAAGTTTTGTGTTTCGCACGAATGCAATATTATTTGCGTCTCGTGCTTCTGAATACCTCGCTACGCTCAGGTTTCTTTTTTTGAACCACTCGCTACGCTCGTGGCTCAATTTTAGAAACCTTCGCTAGCTCGGTATTCAGTACAAGCACTCGCCGCAAACAACAATTTTGCATTCTTGCATAACAAATAACTATTAAAACGCTAACAAATGAAACAGACGTTGGTAAGAACAACAAAGAAAGGTTTTATGGGCCAGTGAGATGAAAGAACATTTTTATTTTTAAGGGCTGATGTTGCGGCTTTTAATACGCCGTTTTACAAGACAGCTTTTCCTACAGCTTTATAAAGCGTTGTTTTAAAAGGTAATCATCATTTACTGATAAAACTTGATACATCTTAGAATTTATCGGTACATTCTAAGATTTCGCAGTTCGGGCTTTTACAGCAACAGATATAACCAAACTCTAATAATGGGCATCGTCACATCCTATTTTTTATTCTATAAATCGAAAATAAAGACAAATATAAGAAACTAATTTGAATATTTTCTTAATTTTTATGTAAATATTTTTTTATTAATTATTTATCTAAAAGTTTTGTGTATGACGTCACCATGGCATTATGTACTAAGTTCATTGCATTCATTCATGCTATTAATAAATAAAAATATGTTGATGTTTGACAAACGTCAGTGTCAAGTCAACAAGAAGGTTATTTTCTCAGTTATTTGACACTTTTGACAGTTGTTGTTGACGAATGTATTTTTTTAAATACCTCTTTGTAGGCAATGGAACTACAGCATTAGAGGCTATGATGACGTCATCGAAAGAAAAATGAAGTAAAAACTTTAGGCGATAAAGATTAATAATCCGTTTTAATTTTACTTATTTAAACCCCTAATAGTAATCAGTATCCCTATTCCTCGAAATGGTTTTCAATTTACGACTATCGATGCCTCACTGATCAATGCCCATTGCACGAATTTGATCGTGTGGCGCGAGCTTTAGTTCCTCGTTATGGCTTAGAGGCAAACATTATGCTTCAATCAAAGTATGCTAAACAAGAAACTTTTGTTGCATACGTTATTAGCTGCTTCGTATGGGTTTTAATGGATTTCCCAACATGTTTACAACCCAAATGAAGACAGAACTAAGGTGGAGTTCCTGTAGACATTGTTTAAACCCTCACATGATGGTTTACTTAATAAGTAGGTGCTTGACGCTAAAAAACTGGGTAATATCAACAGTAATGATGATAAGGTCAAACGATAGCAGCATGGCATGAAATTCAAAATTTTCAGTTTTTTAAATTTTGAAGCTAAATTGAGCTATTTTCAACATTTATAAAAAGTTGAAAAAATTTACTCGGGACAGGACTTGAACCCGCAACCTCTGGCATACCGTGCAGGCGCTCTACCAATTGAGCTACCGAGTCAAGTAACTGTCGATGCGAATTTCTTCAACTAGTCTAATATTCCCTAGCACGGGTTAGTGCTTTAGAAAAAACAAAAAGTGAGCTATTTTCGTTCAGCGATTTTTCGTTTACGGCAATAAAATAGTATTATTTTCATTATTTTCTATGTAAGCTTATAATTACTTTTAAGTAGTTTATATCATCGGTTTTTATTCATAATTGCACCAACTACCCGTCTTTTAATTCCCTAGCACTTTTTTCCATCTGTGGTTGCCTGGAAGAAATTACTGTTAGCAATAAGGCCGCCAATTGTACCTTGTTTAGTTAGGTTTTTTTCCTTGCCTGTATTTATATTGGTGTACAATAAAGAATATTTTATCTTTATCTTTATTTTAAACAAAAGAACAACAGAACAGAACAGCTTGAAGAAGTTTACATTTCAAAACTCAAAGGGAAAATCGTCCCAAGCCTACTTTTTACAGGCAGCCAATAAAATGCAAAGCCGCACTCCACGACCGCAGGTGGCCGTTTCGCATAACCGAATCGACCCCCCGCAAATGTACAAAGACGCGCGCTTTGTAAAAATGTAAATTTTATTGCCCAAAAGCAGTCCTCCCGACATAAATATTTAAGTTTAAGCCCAAGTGCATACAGCACATGCGCAGTGGGGAGCGAAACCACTCACGGCCTCTGTATTACGCGTTATCTTTTTTAATCCCCAAACTTATGTTATTTTTGAAATTTATTTTTGCATTTTTATATCGCTTTAACGGTTTCACTTACTTTTATTTTGTCGGAATAGCCGACATGTTTCGACTTCGTCCGGAAGTCTTAATCATGGAGGAGGGATGGACGACGCGTTCGTCTTGGCGTTCATCCGCTCAAAAGTAAGTGAAACCGTTAAAGCGATATAAAAATGTGCAGTGCTTACGAAAGTTTAAGTTTTAAAATTTATTTTTGCATATTAAAGTACTTAAAAATAATTTTAAGTACTTTAATATGCCAACCGCTGAAACCTGTTAAAGGTTTCGGTGCGGTTGGTTATGTTAGCTGGCTTAATTAAAATTTAAAGATTTAGCACGGATTAACTAGTGCTTTAGAAAAAAACTAAAGATATTGTCTTAGTAGGTAAAATTAAATATAAATTTCGTAAAATAGTACAATTGAAAAGGCGCGTAGTACTCCACGGCTCTATTTACACTAAAATGTTGTAAAAAATAAATAACATGGAAAATGCTTTTAGTGGAGATTAGGGAAAACGCTTTTTGCCCAACTGCGCAAATAAAGAAGGTGTTAGTAGTTAGTTTCGCACGTATGTTTGTATTTTCTTCATGAACACTTAGAGGCTAAACTGAATGAAGTGTCTTCTAGGCCGCAAATTCGGAACTCAGTACAAAACAAGGTGATACCTACCTGAAAAGGAAAGTATAGTTCGAGGGGCATGGCTTGTAAGAAGTAAGAAAGTGATAAAGTACCTAAGAATGTGCCAAATAAACAATTTACTTACTTACTATAAAGTAGTTACTTCTTCATGTGAAACAAGAGCGTCGCCACCGCTCTCACTAATGTGTGTATAGACTTTTATTCAAATAAAAATAAAAACAGAAAAAGCTACATTCGACTCCGCCACGCCTTCGGTTTCAGTGTGTAACGAGTGTATAGTGTACTAGGGATTATGTGGATGGATATTAAGGCTGGATTAATATTAATGTGCGAGTTTATTGAGCTACCACCAGTTAAGTACTTACCGTACCGCTCCTCAGAAATCGGGCCCTGTGTAAGTAAATGTCTATTTAAGGTGGGATAATAGCAACGTGGCGGGAAATTCAAAATGTTCACAGTTTTTTACATTTTGTAGCTAAACTGAGCTATTTTTGTTCAGCGATTTTTCGTTCGCGGTAATAACATAATATTTTTTTTCATTATTGTAAACAACAGAACAACAATAATTCAGCCGGTTATGTGTTCTGGTCTACGACAAGTTTTTTGGGCAATGCCACTTCGTAGACCAGAACACATAATCGGCTGAGTTATTGTTGTTCTGTTGTTTACAATAATGAAAAGAATACTGTTTTTTTTCCGCGAACGAAAAATCGCTGAACAAAAATAGCTCAGTTTAGCTGCAAAATGTAAAAAACTGTGAAAAATTTGAATTTCCCGCCACGTTGCTATTGTAGTATGGTAGCTTGGGCAAATGATTAGTTATAAGGTTTCACTGTAACACTTTAGGATTACTGCAACATAAGCGCATAACGCTGACCTAGCATCTAAGTCAATGCTATATGTTATTACAACAGAAATATAGACACACTCTCTTGTACCACCAACTACGGCGTTTCATTAAGTATCCCTGCGGACACCCTGCTCCTGCACCACTCCCGCACCATCAATCTCAAAATACTTCACATCCACCCTTAAGAAATAAACTTTGCTACCTACCGTTCTCATGCTCACGACCATGAGTAGAGCGACGAATAGTTTGTCTGCTCGCGACGAATGCTCGCCGAGTCTCAATCGGGCGGCGGGCTCTGTGCTCCTACATATCACTGTCCCCAAAACGTGCTTCCTTTCGGCCCGTTAATCTTGTTTATTATACTATTTATTATTGCCGCCGAGACTATTCCCTTGTACGGGACATGACTTTAAACTTTATGGCAATAACGCACATTGTCTTTTCGCTTACCTTTTGGTTATGATTTTTGCACAAATACAGGATACATAGGTACATGTTGGGTCGACAAATATAAGTATCTTCGATCATGGTTGACAAACTCATGGGAGAGCGATACAGAAATACGCGTGCGTATCGAAATTGAGTAAGCAAAGTTTTTTGTTCGAAAGTCCGTTATTGGCTTAAACTTATCTTTAGACAATATTGAGAAACTAATTTAAATATTTTTTATTTTGTTCCAGTAGTTTTGTTTTTATGCGCTAAAATGTTTTGTTCCTATGACCGCCAACAGTATGCAGACCATCGCGTGAAGGTCATAAAACCGTATCTTTGAAACGTTGTAAAATTTAAACTACTGAACCAAAATAAAAAATATTGAAATTAGTTTCTCAATATTGTCTAAAGATAAGATTAAGCCAATAACGGACTTTCGAACAAAAAAATTTTCGTACCGAATTGCCCGAGCGTCATTCATGACAATGAAGGGAGTTCTGTGCTATCGACAACTCTCCATAAAACTCCGCACTAAGCTACTCTACTGCTACATTTGGCCTGTCGTTCTTTATGGGTGCGAGTCATGGACCATAAAGGAAGACCTCAGGAAAAAACTCGAAGCATTTGAGATGTGGTGCTACCGACGCATGCTCCGGATCAGCTGGACCGATAAAGTCACAAATGTCGAAGTTCTCAGACGTATGAACAAAAAGTAGTACCATCAAGCAGCGAAAGGTTGCCTACTTAGGACACGTTTTAAGAAATAAACGTTACCAGCTGCTACACACCATAATGATGGGCAAAATAGTGGGGAAAAGAAGGCCAGGAAGGAGGAAATTGACATGGCTGTGTATAAAGGAATGGACCGGCATCAAAACCGTGGAACAATTATTCAGGACAGCCATGAACTAGACATGCGCGAAACAGTGCACTTCGAAGTCATGTTATATTTCATGACATTTCATACCGCGTGATATTACCTTATATCATGGCACCAAACATGACACATGACATCATGGTATTTCTTCATTGCTGACATGAAACATGACATCATGGTATTTCTTCATTGCAGACATGAAACATGACATCATGGTATTCCTTCATTGCAGACATGAAACATGACATCATGGTATTTCTTCATTGCAGACATGAAACATGACATCATGGTATTTCTTCATTGCAGACATGAAACATGACATCATGGTATTTCAGCACACTTTCATTGCAGTTCGTACAGTGTGCTGAAATGCCATGTGTCATGTTTCATGTCATCTAGTGTAATGAAATGCTATGTGCCATGCTTTATTCTCTCGTGTAATGTGTAATATTTCATGACACCGTTGTGTAATATGTCTTTTGTAATATTACAAGCATTACCTACACATGTCTACCATGAACAGAGAGCAGGGAGCTGACTGCCAACCTCCAGTGATGGAGAGGCACTTCAAGAAGAAGAAGGTACATGTTAAGATTTTTAAAAGGTTAAAAAAAACAATCGGGAGAGGATTTGAAGTTCCCTAGCACGGGTTTGTGCTTTAGAAAATACAAAAAGTACCTACATGTTGGACGAAGAAGAAATAAGCCAAGTGCATGATGTGAGACCTGGGGGGTTACCCTTGACGCTATTGCGATCAAATTGAAAAAGTTTTGAAATTAATTTCTCTTTGAATTCGCATAGTAATGCTTTGATTTTAAATACTTTGTAATGTTTATTCAAAGGTAAGGCTGTTTTATTCAATAAAAACACAAAATGCGTCTTATTTTGTAAATTGCGCCATATTGCGTCCGTATTGGAAAAATGCGTCAAGGGTAGAGGGGCTGAGGCCTTAGCCTGTAACGCAATGGTGCCAAAATGGGCTCCCAGTTGACAGCTTCAATTACGGTGTATTAATGCTGTCGGTCCTTTTAATGTTTTTGTAGTACGGCAAAGAATATTCGGATTCTAAGGATTAGTTCGCTGGTTGTAGGAGAAAAACGAGGAAACCCCGGTTTTGCCCTTCTGCTGGGACGCCATCGACACGCCATTGCGTTACAGGCTAAGGCCCCTGTGCTTCGAGGATTTCGTTTCGATCACCACCCAATAAAATTGTTCCCTCGAGTTATTTGATTCGAAATAACGATTCTAGTATAAGGCGGACTTGCGTTGCGGACGAGTAACTCTGAGTTAATTTGACATTTCCATACAATTAATTGACGTTTACTTAGAGTTAACTGGCTAACTATGGTCGAAGCAAGTGGATGTTATTGGATTAAACATTGTGGCATTACTTAATCATGCATTGTCACGAGAACTAAACGTGCATGCCAAATTTCAGCTGTATCAGACACTGGGAATTGGGTCAAATTTAACATGCAAATTTGATTATTACAGACATCGGAATAGCCCCCCCTGTTTTCTCTAAAATATCTACAGTATTTTTTTTTATTTTTTTTTATTTAGTTAGCCTGGATTTTAGTGTCCCACTACTGCTGGGCAAAGGCCTCCCCTCCTGTCTAACACACATCTCTATCCTTTGCCACCTCTGGCAATCCCCGTAATATTTTTTTTGATGTAAAATTTAATATTGTTAATTTCAAAAAGGGCTATTTTCGAGTGTTTTCACGCTCGCCGGTTGAGTGTTTTTTTTTTTAAGAATAGAGGCGCAGGTGAAATTAAATAAAACGCTTCTGCTTTGTTTAGTTTCAACTGATCGAAGGTTTCAACAGACTCACGAATGCACTGTACTTTTTTTTATGTAGTCTTTTGTCCCACTGCAGGTCAAAGGCCTCCCCCCTCTCAGCCCAGATTTTACGGTCCTGAGCCACCCCCGACCACTCCGGCAAATATTAATCGAGATCATCTCGCCATCTTCGTCTTGGCCGGCCTCGTCTGCGGTGTCCGCCGCTGGGCACCCATTCGGTGGCAAGCACTGTACTATTTCGCCAAAAAACCGAAGCACTAGCTTTACTCGCCAACTCTATTGTACTAAATAAGCGACGCAAAATAACACGCGCGACAGTATCCGTGCGAAATTTATCGCATAATCGAGCGTCATTGTTTGCTTATAAAGCCGTTCGGAACGGGCCCCGGGCGGGCGACTCTATGACACTTTAATAACACTAAATCAAGTATCGGAACGCACTACGCCAGGTTTTAATTCAGAACTGTGTAGCGTGCTGAGAGATAACCGAACCGAAAGTTTGATAAAATACGAGTATTAACCTGCGAGCGGACTGCGGTTTTGTGCCCATTCGGCTTTCGTAAATTTGACCCACTAAAGTTACAGACGCAAGGATTTTGCTTTATTTCGGGAACTGCGGTTAGGCATTGGTGCAAGTCAACTATAGAGGGTATCAAAAGTAACGTCAACATAAGTCGGCTTTGTGCCAATTCTTCTTTCAAATATTTGACCCACTAAAGGGATTGACGCAAGGATTTTGCTTTATTTCGGGAACTGCGGTTAGGCATTGGTGCAAGTTAACTATAGAGGGTATCAAAATTAACGTCAACATAAGTCGGCTTTGTGCCAATTCTTCTTTCGAATATTTGACCCATTATAGTTATTGACGCCAGGATTTTGCTTTATTTCGAGAACTGCTGTTAGAATTTGGTGCAAGTCAACTTTAGAGGGTATCAAAAGTGAGGTCAACATAATTCGGTTTTATTAATATTTGACTCACTAAAGTTATAGACGCAAGGATTTTGGTTTTCGAGAACTGTTGTTAGAATTTGGTTCCAGTCAACTTCAAAAGTGAGGTCAAAATAATTATTGTACGAATTGAAATGTCAACCTCATAAATACTCTAGGTAGGTAATATTTAATCTATAGTCTTGTGAAGGTCACGAGCAAGATGTCAGTGTGTATGTTCAATTTGAAAATGAATGAAAAAAAAAAAAACATTTGTATGAAAAACGTAATTGAGTTACTTTTGTATTTTCTAAAGTGTTAACCCGTGCCTAAGGAGAGTAATTTAGGGTGGAATTAATAGTCGTCAGCTCAAGCTCGAGCTTAAGTAGGTGATCTCAGAAAACAAAATCATCGACTTGAAACCTAGGCCAATGTCAATGTCAAGCTCAAGCTAGTGTTTATTAACCCCTTGACTGGCAAGAGTGCCTTTTAGTCGTTCTGCCACCAAGGGGGTTAAAATATGATGGCTACTCAAGCTCTCGTTTTTATTCGGTGATTTTGTTTTCTGAGAGAGCTTGAGCTTGAGCTAAGGGTGACTATTAATGCCACCCTTAGTTGTTACAGGTAAAGCGAGTCCAGTTACCATCGGAAACATTTTCGGTCAATTATTGTTTCTGCGGCGGCCCACATTGGGGCCGTAAAAGTATGTGGCGAAATTTTATTGATAAAATTATTAATTGGACGGACGTGTGGTGGAGGTTATTTAATTTTAGCATACATTTTCGCAGATAATTAATCCCTGTGTTGCTGCAACTTGCTTTCAGGTGGTTAGTACCTAATGTTCATTACAATGCTATCTCTATCTATTCATCCAAATCCGTCGAGTAGTTCCAGCATGGATTATTGTGGTTCTGTTGTTTGTAATAATGAAAAGAATACAATTTTATTGACGTGTCACACAAATCACTTAAAAAAAAATAGCTCAGTATAACTTTGAACACTGAAAACTGAAAACTGTGAAAAAATTAAATTTCCCGCCATGCTGCTATCGTTGGACCCTAACCCGTAGCTTTGCTACACAATACAACTATTGACAAAAAATTACGGCCTGGCATTGGTGGTATCTCGTATCTGTGTCGTGAAAAAAAAAACCTTATACTTTAGCACCCATTTTAAAGAAATAAGAGTGGAATCATTTAAAAAAATCCACTATTCCACTAAAGACAAAAAAAAAATCCCCTACAAACTTTTAACCCTTTATTTTGACGCATGTAAGGCTTAAATTACGTTTTTTTTTTCTTAATATGCCTCTGATAAACAAGGTGTTAAAAGACCGCCGACAGACCAAAAAGGCTAAATCTGGAGTGGGAAATGTCAGTAATGTTTTATTCGCAGAATTTTAAATGCGGTAGGTATTCTAGAAACGTCGTATTATCCCTACTTGTATGACATCTCCGGCATGCATCAATGGGCTCACTCAATTCAATAATATTAACCAATCCATTTCCTGTATAAGGTTCAGGGTATGGTAATCTATCATGTTTGTATTACGTTACGTAACGCATCAATAAAATCCGGTAACTTATACAGCGTATTGCAAAAAGCTCCTGAAATTCTGAAGGGGGTTACATCAGTAAAAGTAAGATTACTATTGCATCAGTACAAGTAACAGTTACTATGGATCCTATTGTTAACGGGCGAAAAAAAAATTCATCTGTTTCATTCCTACTAAAATTTGATACCTACCTACTGCACCAAACGTATGGAGTAGCTGATATTTAATTCAAGATTAATTTTGGAGTTTGTCTTTTAGTAAAGTTGCTTCTTCAATATTTCAGGCCCTTCCTATAACACCGTGTATGTAAAGACACGGGATAAAGATGGGATGCGCTCACTTATACGAAATTGTGTTGACTGTCTGCTCGAAACCGATAAGGTATATTTACAAAATATTCAAAAGACTTGCCTCACCCTTTGTTTGTCTTTTTATAAAATAGGGTTTCGTACGTGAGTTCCAAACTCTATTATTACCCGAATGACTATTCATCGATGTTTGACTGATTGATAAGAGAAGTTACCTAACGTAGTACGGTCGGTCACAATCTCAGATACCCCATGGCAGCTCTTATCGCGCGAGGCATAAGGGCGCCAATCGAACAAAAAGGGGTATCTGAGACTGTGGCCGACTGTAGTATGTACCTATAGCGTCCCTGATATCGTAAACATTGAAGTAATATGCGAACGAAGTAGAAAGCATAAATTACTGCCGAAAACGATTATAAAATTAATAAGCTAGAAGTAATAACAATACGATTACTGAAAGCGAAAGCAATTCAATCTACTCTTATAATATTCATGGCTACGTTAAATAGTAAACGAAGCGTGGCCATTTTTAAGTTCCAGCCTTTAAATTTTTCATGAGTGAATACTTATCTCACAGTTTCATTTTATTAAATCACAGTTTCATTTAATTTTTTCAGTGTATGTATCTTATAAATAAAATAAATACTATACCTATATCTGTTTAAATAAGATAGATACTGGATAGACTGGAAAGTTCTATAACTACAGTGTAATTTAAACAGTGCTTTATTCCTGAAAGACGTCAACTTGAAATTGAAATGTGATTTTCAAAATATTTTTGTTCGAAGACTTTTCGTATAGCTCGATCCTTTTTATTTATTGAACATTTCTTATTCTTTAAAAGTTTGCATTTGTACAGTTTCAACGATGTTTGCACGGCCCGCTTTCGTGTCCCTCCACTATCTATCACCTCCCCAGCTTGTCATGCTCCTATTTGGTACTCGCGCCGCAAAAGCATAATTAGTTTTTTTTTTGTATGGAAAAATTAAATTGCTCTTTCAGCAAAGTTGTAGAACAAAATGCTGTTGGAAATCACATAAGAAATCGATGTTTCAACAAAACATAATAGGTAGTTACCTACACTACTGCTAACTCTGTACAACAATTTCCTTTGAAACAAGATGTTTCCTCGCCTTATTTAATAAAATGGTAGCTATTTTATAATACAAAGAACAATTCGCTGGCAGCACGGAATCAATATTGCATTGTCTAGTCCGTCGATCATAAAGAAGCTAGCAACATCCTTTTCTACATTCTTCGCGGGAGTAGATGGCCCTTGCGGCGCGCATGGTTTTTCCATCCATCCATTTTGCGAAGTTTATAGGTGATACGATTTTTAACGCCGCACGGTGAAAATCGACCGTCTAATGCCAATTTGACTAAAATCGCAAGCCCCAAAGAAAACAAGCATTTGGTGCAGATGGTGACTAAAATGGTTGCCATGCAAAAGCGGTCGCGTTATGCAAATGAACGATTGCCTTATCGATAAATTGCAATATTCTGGCCTACATTATTTTGATGCAATAAGTCGATGGCAGGACAATATTGATCATCGCGAGACCGTATTTTTTGCCTGAAAACATTTTCTTGTGTTTTGCGGATTTGGTATACGAAATCCTGGAAATGCGAGTACGATTATTTTGCACACGGCCCTCATTAGTTTGATCGCTACTATCTTCTTTTCCTTCGGACTAGAGAGAAAAAAAGAACTATCGGATTGTTCAATCGAAGTTCTAAGAACGAAGGATATTTTTCCACTATCTTTTCAAACTTTATTTTGTATGCTCAATTATGGCCAACTAGCCACGCGCACGCTGTAGTAGCGTTCCTAGTTCGGCAACCTCATTTCTTTTCTACATTTCACATGTTGCCTTCTTTGCGGCCACAGACCGAATCGTCAGCACATTCGACAAGGCTTTTGCCGCTGATTTACTTCGCAAAAATCGCGATATACTTTTAAAGAATTTTTGTTTGTACTGTCTATCCCATCATCTTAGTCAGTAAACTGACAGGTCGGGTTGCTATGTTAGTGAAAAATGCCTGCCCTTTTTCACTAACGTTACCGTTCAACCTGTCATTTTACTGACTAAGATTATTGTATAGACTTTAGTGTCCATTCTAATAGTTAACCACTTAATATCTAAAAGTTATACATAGAAATAATACATCGGGTTTAATTTTATTTTTGCTTGCGTATTCGTTCCCACAGGAAATATTTTTCAAGGAACGGATGTTCGCGCTTATTTTTTGTAAGTACAGTCGGCCACAGTCTCCGATACCCCTTTTTGTTCGATTGGCGCCCTTATGCCGCGCGCGGTAAGAGCTGCCATGGGGTATCTGAGATTGTGGCCGACCGTACCTATGTCTAAAACTTTAAACCGTGGCATCGTGGCCCTTAAAACAGTTCATCCATACTCCATTTTGTAAATAGTCCCCCGGCAGCTTAGTTCCATACAAACAAACTTCGAGTTTCTTAGTATTAGTAAGGGGAGCCGTCAGCATGGTCTTCTAATATAACATTACAGCAACCGCATCAAAGAGTAGCCCAAAGGACGTGTGTCTAGAACGTTTCGAATCTAACTCGAGAGTAGTAGAAGCTATTTTCCTACGAATATCGGTTTGTAAAATGTGTTGGTGGGGAGTATGAAATGCAGTGCTGCATGTAGAAACTTTAGGGTAAAAGTTCGCTGCATATTTGGGTCCCTACATTGTTTTGGGGGTTTTAGATATTTATTTTAATACTAATGTAGTGTAGGTACTTTATTCAAATTGTATCTAGTCCCTCAGTTTCTCTTTATACAAGGTGTTACAAAAGATGCTAACTCTTTTTACAGGGTAATAGCACCCGGTGATACGGATCACAACCTAAATATTTTTTTGCTCTATGACGTTCCGTTGATTTTTAAATAAATAAAATGTGAACGCTGTGGCAGGAGAAAAGTATTTTTTAAATATTGTTTTCATTGACTTTCACAATGTTTTAACAACTCAAAGCTATGCATATGCACCTACAACCACAAACATATTTTTAAATTCGAGCTAATACCAAAAACAAAGAAGTTATGAAAATTTTTGAATTTTGAGGTTATAAAATAAATTTTGTTTTTTTCAACTTTTTTTACAGAACTGTCATCCTGTTGACCAGTAGGTTACACCTTGTAAAAAGAGTTAGGATGTTTTGTAACACGTTGTATATTTTTTTATTACAATTTTATTTAATAGAATAGACCTAAAAAAATAACTCACCAGAGGAAGGACCCAGGAAGCGGTGGAAGGACTGTATCGAGGAAGATCTACGGCGAATAGGCAAGAAAACATCTTGGAAAACGGAGGCCGGAGACAGAGCGAAATAGAAGAAGATCGTTGAGGAGCCCATAAAGGGTTGTAGCGGAAGGAAGTAAGAAGAAGTAAGAGGTTATAAAAAACATTGTTTGTTTCATACACAAGGTGTTACAAAAGTACCTAACTCTTTTTACAGGGTAATAGCACCCAGTGATAGGGATCACAACCTTAATTTTTTTTTTTGCTCTATGACGTTCCGTTAATTTTTAAATTAATAAAATGTGAACGATGTGGCGGGAGAAAAGTATTTTTTAAATATTGTTTTCATTT
This sequence comes from Zelleria hepariella, assembly GCA_949319315.1. Classification (NCBI taxonomy): domain Eukaryota; kingdom Metazoa; phylum Arthropoda; class Insecta; order Lepidoptera; family Yponomeutidae; genus Zelleria; species Zelleria hepariella. The sequence continues at coordinate 27,852,445 of OX439382.1, read as the reverse complement.
ACTTTCACAATGTTTTAACAACTCAAAGCCATGTAAATGCACCTACACGCATAAACATATTTTTAAATTTGAGTTAATAAAAAAAACAAAAAAGTTATGAAAATTTTTCATTTTTGAGGTTATAAAATAAAAAATATTTTTTTCAACTTTTTTTTTACAAATTTGACATTCTGTTCACCAGTAGGTTACACCCTGTAAAAAGAGTTAGGTACTTTTGTAACACCTTGTATTTTTTTACAGAAATGTCATGCTGTCGAGCAGTAGGTCACACCCTGCAAAAAGAGTTAGGTCCTTTTGTAACACGTTGTATAGCGTAGTCCTTAAGGGCGACAATCCAACAAAGTGTAGACGAGAATAGAAAAGATTGTGTTTATACTCGTACTTTGTAGACACGGTTATCGGGGCCTAGCGAGAATTCAAATGTATGAAACACCTTGTTAAAAAAGAAGGGTGTTATAAGTTTTACCCCTAGTGTGTATGTCTGTCTGTGGCAGTAACTTTCCGTAGCTGTTAAACGGATGGACCGATTTGGATGCGGTTTTATTTAATTGAAAGCTGGTTTTCAAGATTCCGAATGCAGTAACTGCATACAAATCTATTGTGACACTAGGTTCCACCTTTGACATCGTACACGTTTTGAGTATTGCAGCAACAGAAGCACATAAAAAGAGAAATTCATACATTGTTCTTACCGTTACTAAAATCGTGCGCAAACATATCCAAGCAACGTGACCTCTTGATAAAGGTTCAGAGATAAGCATAAAGAAAAATATTGGGTTTACCCAAGTTTACTTTTAATTCCAAGAAATATAAACAAACAGCACAAGTTGTTTTTATCGCAATCGCGTGATGTTTATTAGGTCGCCGAAGTTTTTAATGAGGTGAGATTCTGGGAAAAAGACATGGAAGATAAAGACCCGTTTATACACTAAAGTGTTAGGTATGTTACCACCTACATTAAAAACACAATTTAACAATTTCCAAAAAAGGCTGAAATTGGTATTTTACTACTTTGGCCAACCAGTGTGACATGTACAGTCGGCCACACGCTAGGATACCCCTTTTTGTTCGATTGGCGCCCTTATACCGCACGCGTTAAGAGTTGCCATGGGGTATCTGTGACTGTGGCCGACCGTACATTTGTGCAGGCTACATCTTACTTTCTAGACTTATCGACCGAAGTGGATAGCCAAGCCATGCTTACCTACCTACACTAAACGAATCGAGAAAACGCTCTATTAGAACACTAGCATCAGGTACGAGCTCTAAGACAGCATTTTTCATGTTGTTTTCCATAACATCTTGCAAGATATTTTAGTTGGTATATCTGTCTGTACTACAGACAGACGTACCAACTAAAATATCTGTATGTCTGAACTACTAGGCCTAAAAAAAAAAACAGAAAATTGTTCTTTACCTATACATTATTACAGGTAAACCTATAAGAAGTAGGTATGTGGTATTTATAGCGACAAAAAAAAACATTGTTTATTTATGTCCGTACGGAACCCTTACTGCACGAGCCCGACTCGCACTTAGCCGGTTTTTTTGTTTTGAAATGGTCAAAACAAATCGTTTTAGTACCACAAAACCCAATAAGTTTTTTCATGTGCATTACACAACATTGGCCACAGACACAGAGAAATGAAATCGTATTGTATGTCAAACCAAGGTTCTGGAGCTTTTTTTGAGCTTACTCTCGTTCAGAAGTGTCTCATAGTTTTACTAGGGCATCGAAACAATTAACCAAACTATTTTTTGTTCTCCTGTAAAATTTGCCAAATGACTCTTGTTAGTTTTAAACTTTCGTGAGCACTGCACATTTTTCTATTAAATCACGGTTTTACTCACTAGTAATTTGTCGGTGTAGCCGACTAGTTTCTGTTCTCATTCGGAGACCTTCTTCATGGAGCACGAGACGGCCCTCGCGACGCCGCGGCTAGTCTCGAACTGAGTTGAGTTCTTGTTAGGTTTTAAACTTGCACAGCTTGAAAGACTCTTGTTAGGTTTTAAACTTGCACAGCTTGAAAGACTCTTGTTAGGTTTTAAACTTGCACAGCTTGAAAGACTCTTGTTAGGTTTTAAACTTGCACAGCCGAATAGCTTCAGTGTTTTGCTAAATGTGATTGACGAAAGTAGCCTCGTAGCCTCAGAAGGAAATGACAAACAAACTCACCGACCATTTGTCAACGTCATATCGCCGACACCTAATTGCATTTTGGCCTCAAACAAAAATTCGCTCTACCCATGTTAGCTTTTACAAAGCAATTTTTGATGGCACAATCTACGGGGTTGAAGAACATTTTGTATGGGATTGTGGTGACCAAGAGTTGGAAGGAAGACCTGCAGCTCGATGGTTGGACGACATCATCGTGTAGGCAGGGGGTCCATGGATGCGGTTGGCGAGGGACCATCCATGAGGGGAAAAAAGGCATATACTTATAGGTATAACCTACCTATAACCTACCTAACAGTGCGCAGAGGTGGACTGATGATGATTATTATTATTATTACTGGCAATTAATGAGGTCTTAGAAATGAGTGTGAATATAATGGTATTTCATAAAAAAACAATCCGTTTAAAACCAAAGTTGGAGTGCATAGCGGGAGTCACTACGAAACTACGAAATTATCTTCATTATATAAGTTATAGAACTTCACTTGTACTTGTTTAACGGGTGTCAAAAAATACTTTATTATTTTCTTTTTTCATTACTTATTGCACAACAGAAATGTTATTTTATTACAGATAACTTCTTTAAGTATTTTTTGTGCATTAGTTAATAAATATCCAATGGTTGGATCTAGAATCTTGTATTTTGTTTTTTCTATTTATTTGTAGGTACCTTTTAAACCCATTATTTTTGCCAAAATTAACTAGTGGTTCGCCCCGAACTGTGAACTCGCGACCCCATATAAACTTAACAACCCCTTAACTCGGCAACCTCTCGACCGATTTGGCTCATCTTCGAACTTAAAAATTATCTTTGTCTCATTTACCCGCCTACCAAATTTCATGACGATCTAACTAAATTTACTCAAGTTATCGTCGAACGAACATTCATACATACATACATACAAACATACATACATACATACAAACGCCGGATTGTTCCAGTAGACTCGGAGAACTTCGCTCGGTTCGCTCGCTCGTTCAATAAACAGTCCAATACTGAGCTCCAGTCAAATTAGATTCGGTTGAGCCAACAACGATTTATAATTCAATACGCTAAGTTGAATTTGCTGATTATTGTTTTAATACTCAGGGATTTGCACTCGCTATGGCTTACACAAGCATCGTATAAACATTGAGATATTAGAAGGTAAACTCATACAACGTGTTACAAAAGATACTACTCTTTATACCTGCTGGTCAACAAAATGACAAATCTGCAAAAAAAAGTTGAAAAACACAACTTTTTTTTATAACCTCAAAATTGTAAAATAAAAAAAATATATAGTTTTTGGATTTAGCTCCAATTAAAAAATATGGTGGTTTGCTTAGCTGTATTTTAATAGCTTCAGGCTGATAAAACATAGTGAAAGTCTATGGAAACAGTATTTTAAAAATACCGTCACAGCGCTTATACATTTTAATTATTTAAAAATCAACGGAACGTCATAGAGCTAAAAAAATATTTTGGTTGTGATCCTTATCATCAGGTACCATGACCCTGTAAAAAGAGTTAGCATCTTTTGTAACACGTTGTATATTTTAGTATCTTCTCCAGTCGCGCCCACAATTTCGATGTTTTTGTGCACTGCATTGACCGGGTTATTAGCGGTAGGTGTGCATACAAGGTGTTGTTTTGTAAAGTGATACCCGACTCATTATTTACACTGATACTTGAAGCAAAAAAAAAAAAAGATCTGGGGAAAATATAAAAAGATTCGTTATAATTTGCAGCCTCTTGATGTAATTTACTTCAAATAATCGACACAGCAAGAAGTACTTTTAACAATGCTAGAAAATGTCTTGAAATAAATAGGGAAGAATTTCTTTCGATAGGTGCGCTCCAAAATTAGCCCTGCCTGAGTTTTTTTTTTACATAGGCTGCTCTTTAATTTACTGATCTTATTGAGTGGATGCAATTATTAAAAATCTTAAGTGAAACATGCAAATTACACAATTATCAATCATAGCCTCAATTTTTGTTAATCTAAGTTCCGGATATCTCCTACCCACCTGTAACAATTTAGTGTGGTACAACAATTTCTCACCTCATTCACGCCGGGTTAATACTAAGTTAAGATTCTGTATGAAGAACGAGTTCATTTTGTATTCTCTCAAATTACTGTCGTAGATTTGAGATTGAGTTATAAACATTGATTGTATCTTCATGATATTTTCTTGAATATAACAACAATTTTTAAGTACCAAGTGGGTCAAAATGGCAATTTAATTTGTCGGAAGTACCATTATAAGATGATTAGATGTAGATAAAGCAGTCGTCCAAGAGATTAACCTTCCCAGAATATACAGAAACGGAAAAAATATTCATGGAATTTCATGTCCATCGGGAACTGGCTCATTACATAATGATAGCGGAGTTAAACCCTGTTTCCCTTTACGTATTTATTTTGCGGTTCTTCTAGTAAAGGAACTTTGATTTAATATGGAGAAAATCCTTGTTGTGGTTTGAGTTGAACAGGGAAAAATATTTTACGTACTTAAATTGAATGTGCAGTATAAATAAGGATTTGCGTGCAAATAGTGAAATGTGAATCTTCCTAAAAATATTTAACTCAATTCAATTCAATTCATTTATTTCAATATTCAAATCCAAAATTCAAATCCATTAAAAACCCGTAAGGCCAGTAATATCAATCACAGTTTAAATCAAAAAGGCTAGTTTAAACCCTATCTGTCGATTAATTTTAAAACAAAATGCGAGTTTTAATCTATGGTCTAAGTTTAAACTGTGATTGATCTTACGGGCCTAAGAGGGACGTACTTTGAGCTATATCGTCACAAGTTTCCGTTACACTTTTCTACTGCGATAAGAAGAGGATAGCCGGAGTATCCCCGGTCGGAAAATTCCTCCGGTCCCACGCATTTCTTGCTACTTACATTGTCATTTACAAAATTCCTCGCCTGTTTCGAAATGCACGGAAAAACATATTTGAAAGAACGAGCGAAGCGAGCGAAGTTCTTCGAGGCTACTGGAACAATCCGACGTTTGTATGTATGTTTGTATGAATGTTCGTTCGACGATAACTCGAGTAAAAGTAGGATCGTCATGAAATTTGGTAGGCGGGTAAATGAAATTAAAAGATTTTTTAAGTTCGAAGATGAGCCAAATCGGTCAAGGGGTTGCTGAGTTATGGGGTCGCGAGTTCATAGTTCGGGGTGAACCACTAGTAATAGTGACTTTGCTATCAAGGGAGTCTAAACAACCAGCCTAGAAGCTCTCAGCCTTTTACGACAAAATAAGTCGAACAGCTTTCCAACTATGGGTACGGATGTCAATGAACCCTGTCTAAATCATAATGTCCGCACGATGACGCCTAATTCGGAAGGCAAAGTTTTTTGTTCGAAAGTCCGTTATTGGCTTAATCTTATCTTTAGACAATATTGAGAAACTCATTTCAATATTTTTTATTTTAGTTCAGTAGTTTGGATTTTACAACGTTTCAAAGATACGGTTTTATGACCTTCACGCGACGGTCTGCATACTGTTGGCGGCACCGAACTAATGGCGGTCATAGGAACAAAACATTTTAGCGCTGTTGTTCTTATTCCTAATCGTTTTAGTTCCATGGATTTGCATTCGGCCTTTGAGAAAGGACGATTCTAATTAGTTTGAGGTTTGTTGCAGTGTCATTCGACAGTCTGAGTACTTCTAACTAATGCCTAAACCGATGTAACTACAGGGTGCACTCTAAGTCGATAGCGGAACTTTAAGTAGGCTGTCTACTGATCAATACAAACAACTTGTACTAGGTGGCGACAAAAATGGAGCGAAAAAAATATCAGCTGTTTCATACATTTGGCGCAGTACTGAGTCGACCTTTTGTATGGAACAGCTGATATTTTTTTCACTTCATTTTTGTTTGTATTGATCAGTAGATAGCCCACTTAAAGTTCCGCTATCGACTTAGAGTGCACCCTGTAGTATAATCTTAACTGACGATTAATTCTCAAACAAAACTATTACATTAATTTAAATTCACAAGGTTTTTTTGACGGAACGGCGTTCTGTGAAATTTCTAGAAATAGCATAGTTATTTCATTACTTACGTAACGGAATTAATATTGTATTTATACAAGTTGCGGGCAAAAAATCTCGTAGCACCAAAAGTCGTAACAAAGTGGCATACAAATTAAGAGCACTGCCCAATGTCAAAAACTCAACGTTTTGTTCCTATGACCGCCAACAGTATGCAGACCGTCGCGTGAAGGTCATAAAACCGTATCTTTGAAATGTTGTAAAATCCAAAATACAGTACTGGTACCACGAGTGCTTACTGTCAATGTCACTGAAAGTGACAAGTTGCATAAACAACCTTACTACTATAGTATTAGGATACATGACAGACGTCCGGCGGACGTCCGGCACAGCTTTTTCGCACTCGTGGTAGCTATACTGAACCAAAATAAAAAATATTAAAATCAGTTTCTCAATATTGTCTAAAGATAAGGTTAAGCCAATAACGGACTTTCGAACAAAAAACTTTGCGTACCGAATTGTTTAATTCGAATATTGACACATTTGTGGTTTTGATTTGATCACGATCATAAAAACAATACCTTTGAATGGGTTCGTTCCGACCAAATTTCCTCAAGTTATCGTCGAACGAACATTCATACATACAAACATACATACATAAAAACATACATTCATACAAACATACAAACGCCGGATTGTTCCAGTAGACTCGGAGAACTTCGCTCGCTTCTCGCTCGATTATTGGCAGAGCGCGGTTGAAAGTTCGTTTTTAAAGCCCAAAAATTTACATTACTACATGCTTTCGGCTAATAATAAAAGTGATTCCGTGATCAACGGAGTCTAAATAAGCAGCCTAGAAACTCCCAGTCTTGCAAGAAAAAAAAATACTCAACCCAAAACGTAGTTTTTTTCACAAGCCCAACTTAAAACAATTACCTAAACAATAAAGAAAGCCATTATCATATCGTTTCTACGGCTTATACGGAGTAAGCCGTGGGTTTCCCCAAATACCTATGCACTTTTAAAAGTGTACCTAACCTACTTCACAAACTGCACATCTCCATCTTAAATTTTATTTTAAAAAGCAGGAAGCGATTAAAATCTCTCAGCGCTCACTCATTTGGTATTTCCTGGAAACTTCATGGAGAAGAAAATGTTATCTCTCAACAAGTTGCTGAATCGCTGAGTCAGTTCAAAAGTTACCGAGTTTGCTGAAATCTTCTTCGCTTACAGTAAATATATCAGCTGAACGTTCGGGACCATTTTTCATGATATATCAAGTTGTTACTTCCGTCCCGTTCGGAGCATTGCCGCGAGAATGTTGTGAAGTCATGTTTGATGTGGTGAGAAGGGTTCCGGACCTCGAAATTAAAAACGGAACTGTAGGATCACTTTGTTGTCTGTCTGTCGGACGAACCAATTTGCGGGAAAATAGCTCCTTACAAAAACTTTTTTATATAAATCTTCCCGGCAATAAGCCGGGTTTGAGAACTAATAAACCGTGCGATTTTTTTTACAGAATAGTTTATTGTTTATTTTTTATACATTTTAACAAAAAATAAGCACACTGGTTCGATTTTAGTTTATGATCGTATATTGAGTTTGATAGTAGAGCCTTACTTATGTTACGCGCCGCAAAACGTTGTATAAAATAATATTGCAGAAAATATTTGATCATTTTGTCTAGAATCAATTAAAAAAAAAACTTACTTCAATGAAAAATGTACTTCCACCCAGTTTATTTTACTGCCACCTAGCCAATTTTTCATAAATTGAACTTCGATTTTCGCCAATGGTAATCGGCTTCGTCTTAGCCGGTAGACCCTCAGGGTAGATTTATATTTAGGCATCTTTCGGAGGTCTTTTTAATTTAAAATAATAATGTGCGAATCGGATTCGCGCACATTTTTCGTTGTAAAACTAATTAAAATCTGTTTTAGCTTGTGTTAAGAAGCCCTTCCATACGATACTCCACATAGCACGGTCGATCGGCCCACTTTAAACTATTGAATCCAATTTCTTAAACAATATAAACGACACCTTATTTTGTGATGTAAAAAAGTTTTTCCGTATTATGCCTATATTTTTGGGCTTTAAATCACTGCTTTTTGCCAAATTTCATGATTCAGACAGACGGACAACAAACTGGTTCTGATTTTTCCTTTTGAGGTACGGAACCCTTTTTTTATTATTTGGAAACAGGCAGTAAAAAAAAAACAAACAAAAATTCAAAATGTTTATTTTAGACTGTGTATCCTACACACACATTACTTGTTATATCTATGTAACATTATTAACTAGTCTATGTTAGTAGGTAGGTATGATAACAAACATTTTATTATTGAATTTTTCATGATAGCAGGATAGTCAGAAATGTACCTCGTCCGGAGACTAAAAAAGCATCGCTGTATACAATCCAATATGTGATGAGGTATTTTAGTTTCCGGGTAATCTTAAAAATAAAATAACAATCTAAACAAACGCCCGAGATTATGTGGAATGAATTGTAACAGATTTTTTTTCATATGAAGTGTTATTTGTTTCTGTTACATATTCCACAATTTTTTTTATGGGGTTCGGAGTAAAACTATTTTTATTATCAACAAATTCAATCAACTTTGGCGCCGGCCCGCATTCGTAGTCCAATGATTTTTCTGAAACGCGGCATGCTTTATAACTATATCCGTACCTTCCACAAAGAGTATAGCAGGGTGCGCCATACCATGAGTGTGCTAGTCCAAACTCTTGAACACCAGGAGTGCATAAGCCGTAGCCTCGCTTAGTGTTGCAATAAGGCTTTGCCTCTTCATCAGCATTAAGTTTACACTTGGTCTCGCAAGGCCAGCCGTCCACTGTGAACTCACCTGACACTGTCTTGTTAGTCACAATTGGGTTACAATAATCCCATTCGGTGTTTGATACGAAACAGCTGTACTTGTCATACCCTGAATCAGTCCATCTTCTTTCGCATGGACTTCTGCATGTCGATATGTTGGATTTATTAAGCGTTGTGAAATATAGTAGTTTGCCGCAGTATTCCCGTTTCGGAGTATGACTGTTGTCTTCTGATAGTCCTGTTATGCACGATGAGTCCACGCAATCTGTGAGGCACATCTTGCCGCTTATGCCCCTTTCGATGTGTTCCTGCCAGTCTAAAGCCTTGGTAATCACTACCAGAGTCAGCAAGACTATGCTCAACCGAGTAGTAACTGACATGTTCACGACAGCTAAATTCACTTCGAAGTATCAGGTCTGACTGGCTAATTATGTCTTCATATTTTGGTTTTATGTACAAATTCGAAGATAGGTTATCCTATAGGTCATATAATTATGCTCATGCCTTATCTTTGTAACTTCGCTGGAAATAAACACGACTATTTAGGATATACAAGGTGTTATTTTGTAAAGTGACACCCGACTCAGGGGTTATTATTTACACGAGACCGAAGCAAAAAAAAAAAAGAAAAAAAAAATGACAGTAAGAAATACCAAAAAATCAATAAATTGTAGTACTATTACACTAACGCTAGCGGCGAGACGGGCGCAACATCGCGCGCGCGCTTTAAGGGTAGACGATAGCAACGTGGCGGGAAATTCAAAATTTTCACAGTTTTTTACATTTTGTAGCTAAACTGAGCTATTTTATTATGTGTTTTATAATGCCAATTATGTGTTCTGGTCTACGACAAGTCTTTCGGGCAGTGCCACTGCTTCGTAGACCGGAACACATAATCGGCTGAATTATTGTTTTTCTGTTGTTTACAATAATGAAAAGAATACTGTTTTATTACCGCGAACGAAAAATCGCTAAATAAAAATAGCTCAGTTTAGCTACAAAATGTAAAAACTGTGAGAATTTCGCGCCACGCTGCTATCGTCCCACCTTAAGAAAGCGGGAGTGTCCGCACGTCGCGGTTATTATAGAACAACTTGAACAAGGTAATTTGTCCATCAAAAAGTGTTAAGAAAAAAAAAAGAACTTATTTTTAGTTTCAAGCGTTAGTCAAACTATCGTTCCTGACTCGGGTGTCACTGACCAAAATAACACCCTGTATAATGCTGTGTTCCACTTTATTTTACGGTCTAAACGCTCTAAATGCTTGGAAACAGGCAGTATAAAATAAAAATTAAAAGTATTTATTTTAGACTGTGTGTAGGATTAGTAACTTTATTAACTAGTCTATGTTAGTAGGTATCAACAAACAATTATTGCATTTTTCATGATATAGCAGGATAGTCAGAAAGGTACCTCGTCCAGAGACTAAAGAAGAGAAAAGCGTCGCTGTAGGTATACAATCCATTATGTGACGACGTATTTTAGTTTCCGGGTAATCTTAAAAATAAAATAACCAGAGTAAAATTCTAAATCAACGCCCGAGATTATGTGGAATGAATTGTAACAGATTTTTTTTCATATGAAGTGTTATTTGTTTCTGTTACATATTCCACAATTTTTTTTATGGGGTTCGGAGTAAAATTATTTTTATTATCAACTAATTCAATCAACTTTGGCGCCGGCGCGCATTGGTAGTCATTTGATTTTTCTAAAACGCGGCATGTTTTATAACTATCTCCGTACCTTCCACAAAGAGTATAGCAGGGTGCGCCATACCATGAGTGTGCTAGTCCAAACTCTTGAACACCAGGAGTGCATAAGCCGTAGCCTCGCTTAGTGTTGCAATAAGGCTTTGCCTCTTCATCAGCATTAAGTTTACACTTGGTCTCGCAAGGCCAGCCGTCCACTGTGAACTCACCTGACACTGTCTTGTTAGTCACAATTGGGTTACAATAATCCCATTCGGTGTTTGATACGAAACAGCTATACGTGTCATACCCTGAATCAGTCCATCTTCTTTCGCATGGACCTCTGCATGTCGATATGTTGGTGTGATGTAGCGTTGTGAAATATAGTAGTTTGCCGCAGTATTCCCGTTTCGGAGTATGACTATTGTCTTCTGATAGTCCTGTTATGCACGATGAGTCCACGCAATCTGTGAGGCACATCTTGCCGCTTATGCCCCTTTCGATGTGTTCCTGCCAGTCTGAAGCCTTGGTAATCACTACCAGAGTCACCAAGACTATGCTCAACCGAGTAGTAACTGACATGTTCACGACAGCTAAATTAACTTCGAAGTATCAGGTCTGACTGGCTAATTATGTCTTCATATTTTGGTTTTATGTACAAATTCGAAGATAGGTTATCCTATAGGTCTTATAATTATGCTCATGCCTTATCTTTGCAACTTCGCTGGAAAAAAACACGACGAGGTGTTATTTTGTAAAGTGACACCCGATTCAGGAGTTATTATTTACACGAGACCGAAGCAAAAAATAAAAAATATGAAAAAAATAAAAATATGTCAGTAATAAATACCAAAAATCAATAAATTGTGGCCACCGTACTATTACACTAACGCTAGCGGCGAGACGGGCGCAACATCGCGATAGCAACGTGGCGGGAAATTCAATATTTTCACAGTTTTTTACATTTTGTAGCTAAACTGAGCTAAGCGTGACACTGCTTCGTAGATCAGAACACATAATCGGCAGAATTATTATTATTGTTGTTCTGTTGTTTATAATAATGAAAAGAATACTGTTTTATTGCCGCGAACGAAAAATCGCTGAATAAAAATAGCTCAGTTTAGCTATGTTAGTAGGTATCAACAAACAATTATTGGATTTTTCATGATATAGCAGGATAGTCAGAAAGGTACCTCGTCCAGAGACTAAAGAAGAGAAAAGCGTCGCTGTAGGTATACAATCCATTATGTGACGACGTATTTTAGTTTCCGGGTAATCTTAAAAATAAAATAACCAGAGTAAAATTCTAAATCAACGCCCGAGATTATGTGGAATGAATTGTTACAGATTTTTTTTCATATGAAGTGTTATTTGTTTCTGTTACATATTCCACAATTTTTTTTATGGGGTTCGGAGTAAAACTATTTTTATTATCAACTAATTCAATCAACTTTGGCGCCGGCGCGCATTGGTAGTCCGTTGATTTTCCTAAAACGCGGCATGTTTTATAACTATCTCCGTACTTTCCACAAAGAGTATAGCAGGGATAGCCTTGCCATATATGTGCTTGTCCAAACTTTTGAACACCAGGAGTGCACATGCTGAAGCCTCTCTTAGTGTTGCAAAAAGGCTTTGCCTCTTCATCAGCATTAAGTTTACACTTGGTCTCGCAAGGCCAGCCGTCCACTGTGAACTCACCTGACACTGTCTTGTTAGTCACAATTGGGTTACAAAAATCCCATTCGGTGTTTGATACGAAACAGCTATACGTGTGAGACCCTGAATCAGTCCATCTTCTTTCGCATGGACTTCTGCATGTCGATATGTTGGATTTATTAAGCGTTGTGAAATATATTAGTTTGCCGCAGTATTCCCGTTTCGGAGTATGACTCTTGTCTTCTGATAGTCCTGTTATGCACGATGAGTCCACGCAATCTGTGAGGCACATCTTGCCGCTTATGCCCCTTTCGATGTGTTCCTGCCAGTCTGAAGCTTTAGTAATCACTACCACAGTCACCAAGAGTATGCTCAACCGAGTAGTCACTGACATGTTAATGTTCACTATAGCTCAGTTAACTTTGAAGTATCAGGTCTGACTAGCTAATTATGTCTTCATACTTTGCTTTTATATAGGTATTCAAGGATAAGTTATCCTATAGGTCAAACGTTCATTCTTTCCAATTTCTCCGTAATAAACATGACTATTTCTCGAATTCCTTAGAGGTTATCCAATAGGTCAATGTTTTCTAACCTGTGGTCCGCGGACCCCTGGGGGTCCGCAGTCCCATACGCATCTATCTTACTTAGAGCATTAACATCTCGTAATTATTAGAAGTTTGTTTAATTATTTGAAGTCTTCGTGCGGAATATTTTTTCAGAACCTGACAAAATAAAAATTGGATAGCAGACCCTTTCACCACAGATGTTTCTGATATAACTGGCTTGACAACGGTGCAATAAAACCAATTAATAGAAATATCGTGTGATTTTGCCTTGAAACGTAATTTGAAAGAACGCTCCTTGTGTTGTCTCTGGGTGAATATAAAAAAAAGATTATAAGGAAGTCTCAGAAGAAGCACTGAAACATTTGCTGCTTTTCTCCACCACGTACCTATGTGAAAAGGCATTCTCTACTCTTATATACATCAAAAACAAATACAGGAACAGGTTACCTGTGGAATCTGATTTGAGATTGAAATTGAGTAATAATATCAACCCGAACATTTCTGACTTCGTTGCAAAAAAGGAGCACCAACCTTCTCATTAATGTTTTTCTACGAAAAAGTTTGGTTTTTGTTTTTGAATTTAATGAAGGAATACTAAAATATAATATTGTCTAAAAAATTGCACCTTTTTTTCACTCAGGGTTCCTTGGCATTATGCTTGATTTCCTTGGGGGTCCGCGGCTGAAAAAGGTTAGGAACCGCTGCTATTATTATGCTCATGCCTTATCTTTGTAACTTCGCAAGAAAAAAATACGACTATTCGAGGAATTTCAAATGTTTTTTTTTTCTCTGACCTGATCGATACCATATTTTTTTGCGATAATCATCAATGCTCTTACATAATGATTTCACCACTGAAGCATGGTTTATTTGAGAAAACCGGCTAAGTGCGAGTTGGACTCACGCACTGAGGGTTCCGTAGCACCATTCTATGCATTTATTTGGTAAAGAAAATAAAATAAAAACCGGACAAGTGCGAGTTAACCTCGCGTGGAGAGGGTTCCGTACATCTGAAGTTGATTTTAGCCCGGGCATTTTTCAATTTTATTAGCCTTTAGTACGTTTAGCCACAAATAGCCAAATTTCAGGCATATAGAGATACCCACCGATTTCTAGCCTATCTACCGCTGGCACCGAACTAGGTAATAGTCTTCTGAGATCATCTACTTGAGATATATCTTATTTAGGTGATCTCAGAAAAGTCAAATGCTAATGTCAAGCCTTGGCTAATGAATGACAAACTTGAGTAGCTTTCAGCATATTAATAGACACTACCAAGGCTTGACATTAGCATTGGACTTTTCTGAGATCACCTACTTGAGTTCGATCTTGAGTCGACGACTATTAATGCCAGCCTAAATCCCATAGAATCCCACAATAAAAACTTTTCCCCACAGAAATAAACAAAATGGCAGCAATATAAAAATACGAAACGTAATTTCGACCATACGTCTAATATTCGAATGTCAACCTTATTGCATTAGTGTACAGTTTTACTAAATTGCATTGACTACGAGCAAGTGAGTGCCCAGAGAGAATTTTTACCCTTTATCGAAGACCGCTGGCTATAGCAACTATACCAACGCGTTACGTCATAATTCAGCACGATGACGTCATACCCCACACGCCATCGCGCTGGACCAACTAAGTTAAACCTTTGAGTGGCAAGAAAAATATGACAAAAGGTCGGGAGAGTTTTCCTTGCCAGCGTAAATGGGGTCCACTCAACTTGTACAGATTCCTACAGGGTGCTGCAAAGAGGTCATAGTACCTACTGTGTAGTGAGTTGTTTTAGTCATGAATATAATTGCGCTGTTGCAGAGTGTCTTTGTTTAATGTTTGATATCTTCGATCCGTTTCGTACAGCAGACCAATTAGTAAAACGTTAAATACCTTAATCCAAAATAATCAGCATAGAGCCAAATTAATAGGAGAGCTGATATATTTTTCTCAGTATTTAGGGTTGTCTCATCAGAGCATAATCATAAAGATGAACGGAGAGATAACGAAACGATGCATACGTATGCTTAATTTGATAGTGGTAAAGCTTTAAAATTATCTAACCCAAACAGTCCGAATATCAAAACGAATCAAACATACAAAACAATTTGCAATCCAGCAACGTTTACATACTATCCGCATCCAATTCAAGTCATGTATACAGATGCTTGAATATTTATTAGATTCATGTTTAATAGTAATGGCAAAGAAAGAGGAACCAGTAGTTCAACTAGCTACTCGTGGGTATAATATTAAATAATAAGAAAAAAATATGTTACAGAAAGGTCCTGTCATACCTGAGAAGTTCGCTAAGCTCATAAATACAGTCAACTTATAATACTACGGGCACACCTGCGAAATCACTAAAAACGACGCCATAGGTCTCACAACTAGCGCCGCCAAAGAAAAAAAAAATCATATCTTCTTTTTGGATGCGTTTTTAGCAAAAAACGCTCCTGCGATTTCTCAATGCGAGGTTTAACTATTTTTAGGACCTAAGGTTTGGATTCCAGATCCTAGAACCTACGAATGCAATCGATTCACGCCAAAAGTGGCCACATTTGGCGTGAATCGATTGCATTCGGATCTGGAAGGATCTGGAATCCAAACCTTAGGTCGAGAAATCGCAGGAGCGTTTTTTGCTAAAAACGCATCCAAAAAGAAGATATGATTTTTTTTTTCATTGGCGCCGCTAGTTGTCTGACGTATTTCATCTTAACGTTTGCGTGAGCCGGCTAGTCGACCTCGTCCGTACATAAAATGCGAACGCTACAAACTAAAACTAAAATTAAACTATGACTATAAGGGGCTTTAGATTCTAGACACATTATTATTTTTCAGTAAAAGACCTGCCCCAGGTCGCTGTCCCGCGGCAATGAGCCCAGAACGCTGGCGACGTTGCCTCTTTGGATGGCGAGGCTTATCCTCTGGCCGAGGTACGCGCCAGCCCTCTGGTATCCCGATGCGCCGATCCTTGTATGCAGGCGCGCCTCTGGGCCCCATGTGCCCATCGTTTTGACCCCAAACGGCGCAAATAATTGTAAATGTACAGTGCTTACGAACATTTTTTAATTGCTATGTTCCACTTTATTTTGCGGTCTAAACGCTTACTTCGTGCGCTAAGAAGGTTCACTTTATAATAATTATACCACGATAATAGCACGCGCTAACAAAGCTTGTTGTCTACGTTTCATGTCTGCTTAGACAAACGCTGCACAGAGGAGACTTGGAATGGGACGCCACACACGAGCGGTTTGTAAGAAATGTTAAATGCTACAAGGAAGCGCTTTTATAACTGTTGACAATAAAAACTTTAAAATGGTTGTAAGGAAACATATATTTTGTAAGAATCGCCAAGAAACTTTGAAAAATAAATTATTTAAAACACAACAAACACAAAAAAAAAATTTAGAAGACTTAGGGTAGTATTCTAGAACACTACTTAAACTCAATTCAAACTAGAACGCTACTTAAACGCTGTTTAAACTCAGTTCAAACTAGAACGCTCCTTGAACTCTGTTTAAACTCAGTTTAAGGAGAGTTTAGTAGTGTCGACTGTCGATAAAACAGTGCATGTTTTCATTTGAATATCACTCCCTTCATATCAAAACATGCACTGTTTCATCGACAGTCTGAACTCTGTTTAAACTGAGTTTAAGTAGCGTTCTAGAATACCACCCTTAACACACACAGAGATATTATACAGATAATGTTACACAGAGACGCAGTATACTTGACAACATGCCGTCGACGGTGACGAAAACCTTCATGATAGCCTATTGACCTATCTTTGACCTTGCCTTTTCTGTAATCTAGTCCGACTAAACTGGTGGTAAGATGGTGGTCATACTAGCGTTCAGTGTGTACCGGCACTAAATGAAGAGTCTCATCTCGGCCCGCCACATACAGTCGGAATTCCGGACGGAATCGAACACACGGGATCTAAGTTGCCGGAGGGAAAAAATTGAATCGGGATTCCGAACGCAGTGACTGCATACAAGTCTATGGACCTACCACACACATACGGTTTTTTTTCGACCGGAATTTTCATAGATTTGTATGGAGTTGCTGCGTTCGGAATCCTCATTCATTTTTACGTTACGGAAAAATTCCGTCTGTATGTGGCCGTGGCATTAATAGTCATCTGAGATCACCTACTTGAGCTCGATCTTGAGGCGACGACTATTAATGCCACCCTTAATGTCTATGCAATATTTCCGCGTGTCACACGCTCGTATGCACCAACGTCGACTCCACGTCTATACACGTCGCCGTAATGGAAAGACTTTTAATCAGAGCAAAGGCCCATCTCACCCGCGTCGATGTAGTAGCTATAGACGTGTGTCGACACGTGTTTTTGTGAAGACATCGCAATGCAGTGCTATCTACGCGATAGCAGTGAAGCCAATAAGTTATATTATTTACAGATGTTTTATCTCACGAAGGCTGATGAGCCAAACTTGTAGTTTTAATGCGTATAGACGCGCGCTCTTGTGTGCGGAACTCGAAAATTCGAAATTCAAAGACACACACAAAAAGACATTGTGCATGTACATTTACACACACAAGTATGGCTCATCCGCCTTCGTGAGATAAAACAACTGTACTAAGATCTTGGCACTAGAGCATACCATTTTTGGTATGCTGGGACATGTCCGTCCCTGGTATGTCGGATCGTATTTGATAAATTATTGTACAGGATTTGATCGCAGTACAGGATTAACAGGAGCTAGGATCTACCAAAAATAATAAAAAAACCTATTTAAAAGCGGCTACAAAAGACGTCTCGTAAACATACTTCTTAACAACGTTAAATTAAAAAAAAAACAAGACGATCCGACATCCAAATTAAATAGTTTCTTGTGATATCAGTGGTGTTTCTTTTATCGGACCAGGTTATGAGAGAGGAAAGTGGGGTATATGAAACCTCGGCTACTTACTTGTAAATGATGTAAATGATGAAGAGGAGACAGCCAAGCGGGAAGAATGCGTTTCATTTTAATTTCATAAAGTGTCAAAGTTGAACATCAAAGGAGCAATGTATTGTAACAACTCTATTAAGCCCTTCATAACAGGCTGAAACAGCCCTCACATCCGGTTGTAAAATTAACAGCAGAGCTGATTAAAGTACCTGCCTTTACCAGCCAGGTACAATCATATTGCGAAGTTTAAAGTTGTTAATTCCTCGCGGTAAACTATAAAGGGTGTTAAAAGACCGCCAACAGAGCCGAAAGCTACGCATACTAGACACCAAAACAAAGTACTTATTCGATAAATTATTGCTGGGAAATGATTTTGGTTTTTTAGGTTGTAATTTTGAAAAATATTTTATCATGCAATGGACGTGTAACGCACACAAGTCATATTGCGCAAGCATAGGTATAAGATTATGTTACTTTAGCTTGAAGTGCCGATGTTTAGAATACATTGCGGGTTGCAATTTTAACGTCATTTTTTGTAAGAAATATTCAAATATTCATAATTTGATATGACTTCTTGAGAAGATATGTTAAAAACTAGATACTGAATACTATTCTACAAAAAAAAGTTTTGAAAAGTCCGACTTTGAACCTCATTATCTCGGAAACCGTTGATTTCCCAGGCATAGCTTCGTGGGCAAAAATGTTAATTATGATGTGGACAATACGTGGTTTCCCGCTTTGTTGGCGGTCTTTTAACACCCTGTATTATGGCATTTGGAACCCCTAGAATGGGTTTACTACGCCTTTCCAAAATACATTTTAACCTTGGCCAATTTTTTTATATTTTTTCATTTGTTGTGTAAAACGAACTCTTCATAATGTGACCATCGTAACCTAACCATCGCATTGGACACAAATCTTGTGATACACGCAATCATGGTGCGCTATTGTTAACTGAGCAACAGACATGAATAATACAAATCTATTTATGCTAATGAAGTCCAATACCTTTTTTCCAGAGGGATAGGCATCGACGAGCTATTTAAAGATTCGTCGGGGCATCTCTGCATCACTGCCTATGCCATGCTGCATGACTTTTGGCTTTTAGCCAACACGTCCCCAATTTGGTCGACGTATATGTATAGTGACATATTATTATTATCAGATTGGTAAGGCCAATAGACATTTCAGCCATCGACTGTACATGACGCAGTAATACGAGCGCAAGTTTCATTAGGTCGAACGGCACATCCGCTGCCGGGAGACGCGACGTGTGTGTGCAGCCGTTTATATTCATTTATATTCAAATGAACCGTGCAATCTTGCGGATCGCGAACGTTTCATGACACGAGGCACTTAATGTGCAGATCAGAAAGACGTGCCATGCCGCGTTATGTCCTGTGCTCCTCCTATATCCTCGAAGCATAAGATTCGTGACTACTTAGGGTGGTATTCTAGAACGCTACTTAAACTCAGTTTAAACAGAGTTCAGACTGTCGATAAAACATCTAGAGGGATATTCAAATCGAAACATGCACTGTTTTATCGACAGTCGACACTACTAAACCCTACTTAAACAGAGTTCAAGGAGCTTTCTAGTTTGAACTGAGTTTAAACAGAGTTTAAGTAGCGTTCTAGTTTGAACTGAGTTTAAGTAGGGTTCTAGAATACCACCCTAAGGGTGGTATTCTAGAACGCTACTTAAACTCAGTTTAAACAGAGTTCAGACTGTCGATAAAACAGCAAATGTTTGGATATGAAGGGAGGGATATTCAAATCAAAACATGCACTGTTTTATCGACAGTCGACACTACCAAACTCTACTTAAACTGTGTTTAAACAGAGTTCAAGGAGCTTTCTAGTTTGAACTGAGTTTAAAAAGAGTTTAAGTAGCGTTCTAGTTTGAACTGATTTTAAGTAGCGTTCTAGAATACCACCCTTGCAAGAAAGTCAGCAGCGTTCAAATACTCCTTCGCTTAGCAATAAATAGAGATGAGAACTAAGTTACTCTACTGCTACATTTAATTTTGGCCTGTCATTCTTGGGTGCGGGTCATAGATCATAAATGAGGACATCGGAAAGAAACTCATTACGCGCATTTGAGATGTGGTGATACCGACGCATGCTCCGGATAAAATCACAAATGTCGAAGTTCTCAGACGTATGAACAAAAAAGTAGAACCATCAAGCAGCGAAAAGTTGCCTACTTAGGACATGTTTTAAGAAACAAACATTACCAGCTGCTAGTCTGCTACACATCATAATGATGGGCAGAATAGAGGGAAAAAGAAGGCCAGGAAGAAGGAAAATTACATGGCTGTGTAATATCAAGGAACAGATCGGCATCAAAATACCTACCTCAATAATAATTTATTTATGTTGGTAAATTCTTAACTTCTAAAAAGTTAATTAATTGAGGTACTTATTGGACCCAAGGTCTGTAGATGTGGCAATCTTACTTCCAGGATGCCGTGGGTGCACCCCCGTACTCTGTGCAAAATTGAGGCATTTCGTTTTGGGATGATAAATCAGTGGTGAAGGATTATTTTTAATCAGAACAATTTTGAGAGACGAAAGTGGTGAAATACGAAACCTTGATATTGTAGATTTTCTTCAGTTTCGCTCAGTATTTGCGCACGCGAAACATCAACAGATTTTTCGACAGATTTGTCTATACTGCTAAACGCTCTTAAGGCGCTGGGCATAGTGAATCGGCCACGCGCAAAGAAAAATGCACAAAATCGATTCCTGTATCAAATACACTAAAAAAATCGAAAATGTTCACATATAAAACCCTAGAATTAGATGAGACCTATCTAAAACAGCCAGTTTTGTGTTGATATCCATAACAGATTGCAAGATAATTTGTTTGAAAAAAAGTGCGCCGCCTATTTTTTTTCATCAAAAATATCTTCAAAACCTTTACGAATCTCAACACAAAACTGGCTGTGTTAGATAGGTCTCACCTAATTCTAGGGTTTGATATGTGAAAATTTTCGATTTGTTTTGTGAATTTGATACAGGACTCGATTTTGTGCATTTTTCTTGGCGCGCGGGCTATTCACTATGTCCCGCTCTTATTGAACCAGCCACTGAAGCCATTACCCAAATAATCTACCTACAATACAAACTACATAGAAATTACCTAGTTCTACATGCTATTCATGCCAGCCGCAACGTATTAGGTACTTATGCTAGCCGATAGAACTTGACGCCCCAACCGGGAATACAAACTCAATTTAGAGTTCGACGAGCGAGTAAAGCACGAAACATACACTAGCTTATAAATTTGGCATACATGGACCCCGTACTATGGTTTCTACGTAGCGTCTTGTTGGCGTAACTCGATGTGTTCTACGAAAATGTAGAGAGTCGCAGCGAAATCTATGACGGATGACTATGCAATGCACGGTTCATCAGTCTTTGTCCCTGCAAAAAGAATGAAGCGAGCGAAGTTCTCCGAGTCTACTTGAACAATCCGGCGTTTGTATGTAAGTTTGTATGTATTAATGTTCGTTCGACGATAACTTGAGTTTTAGTCAGATCGTCATGAAATTTGGTAGGCGGGTAAATGAGACAAAAAAAATTGTAGGTTCGTACATGAGCCAAATCGGTTGAGGTATTGCTGAGATATGGTCGCGAGTTCGTAGTTCGGGGCGAACCACTAGTATAGTCCAGTTCTCGGCCGCCACTTGGTCACTGTCCTTGTACACCGACCATCTTCCTACCACGCTAGGTGTCCTACCTATTTCCACTTGAGACGCGACTCGACATCCGGCCACCAACATCTGACGATATTTGTTCGAGATCGGATGGTAGGGAACTAAGAAGTAGGAATAATAATATGCAAATGCGGCAGGCTAAAGCGTCAGTTGATGATAACGCCGCAGGCGCCTTAGATGTTTAAATTGTAATTAAAGTACAAGTATACTGTAGTAGTGCTGAGTTTCTGCAGAGATAATGCATCAGCCACACGTAGCAAATGCATAGGAAGATACACACGAAAGCACGTCAGAGACACTTTTATAGTAAAATTGCCTGCAACGTAACCGAGTAGAGTGGTAGCGTAAGGGTCGACGTGCTGTCTTAAGTACATAATCAAGGTGGACCAAACATGGACGTCGACCGAGAAAATCTGGATACCTGACAAGGGGCTGGGGTCTAATTCTCGGAAATCTCGCATTCGACACAACATCTCGAAGGAGAAATCTCATTTTGCGGCAAATGATTTTGAGATTCTGCAGTCCCTGGAAGAGATAATGGGATATGTTTAGCCACCGCCGATTCTTTCATTTTAGTTTCAACTACAGGGTGCACTCTAAGTCAATAGCGGAACTTTAAGTAGGCAATCTACTGATCAATACAAACAACTTGTACTAGGTGGCGAAAAAAATGGAGTGAAAAAAATATCAGCTGTTCCGTACAAAAGGTCGCCTCAGTATTGCGCCAAATGTATGAAACAGCTGATATTTTTTTCGCTCCATTTTTGTCGCCACCTAGTACAAGTTGTTTGTATTGATCAGTAGACAGCCTACTTAAAGTTTCGCTATCGACTTAGAGTGCACCCTGTAGTTGAATTCTGCAATGCAAAAAAATACAATAAAACACAGTTTACATCGTGGAGGTCAACATTATAAAATAATTGCCCTTTTCTATACCTTTTCTTTCCAATTAATTCGTTTTCAATCGTAACTGTCGGAAGTGAGTTAACCATACAATCTTAAATTCAGGGACTATTACTAACAGTGCGCAAGTATGAAGACACAAAATAATCACTCATCTCAAACAGACTGAGCAAAGTCGTAGAACAAAAGTTGTCGTATTATAAAAATACTTATTGGTCTGTTTCAGCCTTTTGGTACCTAGGTACAGTCGGCCACACGGTAGGATACCCCTTTTTGTTCAAACGGCGCCCTTAGGCCGCACGAGGTAAGAGCTGCCATGGAGTATCTGTGACTGCGGCCGACCGTACCTACCTTAGTACCTTGAATTTTCTACGTTTACAAAAACGTGTTTCGTTCATCTCGCTAAGACGCTTGGCTCGTCAAAACGAACAATTAGCCTAGATAGGCAGATCTATCTCTGCGGGGTTACCCTTGACGCTATTGCGATCAAATTAAAAAAGTTTTAAAATTAATTTCTCTTTGAATTTGAATAGTAATGCTTTGATTTTAAATACTTTGTAATGTTTATTCAAAGGTAAGGCTGTTTTATTCAATAAAAACACAAAATGCCCCTTAATTTGTAAAATATTAAAATTTGTAAATTGCGCCATATTGCGGCCGCATTGGAAAAATGCGTCAAGGGTAGAGGGGCTGTTCAGGGATAAGGTTATAGAGTAGGCGGATAAAGGCTTGTAACATTTTTTTTTTCAAAATACCAAGATGCGTGGATACCCTAACACTTTCGGAATCGCTTGAGCGCGCCCTCTTAAGGCAATCCGCTACAGAGCTCTTAAGATACGGGCTTTAAGGAACTTTATTTTACTTCTCTCCACTAGATTTTGTATTGTCTGTCTGCTTTGCGGATGGCTTTTTTATCCCACGTATCCTTCACGGGGCTGGTCTTCCAATTCGTTCTTTGCGAAATGAGGAAATTGTGTGGTCGCCCTGGAAATACAAAGTGTTCAACTGTTCATGCTACACTAGGGCAAAAGCCTTCTCTCCGAGTGAGAGTCCCGCCTTAATTGTGGATTTTACTTATTACGTTAAGGGCATTATGCTTCAGTACCGCAGGTTTCCTCACGATGTTTTTCTTCACCGTTAACAAGTTTAGTGGTATTGCTACTTTAAATCCACAAACTTTAAAATAAAGTAAGGTCATATAGGTACATGAAAGGAAGACCTAAATGCAATTCGTACAACATGGGGCTATAGGTACGGTCGGCCACAATCTCAGATACCCCATGGCAGCTCATACCGCGCGCGGCATAAGGGCGCCCATCGAACAAAAAGGGGTATCTGAGACTGTGGCCGACTGTACAAGCATTAGGATTTTATAGCATAAAACCCTACAAGTTCAAAGATAAGACCATCTCATTTAGTATTGTATTACCAGGGAAATAATGAGTGACATAACATGTATTTGATTTATTTGAAATGTATTATTTTTGAGCACTTATTTAATGGGCATCATGGAGCGGAAGTGTGTCATTTTTTATATCTTGTATCCTGTAAAACTGAACCTTAAGGCTGGAACATAGCAGCGTGGCGAGAAATTAAAAAATTTCACAGTTTTTTACATTTTGTAGCTAAACTGAGCTATTATTGTTCAGCGATTTTTCGTTCGCGGCAATAACAATGACATATTATTCAGCCGATTATGTGTTCTGGTCTACGACAAGTTTTTTGGGAAGTGCCACTGCTTCGTAGAAACACATAATCGGCTGAATTATTGTTGTTCTGTTGTTTACAATAATGAAAAGAATACTATGTTATTGCCGCGAACGAAAAATCGCTGAACAAAAATAGCTCAGTTTAGCTACAAAATCAGTTGGCAAATCATCAATTATTAAGACCAATCACAATCATCATCTCTTCATGCACCGATACCAAGCTACGAATGGGGACGCGCGCGGCAAATTTGAATCCCATCCCGTACAAAGTTACAGTCTGGGTTATGGCCGAGAATCTAGGCCATTTTGGCCGAGAACCGAGACTGATGAGTTCTCGGCCGGTTTTGTGGCCGAGAATGCCGAGACCGAGACCGAGACCGAGATCTCGGTCGAGCCTTAACAAAAATGTAAAAAACTGTAAAAATTTTGAATTTCCCGCCACATTGCTATCGTCCACCCTTAAACTATAAAAAAATTCTGTTACACATTATTTTACGAGAAGTACCAAACCTTTTCGAAGCATTCCACTTCAAACAGACACTCAAGATTAAACCGTAACTCGTCGTTTCCGCGTCAGTCGGTATAAAAATTATGGATTTAGTTTAATATCCTCTGAAACAATAGCCCGGTTTAAACGGTCTTGGAGCACTCAAGCGTGTTGAATTTAGGGATCGGGCCACGAGCACGACAGAAGCGGGAACATTAGCGACAGTGAAAATCTTTCAAAAGTATGATAGCAGACATTGCAGAAGCAAATATTGCAAAAAAAAAAATACCTCTTTTCTCATTGATTAAAATATAAAAACTTGATAAGAGGCACATGACATATATCAGAAGTGGCTTTATATTCTTCTTCGCCAATGCGTATAAGTCTAACTAGCGCCATCGCCACCAATGTTGGTGTTTAAAAGTAAATTTCGAAGTGGGTATCTACACTTAAAAATCTAGACAAACATGGCGCATTAAATGGGATTTTGGCAGCAACTTTTCCTGAAGGAAGATTTTTTTTTCAACATTGGTGGCGCTAGTTAGCCTTATACGCACCCTTAAGGGTCCGTATAAGGCTAACTAGCGCCGCCAATGTTAAAAAAATCATATCTTCTTTTAGAAGAAGTTTCTGGAAAAATCCTAAGATGAGCCTATGCGCCATGCTTTTCTAGATTTTTAAGTGTAGATACCCTCTTCGAAATTTAATTTTAAGCTAAAAAATTTTCGATAACCGCCAAAAACGGCCGTTTTTGGCGGTTATCGAAAATTTTTTAGCTTAAGACTAGAAATTGAGTTGGGTACCCACACTTAAAAATCTAGAAAAGCATGGCGCATGAGCTCATCTTAGGATTTTGTCAGAAACTTCTTCTGAAGCGAGATATGATTTTTTCATCATTGTTGGCGCTAGTTAGCCTTATACGCACCCTTAAGAGGAGGGTAGGCCGTCCACTAGCACCACCAATAAAAAACAAACATATCTCTTTTTTAAATACTTAAGCCTAGGGATTCTCATTTGACGACCCATTTTGGCAAAAAAGTATTTAAGACGCAATAGGACGCAAAACTAACGCCGCCAATGAAAAAAAATCATTTTTCTTTTTGGATGCGTTTTTTGCTAAAAACGCTCCTGCGATTTCTCATCGCGAGGCTTAACAATTTTTAAGGCTCCGTATAAGGCTAACTAGCGCCACCAATGTTGAAAAAATCATATCTTCCTTCAGAAGAAGTTTCTGAAAAAATCCTAAGATGAGCTCATGCGCCATGCTTTTCTAGGTTTTTAAGTGTATGTACCCAACTCAATTTCTAGTCTTAAGCTAAAAAAATTTCGATAACCGCAAAAAACGGCCGCTTTTGGCGGTTATCGAAAATCTTTTAGCTTAAAAGTAAATTTCGAAGAGGGTATCTACACTTAAAAATCTAGAAAAGCATGGCGCATAGGCTCATCTTAGGATTTTTTCAGAAACTTCTTCTAAAGGAAGATATGTTTTTTTTTACATTGGTGGCGCTAGTTAGCCTTATACGGAGCCTTAAGACCTAAGGTTTAAATTCCAGATCCTAGAACATACGATAATACGATATACGACGTAATACAAAGAAAGATAGAAGGAAAGAGAGGTAGAGGAAGGCCACGAAGAAGCTACTTTGACCAAATTAAAGAGAAGGTGGATGTCGTGACGTACCAGGCTGCAAAGGAACTGGCCTGTGATCGAAGTGCATGGAGAATGCTGCACCGACAAGAGGATAACTCTTAAATATAATGCAAACTCTTAAAAAAATCACCTTCAAAGCTCTATAAAAAGAGTTGTCTCCTTTTAACTGACATAAGTCGGAATGCATTTTGATTTCTTAGAAATCATTGTCCCAGCTCTCAAAAGTGACCTTGGAACACAAAACAAATACGTCAGCGGAAACGTTGAACTTTTCCCCAAAAGAGCTTAGGCATTAAGCTCCATAATCCCTTGCACCACCGACTTCCTGGCTCCGTCTCAAGCGTACCAACAGACGAGCTGAGGGAATCTTTAATGGTCGCTGAATTTCGCTGAAAGGAGATCCTTTGTTTACAAAACACGGAATAACTGTGTATAGTCCACGGTTTATCTCCTTGCGAGGCCCGAGGCTTAAGGCAACACTGCCGGTGTGATGGAGTTATCACTTTGTACCTACACAGTAAGGGTGGCATTAATAGCCGTCATCTAAAGCTCGAGCTCAAGTAGGTGATGTCAGAAAAAAAAAACCTAATGTACGCCTTCTTAACCTTCTTCACGAAGAGACTGCCACTGATATATTCCAGTGTTCGCTCACGGAGTTCACCAGGATTATGACGGACATGCTTGGCCGTAATATTGTTCTTTAGATAAATCACATTATTGTAATTATTACTTGTTATTGGAGTAGATGACATTTATACGTTTTTTGTTTAGGCCAAAGTAAATTAATTTAAGGGACATTTAATATTATATAATTCGTACCTATTTACCAATTTCCAATTAATGATTTCATTTCAATCGTATTCATTGCCATTATTTATTATTACTTTAAATATATATTTTTTTTATAATTTTCAAATTAGATCGAAATTATTGTGTTATAATTAAGATTTAATTTTGTTTTGCGACTAGGGAATTTCTAATTTAATAATTTATTTTATTAGTGAATTTGCCATGTACAATATGATCTGTCGTTTTGGATGACCTGTAAGGACAGTATAAATATGCAATAAATAATAAAATAAAAAAAAAAAAGCCTTGGCTAATGTAAAGCTTGAGTAGCTGTCAGCATTATAATAGACACTAGCTTGAGCTTGACATTGACATTAGCAAAGGTCTCAAGTCGGTGATTTTGTTTTCTGAGTTTACCTCTTGAGCTCGAGTTTGAGATGACGACTATTAATGCCACCCTAAGTAACGGGTGGAAGAGCCGCTGCAGATGAAACAACTCGGTTGGCGCTCACCATCCATTTGGTCCAGATTCAGAGTGTGCAGGGGCAAAAATGCATAATAACATGGTTGAGATTGGTTTGAAACCGACGAGAAAGATAGGTAATAATAAAATTAATGGTAGGATTAATTTTATTAAAAAAAAATTAATTGAAAATTCCATGCACTAAATTTAGACGTACAGTTCAACGAAGTCGGTATTTATTAATTAATGTTTTGGGAAAACTGTAATGCAAGATACATTAATCAAAGTTAATCAAGATAACAAATAGTTCCAGCAAAGTACCTACCAGCTTGTTATTTCATTTCACAACTTCGAAGGACAAGATAACCAGACTGATACTTTAAATAAAAATGTAGGGTTGCATTAATACTCGTCATTCAACCTCGAACTCAAATGATCTCAGAAAAGGCAAATGCTAATGTCAAGCCTTGGCTAATGTCAATGTCAATCTCAAGATAGTATGCTGACAGCTTTTTTACTAGAAACTCTTCGCAATTCGATAAATGGATATTATACATATTTTTTGCATTGATTACCAAACTTTTCTATCCTTGGCTTTTTGTCTTTGAGATACACCCTTTACCCAACTTTAAACCATATTATTGTTTTGTTTGTTGTGGCTCTAAGGTTTTGTAGCGCCACAACTTACTTGCTGTATGGCGTAAGATAAGATGCCGTAACGCCGGATATCTAATAAACTGGTGTGCAGGAGCTTTACTTTATACTTTTTGAAACTTTCGTGGTTATTATCACACTATTACCTACCTAGTAGGTACTTAGTAGTTTGCCCCGAACTGTGAACCAGCTTTGCTAGCTCGTTCAATTATAAAATAAGCGAAATTGTTGAAGTTTGTGTGTTTGTTTTTTCTTGCTCAAACGGCGGGACGGATTTGGATGAAATTTGGAATGGAGGTAGACATAAAAATACCACAAAGATTACATTTATTATCACGCTCTTATACTCAGAGGCTTCACGCGGATGAAGTCACGTAGAAAAGCTAGTGGATTGTAAATTACTACGTAGCTTTTCCAAGGACTTTTTCAAAAATATAGGCAACTTCTTACCAACAAAGTCGCAGGCTAATGTTAGTCATAAATAAAATAACTTGGATTTACATTCACTTTTCACCGCCAGGGTACCGCCTAAACACTGCAATCACACTCCATCTGCAACTGAAGTGACCGGCGAAGCACGAAAAGTACATAGAGCCCAGATCTTGTTAATAACATACAATGTGGTCAATATTGATCGTATTGGGAAACAGCAGCCAGTACCGGTACAATAAAACGCACTTGGCTACTCGTATATCCACTTTGTTTGATTTTCGTCCTTTGTCACACAAAGCATTAATGGATGTTAATTTCCGCCGGTAGAAGAGCGGCTTCGTGAGGTAGTGCATTCGCCAGAATGACTGTCATTATGTTAAAACAAAAATTAAAGAACCGATTGAAAATAGGTGGTGAAAAAGTAGACTGTTATTTAGCTACTACACGGATGCCGAGTGATCTGCTGCCATCCGTTGAGGAGTTCCGTCCTCCATCTCTGAAGTCCTTCATCAGATCTCTATTGGACCCAAATTAATAGATTCCGGGTCTCACAGGGAAGGTGTGCGGAGCTAATGCACAAATGGAACTTTGGGTCGGATCCGAGTTGCATGTTTGGGGGGGGGTGTTCAGACGATGTCCTACATCACCGACGACTGCCCACTGTTCGCCATCCAAGGCAGCCGCTAAGGCGCACGAGGCCGACACAGACGTAACAATATGGTTGGACGGCTTACCTTTCACCGTATAGCATTTTCAGCACAATGCCATTAGCAAAATTTATAAAAATCTGATCTTTATCATTTTGTGGGACCACACGGGAAGAAAACTCTTTCAAACAAAAAAAGATCATGAAAATCGGTCCACCGTAGTATTAAAAGCGGTATGCTAGCGGGTAGCTAATTAATCGATACGATACCCATGCTTTCTCTTTGTCTGTACATTTATTTTTCATCTCCCAGGCTCGGAAAGTATGCTGTTGCTAGTATTATACGATGAGGCAAAAGTAATTTTTGCGCGCTTCGAAATTTGAACGCGACGCCCTATGGTGTATTAAAAGAAATAGAGGAACTCACTCGGCTCATCTGTCACGTGCAAAGAAGGAAACAAGGTCTTTTGGTAGTCGGTTTTTTTTAACTTCTATTTTTGAGGTTACATTTGCACTCTCGTGGAGCAACACTTAACTAGCATTCCCGGTACTTGCCACTAAAGCGGGCACTCTTAACTGGGAGCCGTTTAGAAGACGTTAGAAAGCGATAACCGTTGAATATAATGCGCTATAAAATGTCACGATCGCATCGAATAGAGATTTCAATTAAAACTTGAGCTCCAGTGCCTTGCTTTGGGAAGATACAGTAGTTCGTTTGCGTCAATATGGTTTCTACAATATATAGGGAAAATTTTTAATAGCCTAATCCTCAGACGGTTTTATAAATTTATATGTATACTAGTGGTGCCCGCGACTTCGTATGCGTTTTTACACATTTGACATTTAATTTAAATTCGTCTGTGGAGGAAAACTCAAAAGGAAGGTTTTTTTTAAACCCCCAACCAAAAAAGAGGGGTATTATAAGTTTGACAGCTTTGTGAGTGTGTCTGTATAGGTATGTGTTTATGAGGGTGTGTCTGTCTGTGGCACCGTAGCTCTTAAATGGGTGAACGATTTGGAAGCTTTAGGTTTTTTTTTAAATTTGAAAGCAGGTTTTCTAGCGAATGTTCTTAGTTATGTTTTGTTAAAATTGGTTCAGCTATTTATTAAATATGCTTATTTGAAGCTAAAATATCGGGGGTATTTTAATTTAATAGTTATTATTTCTTAACTTGCGGTAACAGGGCTCAAAAGCAATAGAATAAAAACCCTAATCTAAACAATACATTTATAAATTTTATAATAAATATGTATTGTTTACATTAAGGTATCGCCCGTGATAAAATACCAGGAAGCTTAGCATAAGAATTGCTTGGTTAGTAAAGGGGTTTATATGTATCTCCCTCGACGTAGAGTGGGATAGATAAAGTTATAAGCCCATATATCAGGTCTTACTCATTATCATGCTAAGCCAGCAAGCAAAGTAAACGGCTAATAACTCTGTCTATCCTGCTCAACGGTAAACAATAGTTATTTGTTATGCAAGAATGCAAAATTATTGTTTGCGGCGAGTGCTTGTATTGAATACCGAGCGGTGTTAAAAGACCGCCAACAAAGTGGGAGACCACATAATTATAGTCCTCATCATAACGAACATTTTTGCCCAAGGAGCTATGCCTAGAAAATCAACGGTTTCCGAGATAATGAGGTTCCAAGTCGGACGTAATTTTTTTTTCCGTTTGTTTTTTCAGAAGTGTTTTCAGTATCATGTTATTAACATATCGTCTCAAGAAGCTATATCAAAATTATGAATATTTCTTACAAAAAACGAAGTTAAAATTGCAACCCGCAATGTATTCTGAACATTGGATAGCCTAGATTGTGCCCAGAACCAGGACTTATCACGGTCCTAAATTTGACTGAAAACTATTCAGCGGTATTCGCGTGATGAGGTAACACACAGACAGACAGACAGACAGACAGACAGACAGACATAGACCGATTTTTTTGCATTTTCGTATTCAGTATAGTTTACTTAGTAACCCCTGCTAGTTTTTTTCTAAAAATAATCAATGTACAGAATTGACTTCGCTAGAATTTTATTATAAGTATAGATTTATAAAACCGTAATCCGGCAGATCTTGGTGTATGGCTCCGAGGCTTGGACACTCACTCTCAAAGAAGAGAATAAACTTCTGGTTGCGGAAAGAAAAGTGATGAGGAAAATGCTGGGTCCAACTAGGAGGGAAGATGGTAGTTGGAGAGTGAGAAAGAACCATGAAATCGAAGACCTGATTTCCGAACCCAACATCACCGGCGAAATAAAATCCCACCGACTCCGTTGGCTTGGTCACCTAGAAAGAATGGGAGAGGATCGGGCAGTCAAGAGGGCCTACCTTGGAGTACCAAGCGGTCGAAGACCAGTCGGCCGTCCCAAATACCGCTGGAGGGATGAAGTCGACAAGGACCTGCGCGAACTAAAGGCAGGCGACTGGAAAGCGACCGCGCAGGCAGAGACCAGTGGCGACTTCTTATGTCTGAGGCCAAGACCCACTTCGGGTCGCTGAGCCAGCGGAGTAAGTAAGTAAGTAATCCTCAGACACCCCAACCTCTTAATGTGATTTCCAACAACTTTTTTTCTACGACTTTGGTAAAAGCGCATTTTATTTTTAAAAATCCAATTTTTTTTTGCGCTGAGTTACAAATAGGAACAAGAGAGGCTAGAAAGGTGGTATAGAGTGGAGGGGCACGAAAGCACGCCACACAGGCAACGCTGAAAAGGCAAAAATTCCAAAGTATAGAGCTATGAGAAAAGTAGTAGAGCAAAAGTTGTTGGAAATCCCATTTTAAAGTTTACGTGTTTCAGGAATTAAGCTATAATTGCCCTGCATAAAAAGGTCCACCCAATGATCACAGATTGAAATATTAAAATATCGCAAACATATTTGGGATGACATCATAAATATTTTTAGCTCTATGATATGATGCTTTTGGTACTTGTTTTTATTAATGAAATGTTGACGCTGTGGCGGGAGAGAAATATTATGAAAAAAAATGTTTTAATTGCTACAAACAATGTTTTAACAACTGAACAACTCTATCTGAGTTCAGACTTTAAAAGCAACTGAAAATATAGACAAAAGGAGAACATATCGCAAACATATTTGGGATGACATCATAAATATTTTTAGCTCTATGATACGTATGATGCTTTTGGTATTTGTTTTTATTAATGAAATGTTGACGCTGTGGCGGGAGAGAAATATTATGAAAAAAAATTTTTTAATTGCTACAAACAATGTTTTAACAACTGAACAACTCTATCTGAGTTCAGACTTTAAAAGCAACTGAAAATATAGACAAAAGGAGAACACAACTTAACAATAACATTAATTAACTTCACACAACAAAGGCCCGGTTTCTGAGTTGAGAATTTTGTTAAGCAAAATGGGTAAGTCTCTCTGCAGATCTGCAGTCCTGTCTCTGCAGATTTCTCACAAAAGAGCGTGACAGAGCGATACGTAAGTATGTGCTTAGTAAAATTCTCAACTCAGAAACCGGGCCTAAGGGTGGCATTAATAGTCGTCAGCTCAAGCCCGAGCTCAAGTAGGTGATCTCAGAAAACAAACACACCGACTTGAGACCTCGGCTAATGTGCTCAAGCTAGCGTATATTACTCGTAATATGCTGACAGCAGCTCAAGCTTGACAAGCTAATGCCAAGGTGATTTTGTTTTCCGAGATCACCTACTTGAGCTCGAGTTTGAGCTGACGACTATTAATGCCACCCTTAAACTTAATTCTCCTTTACCCAATAGGTGTTTTAACTGTAGCTTCAGTATAGCACACTCGACGGTTAGTGGGATGCCGAGTCTGCAGCGCCCGATAAATAGGGTAGCCATGAGTTATGCGCGTCGGGTCATAGTTTTCACAACTGCTGCCAGTCTATTTATTACTCTTATTACGTTACAGTTGAATTTTCACTACTTCGGTGTTTACAGAGAACTTTGAGGCGATAACTATGAGTGGTCACGCGATCGAACTTGTTTCGCTCTTTTGTAATACGAACAGGGCCCTTAGCCTGTAACACAATGGTGCCGAAATGGGCTGTCAGGTGACGACTTCAATTACGATTTGCTAACGCTGTCTGTCCTTTTAATGTTTTTTAGTACAGCAAAGTATATTTTGATTCTAATTCTAGAGGATTCGTTCTCTGGTTGTAGGAGAAAAACGAGGAGAGCCCGGTTTTGTCCTTCGGCCTGGACGCCATTGACCCGCCATTGCGTTACAGGCTAAGGGCCCAGCTTGTAATAGGGCGACCAATTAAGCGAGCTCGCCGTTTTTGACAAAGGAGATTTAAACTAGTCGGCTACACTGACATAAATAGGTACAAGCAAGATAACCGTTTATCAAACACAAAAAAGGAGAATGGTCAAAATACTATGGAGCTTGGGCCCGATACGAAAACTTGCGGAAATCCCAAAAAGTGGCCAGTTAATTTCATAGACGTATAAAATTATCTTGCAACTTTCATCGATTAGAAATAAAAAAAAATAACACCCTGGGGTCTACGATGAAAAATTTACTGGGTGGCAGTACATTTTTCATAAATCGAACTTAGATTTTCGCCAATGGTAATCGGCTTCGTCTTAGCCGGTAGATCCCCCGAAGTACTTAGTTTTTCAACAGATTTTAGGCAATTCCCTAAAGCAAGGCACACGACAAGGCGCCGCCAATAAAAACCAAATATTTCTTCTTTTTGGATGGATAGCAGCGTGGCGGGAAAGCCAATTTTTCACAGTTTTTTAAAGTCGAAGCTAAACTGAGCTATTTTGGTTTCACGGCTATAAAATAGTATTATTTTCATCATGTCCATTAGCTTGGCAAAAGGAAATTCTCTTTTGAGGAAACCTGAGCATATGAGTCAATACACCCGAAGCGAAAATACCCGACCCGCAGTGGGAAATGGGAACTCGTATCAATTAAGCCCGAACTCTCTGTCTTTTTTGAGAGAAACTCATAACTCTAAGCCATCAAAATTGTAGCTGCACTTTTTCCACTGATTAACCAAGAAAACAAATAAAAATCCAACGAAAGCTAGCCACTTAAATAGTTTAATTTAGTCACAAAACTCCAGGTAATAACGGTCGTAAAACAGGTTCTTCCATTTGGATATTACTGCGTAAGTAGGTGCCACAGATCTAAAGTGACTGGATAACCCATTTTTGACAAAAAAACAAGGAAACCTCAAACACCTCAATTGATTCTTCTTTTTTGCATGTAAAGTCTTATAAAGCACCCGCGCCTGCGCGAATGGTTCTGGTAAAAAGTATACATCGCGAGTTCACAGTTCAGGGTGAACTAGTTATTACCAAGTGAAATTGATCTTCAACGCTCCATTCATCCTGATGTTCCTCGTTGATTTAAATACGTACATTTATCATAGATTTTTATGAGATTTTGGACTATGAAAATGGCATGATGTGAACATCATGCCATTTTCATGCTATTTTCATAGTCCAAAATCTCAATGGTTTGTTTCAACATAAAAACTTTAGAGTTCTACTTACTTCTTCGACAAAATATTGGGCAAGGCAATAAAAACATAACAAACACACACAAGTACATATACACAAAAAAAAAACATAACAAAAACAACATTAACAAAATATACCGCCCCGCAACACACCCGACACAAAGGTTCCCATGACGCTAGCAGCAGTCCCCCGCTGCACCGCCATGGAAATCCACTGCGCCAGGTATGCCCCAGAACGGTAGTCATAGCCCCACACTTCACTTACTTCTTTAAAATCGACTAAGCAACATAATCCAGAGCGATCTCTGAAGTAGGTGAACTTGCGACTTCTATATCTTTATTTCTCTGCGGTAGGTTTCAACAGAATCCATTCGGGATCTCAGTAAAAATTGCACTAAAATGCCGCTTAGCGACATTACTCAAATGAAATGGAGATGGATCGCACACACATTTTAGCGCCAAGGAGGCAATTCTGTGGAAATAGTCGACTAAATGGCAGCCAGGACAAAATCGACCCCCGGAGCCTTTACAACTGACCCGGAAGGAGATGTCGCGGGACACTGCTACCGTCAAAAAACTCCGATTTCGGAAAAACGGAACACTCAGCAAAAATAAATCTTATTTAAGCAAAAGTTTCTTCACCACACAATTATTATTCTATTCTATTTGTTATAAGACTAAAAACTATGAAATCCGTGCAAACCTAAGAAAATACTAGTGGTTCGCCCCGAACTGTGAACTCACGACCACAGTTACAAATGTGGAACTTTTTGCTAACACCATTCGCGCAGGCGCACGCGCTTTGCATGTAAACTGTACAGTACCTACCCATATCTCAGCAACCCCTCAATCGATTTGGCTCTTGTTCAAATAAAAAAAAAACCTTAAATTTCATTTACCCACCTACCAAATTTTGTGACGATCCGATTATATTTACTCAAGTTATCGTTGAACGAACATCCATAAATCCAGTAGATTATTATTACAGTAGATATTCCAATAGACAATGAGAAATTCTCTCACTTCGTTTGCTCGTTCAATTAATCAAAACCGTGGATAGAGTACCTAAAAAATGTTAGAAATCTCATGTACACAAAGCCAGACCTTTGAAGTTATTTACATTTTATTGAGATGCCAAGATTATATAAAATTGTTCATATACCTATTTCTTCAAGAACGTCGGCATTCCAAATTATATTGTAAGAAAAATCTTGTTCCATAATATTATCTTAGTTTTGTCGGAGGCAGTGTACAAACACTCTAACCCGAACCGGTTATCTTTTGTGAGGAATTAAAAGCGCATTATTAATCCTGTAGTAGATACATAAGTACGTACTCTTTTGGTTGAAAGTGGATCGGTTTTTTACGGGCACCTGAAACGTAGGTACGAATTACGTAGGTACAGGAAAGTCACAAACTTATTTGTAATTTCACTGTAAGTTGAAGCTAGTAAGTAAATTCTCTTTACGTTTATGAAAAAGATTTGAAAAATTAATCTGTATGCGTATAATTATTCCTAAAGTGTCTGAAGATAATTCGTATTTTTTTATGTGTCACTCAGTAAAATGCTTGCTCTACGTTTTGTCCAAAAAATACTTCACTACGAACAACTTAAAGCTCGAATTCCAGGACTCGACCAAAAACCAATTTTAATCTGAAACAAAGCTTCATAAAATAATTAATTTTCAGTCCAAGATAAATATCATTACAGCGTAGTACAGAAACATATTTGATATCAAAATTCAACGACCGTTCACACAACGTTAGGAATAACAGAAAGGCCGTTTTGGCTTTTTTTTTTATTTTAGACCTTTACATCTATTTTTATTAACCCTCGATGCAAAAAGAGGGGTGTTATAAGTTTGACCGCTATGTGTGTCTGTATGTGGCGCCGTAGCTCTTAAATGGGTGAACCGATTTGGATGTGGTTTTTAAAAATTTGAATGCACGTTTTCTAGAAAATGTTCTTAGACATGTTTGTATCAAAATCGGGTTAGCCGTTTAAGAGATATTATATTTTCGATTTAAAATTTCGGGGTTTTTATAATTCTGAATTTAGTTATAATTTTGTTACCGCACGATGTTTTCCTTCACGGCTAGCAAGTAGTAAGACTACTGAAAATTTGTCAAATGTAGTAGTTACCTAGTAGGTACAAGTGTCTGTGCCATTTTTTTAAGTTCGGGCGCACTTATGCGGCACCTTACCTTGCTCTCATCTCTGTCAGACTAGCTAGAAAATAAGTGATAAAGTTATGCATTACACAACTCTGTCTGTAAATTCTTAATCTGGGGCGATTGACCTTAATCCGGTACATTTGCCGAAATCCTTACAACTAAATATATTATTTTGTTCAATAACAGCGCTTATGATCGAAGTAGTAAGGATCATAAAGCCTTACAGATATGGTCGATAGTATTACGCAGCGAAGCGGTAAAATAGGTCCGCACATTATACTTACTACGTACGTACAAGGGTGACCATAAATTTCAACTCAGTCCCGTATCAGGAGTCGATTTTATGACTAGAACGATAACCCGCCCAGAGTGGGTTACTCCTATGGAATCCGTTTAATATTGTCACCCTATTGCAACTCAGTCCCTGTTATTTTCTACTCTATGATAAATTTCAAAACAACCTCAAATATAAAAGTACCTAAATTTAAAACTGGCATGAAAAAAAGGCATGCTTTAGAGCAATTTGTTGGACTTTAGAGAAGTTGTGATAAAAATCTACTCGTAACCGTCAACCCTACATGCAGATATTAATTCAAATTCAAATAATTGAACGAGCGAGCGAAGCGAGCGAAGTTCTCCGAGTCTACTGGAACAATCCGGCGTTTGTATGTATGTATCTATATATGTATGTATGTATGTATGAATGTTCGATCGACGATAGATCGTCACGAAATTTGGTAGGCAGGTAAATAAGGTAAAGAGAATTTTTAAGTTCGAACATGAGCCAAATCGGTCGAGGGGTTGCTGAGATATGGAGTCGCGAGTTCAAAGTTCGGAGCGAACCACTAGTTAATTTCAGACAAAGTTCATATGTGTTAGTAGTACAAAAATAAGGTAAAGATTTACCTACTTAATACTAATATTAGTGGAGATCATAAAGGATTAATGGATGAAGCAAAAAAGATAAATGTCAGGATCGGAACAAAGTGTCAAAGTATTGCTTTATCCTGCCCTTTTAAGTAACAATGGGCTTGGAGTTTTTGGTGATCAATAGTTTCAATGGAGTGTTAAGAGTGTTAAATAGTCTGAAGGGAAGAGACCATTGGCCAAAGTTTCATGACTCGCTTAGCAACCTAAGAGGAAAATTCATAAACATTTTGTCAGATTTTGTGTTGTTGGGAATTGAAAGATAAAATTGAGCATTAAACTAATCTAGATTGAGACACTTTGTATGAGGTTGAGGCACTGGAAAAATGTAAGAGCCATTTCATCACAGAGAAAAGACTATGGGACAAGTTGCACAGAAGCGTACGATAATTATTAGTATAAGAAGAGAAAAAAAAGTCACTGAATTAATGTAATGTGTTTCTTTTTGATGTAGCCAGTTGCCCAGTTGGTATTAGTTCGGCTCATAGACGCCCTGATTGTATCGATTCGGAAGATAAATAAATGATCGATACAATGAAATATTTATATGTCCCAAACCCTTAACAAAATATTCCTTGTGTTTATAACATAAGTTCATGAAATTAATAAAACTCACAATGATCACCATAACGTTCACATTAAATCTTCAGAGCGTATTGCAATATACGACAAACTAGCTTCTATGAACTAATCCCTAAGCCGAACTTATCATGTGAGGGAGTCCACCGCTTACTTCTATTATGATTTATCTGGAAACTTGTTTGCAATTTAGGACGCTACCATGTTTGCGCTCCTCTTTAGGGGTAACTTTGAAAGGCGGAAGGAAGTAGGTGCAAACCTATCAAAGTAGCAAGAGAAAAAAAAACCGATTACTTTCACAGACAAAAACATACTGGGTTCCATGGCAACGTGATACAGGGTGGCCCAATTTTAGTTGTTCAATATTTTGTTTTGTCTGTAGGGCGTCGTAATTGATAATATAAGATAAAATTTAGCTCACTTGTTGCACATAAGGTGTTAATTACTAAGAGTATCAAGCAAATAAAATTTTGTTCAACTAAACTTTACATTTTAGAGCTTTGATTTTTTTCCAAGTTTTGTGAAACTCTCTCATTTTTGTATTCGAAACGGGTCGAATCGCGATTGGTTTTAGGCAAATTTAATTACCTTATTTATCCCGACGTTTTCTCTCATTTTTGTCACAAAAACTACCATGGTGTAAAAACTATTAGATCGAATCGAATGAAATTTGGCATGAGAGTAGTTACGTGACCTAGCTAGGATGCAATGACCAGAACTTGCATGTATTCATAGCGTGTCACTAACTGTCCATCTTAGTATCTTGTGCTCCAATATCAGTCATCAATAAATCAATCAATCATTAACACTTGTAAATCTAGGATGTACTTCTAAAACCGTAACATCGACTCTGTTCACGTCATGTAGACGCTAAGCTTATTCCTCAGCAGAAAATCTATAGTGTAGTGGACATTCGTTAGATTTCATGTCCATCCGTTACCCCACCACCTACGCCATCCAAAATCCACCATTACAAAATGTATATTGCTCAAAACTTCGTAGAGCTAGCTACGGCGTAGCAAGGTTCGTAGCGGAGCTCGTAGCCCGTAGGCTATGCTACGCAAGTTAGCTCACTGGCCCGCAATATCAACTGTGTCGATTAATTCTCGCACAAAACTTAAAGGTGCTGCCATACTTGAAGGGGTAGTTAAAATCATTAATATAAGCATCTTTCACTATACAACCAACTACAATACCTAAAAAAAATCATTTTTCTATTTTGTCAAAATTTCGTAGTTGCCGCTTTATTCAAATTTGCTGGTGTTGATGACTTTAACGATGTAACAAGAGGCATTCCATGCATTCTTATGTTCTGTCTAGTTACAGTTTTTGATAATATTATTGTTTGAAATGAGCCAAGTAGCGCCATCTATTTTTTTACCAGTGTAAGGTCCCGTTCAGAATGGAAGGGATGACCACGCCCTGATCGGGAGGGAATGAACTAGGAATCGAATAGAAGTTGTGTGTACAGAATCAACGACTCGACGAGCATGCACGACATTGTATGGAGGCGACGTCCGACTTAGAGTGCAACTTCGGTGTGATTGCCGAGATTACTGTTCTATCGCAGGGCTGAAATTTACATTTTTCAGAGAAGTGAACTTTAGGGAGCCGATAATAAGCATTTAAATCACATGACGCTTTCGATGGAAATTCACCAAAATTCATAAAACTGTCACGTTTTTTCATTCGCTCTCACGAGAAGAAACGTGTTGAAACCCGATTACAAGGACCTTGTTGCTTTGTAATAAAGGTTAATATTAAATGGTCCTTAAAGTAAGGTTGTCAGAAATAGAAGAGACGATTATTTACAATTTCGTCAAACGAAATTCAACGCTATTCCAAGCAGCCTAGAGCAGTGCAAATTTAGATTTGAGCTGATATTTTCCTGTGTCTTAGTTATACGTTGTCATTAAATACACAAATTTATTGGCCTTCTGACAGCTTACATGTTCCAGTTTGCAACGTGTTGACAGAAAATCAGGCAGTTCCCGTAAGGACCCTCTAAGATTTAAATTAGGTTGTATGAAAGAGGGCTCAAACTATTTTACAAATCTAGATTTACTTTTATTCGATTAATGACATCAGTAAGGGAAAAGATTTGGTGTCCTTGTAAAACAAGTGCGATATCAAAGATGCACTATACTTAATTATCCACCATTAGATTCTTCGGCACACGAATTACACAAGCTATTATCTGTCTTAATTTTAATAACTTAGAACTTTATTAGCGATTTCAGTACAAAAGGAATGTCAAAGGGTCTAGACGGAAACAACCCATTATTTCAGAAAAAATTTGGTAATCTTTATGGATTTAGAAGGGCTTGGGTTTTTTGTGCCATTTCTAGCTCGGCCACTTCAAGTCGTAAATTAGGGGGTCATAAAATAGACTATTTATTGCTTTCCTGTGGGAGGAGCTTATTTCTGACCGAGCTGTGAAGGGAAATCAGGGAACAAAATTGGGGAGTGAAGTTTTAACCGCGAAAGAGTCAAGTCAAACTTTGAAACCTGAAAGGTCTAGACTTTCAGTCCCAGAGAAATCAAGTAAGCTTGAGTCCTGGAGTCTGACCGCGCGCGAAACGTTAGTGAGCAGTGAGTGAATAAGTTATTACACCCTATTCGGTGGATTTCGCGGAGTGATTCAGCCAGAAGGCATATTTTCGAATTCTAGTGTAAAGATAAAAATATGTTGAAAGAGTGTAGAATCGAGGGGCGTCCCTGTCTGTGCTTTTGTTCCGCGAAAGTGTTTACGACGCGAGTTATTTATAATTATTCAAATATCTATTAGTGTATTGTACGATATCTAAGTATTTTATTTATTTTATTCTAACAATCTTTAATCTCTCATCCCTCTAGCAAGGAGCAGAAGGTTTCCTCTTTTCTTGTCCGTCGTTTGGTTAGGGCAACAGTTTTGACTAGGACTAGGACAGGTATCAACGAGGACGAACGGCGAAGATTAACTACTGCTTCATAAGAGAACTAGGACAGGTTTTCACCATCGACGGCTCAACAATTTGAAGCAGAGAACGAGATATTATATTTTTCCCAACAGCGCCGCAATTTGGGGAGTGTCTGAGGCGACCTTCTACGTGTATCACCTACAATCGACGCAGCAGCCTGAGGGCGACTTCTTACAAACTTTATTTACAGCTACCACAATCTACGGATACCGGACTGCCAAGTACATCAGCTTTCTCACAACGTTCTTCTGATCTCTTTTCTCTATCTTGGACACCATTGTCTGTGTGACTGATTTATGTATTAGATCGGGAAGAGGAAAGTATTTGCAAGTTTATGAACTAGGCGGGTGAGGCTCACTGTTCCCACTGGAAACTTTCTCAGCAAAGACCTGTTCATAGTCCTCACGCATCTGGAAAATATATTTTCAAATACTGGATCCATCTCGTGTGTTAGTTTAGTTTTCGGACTGTGTGTATGTGGGTGAATTGCCTAGGTGGAGAGGTGTCTGGTTCCCATTGGAAACTTCCCCCGCGAAGACCTGTTCTAAGGCCTCAAAGTCTGGGAAATGCATTCACAGAAGCTCAGTCTCTTACGTAGAATAGTTAGTAGGGTTTTCAGGTGTGATGAATGTATTTAGATATATATAGGATGTTGTCTCATGATGACATTAGGTAGAAGGTGTGCAAAATATCTCAAATATATGACCTAGGCGGATGAGGCTCACTGTTCCCACTGGAAACTTTCTCAGCAAAGACCTGTTCATAGTCCTCATGCATCTGGTGCATATGTTTGCGGTAGCATGCTTGTTTCGCTTTATTCATGGTAGGAGGAGATGGATGACTGTGCGTGATTTTTATGTAGATGATTGTGATGAAAGAGGTTAGAAGGATTTATAGTCTATTGCTTGGATTCTGTCAGGAGCGAGTTTCCAAAGGTCGAGACTCGTTGGCGCAGGTATGGTTGGCAGGGAGCCTGCGATCCTATCATTAGGACTAACACATTCTTCTATTTCTCATTTTGAGATCTAGAATCCTCCCAAATTATTTTATTCCACAGGAAGAACGAGTACCGGCGAGATACCTTATTATCTTATTTTATTATTGCCCTCTCTCTAGATCAAATATTTAATATCTAAGTATTTTATACCTCTTTTATTATGTTTATTTATCTCCGTTATTCGCGAGTGAAAGTGATTAGACGCGATCGTCTATTATGGCCTTTTTGTGAAAGTGTATTGTGTCGATATGCATAATAGTGTTTGGAGGGGAGTACAGTGCTCAACACTTACAAATTAGCTCGTCGTCGCAAGTATTGAGGCTTTTGTCTCGATGCTAACTTCGAACTCGATCCAGGGCCGTTTCCAGATGCTATCCGAAGCTAAGTAGCATGCCTTTTAATATAGATTAGGTTACTCGTGTGCGATATTATACTTTACCGTGTTCTATCTTTATCTTTTCAGCGATTATTATCCAACTTCTTAATTTAATGACTTTACCCATTTACTTACGAAATTTAACACACAACGTATGGTCCTTTTATTATCAGAACTAGACGATCACAACTATTTTATTGGCCAATTATTTGAGAACGTTTTAAGGTTCTGTTAACTTCACTTATTTGTATTTATGTATATATTTTATTTAATGTGAAGGTGTGCCCACCGTGTATGTTTTTATCATGCCGGGACACGCTCTTCTTACAACGACCTCCATATGTAATACATCGTATATTGGATGATTTTACATCCACTCACACTACAGGGTAATTTTTAAATAGTTTTATTCCTGAAACTGTATTTCCTGTAATTTTCAAGTACTTTCTTTTCAAGAATTTTCTACAACTTTTCGAATAGCTTGACTTTTAATTTATTGAACGTTTCTCATTCTTTAAAAGTTTGCATTGGTGATATTTCGTGTCCCTCCACTTTTTACCACCTCCCCAGTCTCTCCTGCTCATATTTAATACTCCGCGCCTATCGCGCGTCCAATACAAAATATTTTGGAAGATAAAACTTAGGGAATAAATAAAATTGCGCTTGCACCAAAGTCGCAGGACAAAAGTTGTTGGAAATCACATTTAGAAGTTGACGTGTTTCAGGAATAAAATTATTTAAAAGTTACCCTGTAGGTAATAGGCGTGACCGTAACTTCCGACGGTGTATATGCCTGGGAAATATTATAAAGCTTACTGTGTTACAAAGTTTATATCACTGTTATGTAGGCAACTGTACTCGCGAATATGCAAAATGCGTTGTTGGCTTTAAATTAACAATAAACGAGTTTGAATACTAAATGTGGTTTAAGCTCTGGTACTAATAGAATTTATAATCTAATTTCCCAGCATTGGAAACCATA
Source organism: Zelleria hepariella (assembly GCA_949319315.1). Classification (NCBI taxonomy): domain Eukaryota; kingdom Metazoa; phylum Arthropoda; class Insecta; order Lepidoptera; family Yponomeutidae; genus Zelleria; species Zelleria hepariella. The sequence goes on along the minus strand of OX439382.1, from coordinate 27,808,677 downwards.
GTCAATATAGTTTGATACTCATATTAACGAAGGTACTGTGTTTTATGCGGCTTAGGCCCGGTTTCTGAGTTGAGAATTTTGCTAAGCAAATACTTAACTATCGTTCTGTCACGCTCTTTTGTGAGAAATCTGCAGAGACAGGACGATACTTACACATTTGCTTAGCGAATTTCTCAATTCAGAAATCGGCAGTTAGTTGGTTATACAATGTTAACAGTGGGCTAGGCCAACTAAGCTCAGAGGACGTTATAGGTGCTGGACAAGCCTACTCCATCTTAATAATGTCCCAGGCGCTGCAGCGCCAAATGGTATCTTCACCCATCTACAGGGCGCACTCTAATTCAATAGCGGAACTTTAAGTAGGCTGACTGTCTACTGATCAATACGTACAACTTGTACAAAGTGGCTAAAAAAATGGAGCGAAAAAAATATCAACTGTTCCATACAAAAGGTAGACTGTGCCAAATGTATGAAACAGCTGATATTTTTTTCCTGTGTGTGAGTGAAGGTACCTCTGGACGCTGTATAAATCATCTCATTACATAGATGCAAAGACTTTAGTTTTTAGTAAAAAGAGTTAGGTACACATCATGCCGAATAAACCCATTTTGATAACAGAGTTTTCTCGTTAATTTTTCAGATAAAATAAAATTAAACCGCGAACAATTTGCATTCGCCTACATAGAGCATGCAGTGTTTTTGTATTCATAATTTTGTTTAAGAAGCGGAGCGCTCTGTTGTTATTGGTTACCTTCTTTACCTACTTCTTTGAACCCTTTTTACGAATTATAGTAGGTATTTTGGTAAAATACTGACCATTTGACGCTGCAGCTGCACTTTGACTGAGTAGATTTCATCATTTTACAACTAGTGGCCGAATCTGGGGCTAATTTGAAAGTGCACGACAGAAAAAAGACCAAGTGTATGCGAGGGTGCCAATTATCGCTATTTTACAAAATTGTATGTGCCTTAACTCTGAAACCATAGTAAGAATTACTCTTTCAAAGACTCATTTCCTTTCAAAATTAAAATCACAGGGATCTATATTTATTCCTCTTGCCATACAGACAATGGGAGTGTGGGGAGCGCAAGGAAGATCTTTTGTTGGGGAGCTGGGCCGTCGCGTGAGGGACCGAGGTTTTGACTCTCGCTCCGGGGCATTTCTAATGCAGAGGATCTCCCTCGTTGTGCAGCGCGGTAACGCGGCCAGCGTGTTGGGGACCTTTGGTTCGGACGTGGCCCGGGGCGGGTTATTTAGTTAGGTATTTTGTGTATTTGTCTTTTGTATTTTGTTGTTATTTTATTACTCTATTGTGTGTGTGTAGTTTGACGAAGCTTGCGGTGGATTTGTTTTATATTTTGACATGTAAATATGTTTTTGAATGAATAAATATTATATTTTGATACTTTTTACAGGGATCTTGATAGTCACGTTATACATATTATTATACCAATCTTATTTATGACAAAATAAAAATGTCTGAAATGGTGTTTTATGACAGAGATGAACCTTATCCCATACATTCAGGACCAAACCTGAAGGTTATACTGGCTCTCGGTCACACTGGGTGCAATTTTATGCAAACTATGTACACCCAGCTCGTTTCAAGTTTCTCGATCGTAATTATATTCCTTATTCTTTTTTCTTTAAGCTTCAATTTAGTTGATCTTAGAAAAATAATGCGGGATACTACGGGACTTTCATTGAGCAGAACAGAAAGTGATTTATAGAGCGTCTAATAAAATTAAGGGCCAATTAAAGTAGCATGGCGGGAAAGCCCAATTTCTCACAGTTTTTAGGGTACCGTACCCGATAGGTGCCAAACTCTGCCTACGCTGTCTGTCTATTTGTCTGTCTGTCTGTCCTATCTTTGGTATCGTAATTAGAGTGAACCCTGTACAGTTTGCTGACGTTATTATGTGAGGTTACTTTACCTCGAGAAAAACTCTTCAAGTGTTAGTAATTATCTGTAGTATGTCACGTTTATTTGGCGTTACAAATCGATTTGTCTAAGTTTGTCTAAGCACTTGCCGAGGCATCAGCCGTGAGCGTGGAGTGTGAGTCAGCTTAACGAATGTACGATGAAGTTTTAATTGAAATGTTCTGAATTCAATGCCAGGTACTTACTTACTACGCCCCTCCTTTACAAGCTGTTACCTAACTCTTTTTACAGGGTAATAGCACCCGGTGATAGGCAGCACCCCCCAATTTTTTTTGCTCTATTACGTTCCGTTGACTTTAATGTAAGCACTGTGACGGCAGAAAAGTATTTTTAATTTAGGATTTTCATTGATTTTCACAATGTTTTAACAACTTAAAACTATGCAAATCCACCTACGCACACAATCATGATGTGTTTGAATTTGAACTAAATCCAGAAACAAAAAATATTCGATTTTTTTTTACACTTGAGATCATAAAATAAAAACGTAAACTTTTTTTTACAGAAATGAGATTGTATCAAGAAGTGAGTTTTATGTCTCAGTGGCATACGTTTCCTCGGGGTGTTTTTTTACCAAAACCAGTGGTATTGCTACTAAGGGTAGGTAATTTAGAGTGGCATTAATAGTCGTTAACTCAAATCGAACTCAAGTAGGTGATCTCAGAAAAGTCAAATCAAGCCTTGGCTAATGTCAATGTCAATCTCAAGATAGTGTATATTATTATGCTGAAAGCTACTCAAGTTTGACATTAGCCAAGGCTTGACATTAGCATTTGACTTTTCCGAGTTCACCTCCTTGATATCAAGCTCAAGTCGGTGATCTCAGACGACTTGAGAATTTTTGAATGAGGTTAATACCACCTTAAATAAACTTCTATTCGATCCTGGGCATCTTCAAGATTCAAGATTTAAATGTTTTTATTCAATATGCCATAAATAAATTATTTACATTGAACGTCAAAATATTATCTTAAGTAAAAAAATTATATAAATCAGATACTTATTACTATCTAATGCTAAGTATCTAGCTACTTTTCTTTCTCCAGCTTCACCAGCTCTGATCGTTCTTGGAGAAGAAGCATGGTAAAGAAACTCCAACTCCTACTCTCGCTTCTGAGTCCATTTTTGCACCCACTAAAGTCTAATTCTTCATTCAAGATGACGTTTACGGTGTGACCAGTCTCTGGTGAAAATTAAATAGTGTGGTGACAAAAAGTTTGACATGAATCGAATTGCGTAATCGATATAATCGATTTATAGGCCGATTGATGAAAAGCTTATTATATGAAATTAAATAAAAACTTATTAATTAGTAATGAGAAAGTGTGTTTTGGTCCACTTTTTTGAGGAGTTTTAAATGCGTTAAAAATTGTGTTTTTTAAATGATCTATGGAAATATTGCATTCCGAACGTTTTTTTTTTTCGTCCGGAATTCCTGACGCACGGGCTACCATGGGGAATTTCGTAATTTCGCTTTTTTTTTGTGACTGAGTTGAATCGCACAACGAGTGGAATGCATCACTATTACAATAAATATGGCAACATTATTTTGCAAAGTGACAGTTAGCATCTGTCAGTTTACTATCCTGAATAAAGAATTAGACTTTAGGCTACCACCGCTTACATAAGTGAAGCATTAAAAAAGGTAGAAATAAAACACGATCGCAAACAAAAGGGCTGTCCAGAATCCTAGCATTTTCTCACGCCCTCGGACGCGTTGTTAGCAAGATGAATGCGCTGAGAGCCGGTGCCACTGTTGAATGTAACATTAATTAAATTCCTAGACTATCTACCTTATCTACCGACGCTTTTTTGTGGAAACGTGGTCTTTGCACCTGTGTGCGGGAGTTGCCGGATAAAGTGTGGATTGTAAGGGCGTTGTAGGTTCTGGGCAAGCCTACTCCATCTTAAACAATGTCCCAGTAACTGCAGCGCCGAGTGGTCTCTTCACCCATCTAGTGTGAGTGAAGGTGCCACTGGAAACTGTATACAATTAATAAGGCCACTGTAACATAACGAAATATGGCGTCGATATTTTTAACAGACTTCAAAAAAGGAGGAGATACTTCGACTAATTTTTTATGTGTGTTACCCCAGAACATAACTTTTTTCTACGTGAACCGATTTTGATGATTATTTTTTTGTATGAAAGATTACACTTTCCATGTGAACCAAAAATAGTGAATATCTGATGAAGAACTTCGGAGATGGAGAACGAAACTCCTCAACAGTAGTCGTAGCACACCTCTGTTAAATGAATAAACCGCTGAAAGTTGTTAACATTTAAAATACTCTTTGGTACATGAACAGACTCTCAAAAAGCTACCTTAAAATACCAATCTCCGTGAAATTACAGATGCAGGGTTCACTTCACGGAAAACCCCTAACTACCTTATCCACTTCTCACTACTAGCTCCTGTCACCAGCCTAACTAGACCCCCGAGTGTTTAAGCATTTCCATTCACCCAATGCAATCCTGAATGCCGTCTTAAATCGCGAAAGATCAGCTTGCGCTGGTTTTTTTTTCATAAGACTTAACTCGCAAAGGTGCATCATTTAAAATATTTTTTAATCAACTGAGTGAGTCTTTTCAGTCTTCCGTTTCTAAGTTACCGGTTTGTAGGGCTTGGTTTTCTTTTTGATATAATTTCTGTTAAAGATAAATTAAATACCTATATGTCCAACAGCGGCATGCCTGGGGTCTCAGATTAGGGCAAGCCCAACATAATATTTTGGTGACTGATTGCTATAAGTTAATGTATAGTTCAGTTTAATAAAGTTAAAATGCTGTCTATTTACTCTTCATTCTTCAATTTCACGTAAGTACACTTTCTTCTTGTGGGCTAGTTTACCAAAGCTTGGGTATATGTGTTCTGTGACCAAAGCACACTGAAGGCATGCTACTACCTACGAGATAGAATTTGGCACACAGCAATCTTCGGTGGCTTTGAAAAAATATCTTTTGGTTTGCTTGAGCGGTGGAGAGAATGTGAAAAAATGACCCTTGCCACGAATAATTAAACTACCTACTTACCTAGCTGTTGATCCTTGCGAATAATGGAACAAAATAACAGATTTACGGCCTGCAAGTGCTACCTTTCCTCGCTTACCAAGGCTTTAGCACACCTTAAATCGTCACATGTCACAACTTCCTCCATATTTTTCCTCACTAAATCACACACAAAAACACTAGAAACAAGACAACAAAACTTTCTTTGCGCACAAACAAACCAATGTTATGATACGAAGTTGCGTCGTTTTGAAACGTTTCCAGTAAAAATAACCCGCACAAGTTAAATAAACACCTCACTCGGACTGCAAAACTGCCTTACTTAATTTGGTCGGATCATTTGCACCAATGACACCCCGCGCACTCCCAGCCAACGTCACACGAAAAGCAAGGCTTTAATTTTCATACTGTCGGTCCGTGTCCACAGAGTAAAATCGCAATCACTTTTTGACGAGTTTCCTATACATTAGAGAGCGACATAAGAATCCCCGAATGAAGCCTATGCGTGGGAGTGAGATGAACGATCGTAGCTTAAACGCTCGACGCTGATTGGCGCATCGCGAGTTCATGATCTTTCCTGTTTGACGTACGACATGACAAGAACTAAAAGCGCGAAGTTTTAAACTATAGCAGCGTAATATTGTGAATTTAAATACGATAAGTTTGATGCTTGTCTTGATCGAGCGATTTATTAAGGCAAGCCAGGCTTTTGGGCTTCTATGAAGGTACCGCCACTGATGTCCAAGTGCGGAAGAGCGGGGCTTCCTGATACAGGTAGGTATTTAGGTATGTTGAAATTGTAAACCTTTTGTTATGAAATTATTTTTTTGTAGCCTGTTGGATGTCCCGCTTCTGGGTAAAGGCCTCTTCCCTTTCAGACCTTTCGAGTCTTTCGGTCCTTAGCAACCTCTAACAACTCCGGCAGACATGAAATAAACAATTTTAATTATTTTTATTCCCTTTTGGACTGCGATAAACGGAACGGAAGCTTTTAAGTTGAAATAAGACTGGTTTTACCATCAGCAAACTGTGGGTCGGAATTTAGTAGAAGAGTTAATTTCATCAGAGAAATTATTACCTATTTTTGGTGGCACTTTATATTTATGGTTTTAAGCTAAGTTGATGTTCTTACTGTGAACAGTTATGTAGTGGAGTAATCAACAGTTGTAACTGTACTGCAGTAAGAAGATCATTTTCTCTGAAAATCTGCAAATAAAAAGTGTCACCAAAAATAGGTAATAATTTCTCTGATGAAATTGACTCTTCTACTAAATTGACCCAGAAAACATTATCCCACCAAAAACATTCTGTAAAAAACTAGCCAGGTCTCGATGGAGCTGCTTGTTTATGTCTAAAAAGTAATGAAATCTAGACAAAGTTGTGCCAAGTCTAAGGTTCCTTACTGCGATTTCTTTAGTATTATAGTTAATGTTGTGTGACTTGGACGTTGAAGGGTACACAAGCGGTTCTGGCGTCAGATTGGTGCAATGGTGTCATGGAGCACCTGGTTTTGTACCCTTGTATACCCTTCAACGGCCAAGTCACACAACATTAACTATAATACTAAAGAAATCGCAGTAAGGAACCTTAGACTTGGCACGACTTTGTCTAGATTTCATTACTTTTTAGACATAAACAAGCAGCTCCATCGAGACCTGGCTAGTTTTTTACAGAATGTTTTTGGTGGGATTTCACTTCTTTTTGTAGAAACGTGGGCATATTGATTTATCTCATTAGATTTTCTTATTGAAAACAGTTTTTTAATTTGTGTAATGTTCGAGTAGAATCAAGTTAATCGTTCGACTATTTCTTCTTGTTAAATTGTAAGTATAAGTATAAAAGCCAGTCTAGTCTTATCCAGAGATTTCCTTTAATTTTATTTATATGCGTATTAAAAGCAGAAGGGGAGGCATTCGCCCAGCAGTAGGACGCTATAGGCTAGATTAGATTAGAAGATGTGTCCCACTACGCTGGATTTCTGCAATGACAGTCGATATTTTTATGTACCAATAGTAGAAGGGGGCATTACCATAATCTCTTATACAGCTGAGACCAGCTGAGGGTTCTTCATCAGATACTTCAGACCTTCGATTTTTGACATCAAATGAAGCGGCCCACCAAGTTGAATATTTTTTGTAAGGGCGGTATATGTCGATCTATAATAGTTAGGTTGGGCTCTTGTGTTTTCTAATCAGGGTCATCAGGTACTCCAGATCTTCGATTATCCTAGTTTTTATAGTTTTCCCTTAATGTGGCGATTAAACCCTAACTCTGTACCAAATTTCAGCTCTCTGAGTTTATGGGAAGTACTAGTTCTATTAAGGCTCTTGTGTTTTCTAATCAGGGTCACCAGGTACTCCAGATCTTCGATTCTCCTAGTTTTTATAGTTTTCCCTTTATGTGGCCATTAAACCCTAACTCTGTACCAAATTTCAGCTCTCTGAGTTTATGGGAAGTACTAGTTCTATTAAGGCTCTTGTGTTTTCTAATCAGGGTCACCAGGTACTCCAGATCTTCGATTCTCCTAGTTTTTATAGTTTTCCCTTTATGTGGCCATTAAACCCTAACTCTGTACCAAATTTCAGCTCTCTGAGTTTATGGGAAGTACTAGTTCTATTATGATGATCATGAGTGAGTGAGTGAGTGAGTGTGTGTCATAAATGCGAAACTTTGCTTTCGCTTAACTTCGGAACTAAATGACCTACAGACTTGAAATTTTGGATTATAAGTATGTGATTATAGCTTACTAGATGACGAAAATTTCTGCGTTCTGGTCTTATCCAGAGGTTCTCAAATAGGGGCCTGAAAATGCGGCGAAATGGTTCCAGTAAAGGATGGTACGGCAGTGTTTGCTTCGCGCTCGACCTGGCGGGGGCACTGCCGTGCCCCCAGACCCCCAGATCTTCTGCATGTGAATCAAAAAGCTTTTATTTGGAGTTTGTAAAATGTTTAATATACAAAAAGAATTTACTAAATCAGCTGAATCATTGTCGGCCCATTGTTTAAATAATGTTAACTGTAGTGTTTTACTGCAGCTTACACCTACATAATATTAAAACTATAAAAATACTCAATCCGTTGACAAAATTGATCTACTAGCTGGAAAAATATATAGGTCCCGTGGTGCGGCATAAATAATGAAAACTCCAGGAATTCTAAGGCTGGTATTAATAGTCCTCTGAGATCACCTACTTGAGATCGGTCTCAAGTAGGTGAACTCAGAAAACAAAAATCACCGACTTGAGACATTGGCTTATTAATAAACCTATCTTAGGCGCGAACTTGAGTCCTCGATTTGAGTAAAGAATGAACTATTTGAACGAATGATACCATTTAAGGTTCAAAATGTGGTCAAAAAGCTTAAACCCAACTCAAAAGTACTAGGCGCCCATACATTATAAAGAGACTATTCGAAAAGGCACAACCTGAGTTTGGCCTCCTTTTGGTCCATAAAATTGTCCATGGTCCGGTGTTATTCAGTTGGCAACTTGTCATTTCTATAATAGTCCAGGATTCCACAAACATAAAAGTGATGTTACAAGATATAACACGAACTCTACTCCAAATAGATACTCGATTATAATAACTAGTGGTTCACCCCGAACTGTGAACTCAGGATGACTAACTTTTTGCTAACCCCATATCCACTCTTCGTCCGATTTGGATTTGGATATTAGAATTTTAAAATTCTTTTAATTCCATTAAGCCGCCTTTATATTTTTATGACGACACAATCATTCATACATACAAACATACAAACATACTTCGCTCGCTCGTTCAATATGACGACACAATTTTGTAGCGGCACCCTGGTCTAGACAAAAAGGATCAGATCTGACTCGCTTCAGCCATTTTTATTCAGCATTGTTATTCGTTACTTTGGCAACAGAGAGCTTGATCTTGAGTGAGTAACTCAGCATATTAATAAAGCAGCGCTTACTTGAGACCGATCTCAAGTCCTCGACTTGAGTCAAGAATGATCTATTTCAACGACTTGAGTAAAGAATGTACTAGGCTACCATACATTAGAAAGAGGCTAGCCACAACCTCAGTTTGACCTTCAAAGAGGTTCGTAAGGTGAACAACTTTTTTCACGGTTTTCAGAACTGTCGAATAAAAGAAAAAACTTTTTCTACTATCAAACATCAGTCAAACTACGAAAATAATTATTATAAAAATGTCTCGTAAATTCTTGTGATTTTCAGTATATTGAACATTTTAGTCGGTTATGGATAATAAGTGGCGCCAGAGAGGTTATTTTCAATATTTTGGCCGAAAAATATCATGCCGGAAACTTCCAACAGAGAGCTTCAGTTCATTCGAGCTTCCGTTATTCGAGCTTCCGTTTTTCGAGCTTCAGTACCTAGCGGACCCAGTTGGATGACCTCTACAAACGAGTTGCTGACAAGACAGGTATTTATTCACTATAATTGTATAAAATATACATAGTTCACGATAAAAGTTACAGATATCGTCTAGTTCACGATACAAGTTACAGATATCGTCAGTTAGGTCTTTAAAATACCCCATCATCAACGTTTTTTGCGCATTTAATATAACTTTAGAGGTTATGTTTACGTAAAGAAAGTAGTAATTTGCCAAGCGAATTTATAATAAATTATAGAGCGACTGCAAACCTAACGTTTGATCGTTGCGCACATCATTCTACTACATTAATGTTTTATTTTGATTACAGGAAAATCAGAAAGTACCTACTGTCCGACGCATAATCGACGAAGTTAGGGCGTTATGATAGGAGGGATAAAAACCAAGGCATTTTAGAACACCAGCTTTGGTCCCGAAACCTGGAATAATGTGTGGAGAATGAACACATAAAATGAGGGGAAGAATACTCGACTCAGCGCAAATTCATGTCAGGTGTGGAAATTTTAGATGATGATTAGGAAACAATATTGTATTAATAAATATGTTACAACTCTCCCAGGCTTGTTTATTTTCCAATTAGAAAAAAAAATTAGATAATTATGTAACATTAAATTTAATGAAGGTCTTCCCTATTCAGATTTATCTTCAAGTATCAATTTACTGAATACCTACTACTCGTATGAATGATACCACACCCTCAAGTTTTCCCTACTATATCCGCTTTATATTTTATGCATGCCTAGTAACCTCTATGGTCCAACTGGGCTTTGAAGGCCGGCAAATTGTCTTAAAAAAACTAGGTACGAGTAAAGAGGTTTGAATTGTATGTTGTGCTGCCATCTACATGATATGTATCATACTACATGAAACTTTCTGTCCCAATCGCCATATAAGAGATTCCGGATGTTTATGCACGCCTAATACCTTCAGACCATTGACATGACGTCATTCACGTTACAGCACTCAAATTCTATTGTACACACGACAGCATGTCAAAGTGTACACTTTTGTTGTAAAGTCGCCCGTATCGTAACCGAGTAGAGTACTAGCGGTCGACGTGTTGTCGTGTGTACGTGCGTTTCACGAAATAATTCCCTTGGATTGTACAAAAATAGTCCCTATTACATCGTAATAAGAGTTTCGTCAAGGGAACTCTTTCGTGAAACGCATTTTGCCCGGATTTTCAGTAAGGAAAGAGTTGAAATATACTTTCTGCCTTTTTATTAGTGTGTGGTGTAGTTTCTTACAAGATTATGGGAGCCTGCAAATAGTAGTTTTTCTTTGAAATTAAAACTTAATTTTGACAACACTTCTGTATTTGGCCAAGTACAAGCTCGTAGCTTCTGATTCTACCATGCCTTTATAGGTAGTATTTGAGTTTTAGATGGTGACGCGGTGGTGGCATAATGGGTAGAACAATGGACTCGGAATCGAGGGATCCTGGTTCGAGTCCCGATGAGGGCATGTACCCTACCCATGACATTAATTTATTTCAAAGTCGCATACATACCACTCCCTGACTGTGAAGGAAAACATCGTGAGGAAACCGGAGCGTCTGAGGCTATATACCAAACTAAACTCAAACTTAGTACCAGCTTATTTTTTTAAACCTCAGCTCCTCGGAGTTCTTTGTTGGTAATATGACTGTGGGGCTCTGAACTGCTGGAGTTTTGCAGCTCGAAGAACTCGGGCTGGTAGAAACACTTTTCTGGCTAGTCATAGCGATGTGGTAGAGGTGCCGGTCGAATGACGACGACAAATTATTTCACACCACAAGGTCCCTTTCCACGTAACTTGACGATGTCGACGATGGTCCTAAGTATATTGTTAAGCTGCAACTTCTAGCGGTAGGTTCGCTTTGGATGCGCGCTGACTAAACATCATTTTTGTAAATTAATTATCAAAGAAAATAACTCCCCTTCTTGCTTTGCGTAGTCGGGTAATGAAAAACACGAACTTGAGTCGGCTATCGCCTGCACTTGGAAATGACAGTCGCAAGTCTGGTCTCAAGTAGGTGAACTCACGTAAGATTGTGTCTATTAATATGCCAGCGACTCCGGTCTCAAGTAAGTGATCTTACAGCTTCTTAACATTTTATGCATGCCTAGTACTCTAAACCACGTTGTATTGAAATTGAGACGTCACGGACTGTCAAAAGATGAATGACTCACTCAATTCCGAGCTCAAGTCGGCTCTATTAATATGGCGTCGACTCAAGTAAGTCGACTCACTCAAGCAAGTCGGCTAATGTCAATGTCAATCTCAAGATCGTGTCTATTAATAAGCAAACAGCTACTCAAGTTTGACATTACCCAAGGCTTGACATTTACCTCCTTGAGATCGATCTCAAGTAGGAGAACTCAGACGACTATTAATACCACCCTAAGTATACCTTGTAGGTATTCACAGGAAACCTTCTATTTACATCGTTAATTACAAATTACCGTGGCGCAAAAGCCACAGGCAAGGAAGCTGCTCAACTGTCATGTGTTAACTATACGGTTGCCATGGTTCCGCCACAAAGCCTATTATTGTAACGAACAATCTTTTTTGGACAGTTCGTAATGGGAGGACTTACAGTTAAACAATATAGGGCAGTTTAGGTACAAAATAAAAATTAAAAAGCGTTTTTTTTTTTTTAATCTCACTACCCACTTTATTTTACCTCAGCACTCGATAACAATCAACGCCGCTATATCTCATAAAAATCAAAGAAACCAATTTCGCCGGGCCGCTAAGCTGCCGCTCCGCGTGAGCGCTAGCCAGCCGAAGCGCTAATCTGGCGCTTGCTAACGAGCCGAATCATTAACTGATCTTCGATATTCAGGTTGGTTTAACGAACTTGCCCCTAAGTGTTTGTTGACAATAAATTTAATGCCACGTTTTGTCGACTTGCTCCGAAGTGGGTGAGCGAACTTTAATGATTTGGTCACTGGACACGGGAATGTAGTATACAATTTGATCAATTCCTATTACGTATTGAATCGGCTGAATTCCTCCTATTTGCATCCGTATCCTTATTACTGAGGGTCGTAGTCAACCGTTGTTCCTATCTGCGGCTAATTGTATAGAATCGTAGATTTTGTTATCAGGGATGGTGAGGATCAAAATTACCGTAATTGGCGAAAGAAATTAAAGGAAGCCTTGGCTTGGTTGACCCCACATATTGACCTTGTTAGAGGCTGAATTTACCTCAGTTAAGCATTACTTTTATCCGTAACCCGACAAATATGAACGAACGCCGAGTCAAGAAAGGCGACCCCGGAAAGCTTGTTAACGCGGCGACAACGTGCGAACACATTCAGCACACAACCAACAGCCTTCCTGGGTCTAGCTAGATTGAACTACGCATGGAGGTAGGAAGGAATTTTGTTTTCTTAAGGCTGGAAGATAGTAGTGTGGCGGAAAATTCAAAATTTTCACAGTTTTTTACATTTTGTAGCTAAACTGAGCTATTTTTGTTCAGCGATTTTTCGTTCGCGAGAATAAAACCGTATTCTTTTCATTATTGTAAACAACAGAACAACAATAATTCAGCCGATTATGTGTTCTGGTCTACGACAAGTTTTTTGGGCACTACCACTGCTTCGTAGACCAGAACAGATAATCGGCTGAATTATTGTTGTTCTGTTGTTTACAATAATGAAAAGAATACGGTTTTATTCTCGCGAACGAAAAATCGATGAAAAAAAATAGTTCAGTTTAGCTACAAAATGTAAAAGTCTGTGAAAATTTTGAATTTCCCGCCACCTAGCTATCGTCTACCCGTAACCTCTTAACAGCTCAGGACCGTAAAATCTGGGCCGAGAGGGGGGAGGCCTTTGCCCTGCAGTGGGACACCATACAGGCTACCTAAAAAAAAAACCTCTTAACATGTGCACAATAATTATTTACTTTAAGGTGATAACCTACCCACAACTAGCGCCGCCAATGGAAAAAAAACATATCTTCTTTTTGGATGCGTTTTTTGCTAAAAATGAATCATCAAATGATAATGCCTAGGCTTAACTATTTTTAAGACCTAAGGTTTAGATACCAGATACTAGAACCTAAGAATAAAACCCGCCGCCGACAAAAAAAATTAACGTTTCTTTTTTAGCAGAAAACGCATCCAAAAAGAAGATATAAAAATGAATGCGCGGGTGATCACTGTCTACTTGAAGCACTAGTTTGTAATCAGTATAGGTAATTAATAGATTTTTGCTATGGTAAGGAAGGAAAGAAAGGACTCACCACCTTGAAGTAGGTATTTTATTGTCCCGCGGGCGAGATCGGCGCGAGCGCGTAATGGGCTCGCCGACACGTGAGGGCACTCGATCACTTCCACAGCACAGCCAGTCTATTATCATTGGGTTAAAAATGTAATTCAGATTCACAATTCACAGCAATTTTGGGAGGTCAGACTGGACCTCGCGCTATGATTCACTATTTTTTTTCCATTGGCGGCGCTAGTTGAGACCGTTACCTTAAAAAATAGGACCAATCGTGCCCACTAAGGCCAGTCGGGCCGCTCTACGGCCGCGTAGCGCGTAGCCATGAGCTACGGCGTGTGCTACGGAGACTGCTACGTAGCCATGAGCTACGGCGTGTGCTACGGAGACTGCTACGTAGCCATGAGCTACGGCGTGTGTTACGGAGACTGCTACGTAGCCATGAGCTACGGCGTGTGCTACGGAGACTGCTACGTAGCCATGAGCTACGGCGTGTGCTACGGAGACTGCTACGTAGCCATGAGCTACGGCGTGTGCTACGGAGACTGCTACGTAGCCATGAACTACGGCGTGTGCTACGGAGACTGCTACGGAGGCGTAGCACACGCGTTTTATCACCTGTATGATAATATTTTCATATATTATATTATTTCCCAACATACACAGGGCAATTTTAAAATAGCTTTATTCCTGAATTGATCGAAGCCTGAAGCACGTCAACTTTAAAATGTGAATATTAACAACATTTTTTCTACGACTTTTGTCATCGCTCGATACTTTTAATTACTGAACGTTCATTATGCCTAACAAGTTGGAAAAATGCACTTTTACCAATAGTTGGAGAGCTGGTGACCAATCGAGATATTTTTTCGTACAAGGCTGGGAGTTGGTAGGCTGATAGAGTAGACTTCGCTGAGTCAGGGAAAAATATTTTTTTGGTCCGGTCGCGGTTGAAAGTTAGATTTTTTCGACTTTGAAAGTTTAAATGTATGGGTTGAGTCATTTCTTTTTTGTCTACAAGGCTGGAAGTTTTTAGGCTGCCTTTTTAGTCTCCTCCGATCACGAAATCTCTATTTATTACTAGCCGAACGCGGTAGAAATATTGTTTTTTATATCCTAGAAAGTGTGAATTTTTGGGTTATAAAAATAAAACTTCCAACCACGCTCGGCCAAAAAAACAAATATTTTCTTGTTCAACGGAGTCTCAACAACTAACCTAAAAGTTTCTAGCCTTGTACGACAAAAAAAAAATACTGAACCCATACATTTAAACTTTCAAAGTCGAAAAAATCTAACTTTCAACCGCGACCGGGCCAAAAAAATATTTTTCCCAGACTCAGCGAAGTCTACTCTATCAGCCTACCAACTCCTAGCCTTGTACGAAAAAATATCTCGATTGGTCACCAGCTCTCTAACTACAAAGTCTTAGAACAAAAGTTGAAGGATATCACATTTAGAAGTTGGGATATTTGAGGAATAAAGCTATGTACAAATTGCAATGTATTTTCAGTCAACACTAACTAGTGCATGGAGTGATACAGTGAGATGGCAACCTTTTAGCTTATTCTGTTTACGGCCTTTAATCGTCCACCAGCTTTAACAATGAAAAAAAAAAAACATATTTCTTTGTGGATGCGTTTTTTGCTAAAAACGAGCCATCAAAATGAGACTATTTTAAGGAACAAAGGCCTAGATTCCAGATCCTAGAACCTACTAATAAATCCCGCAAAAGTCAAAAGTGGCCGTTTTTCTGCTGCGGGATTTATTCGTAGGTTTTTTTTTCTTTGGCGGCGCTACTCTTTCTTGACCATAAAAAGTGACCAAAAAAAGACCTCAAAAAGTGGGTGCTTTTTTGTCGTACTTCGTTACATACGTTCCTGCCTCCATGATATAAACAGCACCAGTAATAAGTTGCAGTGAGGCGGGCAAATCCCGCGCCCCTGCACCGCCACTTGCGCGGACAGGTTGTATTGTTGCGTCTTTTACGTTTACCCCGAGAGGTTAAAGCAGGAAATGAAGAAACAAATAGTGTTTGTATGCAAATATGTTCGCTACGTTTAAGTAAGGATAAAGGCGTTTGTTCATCGCAACGTCGACATCAATGAGAGCGAGATTAGGTATCACTTCCCTCTCCAGACTACCTCTTTTTTATTATAGTGGCCCTTTTACCGACAGCCTAGGTCATGAAAAGGGCACACTACGTCCAACAAACGACCGAAACCGAGTGCCGGGACCTATGTGCGGTAGGTCTTGCCGCCTTTGCTTGTGCTTCGGTACTCTGCGAGTGGCTCGTGGATGCATGTTTCAACTTTCCACTACCTTCTCTCCAGGAAGGTGCCGGAGCGAGTCTGCTCACAACTCGCAATTCGTAAAACTGCTAAAGGTTCAATCCCCGCTCGGGACACCCGATAAGCAGGCTACTTGCTCTCCTTGGCAAGCACCGGAGCTGTAAGGCTCGCTCACTTCCCAATTCGCTATTGCTCGTCTGCCCTTAACTAGCAGCAGGGTTCCTGGAGAAGTGATCCAGCTATCATCTCTACCTATTTGTCGGAACAAGTCCCGGAAATGCGTCACCATGTACTAAACCAAGTGCATTGTTTGGCTATAAGGGACTTTCAAACCCCCGCATCTGACCACCTCGGGGCCCTTCGCCTTAGACCGGTGAAATTAGATACTAGTTGCGCGCGGGGAAGGACGCACAGACACGTCATAAGATTTACTGAGCAGACGGACATGCCATTCCCCTGCAACTAACCAACGAGCCACCACGAGTCCGTCCTCAATGTAAGGGCCACCGACGAATCGGTGCGGGCCGCCCTTACCCCGTGGTACCCAGCTCCGAACAAGCCGGACCCGTAGTTCCTGCTGTACCTTTAACTAGGTACCTGGGTTTGGATAGAGAAGGGCGTCAAATCGTTAGCCGCCATCAGCACGCTTGTGTCAACTTTGCGTTTCCAGGGTGCATCGCGAGGAGATCATCTGACATGGCACCCCTTTTTTTTTTATTTGAACGCGATGACGTGACATGTCGGGCGTGCGACATAGTAGATATATTGTGTGATGTACCGCTACTTCGGCGACGTCATCTCATTTTCACCTCAGCGCCATGGTAAGATACCCTTTGGTAGCTTACGGTACGCCCGGTATAATCTTATAAAAAGGTGTCGTGTCGCTTACCGTACAAGTGATGGTTGTATACAAGGTGTTACAAAAGTACCTAACTCTTTTTACAGGGTAATAGCACCCGGTGATAGGGATCACAACCTAAATATTTTTTTTGCTCTATGACGTTCCGTTGATTTTTAAATTAATAAAATGTGAACGCTGTAGCGGGAGAAAAGTATTTTTTTAATATTGTTTTTATTGACTTTCACAATGTTTTAACAACTCAAAGCTATGTAAATGCACTTACACACACGAACATATTTAAAAATTAGAGCTAATACCAAAAACAAAAAAGTTATGATTTTTTTTTAATTTTGATCTTATAAAATAATAATTGTTTTTTTCAACTTTTTTTTTACAGTTTGGCATCCTGTTGACCATTAGGTTACACCCTGTAAAAAGAGTTATGATGTTTTGTAACACGTTGTATTACAACCAATACTTGTACGGAGCGACACGCTTACCGCTTACCGAACGCGATATTTTAGACGCGATAGTCTACAATAAAAAATCCAGAAACATGCCTCTTTTATTTTTAAATCTATGTATAAACTTGTAATTAGCACTGAACTGTGAACTCGTGACCCCATATCTCAGCAACCCCTTGACCAATTTGGCTCATGTTTGAATTTAAATAAGGCGCGGTGCATAGTAAATAGCCCGCGCGCCAAGAAAAATGCGCAAAATCGAGTCCTGTATCAAATACACAAAACAAATCGAAAATTTTCACATATCATACCCTAGAATTAGGTGAGACCTATCTAACACAGCCAGTTTTGTGTTGAGATTCGTAAAGGTTTTGAAGATATTTTTGATGAAAAAAAATAGGCGGCGCACTTTTTTTCAAGAAAAATATCTTGCAATCTGTTATGGATATCAACACAAAACTGGCTGTTTTAGATAGGTCTCACCTAATTCTAGGGTTTGATATGTGAACATTTTCGATTTTTTTAGTGTATTTGATACAGGAATCGATTTTGTGCATTTTTCTTTGCGCGCGGCCTAATTCACTATGCCCAGCGCCTTAACTCATTTACCCGCCTACCAAATTTCATGACGATCCAAATAAAACTCAAGTTATCGTCGAACGAACATTCATACATACAAACATTCACACAAACGCCGGATTGTTCAAGTAGACTCGGAGAACTACTCTCGCTTCGCTCGCTCGTTCAATAAGGAGTAGTCACCTCCACTTTAGTGTAACATTTGCGCAACCCAAGTTTACACTTCGCCACTAATAAATCTTGATTAGACACCTAGCTAGTTAATAATCCAAGCCAGCACTACATTGCGGTTGTCTTCCACAGAGTGGTTTGTGTACCACTAACATGGTATAGCGGCACATGGTATTCTATTTTCTAGAAAACTTCTAAAGATATTGATAACGGTTGAAAGTATAAAGCAAACCGTTTTGATAAATCCAAGTAAATAGGTAATAGTGACATCGAATTATATCAAAATAAAAAAAGTGTAATTTAATTTTAATATGAGGTATACTATTTTGTACGAGTACCTAAATGTTTTTAAAACAATTTTGAAACATATAATGGGCCTTTACGTTAGACATTACTTTTGACATTACTTTACTTCACTCGCGCATGAGAAGGTAGAAATTAAAGTTGTTGGTTTATTCTACGTAGTAAGGATGTTGACTTTGAACTACGAGTAGACTTTGACCGCCATTCTATGATTCAAACTATAAGCGCGCAGACAAAGGAGAAGAAAAAAATCGTGTGTGTGGACGCCCGCGCGGTTAGAGGGTTGCGAGAAATTTGAACGTTGCTACCTTATACACAAAGTTCACTCTTGGCATCATTGAACACCAGAGCGCGGAGACCGCGTGGTGTGGATCCTGAGCGGTTGCCGCGTGACACAATCGTGTCATATAAACGCGACCTGAAGAAATCACCACATATTACTATACCTTTAGCGGGCAGCTGTAGCGTAGTGGTCACTTGTTACTCTGCGTCTTCTAAGTACACAATGGGACGGGCCAGTTACGATTAGGTGTGTAGTTAGGTAGTAAGGTTCTAACCAACAGCCAGGTGGTTCGAAGACATAGTGCCAGCAAACTGAACGTATCTTGCACCACGTAAAGCGCAAGATAATGCAAAGTGAAATACGCTAAAGTGTGGCTGTAGTACCAAAGTAGAACTTCGCAGGTTAGATGTGCCGAGCTGATGCATAGATGGAAGTTTGGGACGGACCCGCCCGCACTGCTCTTGCGGGGAGCTGCAGAACATATTTTCCCATATCACGGACCTTTTCCCACAGTGGTTAATAGAAGGAGGGATCCAAAGATCCACGAGGCCGCTGCGGGATTGACAGATTGGAATTAAAATTAATTCCCTTTATTCTTTAATATTCTTTAATATAATGAATAAATTTGGAAAAAAACTGTGACACTCAGGCAGCAGTAGTAGGTACCATCTGGGGATAAAATATATGAAAATACAAAAACCAACGAACTAGAAGACCGCATTTCCTTTGTGTCAAAATGAAAGTTTAACTGACCCATTTCCACGTTAGAGGGGACAGTCCCTTTGATATTTCATCACGCGTCACACTCGCGATACCAAATATTGTTTACAGAACGTTAGCCTAGTAGGAACGTATTATCCTATACTAATAAATGAGAAGTATTTGTAATCATGGTCTCGAAAATTGCTCTTATGATTTCCATGTATGTTTCAATACTTAGGGGGGGGGCTTAATTTTGATCATGATGTATTTCACATTTAAATTTCGGCGAAGTCCGAGCGCATATCCGAGCTTGAGATGAAGGCGCAAAATCGGCCAGATTGGAAAACTGTTTTCAGAGCCTTATGTCACTGATTAGGGATAACACTTCACGAGTTGGTGCTACAATTTCTGTACAAATATATAAGTAAAATATAACCGAAAGCCTCAAGCAGCGCAAATAAATTTTCCCATGAATGGCTCTAAGGGTGGTATTCTAGAACGCTACTTAAACTCTGTTTAAACTCAGTTCAAACTAGAATGGTCCTTGAACTCTGTTTAAACTCAGTTTAAGTAGAGTTTAGTAGTGTCGACTGTCGATGAAACAGTGCATGTTTTGATTTGAATATCCCTCGCTTCATATCAAAACATGCACTGCTTTATCGACAGTCTGAACTCTGTTTTAACTGAGTTTAAGTAGCGTTCTAGAATACCACCCTAAGATTCTCATTAGTAGGTATGGGAAATCGTAGAGCCTTCTTCTTTGCGTGCCGTCTTCTATCGAAGGTTGGTTGGAAGTTGCAGCACTGTTAAGGACTTTCTGGATCCAGGAGATTTTGAGCATCCATCTGTACACCCGTAGAGCCTTAAGTACTAAGTACTGAGTTATACTTCTCTAGTGAGTGTCCTAGGAGCGGTGTCAAAAAAGGCACAACTAGACGCGCAAATCCAGGCTTTGCACCCGATGCAACGTGTCACAGCCCACTGTGCACTAACACTCCGCGCTGTTACTCTGAAACAAACCGTTCTGTTGAAACTCGGGCATTTTAGAATAGGTAAGATTAACATTTGTGGTAGTTGACGCCCCTGGTGTCAGAGTTTTTAGGCCGCCCAATGGCCTTTGACATGTCTTAACGATTGTTATCAATCAACAAAAACCGAGACCAACGGTTTAACGTACATTCTAAAGCACGGAAGTATTGCCATGCCAGTCACCCAACCATGGACTCACCGCGCCCTTCGACTTCGCCAATCGATTAAGAATGGCTAGTCCAACAAGGCTGTAAGTGCTTTTAGAATAGAATCGCAATTCACATCAATGCATAACACAATAATAAGAATATAAGCACCTAAAGAATAAAACCCATCTGCATCTGTCGCATCCATAATAAACTTATAAATATCCAAGAAAATGCGTAGAAAACTTACCAATTACTCACACATCAAGGGATCTCAGAAAAAAAAATCCTAGCAACCTGAAATTTTTAAACAACACAGCCATCCAAAATAACTTTGCCATAATCTCCCTGTAAAGGGGCGAAAGGGAGAGTATCTTATCATAGTCAGCCTTGTTATTTTTTTATTTGCGCTAATACCAAAAAAAAAGAGTTATGATGTTTTTTAAATTTGGAGGTTATACAATAAAATTTGTTTTTACAGAATTGACATCCTGTTGAGCAGTGGGTTACATTCTGTAAAAAGAGTTAGGATGTTTTGTAACACGTTGTATGTGTCGCGGGTATCCTCACAACAAAAACGAGGAAAACCTCTCCATTCCTCATCATTGGCAGCCTCTATTGGTCCATTTTTTAACATAGGCCTCTCCCAAAAATGTCTAGTGTTGGCGGTTTGCTGCCTTTCTCATCCAGTTGTAACCCGTCTGTTCGCGGATGTTATCCGCCCAGCGCCTGGGTGGACGGCCTCGTGGCCTGGTATTTTGCCAGGCCATAAACATAAATAATATTTTATCTTTGCCTCATCTTTATTTTCATTTTGTGAACTACCTAAATACCAAAACGCTTCAGAGTGAGCCCTCGTACTGACAAAATAAACTGCCAAAACAAAAGCGATACTATGTTAGTCCATATGGATAAGTTCGCTTGGATACCCTGCGACATAACGGTGACCAAACACTCTGTTGCACTCTCTATTTTATAGGATACGGGTAGGAATCCACCAGGCTTTTACGGTGTTACGAGTAGTTCCTATAAAAGTTACAAACTATATGCGAGGTTTGAAGTACTCACATTGAACGTCAAATTTAAATTAATACAATCAAAAGTCAAGAAAAGTATATAAATTAAATGACTCTTACTATCTACTCACAAAGTAGCATAATAAGTAGGTATTTACTCTAAAATGCTACTAATGTTCATTATTCTATCCGGGTAGAACTGTCCTAGCACCCAAAATTTAATACGAGAAGCTGTAGGCAGGTATACCCCAGTTTTCTAAAATTAAAACACTTGGGCCCGGTTTCTGAATTGAGAATTTAACTAAGTAAATACTTAACCTATCGTTCTGTCACGCTCTTTTGTGAGAAATCTGCAGAGACAGAAGGATACTTACCCATTTGCTTAGTGAAATTCTCAATTCAGAAATCGGCAGATAGGGATTACAACTCAACTGAGTAATCTAGACCCCAGCTTCAGGGATAAAATAAAATACCTTCAAAAAGTTATCAACACGTTCCGCTAGCGCGAAAAAAATATTCCCAGGGCTTTAAATTTTCACGAAAAATATAGGTAAACAGGGCGCCTTCTATATTAGGAGAACACCCTGGCTACGATAAAAACGGGGTGTTATATAAATTATTCATAAAAATCTTGACTTGCCACTGTAAGTCGCACGTAGAGTTTGCATAGAGCTACACGCGTGTAGAATAGACAATATGTCGTTGCGTCGTAAATGAACGTCAGCCGCCATATTGGAATCTAAAGTAGATGAAAGATTTTTGCCCTTTAAAATTAAAATTATTTTTTCATCATTGGGTGCGAACAGTATGACCGAGCAGCACGCCAAAGCTGCCACGGGAGGCAAATGATAATAATAATAATTAATTGAACGAGCGAGCGAAGCGAGCGAAGTTCTCCGAGTCTACTTGAACAATCCGGCGTTTGTATGTTTTTATGTATGTATGTATGTTTGTATGTATGTATGAATGTTCGTTCGACGATAACTTGAGTAAATTTGGTCGGATCGTTATGAAATTTGGTAGGCGGGTAAATGAAATTAAAATATTTTTTATGTTTGAACATGATCGGTCGAGACAACCAAATCGGTCGAGGGGTTGCCGAGATATAGGGTTGTTAAGTTTATATGGGGTCGCGAGTTCACAGTTCGGGGCGAACCACTAGTAATAATTCATTTATTTCAAATAACAAGATGCTCGATCAGCCTAGTCATAACTAGGTGAACCACTGTACACTACGCATCACGAAAGATGACACCTAACACACCACGTGGTTTGACATGCACAGTAGACCATTTACAGGTCTGCCTCTCATTTACCGCTGTATGAGGTCTGAGCGCGGGAAGGGAACGAATGCGGGAGGCGCGGTCAAGTCTCATCTTTCGTGGCACGTATTGTACCAGTTTGGTACAATACGTGCCAAACATTTTCGTCGAGCGGTTCCGTCTGTTTGTACCCATTATCTCGGTCACCCATTGGATACTTGCAATGAACCTGCGGGTCTATTATGTAAAAAAAACACTCAACCTTTGAGCATCAAAACACTCGAAAATAGCCCTTATTGAAATGAACAATCTTTTATTTGTCATTTAAAAACCGTTATTTTTACGGTGGATATTTTAGACAGTACAGGTGCATGTAATTCCAAACTCAAAAATCAAACGATCATGAATGAACACATAAATTAACGCAACCCATGACCACGACACTGACATAAAATGCCAGACGGCTAGAAAAAAAAAAGACAAAGAGGCCCGATGTCTCGACGGGTAATTGCTTCTGCCCCCTTTTTTCCGGCGTCGACGCCGGCTTTTGTTTCTACGGCCGCCATTATTAATTCAGCGCCTCTATACAAGCTAAGACCCATGTAACGGCTTGTTCGCGCTAACTCCATTTCTGTTGGCCTTGGAATACACTCCCACTAACATTATAAGCACGAAAGTTTGTTAGGATGTATGGATGGATGTTCACTTACATAAAAACTATACTGAACGGATTTGAAGAAACTAAGCCAGTTATGGCCAGCTTACATACCAAAATGATACGGGCTATCATTTCTAAACATAGGTACTTAGGTACTAGGTTTTTCCCCCTTTTATTCGCGCTAACTTAAAGGGGAAAATGAAGGCAACTTTTTATCGAAGTCCACGCGGACGAAGTCGCGGGCAAAAGCTAGTTTAAAATATTTGTATTGCTCGCAGAAAACTGATGATGAGATTCGGATTTGCATAATGATTTTATTGAAGTAGTTCTGCTGAGAGAAATCGTCTGAAAGGGCATGCAATACTTTGAAGTAGAGTAAGAAGAAACATAATAAAATTGCTTGGACTTTTAAATATAAGAGCCTTATTACACTTGTGAATTTCAGGCCAATGAGGATTTTTCTAAACATCAAACATCAAATAGTTAGAATAACTGTCAAAATCAGTCTATTAATCTATGGTTTCCATGTAAACCACAGATTTAATTGCACGATTTAGTATGAATTGCTGTCAAATTTGACACTTGGAGAAATCCCTATTGAAAGCGAAACGAATGCGCGGCGAATTCGCTTCGCTTTCACTCATAGCGTCGACGCTGGGCTTTCGCGGCGAACTCATGGCAAACTTGTGGCGAACTTGTTGCGAATTCACCGCGGATTCGCTTCGCTTACAACTCGCTAGAGTGATAAGGCTCTTATTACAGTATTTTTTAAATGTCGTGTGATATTGTATTCCAGTTTAAATAATTTTGAATTTTGAAATAATAAACTTTCCACTTAAAAATAGATGTCCAAACTGCCTTTGGGAGCTTATTTGCTCGTAGTTTATGCAATTAAAGTAAAACTGTACACTAATGCAATAAGGTTGACATTCGAATATTAGACGTATGGTCGAAATTATGTTTCGTATTGTTCTATTGCTGATATCATTTGTTTCTGTGGGGACAAGTTTTTATTGTGATTTTATACCTAATGCGGATTCTATGGGATTTAGTTCGGTGCACTCTCCTTACATTTCTGTATCGTTTGGATATCGAAGCGTGTTTTTAGGTACGGGGTGGGGTAAGAGCTTCGGTCCGTCAGAGATAAAAAACCTGTTACAACGACGTACGTACGGACGAGCGAGGTGCGTGCGAGGAAGGGAGAGGCATGCATTCGGTCGGTGGCGCTTGTTCGGCAAAAAAAATTCAAAAAACCTTTGGCATAAAAATGTTGTTTATTTCTGTGAGCTCAAAGGTTAATGATCGCTTTTCCGCCAGGCTGAGAAATACACTAAATAGCTCAATAAGATCGTTGGGCAGAAAGGAATAAGCCTCATATTCAAATCACGGAAGACTAGGGTGACACGCACGCCGCAACCCGCGCCTAGACGTTGCCAAACAAGTTATGACCCGTTTATGAACGTTACCATTACCTGCCCCTCTACCCTTGACGCATTTTTCCAATACCGCCGCAATATGGGGCAATTTACAAAATTTAATAATGTACAAATTAAGACGCATTTTGTGTTTTTATTGATTAAAACAGCCTAACATTTGAATGAACATTACAAAGTATTTAAAATCAAAGCATTACTATGAGAATTCAAAGAGAAATTAAGTTTTAAACTTTTTCAATTTGATCGCAATAGCGTCAAGGGTAACCCCCCTGCCCCCTTAGCACGCTGGCCTTTTGTCTACTCTCAACTGTCACCTTAGCCACTGTTAACTGTCAAAGGTGACAGTTGAGAGTAGGCAAAATGGTAGCGTGCTAAGAGGGCTGGGGCCTTATACCTACAGGGTGTTAAAAGACCGCCAACAGACCCGAAAGCCACGCATACTAGACACCAAAACAAAGTACTTTTTCGATAAATTATTGCTGGGAAATGATTTTGGTTTTTTAGGTTATAATTTTGAAAAATATTTTATTACGTAATGGACGTGTAACGCACAGAAGTCATATTGCGCAAGTGTAGGTATAAGTTTATGTTACTTAAGCTTGAAGTGTCGCTGTTTAGCATACATTGCGGGTTGCAGTTTTAACGTCGTTTTTTGTAAGAAATATTCATAATTTTGATATGGCTTCTTGAGAAGGTATGTTAAAAACTAGATACTGTATGCATTTCGGCAAAAAAAAAAAACTCATTATCTCGGAAACCGTTGATTTCCCAGGTATAGTTCCTTGGGCAAAAATGTTCATTATGATAAGGACAATACGTGGTTTCCCGCTTTGTTGGCGGTCTTTTAACACCCTGTACGTAACGTTATGGCGTGTCGATGGCGTCTCAGCAGAAGGCCAAAACCGGGGTTTCTTCGTTTTTCTTCCCTAACCAGAGAACTAATCATCTAGAGTTATAATCAGAATATTTTTTGTGTGCTACAAAAACATTAAAAGGAACGATAGCATTAATAAATCGTAATTGAAGCCGTCAACTGGGAGCCCATTTTGACACCATTGCGTTACAGACTAAGGCCCGGTTTCTGAATTGTGAATTTCACTAAGCACATACTTAAGTATCGTTCTGTCACGCTCTTTTGTGTGAAATCTGCAGAGACAGAACGATACTTAGGCATTTGCTTAGTGAATTTCTCAATTCAGAAATCGGCAGTAAGGCACCTGGGGAGAGATTGTCTTGAATTCAGATCGAAGACAAAAATCTGAAACTCGACGAACAAAAATACCTGAGGCTCTACCACGAGTTACGTCCGGCAAACCTACGGCACCGGAAAAACATGTTTTGCCATTGCGAAACTTGCTTTGCCGTTGCCGTAGGTCTGCCGGACTTAACTTATGGTAGAGCCTCATACTGATAGGCCTAAAGCTCATACAGGGAGAGTATGATTTTTAGGCTCAATGATGTATGGCCTCTATAGCTCTTTTCTTGTACTTACTCTGTGTCTTAGCGCTGAGTATCTCATTACATAGACAAAAGATAAGATAAAGATAAAAAAATGTTAAAAAGCGTTTATTTCCAAAAGAGTATCAAAAATTTATACAGTTTGTCTTGCGAATCCCACACTAGGCGAACCTGAATCGTGGGATCCATTCATTTAGAATTTACATAATGTGTTGGACAATTCCAAGACTTAGGCTAAAAAAAACTAAGGCCTTTGCATCTACGTAATGAGATGATTTATACAGCGTCCAGTGGCATCTTCACTCACACTAGATGGGTGAAGAGACCACTCGGCGCTGCAGTGCCTGGGTCATTGTTTTTTAGATGGAGTAGGCTTGCCCAGCACCTATACCATCCTGACAGCTTAGTCGACCTAGCCCACAGACCTACGGCAGCGGAAAAACAGGTTTTGCCATAATTTAACTTACTTTGTCTAAAGCTCATTATACAGGGTTATGGCCTCTATGGCTCTTTTCTTGTACTTACTCTGTGTCTTAGCGCTGAGTATCTCATTACATAGACAAAAGATAAGATAAAGATAAAAAAAGATAAAAAGCGTTTATTTCCAAAAGAGTACCAAAAATGTATACAGTTGGTCTTGCGAATCCCACAGGCGAACCTGTATCGTGGGATCCATTCATTTAGAATTTACAAAATGTGTTGGACAATTCCAAGACTTAGGCTAAATTGCAAAAATAATAATAAGAGGCAGTTAAATTAGTGTGACAATGCTGTTAGTATTGATCATATATATGATAGTAATCTCTTAGGGTGGTATTTTAGAACTCTACTTAAACTCAGTTCAAACTATAACGCTACTTAAACTCTATTTAAACTCAGTTCAAACTAGAAAGCTCCTTGAACTCTGTTTAAAATCAGTTTAAGTAGAGTTTAGTAGTGTCGACTGTCGATAAAACAGTGCATGTTTTGATTTGAATATCCCTCCCTTCATATCAAAACATGCACTGCTTTATCGACAGTCTGAACTCTGTTTAAACTGAGTTTAAGTAGCGTTCAAGAATACCACCCTTAGAAAGGTCTATTTATAACCCCGTTGAATTAGCAACTCTAACAAACGGATGGTTTCCGGTATCAAGCTCTTGGGTCTGTTTAATCATTATCACTAGAGCCTGATTCTGTTGCATAGTTCCATTTTGAAATAAACTAAAATTATTACTGGCACGGCACATAGGTAAACTCTAATTTTTAAATCGAGTCCACGGAATGACAGTTGCTAGTATGCAACCTGTCAGATAAAGCCTTTGTAGCAACTGTCATTCCGTGGACTCGATTTAAAAATTTGAGTTTAGATTCGATACGCGAATGGCGAGGGACCGAATTGGGAAGGCAAAGTTTTTTGTTCGAAAGTCCGTTATTGGCTTAATCTTATCTTTAGACAATATTGAGAAACTAATTTCAATATTTTTTATTTTGGTTCAGTAGTTTGGATTTCACACCTTTTCAAAGATATGGTTTTATGACCTTCACGCGACGGTCTGCATACTGTTGGCGGTCATAGGAACAAAACATTTTAGCGCATAAAAACAAAACCACTGGACCAAAATAAAAAATATTTAAATTAGTTTCTTAATATTGTCTAAAGATAAGTTTAAGCCAATAACGGACTTTCGAACAAAAAACTTTGCCTACCCAATTCAAAAAGCCTGACTGACTGAGATATGAATGCACAGTCTAAACCACTGATCCTAGAGACATATTTTAAGGGTGTGGTATTTAAGTCAGCGCGGACGAATTCATGGGCAAAAGCTAGTTGTTAGTTGAGAAATAGTCAGTCGGTATTATATTAAAGATTCGAGCTTCCGTTATTCGAGCTTCAGTTCATTCGAGCTTCCGTTATTCGAGCTTCCCTTTTTCGAGCTTCAGTAGCGGATTCGAGGAAAATAAATACCGAACCACTTGTCGCAGTTTGGTGATTGTCTCAGTTCCGTTTGTCGAATTTGCCTTCCGTCGAAATTCCGTTTTTAGTAGTTTCGTGTGTCGCAGTCAAGTTGTAGACTCCCGTTAGGAGTCCGTTAGACATGGTGCGAGGGTGAAAAGACCAGTGGGTTATTAAAAAAAACCAAATTTTAAAATTTAAACTTTCGTAAGCACTGCACATTTTTATATGGCGGACGAACGCCAAGACGAACGCGTCGTCCATCCATCCTCCATGACTAAGACTTCCGGACGAAGTCGAAACATGTCGGCTATTCCGACAAAATAAAAGTAAGTGAAACCGTTAAAGCGATATAAAAATGACAATTCCATGTTCATTGAGTTGAGTGGTCGGTTGGTAACCTAACCTTTTTTGCAACCTTTCTAATAATCCCTAATCGGCTACGCCGCTACGCAATGTACATCGAATTGTCATAGTAAAATTGACATTGTCAGTTTTATGAAATGGCCCACCGTAGTGGGCAGACTTGGGCTGATGATGGTGCGGACTTGATATTGTGTTGATCTTGTAGTCTTTATGCCATCTTGTAGTCTTTATGTCTTTATGAAAAAAAAAACTGGATAACTGGTTTTCTCAAGAACCTAAGTGTAGAAACCATGAACGACCGTATATTTAGAAAAAAAGTAATGTCCATTGCTTAGTCAGATTTGCACTGTATTTTTACAATTAAAAACCTCGAATCACAAACATACAGACACCATAAAATATTTATTAAAACCAAGGTCGTTGCAACATCTTCGTTTTGTTCTGGATTGTTACAAATCACCGAAATAGGTTTCAGAATTAGGCCTTCGCGATCTGATGTGATACGGCATTGTTTATCTAGGAGCCTCTGACCTAGTTATCCCAGTAGCCAAGATGTTGAACATGATACTTGCTATAGACATAGTTTGTACCTACTATGTTGACTTGCGATAAGATGCTAATTATTGCGCAATTGGCGCATGTCCTTTTTTCCTAACTCGCTACAAAGGAGAATGTAGTTTGAACCAAATACCAAAAAATCGTTGAAGAAGAAGGCACGCTATTTGTAGAATTTTACAATTACTACTTTAATCAAGTATTGACCTTAAACCAAACTCTCGAAAGTGGTGGGCTGTTAAATTAGACTTGAAAAATAATTAATGTTCGGTTGCAATTAAAAAAAAAAAAACCTATATGAGCAAAAAAAAAAATATCGATTCAAACTCCGTAATATGTTACTGCGTTCATCATAAGTGTCAGTTTCGTATAAAAAGGGTTACTGTCTGGGGTAACAGACAGTAGCAGGTAACAAGTAGGTATCTCAGAAGAGGAGAAGTGGGTGATAGTACATTACTGCCGCGGTCTTTAATGGGTGCGTTTCTGGCGCGCTTTTGATGGCCGACAGAGCGCAGCGTAGCGCAGCTCAAGGCCTTCACAGCGTGGTCAGCATTGCAGCCCTTGATGGACAAGCTGAAATGAAGGCCGAGACCGAAGGTCGAGGCCTTTATAGCGCGGACAGCAAGGGCTGCAATGATGACCAAGCTTGACGGCCGAGAGCGTAGCTAAGCTAAGCTCGAGGCCATCATAGCGTGGCCAGAAGCGCACTCATTGCAGACCAAGGCTTGTATAGTGCTTTACTCAAACAATACGAGTAATTTAAATAGAACCAGCTTACCTTTTGTCTTAGTTTACTTTCTGTTGATTTTTCATTCCGCAAACTTTTCGTAGATACACTTGTATTTTTCCTTTGACTTTGGTGGCAATAGGTACCTTTAAATATCTTATTTCGCTTCCTTTTTATGTTCGGCGTTGTTAAACACATTGAATCGGAGGATTCGTTGCTTGAAGAGTTCACTTTTATTTACAACAAAAACAGCACGCACAGAAAAAATCACTTCGAACAACGCGCGAAGCGGCGAAAACAATATGGCCGCGCTTTTTTTTTCTATGCAATTTGTAGACTGCCAGCACCCAAACAGCCAAATTCTAAATAAATACTTTTTGTGCCTGACTTTTGAGTTCTATTTTTGAAACAAAACTCGACATTAATGGATTTTCATACAGTTTTTCTGGCCGCATAACACGACATTAATGAAATTCCATACAACTTTTCTGGCGCCTAATCAAAGTAGCCCGCAAGTCCTCCTTTGCTCAAAGAAGGTTGTCGAATTAATGACCACATTAAGAGCTTTTTTGAGTAAATATTATTACGTGTGAGGACCTAAACAGGTAAAGGGACAAGCATACTACATTATTTATGATACTTTAAACCAGTGCTTTTCAACCGGTGGGTCACGACCCCCTGTAGGGTCACCAAGCTATATGTATACCTTAAGGTGTCACGAAGCTGCTTTAGGGGATCACGAAGCTTCTTTAGCTTTTTTGGGGTCGCGATTATGGTCTAAAGGTGTACTTAACTGAAAAAACCCTGGTAAATTTCTGAAACATCTTTATGACTTTGGTTTAATCCAAGTCTTGTAATAATTAAGATCTCAAGTATTGCATCCACAACCTGGATGGATCTAGATTGCATGCAAAATCACAATGACTTAGGTATAAACCCGCGAAAGCCTTCAAGTAATACAACATGAACAAATTTTAATTCAATAATAAATGACATCAGTATTTCACTGATTTCGAGTGATTTGTTGCCGTCCGTTGAGGAGTTCCGTTCTCCATCTCCGAAGTTCTTCATCAGATCCTCACCATTTTTTTTATGGACATACATGTAAAGTATACTTTTTCAAATTAAAAAAAAAACAACAAACTATCAAAATCGGTTTACTCAGAAAAAAGATAAAAAGGTAGAAAATATAAAAAAAATACGGGTTGAATCGAGTACATCCTCTTTTATTTGAAGTCTGTAAAAAAATACAGCCTATATTCAGCCTGCCTAGTGAACGTCCACCCTACAAGAAAGGAGTTCCACGTTCTACATAATAACGTCATAAAGTGTTTCTCGATTATATCTCCCCCATAGGTATATTATGTACAGCGATTTTTCTCAAAATTGAAAATTGTTCATTACTTTTTTGTTTTTTAAAAATATGTTTGTGTCTGCAGGCGCATTCACATAGCTTTGAGTTGTTAAAACAAGTGAAAGTCGATGAAAACAATTTAAAAAAATACTTTTCTCCTGCCACAGCGTTCACATTTCATTAATTTAAAAATCAACGGAACGTCATAGAGCAATAAATATAATCCTATCACCGGGTGCTATATTACATGCCCTGTAAAAAGAGTAAGGATCTTTTGTAACACCTTGTATTCAGCCTGCCTAGTGAACGCCCACCCTACAAGAAGGGAGTTCCACGTTCTACATAATCACGTCATAAAGTGTTTCTTGATTATATCTCCATGTAAAAAAGTAAGACGATAACTCTCTGCGTCACGCTCATAAATATGGTAAAATTCATTGCTAGCGAATTCTGTGAAAACGCGGCGTAATGGTTCAAGAAGTGGGTACAGACGGCTACGTCAGGAAATATATTTATTTCATGACGCAGCCGAATTTAAAAACAAAATAAAAAATGGCTTTCTCTATGACGAATTCTGCTGAACAAAAACCTACAACTCATATTCATATAAATTTATTGTGTATCGTGTAACAGGTTATTTACAGGTGGTAAGTATTTGTAATTAATTATATAAGTGAATTACACGACACCCAGTTAGCGCACTACAATATAACTAGTGGTTCGCCCCGAACTATGAACTCGCGACCCCATATCTCAACAACCCCTCGACCGATTTGGCTCATGTTCGAACTTAAAAATTCTCTTTGCCTCATTTAGCCGCCTACCAAATTTCATGACGATCCGACTAAATTTACTCAAGTTATCGTCGAACGAACATTCATACATACATACATACATACATACATACATACATACATACATACATACATACATACATACATACATACATACATACATACATACATACATACAAACGCCGGATTGTTCCAGTAGACTCGGAGAACTTCGCTCGCTTCGCTCGCTCGTTCAACAAAATTGTCTGATACAATCAGGAGGTAAAGATTATAAAATTGAAATTCTTAAATTACAGTAAATAGACACAACACTCATTTCAAGAAAAAAATACACAACTCTTGTAGGTTGAATTCATCATCGCCATACAACATCATCATAATCAATCCAATCTTGAGTATAGGTCTTTTTCTCTTCGCGCCATCTCTCACGGTCTCATACTTACAACTTACCTATTTATTCTTATTTTTTTACCGAACTCTGTTGGAAATCTCAACGAAGCCCTTTCACATTTAATTTTGTGCAGTCAACTGTACGTCAGACTGCACAGTTTTGTTGTAAAATCGCCCGTAATGCAACCGAGTAAAGTGCTAGCGTATAAAGGTACTACATACTGTTGACTGCCGAGTCGATGTCTTCAAAAGTACAATGGTACGTCTTGTATTAAATCAAATGCAAGAATTGCTGACCACTTTTTACTTTACTCAGAAGCCTTGATGACTAAGACATAGAACTATTGACTGAGAAAATCCACTATTGTAAAAAGATGGCCCATTTTCACAATAAAGAAATGTCATCGGGACCCTAAATTCGCATTATGATTAGGTATTTGAACTCCTAAAGATAGGAATCCTTCTACAGACTCTTCACACAGTGATGCCGCACTTTTCTAAGCAATTTCACGAGAGTTACTTACTTCGCAATCTGGGCTATGGAGAATAGATTGGTTAAAGTCTCATACATACCTGATGAGTCTTGATATAGTGGCGATTGGATAGTCGTTGGGAGAGAAAAGTGTTCCACGATAAAGGATAAAACAAGATAAAGCGCCAACTCTCAAAACGTATCTGGAACATTACCTACCTAAGGCCGTCTTGCACCACTTTCTTAAATGTGGTTTAAACAGCATTTAACTAAAATCTTCATTCAAAAGTCGATTTAAATGGCGACATAAGTGGCACAAGACGGCCTAAGTGCCCAAATTCTCTCTGGGCACTTACTTGCTCGTAGTCATTGCAATTTAGGTAAACCTTTAGGTACACTAATGCCATAAGGTTGACATTCGAATATTAGACGTATGGTCGAAATTATGTTTCGTATTTTTCTATTGCTGCTAGCATTTGTTTCTATGCGGAAAAGTTTTTATTGTGATTTTATACGTAATGCGGATTCTTCGGTTTCTTACAGGCGATATAAAGGTTTAACGGGGAGATAACTTGAGGTGCATTATTTTATCCCCTCTGGATGGATCGAAGGTTACAAATATTGGACTTGTTAAGAGTTTTTATGAGTTTTTTCCGTGCCTCAGAAGACTCGTTAAGCCGTTGGTCCCGGCTGCCAATTAAGTAGAATTAACCTAAGCTGGTTCTTAGTAAGCAATAAATTTAAAATTTTAAGTATTCCGTCATTTTAAACATTTATAATAAGTTGAAAAAATTCACTCGGGACAGGACTTGAACCCGCAACCTCTCGCATACCGTGCAGGCGCTCTACCAATTGAGCTACCGAGTCAAGAAACTGTCGATGCGAATTTCTTCAACTAGTCTCCGTCTACTGGTTGGTGGTCTAGAGATTGCGGGTTCAAGTCCTGTCCCGAGTGATTTTTTTCAACTTATTATAAATGTTTAAATTATTCCCTAGCACGGGTTAGTGCTTTAGAAAAAACAAAAAGTATTCCGTCATTTTCAAAAATAAGCACATCTCAATAACAGCTGAGCCATTCTGGTTTTTCATTCATTCATTCATGTTTGTTAAAACATATTATTATCTAGGAACATTTGCTAGAAAACCTGCTTTCAGATAAAAACAAATGCATCCAAATCGGTTCACCCGTTTAAGAGCTACGGTGCCACAGACAGATACATCCTAATAGCGGTCAAACTTATAACATCCACCCGTATTTTTTGGTCGGGAGGGTTAAAAACAGAGCAACTAGAGCATCTACACTGGAATCAGAATCAGACAATTTTTTAAAAATTTAATATGCCATAAATAAATTATTTACATCGAACGTCAAAATATTATCTAAAGTAAGAAAAAAAATATATAAATCAGACACTTATTACTATCTAATACTAAGTATCTAGCTACTTTTTTTTCTTCAGCTTCATTAGCTCTGATCGGTTTTGGAGAAGAAGCATGGTAAAGAAACTCGAAGGATCGTGTGCTTAAAAAATAATACATTTTGTAATGCAGGTAGGTACTTAAAAAATAACACATTGGTAAGTGTGGTGATCGTGCGCTGAACTGGTTTAGTGCCAGACTTCTTTGTCATTTAGATAATCATATATTCTCTAATAGGCCTTTTGGCACACATTACTACACATCAGGGAGTCTACCGGCTAAGACGACGCCGATTACCATTGGCGAAAATCGAAGTTCAATTTTTGAAAAATGTACGGCCACCCAAGTTCATTTTACTGCCATCCAGTTAATTCGTCATAAATCGAACTTCGATTTTTGCCAATGGTAATCGGCTTCGTTTTAGCCGGTTGACCCCCAGCTACTGTTACACTACAACGCAATCATTCCGCTAACTGGGTCCATCTCC
The DNA here is from genome assembly GCA_949319315.1 of Zelleria hepariella. NCBI lineage: Eukaryota > Metazoa > Arthropoda > Insecta > Lepidoptera > Yponomeutidae > Zelleria > Zelleria hepariella. The sequence continues at coordinate 27,773,991 of OX439382.1, read as the reverse complement.
ATAGGTTTTGCGATGGCACCGATATTAAAGCCGATCATTAGTCATGGATGCTTTTACAGGATTATCCCGTGCGGATTGCGAGCAGGCACCGCCAGCTCAGCGAAATGTAGTGCGACCACAATTTGTCGTTAAAGCGGAGTTTTCCGCGAAGTGAAGTGACGTCGGTGGATTTTGCAGCTAAAGTGATTTGTGGGATGGTCAGTGTTGAAGATTAAAACTATGGATTGGTTTGAGGTGTAGGTATAGTTAAGTAGTCACAAGAACGTATGTTACCTACGAGTATGATGACAAAGTGGTGAGGTAGATACTCGTATACGTGGTAAAAGAGAAATAATGCACGTTTTTACACTACATACTTACAACAAAAGTTTACACTCTGATGTGCTGTCGTGTGTACTTCCACAGCCAAATTCTGAATAAATACTTTTTACGCCTGATTTTTTACTTATTTTTTTGAAAGAGCAATAATGGATTTTCGCAACAAAAAAAGTTCCCTTGACGAAACTTTTATTACCATGTAATAGGGCCTATTTTTGTTCAACCCAAGGGAAATCTTTCGTGAAACGCACTGTACAACTTTACTGGCGCGGTGGCGCCTAATCAAAGTAGCCGGTAAGACCAAATTTGCTCAAAGATGGTTGTCAAAATAATGACAACCACGTAATGACAACATCACGGGCTTTTTTGAGTAAATACAATTTAAGCTACCGAAAAGAAACAACTAAAGCTACCCACAAGCTACCATAGTCCATGGCCACCGCAGCAGCTGATCCGATTTGTAATGGGCTGCAGCGGAAGGGTTCGCGCTCTGATAACAAGCATTGTTTGTTCCGCTTCCCTACAACTGAGTACCTTATCGGCTGTTTCTATTACATAACTCACATAGGGCTCACTCACACGTGGCGGGGTCATGTGTACAGTTGGCCACACGATAGGATACCCCTTTTTGATCGATGGATTGTATGGATCCTAGACTGTGGCCGACCGTACGAGCGAGATAGACTTTAACATCAGGCGAAGTGAGTGTTGATAGGTATACCTTAAGAGGGAGCTAGAGCACCATTTTCCCATACAAACGTAGTTCAGAGCAGGTACCACGAGTGCTTGCTGTCACTGTCACTGAAAGTGATAAGTTGGATAAACAACCTTACTACTATAGTATTAAGATACATGACAGACGTCCGGCAGACGTCCGGCACAGCTTTTTCGCACTCGTGGTAGCTACTCAGGTTTAATTTCTAAATACAGGCTGGATTTTGCTGAAACTTGGTTTATATCAGTAGATGACCAATAAGGAGGTTTGCAAATAGTTTTAATAACAAAAAAAAATTGCCTGAAAGAAATTAAAGCGATCCTTTTTTCGCGCTGAAATAGGGGTTACTTTCAGCTGTTATTTACTTACGTACATTTGTGAATTTGAAGTAGCAGGCGGCTTAGTTGGCTCCTCACGTATTCACTTGTCTTTCCTGTGGGCTAGGCCAACTAAGCTGTCAGGATGGTATAGGTGCTGGGCAAGCCTACTCCATCTAAAACAATGTCCCAGGCACTGCAGTGCCGAGTGGTCTCTTCACCCATCTAGTGTGCGTGAAGGTGCCACTGGACGCTGTATAAAATTAAATCATCTCATTACGTAGATGCAAAAAGGCCTAAGTTTATTTACTTACATTATTACACTGTCTATTGGAGTCTTGGGAACATCAAAGGCCTTAGTTTTTGAGAAAAAAAAAAGACTTTTGAAATAGCTAATAAAATGTAGAAATGGCAGCTGAACTACGAAAAAATTTGGGAAAATTGATCTATTCCATTAAAATTACAACTACATTCTCGCGAAAGGACACGAACACTCGTAGACTCATACAGCCGCATTGCCTCTCACTTTTCCCGCGCCCCGTCTCACTCTGGGAAATCGCTTTTGAAATTGCTATAGAAAACAGTGTTTCACGCGCTTGGCCATCGCCGAGCTCCCACGCTGGTACAGGGAACTCTTAATACCTTTAACGCAACAACCACCAATACTGTACAATACAATACTGTCCTAACTCTCTTTTCCTCTCTGTGAAGGCTTGTGCCCAGGTAATGGGACGTGCTATGGGCTATATTTTACTTTTTACAATAGGGTCACCGCGGTGTGCAAGCGCCTTAGCCCACCGCAATGTAACTACTGTGGGATTAGCCACAATATTGAAACAGTGCAGTATAGTAACTCGGCAATACTCACAACACAGGTTTTTTGCCTACAGTGAGTGCTGAAATTAACTAGTGGTTCGCCCCGAACTCTGAACTCGCGACCCCATATCTCAGCAACCCCTCGACCGATTTGGCTCATGTTCAAACTTAAAAATTATCTTTTCCTCATTTACCCGCTTACAAAATTTCATGAAGGTCCGACTAAATTTACTCAAGTTATCGTCGAACGAACATTCATACTTACAAACTTACATACAAACATAAATAAATACATACATACACACGCTGGATTGTTCAAGTAGACTCGAAAGAACTTCGCTTGCTTCGCTCGCTAGTTAAATAAATTTCAAATTTGTAAAAAAAAAAAAACAAATCAATAAATGGTTTACCCCGCGATATGCTTTACAACTCCATATTTCGGCAACTCCTCGGCCGTTTTGGCTCATGTTCGAACTTAAAAAATACTTCATGACGGTTCCATCAAACGAACAAACTCGAGTAAAAAAAAAAAGTTGTCTGACTAAAAAAACTATGAATCTACGTAATGAAATGATTTATCCAGTCCAGTGGCACCTTCACTCACATTAGGTGGCTGAAGTGACCACTACACATACATACAAATGCCGGTTGTTCAAGTTTTGTATTTTGTTCTATGCGTACACAGAAAAAGTATAAAGTACCTAAACTACTGTATTTTCCTATATTACGGCTTAGCGTCAGAAAAACAGGAAAACCTGCGACAATTCCACCCGTAATGGTTGGTTACGATAGGAAAATTACATTATGCCTCGTAGAGGAATAATAGTCTTCCGAAATCAAATCCAATTTAGATGAAACAGATAACGAGCGACTGCAGTGGTGGTCAACCTGGCAAATAATGTTTGGTTTTCGACCTACCTTAGATTAATAAAGGCCTTTGCATCTACGAGATAATTATTTTATACAGGGTCCAGGGGTACCTTCACTGACAATAGATGGGTGAAGGGATCACTCGACGCTGCAGAGCCTGGAACATTGTTTTAGATGGAGTAGGCTTGCCCAGCACATATACCATCCTGGCAGCTTAGTCGGCCTAGCCCACAGGAAAGACGAGTCAATACGTGTGGAGCCAACTAAGCCGCGGGTTTCCTCAGGATGTTGTTCCTTCACCGTTAGCGAGTGGTTTTGCTACTTCAAATTCACAAATGTAAGTAATTCAAATGAAACAAAGTCATAGTCTGGTACATGCCAGCACCGGGAATCGAACCTGGGTCTCTCACTTTAGAGTCCAATGTTCTTACCACTAGCCACCACCTTAAATTATAACATCATAAACTCACGTCAAGATTGGGTTTTAGGCCATAGCTATGGGTTTATAACTATTATCCATCTCACTCTATGTAGATCAAGAACTAGTGACAGAGTTTTTGTGTGCTAGTTGCCAGTACCATAAAAAAATATAACATCTTAATTCGAAATCTGGTATGACTCGTCACTTGTGACATAAATCGCCCGAGCGGAGTCCGTTGTAGATTAATGACGCGCCCAGAATATGCGAGTGGGAACAGACTGGAGACGGAGCCGGGAAGTTAAGCGTTTAGCTGTAACAACGTGGCGGTTCATAAATTATCTGATCTGGGGCTTAATTGTCTAAGGATGGCATTAAGGCTGGAAGATAGCAGCGTCGTGGAAAAATCATTTTCACAGCTTTTGAAAATTTTGAATTTCCCGCCTCGTTGCTATCGTCCACCCTTAATAGTCGTCGACTAAAGATTGAACTCAAGTAGGTGATCTCAGAAAAGTCATTTGACTTGCAATGCTTGGCTAATTTCAATGTTAGTCTCAAGATAGTGTCTATTAATATGCTGACAGCTACTCAAGTTTGACATTAGCCAAGGCTTGACATAAGCTTCTGACTTTTCTGAGTTCATCTAATTGAGATCGAGCTCAAGTAGGTCATCTCAGACGACAATTAATACCACCTTTACTTTTGTATCTATCGCGATCCCTTTCAATGGTATCGGGATCATGATCGTGATAGTTTAAAATCACAATCGCTAACAGAACGAATGAGTCAAAACGCCATACAAATTGAATGATATTGAGTGAACGATTTTGCTATTTTCTTCACTCAATATCCTTCAAAATCGAGTCACAATCCCTATCCCTATCTCATTATTGCTCTCAATGACAGTTTGTGTCAAAATGTGTGAAGTTCGTCAGCACCCTTCAAACGTCAAATTCAAAGGAATCGCGATATATTCAAAAGTTAGACAATTAAGCCCCTGGGTTGAAAAACATTTCCAAGATATTGGCAAGCTTTATTTCAGGTCATTATAAGAAGAAATTTGAGGAAGAAAGATCTGTACAAGTTCCAATATGAAAAACGGGAAATCGTAGACTGTAATCGGTGATTCTAGACAACTTACCTCCGATTTCTCATTCAATAATGACTGTTAACACACACACAAAAAGCAACTGACAGCCGTGATCAGTGGATTAACAGCCTGTTAGTGTACGAAAAATCGAGGGTTAGTCTGACACTCTGTCGATAGGGGTGATAAAATATTATGGTCACATCATTTGAAATGTTCTTCTCTCTTCTCTTTTCTTCAGCCTGTCACCACCCAATGCGAAGTGGTAGGCCTCTTTCATTGCATTCCATTCATTTCGGTCTTGGGCTTTTCTCATCCAGTATTTTCCTGCCACTTTGACCAAGTCGTCAGTCCATGGTTGCCATGGGTCCATGTCATTGGTTGCCTGCCCACATTTCTACGCTCTTTTCTGGGACTCCATTCCAATTAGTTTTTTACCCCATCTGTGGTCTTGTCTGCGAGATTATGTGGCCTACTCACCTTGGCTATGTCAGTCAATTTCGTTCTTTCCCGGATTTCTGGATTTCTAATTCGATCTCTAAATCGATGATGACTATGACATTGTACGTGGAATTTAATAACGATTTCCTTTTTGCGCAGATTTTGTTCTCAAAATAATAACTGTATGTGTTCTTGCTAAACGAAACAGTTAAAACAATTCCTTTAATGTTTTTCCATTGGTCCGTAGGCGAGTTTACGTACGTAAACTTATTGAAAGCAACCATACTATGTACCGGACTACAAATATCACCCTCTTATTTCGAAAAAGAGACCTTAACGCCGTACAAAACAGCTGAAGTCAGAGGCCGGTTTACACTGGTTCTCCGTATTAAGTAAGATTTACCGCATACCACAGAACTCTTTTACCACTGGATAAACTTTCGAAATAGAAAAAAATATACAGTGAGTTACAAAAAGGTCCTTGGGGGTCCTTGAGTTTATCGATACAATAAAATTTTACTATAAGGCCAACTACGAAAACAAACAAAAAACAGCTGTGCATACAATATAGGTATCGAATTTTAGTATGGAACAGCTGATATTTTTTTGAGTTTTCCAGCTGTTTAGTCAAGTATACCAAACAACTAGTATGTGACAGTCTGGCACACCGATTACAGTCATGACTCTGACAGTGAGAACGGGCCCTTTGGAACTATATTGACAATGCATCATTCGGTCACATCTTTAGTTTTGACAGATACTTATTTTTATCTTGCCGATGCTCTTGGTCCTGTAGACCATAAACGAATATATGGGATAGTTTCCAAAGAAGGATGCATTAGTCTCCATTTTACGCATTGGTTGCACACCTTGTAAACCCCTATCTTATCATTAGTTAGCTAATCCAGTAGTATAGAAGTCAGTGCCGCGGACGCACGGTGGCCGTTATCCGTTTTGTGCAACTTTTATAACTAAGCTTATAACAGGGATCGTCCATCCAATAGTGTCCGACCCACTTAATCCTTTGGAGACGACACCAGTTTAAATCGCTGTCATTTATATGGTTTTTGTGGGATTACTGCAGATGCTTTGATAGAGCATAGATATTTGATCATCTCAATGTGGTAAGTTCGAGTTTTGGAGAGGATAGTTTTAGTTTTTGCATTCACTTCTTACTATTGGACATTTTATTCGACAAAAAAAATACTTTATGAGTATAAGCACAAGAACTTAATTTAAATAGCAATTTAATAATTTGTAAAATACCTACATTTTGTTTTTTAGGTCAGAAACACTTAGTTTTTTTTATTTATTCCTTTGCGTGACTTAATTATATAAAGCAAAGCTTTTAGAAATACCAGTTGCAAACAATCCCAACGTTTATATGTGACTCTATAAAGATGTCAAATGAGTCATATTACATTACTAACTTTCCTGTTTTAAGTTACTACCTGAACGTTAAAACTTTCAGCTTCAAATCGATGTACTGTCAGCAACACGCTAGGATACCCCATAGATCTTATCGCGTGCGGTATAAGTGCGTCATTCGTGTCACTAACTGTACCTACGAAAGAGATATAAAAATAGAGCAAACAAAGTGGAAGTAGGTAACTAAAGTTTATGTTTCGCCGTTAAATTGAAAGGTATTATATTTTTATTTCAAACCATAGTAACTAGGTCATGGAATATTTTCCAATAGCAATGTGGGTATTTGTTTCTATGTTTATTCTTCTAAGTGTCACCATATCGTGAGCCATGGAGCGAGCAATGATCGGTATTTAGCTCTTGGACCATATACCGAACGTTGTAAAAAGAAGCCGCACAAAAGTGGCAGCTAGAAAATCTGCTTTCTAATAATGAAAACCTAATTAATTACTACCTACGGTGCCACATATAGACACAGAAACCGACACCCTGACACGCAGACAGACACACACACTAGCGGTCAAACTTATAACCCCTCTCTTTTTGGGTCGGGAGTTAACAAAGACCATTGCTTTCAATAAGAACAATTTTCCAGCCAAAACCACTTTTTTGACAATGAGCCGTTTTCACGGCTGTCAAATTTCGCTTTTTCTTAAGAGAACATTAATCTGTGTAAGCGTTTGACAGCCACTTCCCAGTTCTTGGTCTAGGTCTAGGTCATAGACTAGGTCAAGCCTATGAGAGCCATCTACCAAGGGCTTTGAATTCAGCTTTTAACTTTACTGTCAGTTGAAAACGGGCCATTGAATTAATTTGTCAAAAAAGTAATGGTCATAGCCATAATCATTTGTGGAGCCAATCGATTTGCCGGGTTGCTAAAAACGGGGTTTAAATCACGCTTTCAGTCTTATTTTTCCTTTCACGTGCGTACCTATATTTTCCACCTCTGTCACACGGCCAACCATTAACAGGACCAACGTATCGCAACAATTTATTGGCCAGACCACAAATTCCGCTTTAACCTAATCCTGAAGGGAAATGGTAACACATTTCCTTTTGCCATTGCATCTGTTGTACAGCGGACGCGGGCGTGGATTTATATACAGATTCAGAAAACTGTTTGCCCCGCAATGGACAGCTGGAGGAGAAAAAAAACCGCAGAAGGACTTCAGCTGGCGCAGAATGAGCGGCCATGGGACCAAACACCTAGGAAAACACACCGATGGCATATGGCTGAATTCCATTGCGGAATGGCGACTTCGAGAGGGGAAGAGATCGGTTGGCAGATCACCAGCCAGACGGTCCGACGACATAGCCCAAGTAGCCCGAAAACTGTGGTTGCGTCTGGCACAGGATCGTGAGAGGTGGCGTGAGCATGAAGAGGCCTTTACTCAGCAGTGGGTGCTAACAGGCTGATGATGATGATGATGATGATGATGATGATTATGATGATACCTCCTTCTACAATAATACAAGGTGTTACAAAAGATGCTAACTCTTTTTACAGGGTCATGCGTACCTAATGATAGGGACCACAACCAAAATATTTTTTTAGCTCTATGACGTTCCGTTGATTTTTAAATAATTAAAATGTAAGCGCTGTGACGGGAGAAAAGTATTTTTAAAATACTGTTTCCATAGACTTTCACTATGTTTTAACAGCCTGAAATATAGCTAAAATATAGCTAAGCAAACAACCATATTTTTTAATTGGAGCTAAATCCAAAAACAAAAAAGTTTTGAAAATTTTACAATTTTGAGGTTATAAAAAAAAAGTTGTGTTTTTCAACTTTTTTTGCAGATTTGTCATTATGTTGACCAGTAGGTTACACCCTGTAAAAAGAGTTAGTATCTTTTGTAACACATTTTTATAAATAGGAAACAAGTTTGTAAGTATGTATGTATGTATGTATGTAGGGGTAATCTCCAAAACTACTCATCCGAATTTAAAAAATCTGTCACTAATGGGAAGCTACGTTATCGCTGAGTGCTATAGGCTATTTTTTATTGTGATAACGGGAAAAAAAACTAAGTCTGCGCGGACGAAAGACCAAAGCTTAAGAGACCCCTTCAGGACCGTGGGAACTCGGCGATGGACAAGCGCGTGAAACACTGTTTTCTATAGCTGTTTCACCCAGAGCCAGACGGGGCGCGGGAAAAGTGAGAAGCAATGCGGCTGTATGAGTCTACGTGTGTTCGTGTCCTTTCGCGAGTATTTAGTTGTAATTATTACGTAATAGATCTATTTTCCCAATTTTTTTCGTAGTTCCGTTGCCATTTCTACGTTTTATTAGCTATTTCAAAAATCTTTTTTTTTTCCGATAAGTACAATACATTATTGATGTTCCCAAGGTAGTTCGACTCCAATAGACAATGTAATAATGTAAGTAAATAACAGCTGAAAGTAACATCTTTTTTGGCGCGAAAAACGCATCGCTCTAATTTCTTTCAGGCTATTTTTTTTTGTATAAAAACTATTTGCAAACCTCCGTATTGGTCATCTACTGATATAGACTAAGTTTCAGAAAAATCCAGCCTGTAGTTTAGAAATTAAACTGGAACTACGTTTGTATGGGAAAACGCTGCTTCAGGGCGTTCTTAAGCGAATCTTCCGACTAAAGTTGATCTGCATCTGGTTAGCCAAGAGAATGGTCTGTAGACTAGGGTAGTCACAGAGTAGTGGAATAGAATGAGTCGACGGTCAGTGGCTAGATATAAATTATGATGGGTCGATGATATTGCGGGAAGACGATGGACAAAATTAACTTTTGTGGCGTGAAAAAGAAGAGTCATATGCCCAGCAGTGTGCTCAACATATATATGTCTGTGCCGCTCTATTTTCGTTTCGATGATCATTTGTAGCTGCAAAGTCAACAAAGTCATAGGTCATGCCAGCACCGGGAATCGATGGCAAAACCACTCGCTAACGGCGAAGGAAAACATCGTGAGGAAACCCGCGGCTTAGTTGGCTCCACACGTATTGACTTGTCTTTCCTGTGGGCTAGGTCGACTAAGCTGTCCAGATGGTTCAGGTGCTGGGCAAGCCTACTCCATCTAAAACAATGTCCCAGGCACTGCAGCGCCGAGTGGTATCTTCGTCCATCTGGTGTGAGTGAAGATACCACTGGGACGCTGTATCCATCCAGTATATACATCTCAATCCGGTTCTCATTCGGTGTAAAATCCGAGCAGCTTGGACTTTGGTCTATGTTGGTTTTCTGAAGAAACCATAATGTATGCAATGTAAATACACCGAGCCAAAGCCAACACTAGAGGGACAGTGTATTTTTGTTTGCTCTTCCTTGTTTCGCAGGGGAAGTTATGATTAACAAACCCACATATTTGATTTAGCAGTGCCACACGCATATAAATCGCATGCTGCGCCCCTTTTCGCAAAAAAAAAACACTCAGTATAGTTTCCCACTATCGAAGAGGTAGGTTCGACATTAACTGTCGAAAATAATTGGACCTGGAGTTATGCAGAAAACATACACCTCGCATTTTTTCCAAAAATGAGTTATGAATGCAGCCATACTAATTTTAACATGGCGAATTTTTTGCAAAGACAGCCATGTCGATATCTCACTTAACGGCGGAGATACAAGTTGCAAAATCACGCCAAAGACAGCCATTCGCACTAACAAATTATGTAAAAAACCGCCATCATGGTGTAAAATGCAGCCAATTCCGACATCATGCGAAAAACCTATTTTGCAGAACTCAGCCATCGTACATGGTTGGAAGTTCTTGTTTCTTGCGAAATTAATTATATGTTTACAATTATATTTGGCTGTTTTCGGGAAAAAAAAATCCTATACAATTAATTTTTCTGTCAAATATTATACAAAATTAAATTTAAAAAACGTGGCTTCGCTGGTAACACTGTTATGTTTCTGAATGATTTGCTGCTTTCCGTTGAGGAGTTCCGTTCTGCATCTCCGAAGTTCTTCATCAGATTTTCACCATTTTTTTACCACACCACATGGGAGCATACCTTTTCAAACAAAAAAAAAAAGGCCTTTGCATCTACGTAATGAGATGGTTTATGCAGCGTCCAGTGGCGTCTTCACTCACACTAGATGGGTGAAGAGACCACTCGGCGCTGCAGTGCCTGGGACATTGTTTTAGATGGATTAGGATTGCCTAGTACCTATAGCGTCCTGACAGCTTAGTTTTGCTTTTGTTTCAAACAAAACAAATGATCAAAATCGGTTCGCGTAGAATGCTAATTTGAGTATTTTTAATTTAGAAGTTATATCTCTAGCAACTAAAGTAAACGCTGAGAGTTGAATAACATTTTTAACTGCACAACGTACTCCTCCTTACTTCTATTAACAAACTGACGCCTCGCAAGATATGAAAGTGTTAACTTTTCTACTATTACTGTACAACTCCTACTTCCATTTTGCCACTCCAAACGCAACCCTACTAGATTGTAACACAAACCACCAAACGGACAAACGGCTGTACGAATGACTTGGCGTCTTGCAAAGTCTTGTTCTCTCTTGCAAACTTGCTTTTTCAGGCCGAACAACTTATTTTCCACCCTAAGCCTTGTTGTTAGGGGTTAGTAAAGCAAACTAGAGCGATAAAGAACAACATTGTCTGTCTTCTAGTTCACAATGTGTTGCAGTTGGATAGCGGTTTCCAAACTTTTTTGGTGACCCTTTTGGAAAGCATAATACCTCTATTTGACGGAGTCCTAAATATAAAAAAAAACTGTGGTCCAGACATCTAAGACTCCGCCGTCCGTCTGTCTGTACGTCTGTCTGTCACCAGGCTGTATCTATCTCATGAACCGTTATAGTTAGACAATTGAAATTTTCACAGAATCAGATGTTGTATTTCTGTTGCCGCTATAACAACAAGAGTACTGAAAAACAGAATAAAACTAGTGGTTCGCCCCGAACTATGAACTCGCGACCCCATATAAACCTAATAATAATAATAACCCCCGTGTGGTTCCCGGTAGGTACAGAATTGGACCAACCCCTACAGTCTTTGCTCTTGATTTTCCACTCGTTTTTCAAGATTTTCAGATTTTTCTTCTAGCATTTTTAGTTTTTCTCCAAACATTCTTTGAATGTTTTCTGTAACTTGTTCGCCGCTTTTTCTTATTTCAAGTTTTTGTGCCTCTAGATCATTTTGGATTTTTTTTAGTTTATCTAGTATTTCTTCCATTTTAAGTTTTGTATAGGACTCTCTTGTAGTTTTGAAGTAAAGCGACCTCTATTGTTGAGCATAAGGGCTTATAATTTTGAACACTAGATGGCTCTGATAAAAAATGTTTTGTCACGCCCTCTGTTAGGAAGTAGAATAACAATATTTTTTTCAATAGATGGCGCTGTTTTGTATTTTCTAATCTGGTGTACGAGTATTTTGGACCTTAGCAATTAGCATTTTTTATTTTATTTATTGGATTAAAATAGTGTTCTTGTTACGGATTTATACTTACGTAAAAGTTTATTTTTATTGTTTCCACAGAGTTTTACGTCCGATATCCACAATATTGTTTCCAAACAGAATTTGTATTTATAGTTCACTTTTGTTAGTTTTTATCACTGCTTTCACTGTTTACTGATTAGATTTACGTTTTTATCACTTTTAAAATCACTTTTTAGCACTATTTTATTGTTACTGAGAGGCAGCAGTGGCGCCCTCTCTCATCCCATATAAACTTAACAACCCTATATCTCGGCAACCCCTCGACCGATTTGGCTCATGTTCGAACTTAAAAATTCTTTTAATTTCATTTACCTGCTTACCAAATTTCATGACAATCCGACAAAAATTACTCAAGTTATCGTCGAACGAACATTCATACATACAAACATACAAACATACAAACATACAAACATACAAACATACATACATACATACATACAAACGCCGGATTGTTCCAGTAGACTCGGAGAACTTCGCTCGCTTCGCTCGCTCGTTCAATAAGGGGATTACATGTTTTTTTTTTGCCGTTTTTATAGATAATTGTACGGAACCTTTCGTGCGCAAGTCCGACTCGCACTTGGCCAGTTTTTTTTCTTATTATTACAAGCCTCTCTCTCGCGGTGCCCCAACAGAGGCTTTGCGGAGGCCTAGGACTCCGCGGAGCACACTTTGAGAATGGCTGCAGTAGGAGGTTGCAGGGCGAGCTGACAGATGGCAAAGGAAAATGGTTGGAAATATGTAGCACGTTTTTGCGGAGAAGCTCTTATGAGCTCTTGAACGAGATCTGAGGATTTATATATTTCATTCACAGATAGGGATGGTTTAATCTGTGGGATTGTTTTGTCTAACAATGTGTATGAAATAACTTTTTCATCTCCCATGCTCGGAAAGTTTGCTGTTACTAGCAACTTACAACCGTGTAAAATCCGAATTTAACCAATATGCATTTTTGTGCAGTGTAGAAAAATAAAAAAAACACTGGCCGTTTCATTAGATGCCATATAAGTTCATAAAAGCTTCAGAAAGAAGAGCCTCGTTTAGACGCGACTCTCCACGAACGTGCCCATTTTCTATACAAAACTGTGAATGCAAATGAGGCATAGGCATCTAAAGTCATGGAATAGAACATTCAGAAACGCGTTTTCTTCTTACAGTCTTTTTAAATATTTTGTACATTATATTTAATTTCAATAACAGTAAATTAAAAAAATGCTTCGCATCTTTTTTATCAAACAGATAGGTAGTTATGGGTTGGTTTGTTAAATACATTTACTTTTTATCTATTTTGTAAAACAGAAGTGCGCATTTTTAAAATTTACTGTTATTAAAAATAAATATAGTGTACAAAATATTAAAAAGACTGTAAGAAGAAACCGCGTTTATGAATGTTCTATTCCGTGACTTTAGATGTCTATGCCTCATTTGCATTCACAGTTTTGTATAGAAAATGGGCACTTTCGTGGAGAATGCAATATTATTTGCGTTTCGTGCTTCTGAATACCTCGCTACGCTCAGGTTTATTTTTTTGAACCACTCGCTACGCTCGTGGCTCAATTTTAGAAACCTTCGCTAGCTCGGTATTCAATACAAGCACTCGCCGCAAACAATAATTTTGCATTCTTGCATAACAAATAACTATTAGTTACATTATTTTTGTGTCTGGATAAATAAACTTCAGGAAATTATTAATAAAACGAATGGTTTTAATACCAACGAAGCTGAAAACTTTAGTGCGGCAGCCGTAACTACAATAAAATATGCTTATAAAAGGAACTTATTTGACTCACCTGTTTTGCCTGTAAGTAGTTGCCTATAGAGTTTTTCCCGCTTGGCTAACAAAGTCATTATCTCGCTTCTGTGAGATGAAAAGTATTGTGTTTCGCACGAATGCAATATTATTTGCGTTTCGTGCTTCTGAATACCTTGCTACGCTCAGGTTTCTTTTTTTGAACCACTCGCTACGCTCGTGGCTCAATTTTAGAAACCTTCGCTAGCTCGGTATTCAATACAAGCACTCGCCGCAAACAATAATTTTGCATTCTTGCATAAAAATAACTATTTCATCTCCCATGGTTGGAAAGTTTGCTGTTACTAGCAACTTACAACCGTGTAAAATCCGAATTTAACCAATATGCATTTTTGCGCACTTCAAAATTTGAACGCCCTTTTTCTGGACGTCCCATGGTGTAGAAAAATAAAAAAAACACTGGCCGTTTCATTAGATGCCATATAAGTTCATAAAAGCTTCAGAAAGAAGAGCCTTGTTTAGACGCGACTCTCCACGAACGTGCCCATTTTCTATACAAAACTGTGAATGCAAATGAGGCATAGGCATCTAAAGTCACGGAATAGAACATTCAGAAACGCGTTTTCTTCTTACAGTCTTTTAAATATTTTGTACATTATATTTAATTTCAATAGCAGTAAATTATATCAAACAGATAGGTAGTTATGGGTTGGTTTGTTAAATACTTACATTTTTCAACAATATACCTAATTGAATTTATTTTTTATCTCTAGGAATTTTAAAATATGGTACCTAATACTTCAGAATGCACCCGGAAAAAAAAAATTTTTTTGTTTACATTATTTTTGTGTCTGGATAAATAAACTTCAGGAAATTACTAATAAAACGAATGGTTTTAATAAAAACGAAGCTGAAAACTTTAGTGCTGTAGCCGTAACTACAGTAAAATATGCTTTTAAAAGGAACTTATTTGACGCACCTGTTTTGCCTGTAAGAAGTTGTCTATACTTTTCATCTCACAGAAGCGAGGAAATGCTTTTGTTAGCCATGCGGGAAAAACTGTATAGAACTCCTTCAACTTGTAGCGTTGCCTAGCGACGGGTTGTTGATTTTATGACACTTCAAGAAGACACGATTTGTAATCACAACCCGTTGCTAGGCAACGCCACATACTCCTTCGTGAAGAAGCAAAGAAAAAGGAAACTCATTTCACTAACCTCTATGTAGGTACCTATGTCTAATGTCTATTGTTTGTCACGCACGGCTATCAAAATCATTTCCTCGCTTCTGTGAAATGAAAAGTTTTGTGTTTCGCACGAATGCAATATTATTTACGTTTCGAGCTTCTGAATACCTCGCTACGCTCAGGTTTCTTTTTTTAACCACTCGCTACGCTCGTGGCTTAATTTTAGAAACCTTCGCTAGCTCGGTATTCAATACAAGCACTCGCCGCAAACAATAATTTTGCATTCGTGCATAACAAATAACTATTGTTATTGTGCTTCAAAGCGATGAAAGAAATATATACTTAAAATATCCGCCTTATTTATATATTTTTTAAAGTTCAGCTGTAATTTGTTAACTAAAGAAGAAACGTCTACTTATTAATACACTAGCTTGAGCTTGACATTAGCCAACGTCTCAAGTCAGTGATTTTGTGTTCTGAGATCACCTACTTGAGCTCGAGCTTGAGCTGACGACTATTAATGCCACCCTTAATATGTTTTCTCTAAACATACATAATATATGTATTATTTTTTCTGTTTGTGTGTTTTTATGTAACACCAGGATTAGTCTAGATATAAAGTCAACCTTTTTTGAATTTTGATTATAAATATGAAAAACCTAAACATGTTTCAGCCAGCCTTTTAGTCCGACCCAAAAAAATAATCACGTAACAAAACAATATTCACAAAATTAGAACGACGCAAAAGGACCCAACATTATTAAATCTCAAGAGCTGTTTCACATACGTCGAATAATAAAGAATAATATGGAATACTGAGCTGTAATTTATTTTTTCAGACGTTGCTCTTGGTACCTTATTACTTTGACACTTCACAGGACCTTTCTGTAACACCCTGCATAGCTACTAAATTGAAAATTTAAAAAAACCCCAACTTTTTAAATAATTTAGTTTATTTCATAAACGGCTGAACCGATTTTGATAAAATATCGCTAGAAAATCTGCTCTCAAATAAAGAAAACCACATCGAAATCTGTTCAGCCGTTTAAGAGCTACGGTACCACAGACGCACACACACACCCTCATTGATCAAACTTACACCCCCCTTTTTGGGTTGGGGGTTAATAAAATAGATAGACACGCTGTGATGTGCATAGGCAAAGGCCCAACCACAACGCATAGAGTGAAATGGTAATGCAATACGTTTTCCACTCTAATTGTATTAATTTATAATCCGATAACAGTATGACCGTCGGTAAAATAGAGCTATTACCCAAAAGTATGTCATATTCTAGTCATGACATACAGAAATTAACTTGAATTTGTTTTTTTTTTAACTGCAAAAGAAGCGATCTTTTATAGAACACATTGTATGAGCTAACCATTAACTAACAGCTGGCTATTATCTACAATAATTATTATGATTGGTCTCTCCTACAAGCTTTGAAAGCTGTGAAGGTATGGTATCATGCTCGTTGAAGTGACAGTGGTTTTTTATCATAATTATCTCCCAAAGATGCAACAAAAGGGGGATAAAAGATCGCAACACAATCTCCACTCGCCTATCTCTACCGATTCAAAAAAAGAAACGGCCGATTACGCGGCTTAATTAACACGCACGTAATTTTGCACTCTGCTTCTATATGGCACACGTACTATATTCCATTGGGGGGTCATATATTTCGGTTGGACAAACCGCTGTCATGGCGTCACCCAATGGACGAATAAATCTTGTGTTAGCACCCATTTAACGCTCCCGTCTAAACATTTGTTTCTGTTGCCTTTGGAGGCTGTTGACCGGGAGGTACGGTTGGTATTAGTACAGATGTTTTATCTCACGAAAGCGAATAAGCCATACTTGTGTGTGTAAATATACATGCACATCGCTCGGTTTCGGCCGAGTCAATACGCGCGTCTATACGCATTACAACAGCTACAAGTACCTATGGCTCATCGGCTTTCGTGGGATATAAAGTAATTGATCTACATACTTTTCGCTCTTTTGGATTATTTGCTGTGTTTCCTATGTAAGTACCTTTGAAACACATAGCTGGAGAGCTGGTGATCATTCGACTTATTTTATCGTACAAGGCTGGGAGTTGTTAGGCTGATAGAGTAGACTTCGCTGAGTGTGGGAAAAATTATTATTTTATGGGAAAAGTTATCGTCGAACAAACATTCATGCATGCCAAATCTTAAGTCGGCTAATGTCAATCTCAAGCTCGAGCTAGGGTCTATTAATATGCTGACAGCTACTAAAGCTCGATTGATCTTGTTTTCTGATCACCTTCTTAACTTGAGATTGAGCTAACCACTTTTTTAATGCCACCCTAAGGGTGGTATTCTATAACGATACTTAAACTCAGTTTAAACAGAGTTCAGACTGTCGATAAAACAGTGCATGTTTTGATATGAAGGGAGGGATATTCAAATCAAAACATGCACTGTTTTATCGACAGTCGATTCTACTAAACTCTACTTAAACTGAGTTTAAACGGAGTTCAAGGAGCGTTCTAGTTTGAACTGAGTTTAAACAGAGTTTAAGTAGCGTTCTAGTTTGAACAGAGTTTAAGTAGCGTTCTAGTTTGAACTGAGTTTAAGTAGCGTTCTAGAATACCACCCTAAGGCCCGTAATATCAATCACAGTTTAAACTCAGACCATAGATTAAACCTCGCATTTTGTATGAAAATTAATCGACTGATAGGGTTTAAACTAGCTTTGTTGGTTTAAACTGTGATTAATATTACGGCCTCCCCTTTTTTCTTCCACTCCTCTCAATCCTCGGGAAAGGGGAGGCCTTTGCCCAGCAGTGGGACACTATGGAAGCTACATAAAAAAAAAATACGGGCATAAGTCTTTTTACCTCAGCAGAACTGTACCGCCTCTATATGACAATAACGCTCCGGAATTCCGATATTCAGGCTCACTCGTTATTAAACCGGTGTGTTTTCATCTCGGTCAACCATTAGATCTGACCACCGCGCCAATGTAGGTTTTAGGCTGTTAATTCAATGCGATATTAGAAGACCAATCAAACTAGGAGACCTAAACTTTCGTAAGCAAGGCAAAAGTCATTCCATACCCACGTATACTCCGTGCAATTTTAGTGGTTTTAAAGCCGAAGGTATTTTGTTGCACTGGTGATTCTGAGCCAAATTACAAAATTTCATTCCAAAACGCGCGAAAAAAAAATTCACTTCTCCATACAAATGGTGTCGATTGGCGATAGCCGTTTGTGTTGGGAAGTGTTTTTTTTTTTATCTCGTTTTGAAGTAAAATTTTGGAATTTAGCTCAGAATCACGAGTGCAACCAAATACCTTCGGCTTTAAAACCACTAAAATTGCACGGTGTATGTACGGCCGGCCACAGTCACAGATACCCTATGGCAGCTCTTAACGCGCGCGGCATAAGTGCGCCAATCGAACAAAAAAGGGTATCCTAGCGTGTGGCCGACAGTACACTGTACACCCGCGTACAGAAATAAAATAGGGTAGAATTTATAGATAGTACAAGTCTCTAGTTTTGTCGCATTTTTGTAAGCGATGAAAAAAACAATATAATATATTTAAAAAAAAAATATAATACCGTGGATACTGGTTAAACCGCTGTATCGTAGGCCCCATCATCAATCTTCATAATAAAAGATCTTCAAAAATGAATATTGTTTTTAACTAATATTGTCGATCTATGATGTTGCACGAAAATACATCAGCAAAGTCTAAATAAGCAGCCTGTAATTCCCAGCCCTGTAGGACAAAAAAAAACTCAACCCATACCTTTATTTTCACTTACAAAAAAATAAAATACAAACTTTGAACTGTGACAAGCCAAAAAAATTTATTTTTCCCAGTCTCACCCAAGTCTGCTCTATCAGTCTACCAACTCCCAGCCTTGTACGATAAAATAAGTCGAATGGTCACCAGCTCTCCAGCTAATAGTGGTTTTGTTTTGATCTTGTAAGGTGTCTTGGAACCCAAACATCTAATAATATGCTTACTGGTTTCTTTTTTCGGGCGTTGCCTTAGCTTTTGATACTTCAAAAGAAAGAACAAACCTACTTACCAGAAATATAATTTCGGCATTAGACTGTATTCATCGTCTCTACAATATCTCTTACTTTACTTTCACACCGTCCGTAAGACGAGTTTCAATGAGGTTAGAAGCATCAACAGTTACTTGACTGGTAGAGCGCCTGCACGGAATGCAAGAGAATTGCGGGTTCAAATCCTTTCCCGAACTAATTTTTTAACCTTATACCTTACCTTATCTTTATAAAAATATAATTTCGGCATTAGACTATATTCATCGTCTCTACAATATCTCTTACTTTACTTTCACACCGTGGCAAATAAAGTACCTACTAAGTTCTAACATCGGAACCGTTTCAGAAAACGGTGTTAGAATAATCGGGATAAATGCAACTAACGTAGTGTCGTAAAGTACGGTGTCCTATTGGTTGCTTTGAGCTCAGATAAAATAGTATGAAGCCAGGGGTCACCATTGATACTGCAGGTTTCCCATATGTGGCGTGGTTAGTTGGTTACACTGAATTGACGAATAGGAAAACCCCGGAAAAGCCTTTAGAATAGACCGCTGCACTCAGTTATTGGATTTTTCACAGAATACTTAATAATACCGGTAGTTTTGTGTAAAATACCACTTTTTCGCATAATTCTTGTTTTCCTGGCGCCAGAATACCAAATCAGAATTAGATAAAATTTTCGCCGTAGAGAATGTTCTAGAGCTAGGCATAATTTTCATCTAAATTCGTACCCTCTTTTAGGTTGTTATTTGGGGCTTGGAATTATCGGAAAATTGTACTTACATGTTTAATTTAACGATGCAATTAAAAGTCTTAGAACAAAAGTTGCAGGAAATCTATTTTTTATAAGTTGGGGTCTTTGAGGAATAAAGCTACTTATAAATTGCCCTGTATAACTACTATCAAGCCAGCAACACTGTAAATAGAGCTTTAAATTGGTCGATGCTCGAACGTTCCTCCAGTGCTTCTCAAATTACTCCATCGCCTTCCTAGCGCCTTGAAACGTGAGCTCATTTTAAAGCAGTGCAGTTAAATCGGGGGATAGTAAGGCTTTA
The DNA here is from genome assembly GCA_949319315.1 of Zelleria hepariella. Taxonomy (NCBI): domain Eukaryota; kingdom Metazoa; phylum Arthropoda; class Insecta; order Lepidoptera; family Yponomeutidae; genus Zelleria; species Zelleria hepariella. Next base: position 27,754,107 of record OX439382.1, on the reverse strand, counting down.
CCGTCCGAGAGAGATGCATGATAGGGACGTGCGCCTAACATGACGGGGACACCTGAATTAAGCACGAGATCATCTCACATCCCAGCTGGTCTAGTATGTAGTAGTAGTAGTATACCAATGGGCATCGTCAAATCCTATTTTTTTATTCTATAAATCGAAAATATAGACAAATATAAGAAACTAATTTGAATATTTTCTTAATTTTTTATGTAAATATTTTTTTATATTTTTTTTTTACACTTAAACTTTCGTAAGCACTGCACATTTTGTATTTCGTAAACGGTACTTTTATTACACTACTTGTATTATATTAACTTACTTGTATTATGTGGGTGTATAATATTTATTAATTATTTAAAATTTCTAAAAGTTATGTGTATGACGTCACCACTGGCATTATGTACTAAGTTCATTGCATTCATTCATGCTTTTAAAAAATAAAAATATGTTGACGTTTGACAAATGTCAGTGTCAAGTCGACAAGAAGGTTATTTTCTCAGTTATTGTTATTTGACACTTTTGACTGTTGTTGATGACGAATGTATTTTTTTTTAAATATTTGTAGGCAATGGAACTACCGCATTAGAGGCTATGATGACGTTATCGAAAGAAAAATGAAGTAAACATTTTTGTCGATAAATATTAATAATCCGTTTTTTACGGACTTATTTAAAACCCTAATTATTCAGTATCCCTATTCCTCGAAATGGTTTTCAATTTACGACAATCGATGCCTCACTGATCAATGCCCATTGGTGCCCCGCTGCGAAAAACTTCGGTTTTCTTGCAACCTTAGCTTACTCTGGAAGTTTTTAAAAAATTAATATGAAGTGGCAACACTTGCCTCTCTTAGGTGGCATAAATAGTCGTCGACTCAAGATCGAACTCAAGTAGGTGATCTCAGAAAAGTCAAATGCTAACTAATGTCAAGCCTTGGCTAATGTGAATGTCAATCTCAAGATAGTGTCTATTAATATGCTGACAGCTACTCAAGTTTGTCATTGGCCAAGGCTTGTCATTAGAATTTGACTTTTCTGTGTTCACCTACTTGAGATAGAGCTCAAGTAGGTGATCTCAGACGACTATTAATACTACCCTTAGAGAAGGTACAGTCCCAGTTACCTTTGACATTTACCTTTACAGGGTGTTTCAGAAAGGTCCTGGGACACTAAAAGGGGTCGCTTAAGAGTTCCCTGTACAAGCGTGGGAACTCAGCGATGGCCAAACGCGTGAAACACTGTTTTCTATAGCTGTTTCACCCAGGGCGAGACGGGGCGCGGGAAAAGTGAGAGGCAATGCGGCTGTATGAGTCTACGTGTGTTCGTGTCCTTTCGCGAGTATGTAGTTGTTGTTGTAATGTAATAGATCTATTTTCCCAAATTGTTTCATTGTTCAGCTACCATTTCTACATTTTATTAGCTATATCAATAATCTTATTTGTTTCTGATAAATACAATACATTATTGATGTTCCCAAGGTTGCCAAGTTAGACTCCAATAGACAGTGTAATAATGTAAGTAAATAACAGCTGAAAGTAACCCCTTTTTCGGCGCGAAAAACGCATGGCTCTAATTTCTTTCAGGCTATTTTTTTATTATAAAAACAATAGTCATACCTCCGTGTTGGTCATCTACTGATATAAACCAAGTTTCAGCAAAATCCAGCCTGTAGTTTATAAATTAAACCTGAACTACGTTTTCATGGGAAAATGGTGCTCTAGCGCCCTCTTAACTCACCAATACAAGCAACTTTTACTATTGAGGCCAAGTTTGAAATCTAAAAAAAAATTTTTGCTAAAGTAGACATCGAACTTCTGCATGGAACAGCTGATACAAAAAGCGAGAGAAAGCGGACCATAACTTCGTGCTAGACCAGCACGTTTAAAACATGCATCGCAATTGCCCCTAAAGAGAGGTTGTGTGGGAATAACTGGCACAGATTAGAAAATAAAGCGAGCGTGCGGAGGCTAACTTTACTTGCCTTCTGAGCTTTTTTCTGAGCTTATTCAACGAGCGACCGAAACGAGCAAAGTTCTCCGAGTCTACTGGAACAATCCGGCGTTTGTATGTATGTATGAATGTTCGTTCGACGATAACTTGAGTAAATTGAGTCGGATCGTCGTGAAATTTGGTAGGCAGGTAAATGAGGCAAAGATAATTTTTAAACTCAAACATGAGCCAAATCGGTCGAGGGGTTGCTGAAATGTGGGGTCGCGAGTTCATAGTTCGGGGTGGACCACTAGTTTATATCAAATGCATACATACGCAGTTGACTATTTTATTCAGACAGGTAATAGTGTTTTAAAAAAATAATGATACATAGCCTGAAAAACTATGTTTTTATTTTATTACCTTTCACGCGAGATAAGAAAAACCTAATTACAATAAGAAAGTCAGAATGTTCGTGTCGAGACGAAACTCGATTTTAATAATAAGTCGCTCATTCAATAATGTTTGTATCTTGCAAAATGTACATGTTTTCATCTTATTGAAAGCTCCGTATGCCACATTTGCGGCAACTTCGCCACTCTGAATATGGCCAATAAAATATTGTGTGACAATTTCGAAGCAATATTTCCCGTGCGGAGAAAGTTTATCTGAAAACAACTCGCTCGTAGGAAGTGTGGATGTGTTGCTAAGTGATGACGTCACTTTTGATACAGAAATACTTCAAGCGGTACATATTTTTACCTCAATCTGGCAAGCTAACTTTTGCGACTACACAGTCGCTTTTAAAAGGTGTCTCAGTAAGAGCACACTTTTAAATAGTAACCTTGTTTTTCTTTGGCTTTTTTGACTGAGACACCATAGATATCATGTATCAGCTAGAATCTTGGCGAGAATCTTAGCGATAATTTAGCTGATTGACTGAGCGAAGGCCTTTTGACCAGCTAGTGTGAAATTCAAGTTGTTACAAAAGATCCTGTACTGGCTACATGTTACCTACTTCTCTTATATTTTCTCCAAAATCTTGTAATATACAGGCTGTTAAAAGACCGCCAACAAAGCGGGAAACCACGTATTGTCCTCATCATAAGGAACATTTTTGCCCAAGGAACTATGCCTGGGAAATCAACGGTTTCCGAAATAATGAGGTTCAAAGTCGGACTTTTCAAAACTTTTTTTTTGCAGAAATGTATTCAGTATTAAGTTCTTAACATATCGTCTCAAGATGCCATATCAAAATTATGAATATTTCCTACAAAAACCGACGTTATATTTGCAACCCGCAATGTATTCTAAACATCGGCACTTCAAGCTTAAGTAACATAAACTTATACCTACGCTTGCGCAATATGACTTCTGTGCGTTACACATCCATTGCGTGATAAAATATTTTTCTAAATTATATCCTAAAAAACCAAAACCATTTCCCAGCAATAATTTATCGAAAAAGTACTTTGTTTTGGTGTCTAGTATGCGTGGCTTTCGGGTCTGTTGGCGGTCTTTTAACACCCTGTATAGTCGGCCACAGTCCCTCAGCTCTTACCGCGCGCGGCTTAAGGGCGCCAATTGAACAAAAAGGGGTATCCTAGCGTATGGCCGACTGTACAAGCCCAAAATATATTGATTCGTTTTTTTAGAATAAATTAAAAGAATACGTAATGTTTTTTTCTATTAAATCACGGTTTTACTCACTAGAAATTGGTCGGTGTAGCCGAGATTTAATAGAAAAAATGTGCAGTGCTCACGAAAGTTTAAGTTTAAAAATACGTAATGTTTTAGTGTCGTAAAAACTTAAAAGTTAGCGAAGATAGCCCATTCTAGCTACAATGATAGAAAAACTGAAAAATCATTGAAACTCTACTGATTCCAACGTTAAACTGAAGAGTACCTGCTACTCACTACGCTGGCTTAGCGACCCGAAGTGGATCTTGGCCTCAGACACAAGGATTCGCCTCACGTCTAAATACCTAACCTTGCCTGTGCAGTGTGCAGTCTCTTCCAGTCGCCTGCCTTATGTCACGCAGGTCCTTGAATACATCAATTTTTCTGTTAAAAGCGGTGATAAATAACTAGTGGTTCTACTCGAACTGTAAACTCGCGCGATGTGTAACTTTTCGAGGCGCGCGCGCATTGCATATAAACTTTACAGCCCCATATCTCGGCAACCCCTCGACCGATTTGGCTCATGTTCGAACTTAAAACTATTTTAATTTCATTTACCCGTACCAAATACTATATTTACTCAAGTAATCGTCGAACGGACATTAATACATACAAGCATACAAGCGCCGGATTTATTGTTCCAGTATGCTCGGAGAACTTCTCTCGCTTTATTCGATCGCTCGTTCAAAAATCGCTCGATGAAAACTCGTATCATCTATTTATTTTAAAAACCGGATCTCAACTCTTCAGCACAAAGAAAAACCTAGCAAGCAAGGACAAACAAAAGAGGCATTCCCGAAACGAATTAAATTTTATCCCCCCGGTCGAATGGATTGTTATTAGTGCAGGAGAGCGCTTGGCACAAACATTGCAACTCGGGCACCTTCTCGCACTATCAACCTGGGTATAAAAGTAAAGAGGTAGGTACCTACCTACTAGACATGTGTAGGTAATGCTTGTAATATTACAAAAGACATATTACACAACGGTGTCATGAAATATTACACATTACACGAGAGAATAAAGCATGGCACATAGCATTTCATTACACTAGATGACATGAAACATGACACATGGCATTTCAGCACACTGTACGTACTGCCATGAAAGTGTGCTGAAATACCATGATGTCATGTTTCATGTCTGCAATGAAGAAATACCATGATGTCATGTTTCATGTCTGCAATGAAGAAATACCATGATGTCATGTTTCATGTCTGCAATGAAGAAATACCATCATGTCATGTTTGGTGCCATGATTTAAGGTAATATCACGCGGTATGAAATGTCATGAAATATATCATGACTTCGAAGTGCACTGTTTCGCGCATGTCTACTACCTACCATTCTGCTGAGGTCATTTCAGATTTAGACATTAAATTTAGTTTGGGTGCGATTATTAGTGGTAAGAACTGTGTTCAAGGATTCACCGTGTTTAAAACCAGTGTTTTTGAACAAAGGGGTTCAATAACACTTTGGTTTGAACTCTTTGCTATGAAATAGAGTTTATTTTTATGTTTGGAATTTGCAATCAATGCCTTTTTAATTTTTGCATTTTCTAAATCACTAACCCGTGCTAGGGAACATCAAAAAGATTTTATAAGGTTAAAAATGTAGATAAGTGCAAACTATCACACTAGATGGCGCTCCCTCGTCCTCAAGACGAGTATCAATGAGGTTGAGAAATTCGCATCGACAGTTACTTGGCTCGGTAGCTCAATTGGTAGAGCGCCTGCACGGTATGCAAGAGGTTGCGGGTTCAAATCCTGTCCCGAGCGAATTTTTTAAACCTTAAAAAAAACTTTTATAGATGTTGCAATGATTGGGCATGTATCGAGTCCTAATAGTCTTAATAGTCGTCAGCTGAAGCTCGAGCTCAAGTAGGTGATCTCAGAAAACAAAAATGCTAATGTCAAGACTTGGCGAATGTCAAGCTCGAGCTAGAACTTGACATTGACATTAGCCAAGGTCTTAAGGGTGGACGATAGCAAAGTGGCGGGGAATTCAAAATTTTCACAGATTTTTACATTTTGTAGCTAAACTGAACTATTTTTGTTCAGCGATTTTTCGTTCGCGAGAATAAAACCGTATTCTTTTCATTATTGCAAACAACAGAACAACAATAATTCAGCCGATTATGTGTTCTGGTCTACGAAGCAGTGGTATTGCCCAAAAAACTTGTCGTCGACCAGAACACATAATCGGCTGAATTATTGTTGTTCTATTGTTTACAATAATGAAAAGAATACTGTTTTTTGGCCGCGAACGAAAAATCGCTGAACAAAAATAGCTCAGTTTAGCTACAAAATGTAAAAAACTGTGAACATTTTGAATTTCCCGCCACGTTGCTATCGTCTACCCTTAAGTCGGCGATTTTGTTTTCTGAGTTCACCTGCTTGAGCTCGAGCTTGAGATGTAACCCCTAAAGTGACCCCACTTGTCACTTGCAATGACCAGTGAGAAACTGTTTTGCTGAATCCTAAACGGGCACTAAAGTGACCCCACAGAGCGCTGCTCGCTGCAATGATTGAGCGTGTATCGCGTCCAAATGGGCCCCAGAATCTCGACACGCGGCGCAACCAATGGAACGCCACGTGACGAGAAATACTTGGAAATACACGTCACCTGCGAGCTTATTTTGTGTGCAATACACCCCGTATTTGTGCCCGAAATGCGCCCGTCAAACAGGGCCCTTAGCCTGTAACACAATGGTGCCAAAATGGGCTGTCAGGTGACGACTTCAATTACGATTTGCTAACGCTGTCTGTCCTTCTAATGTTTTTGTAGTACAGCAAAGAATATTTTGATTCTAATTCTAGAGGATTAGTTCTCTGGTTGTAGGAGAAAAACGAGGAGAGCCCGGTTTTGTCCTTCTGCCGGGACGCCATTGATCCGCCATTGCGTTACAGGCTAAGGGCCCTGAGCTTCCCTGGTACGCTGTGCTTTGATTAACTCGTGAGAGGAGAATGCTATAGTTTGGAAATGGCATTTCAAAGAGATTGCCTGCTTCTGACGGGAACTGAGTTTGAAATGTTCTTCCTTGCCGCCACTTGTTTGTTCTTAGGCCGCCGATTTGTACCATTAATGTATTAATAATATCTGTCCATAAAATGTTTTCTAGTACGGTCGGCCACAGTCACAGATACCCCATGGCAGCTCTTACCGCGCACGGCATAAGAGCGCCAATCGAACAAAAAGGGGTATCCTAGCGTGTGGCCGACTGTACAATAAAGAATATTCTATTCTATTCTATTTTTTACCGATTTCTCACGGCTGATGATGTCGTACTAACTAATATAAGGTACACATTCTTCCCTCATTATATCCGTACTACTAATTTTGGGGTCATTGGTAGTGGACACGTATCATTATTTAATATCACGTATCATTATAAAATACACAATTGTACTAACAAAGACTAAGTAAATCAACTTGTTACTCACACTATGGATACTTCCGTCTGAAATAAACTAATTGAATTGAATGAATTGAATTATAACTAACACTAAGTATAGATTCATCCGAAAAAAATATTTTGAATCTGAATTTTCCCCAATAAACGTAGCTGGAAGCTAACTCTGTCTAAAAGGCTGATAGGCCAGAGTAATAATCCTAGACTTTAGGGCCTAGTCAAGTCTTAAATAATAACATTTCATAGCTACACGATCCTACCTTTCCCTTTATAGCCTACCTGGACCAGTGGCGTAGCTACAGGGCAAGGAGGGGCAATGTCCCGGGGCCCCAGCCCAGGGGGCCCCTCGGACCCTGACACCAAACCGTATTGAACTAGCTAAAAATTCCTACAGGTTGGTGAGTTAAAATGGTAATGACTAGCTCACACAAGCTGTACCTGGCTACGGATGCCATGATAGTATCACCTTTTTAGGACTAGAAAAGAGGTAAATTCGGTGTATTTACGGGCGCGCTGCGCGCGTTTTTTTACAGAACAAATAAAGTGGTTTGAAGTTATTATTATAGAGATTTCTCCGTTTTAGACTGAAAATGTCAGGCCCTTTAAGTATTCAATTGTATTTTCTATCTGTATTTTGACTTGATAAAACCTGCACCTGGAGACCTGGAAGACCCAAGATATCATGGCTGGAGAACTTACGCCATTGGTACCAACAATCCACGAGCTCCTTGTTCCGTTTGGCAGCCTCAAAGGAAGAAATAGCCAAGATGATTGCCAACCTCCGATAGGAGACGGCACTACAAGAAGAAGAAAGAAGAAAACCTGCACAGTTTAGTTGGGGCCCCAATTTGTTTTTTGCCCCAGGGCCCCTGGTTACCTAGCTACGCCCCTGACCTGGACTCTTTTGCCTTTTCTGCTAAAACCGACCCACGTCCTACAAAGGCACATTTTGACGCAGGAAGAGCTTAGGTACAATGTTATGAGTTACAATATTTCATATCCCGGGAGACAACCTAATAGTTGGAGAGCTGGTGACCAATCGAGATATTTTTTCGTACAAGGCTGGGAGTTACCAACTATCTAATCTAACTTTCAACCGCGACCGGGCAAAAAAAATATTTTTCCCAGACTCAGCGAAGTCTACTCTATCAGCCTACCAACTCCCAGCCTTGTACGAAAAAATATCTCAATTGGTCACCAGCTCTCTAACTATAAACGTGCGTGTAGACTAAAGCTCGTTTCGTAACGTCCGAGAATTATTGTTGCGTGATGAAATACCAACAGTTTTGTTTCAAATCATTTTATTTTAAATACCGTAGGTATGCTGTGTTTATTGAATAGGTAGGTATATTTACAGCGCCCGCTGCAAAACCTTTGCCGTTTCATTGGTTTTGCCGCAACAGCGAACATGAAGTGACGAAAAGAGAAATTTTACAGCAGAGTTTTACCACACTTTTTGTTGTGCTTTGAAATATATTTCGCCCCCGTAGTAGGTACCTGGAGACTCTCAGCTGACAAAGAGGCTGCATCGACTGGACTCGACTGGAAGGAGCTAGAGGCTGCGACGCAAGACCACGAAAAATGGAGATCCCTTCTTCGAGCCCTATGTCCCTGATAAAGGGATAAAATGATACCACCATCATCATCAACGCCTTTTAAGATATTTTAACATTAGTATATTGATATAGCTGATCTATCTTATTTGTAAGGGATAAGGGATAAAAGAATATCATTGTCATCATCAACGACTTTTAAGATATTTTAAAATGTATGTGTTTATTAGATAAAGGTGATCTATCTTATTGTTTTCCTTTACAATATAGGAAACGTTTCTAAGTACTTAGGTACCTTTCAATATGTAATTAATTATGTATAGGTACTTAAAGCGCTTCACACACGTTGATGTATTATTTCATATCTTTAAACGACAACGAAAATATAGCCCAATCTACAGGGTGGTACAAAAAGGTCCAGTCTTACTTGAGGGGTTCGCTACGCTAATCAATACAAGCAACTTTTACTATGGGACCATTTCAGAAACCCTAAAAAGAAATTTCTATACAGTAGTAGGTACTCGTAGTTGCAGATGTCGAATTTTAGTATGAAACAGCTGACCTTTTTTTCAAGATTTCGTAGTAGACCCCATAATGAAAATTTCTTGCACTGTCCAATACGACACCTTCAAATATGACAGGAACTTTTTGTAACACCCTGTTTATTGTATAAGCTAACAATATCTATGTTTATGTTTCTAAAGTTTCACCAGATCGTTAGCATTGGTTAATTACTTAATTAACTGAATTCGACTTGCCCCATTAATAACAAAGGGCGTTACAAGTTTGTATTGGTGGGTAAAGTAAGGAATGGAAGCCTCGTACTGTTTTGTTATAATTTCTAAGAGGCAATCTGCAATAAGTGAACCCTTTGTAATGTAGCGTATCTCGACTTTCGGGTGACATAATAGCAAGTAATCAACTGTATATTCGTGTAAAGTTATTAAATTATATGTTATGCATGTAGGCTGCGTAGCACCCTTTTACAAAATATATTTTCACGCAGGTTTTTCATGAAAATTAAGTTTGATATCAATTAAATTAATTTTGCGTCACAAAACTGCACTTTAAAAAGAAAACTTTGCGTCATAATGGGTCCGTAATTTTCATCTGTGAATATAACATCTGACATGAAAAGATCTACTTTGCATTTCATAGTTTTGTTTTGCAAATCTCATAAAACTCGGGCTTTACTCTAGAGCAGTGTTTTTCGACCGGTGGGTCGCGACTCCCTGCGGGATCGCTAAACTGGTTCGTGGTTATGGTCTAAAGGTGTTTAACTGACAAAACCCTGAGAGGGGGTCGTGAAACGTTTTTCCATTGTACGGGGGTCGCGTCATGAATAGGTTGAAAACACTGCTCTAGAGCTTTGTAGTCTCGTAGACTTTAAAGATTTTCTCAAAAATTGGTTTGAGCTAGGACTTGCAACCGAAATTAAGCTGACCATACATTGAGGAGATTTAATTAATTGCCTTCAGTTTGCCCTGGCCTGACGTAAATTTCTGCCGTGGCTGGATACTATGGCCTCAAGGTAAATGCGCTTACTAAGGCCGGCCACATACAGACGGAATTCCGGACGGGAAAAAATCTAATCAGGATTCCGAACGCAGTATCTGCGTACAAATCTTTGAACCTACCATGTGTGTACATACGGTTTTTTTCCGTCCGGAGTTTTCATAGATTTGTATGCAGTTACTGCGTTCGGAAACCTGATTCGTTTTCCGTTACGGAAAAATTCCGTCTGTATGTGGCCGGCCTAAAGCAATTCGATCATATCGACCTGACTGGAAGAACTAGTTTGTCTGTTCATTTAGGCCTCCCAGGCGTGTTTGTTCAAGTACAGTCTAAGACAAAAAGGTTTGATCTCTATAATGTTTTCATATTTGATTTTTTATTACTTTCATCGGCATGAGTCCCTCTATTCGGAAAATAATACTTATATTTCGAAAGAAAATAATCTTCACAATTTTCAGAGTAGGAACCTAGTTTTTATGTTCTTTTTGATTGAAGCGATTCGTTTTACTTACCCGTAAGTAAAACGATTTGTAGGTACACATTTTATTTACATGGTGCCTACTTATAAAATGTTTTATAGTTTGTTTTCAGCTATTTCTACTTCTTCGGATTCTGAGAGAAATTACGACGTAACATGACTGATTACCTTCTAAAGTGGTCAAAAAGATAAAGTCGATCTAAAAATAATGGCCTTGTTTTCACCATTTTATCATCAACAAAATAAATGCCCAAATTTCCGCTTTCCCAGAAATGGAAACAAATACCTAACTATCCACGCCCACATCTAGTAGCTGGAAAACTTGTGACCATACTTAAAAAAAAAAAACTCTCAGCCGCAATCGGCCAAAAAAAATGTTTTCGACTTCAAAGGATTGTAAACAACCAGCAGCCTAGAAACTCCCAGCCTGGTACGACAACATAAGTCAATTGGTCACCAGTTCTCCAGCTATAGCCTTCTCTTTCCTCAAGACCAAAAAGAGATACGAGCTCATTTCACACATCAGTCAAGTTAAAACAATGTTTTGGAGTGAAGGAGAATGGCGATATCATTTACATAAGGCTGGGATACCGTGCGCAACGTAAAGTCAACGCGTGATCGGGGTTTGTGAGTGTACAGTCAACTATGGATGTTGTTTGACAATGTGACTTGTTACTAAGGTTTTCTTCGTAAAATCTCGAATGTGACATACCCGAGAATTTGCCCCCAGGCCCGCGTTTCATATGACTGACATAAATATTTTATTATGTCAATTCGACGTTTAAACTTTTTTGTAACCTCATGTCAAATCGACTACGCAATATACATCGAACTGATATAATAAAATATTTATGTCAGTTATATGAAACGCGGGCCTGGGGGCAAATTCTCGGTTATGTCACATTCGAGATTCTACGAAGAAAACCTTAGTAACAAGTCACATTCGAGATAGCCAAGAATTAGACCCCTGAACTCTTCCAAATATTAATAGGAGAAGTTGTTGAAACTGAAACGCAGAAAATTAAGCCGCGCGCCCTGTAAAATGTATGGCGGTCGGCCGCGCGCATTCTACTACTCTTAGGGTGGTATTCTAGAACGCTACTTAAACTCAGTTTAAACAGAGTTCAGACTGTCGATAAAACAGTACATGTTTTTGTATGAAGGGAGGGATATTCTAATCAAAACATGCACTGTTTTATCGACGGTCGACACTACTAAACTCTACTTAAACTGAGTTTAAACAGAGTTCAAGTAGTGTTCTAGTTTGAACTGAGTTTAAACAGAGTTTAAGTAGCGTTCTAGAATACCACCCTTAGCGTCATCCCGTATAAACATTCATCGCTAACTGTACTAGGACGCCTGATGAAATTTCAAATCAGTCAACGTATTCTCGCCAAGACACGCGCAGTAGCATGGATGACGGAATAGAGGAGAAACACTGAATATTCTCTTTTGGAGATCCTAACCACCATCCATACAACCCCACAACATAATATCTTTAGAGCTGCTCAAGGTACACGACTGCATTGATAACGATTTGGTCCCGCTATCGAGTAGGTAATGCTAACTTGCTTTATGTGGTGAAATAAATCAAGAAGAAGAAAATAAGTTCATAGTTACGCTATTACTCTGCCTACGCTGTCTGTCTGTCTGTCCGTTTGTCGGCCTGTATCTTTAGAACTGTAACAGGTTGCTAGTTGAAATTCTGCCATAATCACAGATTCTATCCACCATCCTACTTCCTACTATTATTATTATTATATATTATATTATATAATATTATATTTGCGAAAGTTTGTAAGTGTGGATGGATGGATGGATGGATGGACCGGTGGATTGATGGATGGATGTTTGTTAATCTTTCACGCTGAAACGGCTGAACGGATTTGGATGAAATTTGGAATAGAGATAGCTTAGACATCGGAATAACACATATTATCACGCTTTTACTCTTAGGAGCAAAGTTAATCACATATCCTTTTTCTGTGGTCCACGCGGACGAAGTCGCGGGCAAAAGCTAGTATTCCATAATCCATAATCACAGAATATGGCAGATTACCCAACAAATAATAAAAAATATTACATTTGAGTAAAATACCTTCTTCCTTGCTACCTGGCATGCGTGACGAATTCTAGTTCTAGTTTTCATTTTTATGTTATTGTGTAAAAATCGTAGAGACCGGAGTGGGAAGCTATTTCGTACGATTTTTGCGCAAACAAGAGTTGAAGAATGTTAAGACGAAATACGACGCACAACTAGTGCCGCCAATGAAAAAAAAAAACATATCTTCTTTTTGGATGCGTTTTTAGAAAAAAAATAACTCTCCTGCGATTTTTCAACGCGAAGCAATCCTACGAATGCAATCGATTCTCACCAAAAGTGGCTACCTTTGGGGAGAATCGATTGCATCCTTCAGTTCTAGGATCTGGAATCCAAACCTTAGGTCCTAAAAATAGTTAAGCCTCGCGTTGAGAAATCGCGGGCGCGTTTGTTGTTAAAAACTCATCCAAAAAGAAGATATGATTTTTTTTTTCATTGGCGGCTCTAGTTGTGTGACCTATTGCGTCTTGTCGTAACTCGTCATACATATAGCCAAAAAAATGGCGTCGTCGACGCTGGACAATCGCGTCGAGCTCGTAGCGACCTAGCGGCGAATTCGCAGCGCGTTCGCTTCGCTTTCAACTCGCTGGTGTGATAGGGCCCTAAGCTGATCCAATGAGCCATTGTTGAATTTTTGATCATTGCACGTGCAATAAATAAAACTAATACGCGCTCGGCAACCAACATTTTTGGGCCGTTGGTTATGGCGTGTTGATGATGATTAGAAAGAAACTAAACCAATAGTGAGCTGAACAAAAAATCCACTCTGGTTGTAATAATAATAAGATAAGATAATATAAAGATAAATTTATTCAAAACCATAAATAATGTACAATAAGTAAATCAAGTTTCGCCAGTTGACCTACTTGAAATGTACGTATCCAGCCGTCTCCAAAGTAGATGTAATACCTAAATGCCATCGTATAAACTCATTCATAACAATAAATTCTATTTGCACTTGAATAACAAAGGACGTTAAAACGTAATTTAGGACTCTTCTCTTTCTGCAATCGGCCGAATGCAGCTCTATTTATCAGAACCACTTTATTTTGGTCTCTCACCCCTATTTTCCTTCCTCGACCGACCGAACTAAAGCCGCGGAGATACGTACGATATCGGAGCTCAGCCCAGAGTGGTTGTCGAAAGACAGGATATATTTGATCCGGATAACCTGTCAAGCAAACGGGAAAGATAGTTTGCGGACGTCTTAAAGTAACTAATCGGAAACGGTCGATTGGGTGACTCCCACTGGATGAGAAATTCGAGGTTAAACGATGGTTGAGTTTATTTGGAACGGGCGTAATCATAGTTCGGGGCGAACCACTAGTAATATTTTGAGCCGAATACAACTCTCCACACATTCATGCCCTGAAGACCTGTGAAAGGCGTGAATGTGAGCTTGTTTATAGAGGTCGCGCGAGTCCAGAGCGCGAGTGTGGGAGTCCGTATGCCTTTGCTTTTGAGATCCTAATCCATACAAAGACAAAAAGAAAGCAAAAATGTACCTAACAGACCTCTTCTAAACTCCTGAAGGATAAAGCAAGCGCTAACTGCTCAGAGTGGCTAACTGGTAACTGGCAGGCACCAAGTTCAATAACACAATCAACCGCCCGTCACAAATACTGCACACTGACGCAAGACGCGCCCTGAGTTATTAAAACCACAGAGCAAGTAGACTGGAGTGAACTCAGAAGAAACAGTACGTGGACCCGCAATCTCCACGCGCCGCACGGTATGCAAGAGGTTGCGAGTCCTGTCACGAGCGAATTTTTTAACCTTATAAAAATCTTTATAATGGTCCCTACCACGGGTTAACTGCTTTATAAAAACAAAAAGTAGATACCTATAATTTTCTAACTGATTTATTCTTACCATCTAAGGCCCGAATTTCTATGGCCTATATCTTACCTTAGTGCCAAAACACAATGGGCGTGATTTCTTTTACGCTGTCGTATATAAAAATATTTTCAGGGACACTTTTTGAAAAACTGGAAAAATTACCTCTCAAACTTCTCAAAATGCTTCTTTCCACTGAACACTCTAGGGTCCCCAGTACGTTACATCAACAATTACGTTATTAGGCGACCATTAGTGTAGCCCGCCCGGGGGTCCCCCCTCGCCCCTCCGCTCTTTGACGCAGCCCCCCCCCCGGCTTCTACTTGGTACATATACTTCACTTTAATAGGTACTAGTAGTTCGCCCTGAACTGCGAACTTACGATGTACATTGCGCGGTCTTATAACTTCCTATCTCAGCGATGATATCGTAACAAATAGGCATCACATAATTTATTAGATGGATTTAAATATCTTACTTACTGTTATAAAAAAAAATATAGAGATATTTTAGTTAATGATCTATCCAACCAAAAACATTTTCATGTAATAAAGGTTGCCAAGTCGAGACTATACACCTCGCAGTGTCGAAAAGCTATCAGATCTCAGATCCAAGCTTATAACTCTACACTCCCTGACTCTACAAGCCCTGACTTCACAAAATTTACACCTTAGTCAAAATATGTGGCTTGGCCGTTTCGTTACTAAAAGAACTTGTAATAACAGAAAAGTAATGAACAGTGAAGACATTTTTCACCTTACGTCCATGATATGACGGTAGCGATGACGGTAGTAGTGCCCTTGAGCTTCGCTTACTCGTCTTGGCGGAGGCACTAGCGTGCCCCCAGATTAATTTAAAACCGACATTTTGATATTTTTCTTGAGCTCTGTCACTCTCACTCTCCACGAGTTTTGCATGCAGTGACGGTGACTTTTTGAGGTAGGTACTTATTATCTAGAGTAGCAGCCGTCCGCCAGCCACTGAGTTAGTTACAAGTTTCGATAATTGTGTCGGGGCTGGTTGAGAAGTGATGATGCTGATGACAGGCTACTAAATACCGGGTGAACTACTCAACTGCTAGTGGGATACTGGGGTACTTAACTTATAATAGGTGGTGGCCCGGTGAGGTAGAGCAGCGGTAAAGCAGTCTCAAACGACAGTTCCTAGGTTAGGTACATTTTTTAAGAAACCGATTTAAAAAAGGACTTAATTTAACCTTTATGTTTGTTTTTTTATGTGTTATTTGATTTTTTTTTGTTTGAAAGGTTACTTCCCATGTGGTCCCATAAAAGATGGTGAAGTTCTGATGAAAAACGGAACACCTCAACGGATAGCAGCAAATCACTCGCAGACCTTAAATGTTCTTGCCACTTTTTGATTTGTATTTGTTTTTGTTTTTGTCTTTTTAGTATCTTCTATCTTTTTTTTCACTTTGGCTTAATTTTATCTTCATTTTCAGCATCTTATGTATTTTCAGCGAAAAAAACAATATTGAGTTGTTTTCAAAGAACAAATTCAAAGCAGTTCATAGATGGCGTTTACAGGCGTGGCCTGGTCATAGAAGAATCGGTATACGGCTGTCAAATTTCGCTTAGTAAAGATTAATTTATTTTGTCAGGCGTATTCCGGTTCTTCTATGGCCACACCTCTGAGCACCATTTTATGAACTTTGAATTTGTTCTTTGAAAACGGCTCTTTGAAAACGTTAGATGGTGTAATATAAGTTCAGGAGGCTAATTCTCGGAAATCTTGCATTATATTTCGAAAAATCTCATGTCGTTTCGATCTCGACTGCTCCCGACCATTCGAGTCGTGTCGAGCAAAAATGGCAAACATCTCGCAGAAATCTCGTGCCTTATGTCGAGGATGACTTCGTGAGAATAGGAGAAGTGACATTTGCCGCAAAATGAGATTTTTCTTGAGCCCCCAGCAACTAAGGATGTAATAACGTCGAATACAATCACCGAGTCGAGCGTGGCCTTCACAAAAACAAACGCGGTGAAAATAAAAATTAAAGTGCAAAGAATGTGTTTGAGAGCGGATGCTGGCAATCGGCCTGCAAATAAAGTGAGGTGGCGAAAGAAAGCAAGTGGCGACCGATAACATTACTTGCAGCAACGATAATTGCTCGCCATTGTTCGGTTGGTTTTCCAGCAGGACAGTAGTGAATTTTTGCATTTTACGTTTATTAGAACGGTCCTTGGACAATAAGTATGTCATTTATTTTTGATAGAGATTTTAAACATTTATATGTATAATAAAAAAAAAAGTAAGATGTAGCCTGTACAATAATAATTGTACATGTCCCACTAGCTGGGCAAAGGCCTGCTCTCAGAGAATAAAATACAATATATAATACAAACATTTATTTTTTATTTATTTTATGTGATTTAGCACGGGTTAGTGCTTTAGAAAAAACAAAAAGTGCTAGAGATTTTATTGGTTTTTCAGGAAGAGAATAATGAAGGGACTTATCTTTGGAAATACTGGTTATTTTTAAGTTGATTTCTTTGGGCCGGCAGTGACTTAGCATTTTAGGCTTAAAAAACATGACCTATACCCACCGAACTAAATCCCATAGAATCCGCATTACGTATAAAATCACAATAAAAACTTGTCCCCACAGAAACAAATGATATCAGCAATAGAACAATACGAAACATCATTTCGACCATACGTCTAATATTCGAATGTCAACCTTATTGCATTAGTGTACAGTTTTACTTTAATTGCATGGACTACGAGCAAATAAGCTCCCAAAGGCAATTTGGGAATCTATTTTTCCAGACACATTTCAGAGTTCTATGTTGTATCTAGTTTTATCCTTGATCGAAGCCTATACCACTTAAACGTGAAAAAAAGTGACGCTTATCATTTCATCGTCATTCTGTGATTGTTCCCCAGCTGCCAAGCCTCCTTATTTTTTTTTACAGTTTTCTTTTTTTTTGTCTGGCAAAGCTTGAGGGCAAAGGCGCAGTACCTACCAAGCGGCAGAGCTGCGGTGCCGGTTTTTTTTTAATTTTGCAATTTACCAATTTTCTCTGAAATAGTACTGCAGAAAAATCTTCAAGTATTTTTCGAGTATCCTTGAAGCTCAATCTCGAAACGGTTTTTTTTTATTTCAGCCTCAAATTATTTTGATGTATTGTCCATTTTTTTTAAAACCACTCAACTAATAAGACGGAGGTAGTAAACTGCAATATCAAATTTCTGGTATGAGGGCATTGAGATGAGAAAGAATTTCTAAATTTAATAAACTACTAAACTTAAGGTACACACGACAGCACGTCAGACTGTACACCTTTGTTGTAAAGTCGTCCGTAACGTAACCGAGTAGAGTGCTAGCGTGTAAGGGCCGACGTGCTGTCGTGTGTACGTAAGTTGCATGCATGACATAAATTAAGAATTTAATTGCAAGAGCTCAATATTATACCTTCCACGTTCTTGAGAAAAATGTCTTGACAGACAGACGGACAACAAAGTTATGCTTATAATGGTTCCTTGTTTCCTTCTGAGGTCCGGAACCCTTAAAACTGGATAATAATAGTGCAATTTATATGTTTAACTGCTCAATAAATAGATACATTCTTACTCGTACCATCTCACCCATAAGTTAAGAGATTCCTTTGATCTGACCTCTATTCACCACATTTCCAAAAGAGCAGGCTGAAGTACGATCAGTGAAACTAGAATACCCCATGGTAGCTCTTATCACGCGCGGTACAAGTGCGTTAATCGCCCAAAAAGGGGTATCCTACCGTGTCGCTGATCGTACCTACCTAATACACCGCCCTCGCTCAGGAAGAAATGTGCATCAATATTCACACAACACTTCGTCCCTTATATTTTATTCATCCCCTCATTACCTAATTGGGGCCGAATTGCCTTCCTATCACACAATTACAGTAATAACGGAGCAATTATTTAATTATTCATCGGGCAAAGGATCGATGCCGTTTATCGTCCTAATTGTTACGGCGTTTTGGCACTATATTGAGAGGGAACCGCCGAAGCGTCACTCAGCACGACAAAAACATTATGTGAATAACTTCAACATTGTAAACCGGAAAGATAAAATGTTATATCCTCGGTACCTATTCTACAGGGTGCACTCTAAGTCGTTAGCGGAACTTTATGTAGGCTGTCTACTGATCAATACAAACAACTTGTACTAGGTGGCGACAAAAATGGAGCGAAAAAAATATCAGCTGTTTCATACATTTGGCGCAGTACTGAGTCAACCTTTTGTACTTTATACTTTCACACGAGAAAAAAATACAACATAAATTGCATACAAAAAAGTAGTGGTGTACATGGCGGTTGTATGGAACAGCTGAAATTTTTTTCACTCCATTTTTTTCGTCACCTACTACAGTCGGCCACATTCTCAGATACCCCTTTTTGTTCGATTGGCGCTCTTATGCCGCGTGCTATAAGAGCTGCCATGGGGTATCTGAGATTGTGGCCGGCCGACCGTACAAGTTGTTTGTATTGATCAGTAGATAGCCTACTTGAAGTTTCGCTATCGACTTAGGTCCGCTTGCGCCACCCCGGGTTAGCCAGTTAACTCTGAGTTAACGTCAAAAATTGTATGAAAATGTCAAGTTAACTCAGAGTTAGTTTGCTAACCCTGAGTGACGCAAGTCCGCCTTAGAGTGCACCCTGTAGTAAGCGCGTAGTTTACCGCGCCCCTATTTGCACTTTGCATTTTTTTAGGAGGAAGAAACAACTGAATATCTTTACAATTTCGAATGTTTTTTGTTGTGGTTCGAAAATATCAGCTCCAAAATATACGCGGCTTTGCACTATCATCGATTATTATAATCATTCATGAGTCAGCGCCGGCGGTTCGATATGTCGATAAAAGTGTGTGTGAAATGTACATTTTGCCCCATCTTGCTTGAGGTACCTAGTGAAAATGAAGCAAGATGGGGCTAGTAGCACGTACCTACTAGTCGATTAAATGGAGTATAATTTATCATGACAAAGCCTATTATTTTGTATTTTTTAACGCTTTAACTAACATAAAAATGTGCAGTGCTTTCGAAAGTTTAAGTGTAAAAAGCATAATATTATGCGTATGGAAATGGATTGACACTTTTGTACATATTTTATTTTGTCTTTTTGAGCCCCTATTGTGAATTAATGAACCAACTGCATTAATTAATTAATTATATCGTGAAATCTTCTGGTTGCAGCATTTTGCTACCGCAGCGTGAGTGTAAATTAGATAGTTAATATTTTGATATCCTTTCAATATTTTAAATTTGATGTTTTGTAGCTTTGGATAAAATATTGGTTTTTGCCAGGGCAATTTTAAATAGTATTTCTGAAACACGTCTACTTCTCAATGTTATCTCCAACTGTAGGGGATTCAGGGCGTGAGGCACATAGTGCGAGCAGCACCGAAGGCAGCGAAGAAAAGTCCAGACTTGATGGGTTGTATAACTTGTATTTTCTTCAGGAAGCACACGTTGATACAGTTGTACAGAGCTTGATGGTTTCTTGTTGAGAGCAGGATGGGAACTGATTTATAATGCCAAAAATTCGGGTTTTTATACAAAAAGAGCCTAACACAATGGGTACGCGGGAGAACAATGGGTGACGGGTACACCATTAGTTGGCGGTTACTATGCTACATTTCTCGTGTTTCCAAAATATTGTGACTAAACTGAAGACTAACAATGCGAGAAATGATACTTGAAATGAGTACATAATTAAACTAAAAATAACTTGAAAATAATTATGACTCTGCATAAAAATAAACTTAAACTTAGGTGTGCTCCCTAAAACATGGAAGTAAAACTAAGGCCTTAAAATTACCAAAACAAGAGGCCATTAGTACTTATACGAAACTAACTTTTTACGACAAACAAATAACAAGTAATTGAGGTTCCCAGTATACAAAATAATAACTTCAATTTCATTTCTCCTATTTAGGTGACCAAAAGGGTTAAACAAACTTAAAAACCTACATAGGGAATGAGTACAGCGAAAAACAATGAGAAATAATACGACTGTACATATTATTAAACAAACAAAACTAGGAAACCTAAATTACATAAAAGCTAGTTTCTAAAACTTGATTTTCTCTAAGAAAACTAGGAGATAGTACGCCAATAATTAGACATTTACCAAACAAAACTTAAATAATATCTCCTATAAAACAATACACTTAAATCTAGCAAGTTTCATACCAATCATACAGAAATTACCAACACATAAACAAAACTTGCTAGAGAACCAGTGATGAGTTCTGAGAAAGAATGCGGCTGGCTGACAAAACAAAGGAACGTAACAAAAGAGCCAGGTACTGCTACGCTCCCTCGGTAACGTTACGAGCGGCGAATGACCGAACTTGAATAAATAGCGCCGCTCTGGCTATTGTGAATCATACCACGAGCACAACAGCAAGCGAGCGGACGTCCCGAGGGGCGTAGCGCCATACCGCACCTAAAAAGTCTTTCTCAAGGCTGATCACTGTTTCTTTGGCCTTTTTCAAGGCCGGCGTCAATTTCACCGTTTCTATGACAGGCAAAACTCAGGCATAGACATACGTACAGAGCTAGAAAATACACATACACGCTAGGTCTGCAGCCAAAAACTTAAACGGGTTATGTCGATACCTGAGCCGGGGGTGACCCCTACGGCAAAATTGACACTAGACTAGACCAGACTGATCCGCTCGTCAACAATCCGCCCCCTAGTTGAGCGTTCAAGCGGCCAACTACATCTCGCTTGGAGCGCAATCAGTCTGATGAAGTGATACCAACACGTGAAACAAATAAACTAGGTATATACACAAACTTAAACTAACACTCACTAGGCTAAAACTTAAAACTACACTCCTGTCCATGGCTATGTACACATCACACGCAAATATTTCCAAACTCTGGGAGGCACTCACTACGACATACTGCTCGTCCGAATTGTCCACGTGACGATCGTAGAGCGCGGGTCAGGTCGCTCGAAGCTCGGATTCGGCGCGAAGCGAACCTGCCGCTCAGTGGCTCGTACTGCAGTCGACTGGTAGTGGTGGCTTGATGTCATCAGGCACGCTGGGCCGATAACATGTAGGTCGGCGGGCGGCGGATGACCATCGGCTGAGCCTCGGCGTGATGTGTGGATGGAGCCATGCTAGACGCACACAGCCGCGTTGTCTTCAGTTGCAGGGGTCATACCGTTACGGGAAGGTGACTCGAAGCTGCAGGAACTACACCATGATGGAATGGTAGTTTAACGCAGGCTACAGGGGCCGCACCATTGCGGTAAGGCGGCTCGTCTGGGGTGGAGTGCGCAGTGTGGCGCGCAATGTTACAGCGCCGGACTGCCTGCGGCGCGCTTCCAAGGCACCAGGAAGCCAGTGAGGGTGTGTGAGAAGTGGCGGCGCGCACATGCGCCAGAAAGCGCCGAACTTCTCTGCCAAACTAGGATGTTGCAGGTTGCGGCGGTGGCGCGAGCGAGGGTTGTAAGGCCTCACTTGCGCTTCGAACAGCCTCGACGGTGAACTTGTAAGGAGGTGACGACCATCGCTTCCTGCAATTACATTGGAGAGACACAACCGAAACCATTCACATACCAATACAGGTCAACTCGGTTGACCGGTGGGCTGGGAAATAATATCCAGGTTTGCCCAGCCTTCGGTCGTCTCTCTCGAGCCAATGATGGACTGAACACATGACTTCAGGTAGTCGCGAGTTGTCTGCAAATTATTGCAATCGTTGCCTATTGTAAAAAAAAAAAAAAACTGTCACTGTCAAATCTCAATCTGTGTAAATCAACTTTTGTTTTTAATATGTATTTTTAATTTAAATTCTTTCCCGCTCTTTTGTCAATGCACAATAAAACTTATTTTCGTTCCGGCAATTTGAAGAATATTATTTAATTTCATCGAGTATAATCAGAAAAACTACCCATAAATTGGTCCTGTTCGAGTCGGTTGCTGATTACTCTACAATTATTGCTGTTCTGAAGACTTTGGGAAGCTGGTGGCTGCATTAACGTCGCGGGTCTTGGCAAGGATTTCGTGGGCGAGATTTCTTAGGAATCATTAGCAGATCATAGCTTTTATTAATACCCAATACTCTTTTCAGATTTAATATAAGAAGAATTGCATTGTAAGGCTTATTACACGTCCCCCAGAATGTCCGAGGATGAAAAGTTTTTAGTAAGACAACGGGCGAGTTTCAAGGGAAGGTTGACGACGTTCGCCAACTTTTTAAATGCCCTAGGCTCCGAGGAGCCATTGGAACCGTCTCAGTTAAGTGAGTTACAGCTGCGAATCCGTAAGTTAGAGCTCGTTTTTAATCAATTTGACCAAGTTCAGTTAAAGATAGAGTGTTTAGACAAAGGAGAAGAGAGTGCCGATTACTCTGAGCGAGACAATTTTGAGGCTTCATACTATAGCTTGGTATCACGAGCTCAAGAGCTTGTTTCTCATAGCACTGAAAAAACTGATAGTGAGTGCTTTGGTAGCGTAAAAAGTGGGTCTCATTCTAAACAACAGCTCGTGAGGTTACCAACCATTCAACTTCCAAAATTTAGTGGATCCTATGATAACTGGCTAGAGTTTCACGACACCTTTTCGAGTCTCATCCACGACAATGATGAAATGGATGAAATCAACAAGTTTCATTACTTGAGAGCGTCGTTGGAGGGCACTGCAGCGTTAGTCATCCAGTCTATTGAGTTTTCAACTCGTAATTACATTGTTGCGTGGAAACTTCTCTGTGAGAGATTTGATAACAAAAGACTTCTCGTACAGAATCATGTGACGGCTTTGTTTAATATCGAATCTATCACAAAGGAGTCGTCCAGCGCACTTAAACGCATTATTGATCAGCTAAATAAGAACCTAAGAGCTCTCGAGTCGCTAGGTGAGCCTACCACTCATTGGAGCACGCTTCTGATTCATATGATCAGTCAAAAAATTGACAACAAAACATTCCGTGAGTGGGAGGAGCACAAGACTCGCTTAGATAAAGATAAGCCAATCACTCTGGTGATTTTTCTTGGTTTCCTACGCGGTAGAGCGGATCTGCTTGAGACTTTAGAGTTGAAAGTCAGTCAGGTACAGGTGAGCGGTCAAACTGTGAAGCCCACTACTAGGCTCAGGAGCATGGTCTCGTTTAACAGTGCGAATCAGGAAGGGCAAACGGTTCATAGTAGCGGTACTTCACCATCGACACCCTGTCCTAAATGTAAGGGTGACCATGTCTTAAGCGCCTGTCCGCAGTTCTTGGGACTTAGCAACAAACAGCGGTTGCAGTTATTGGCAGAAATAAAGATATGTTACAACTGCCTTCGGCCCGGTCATTATGCTAATAACTGCAAGAGGTATGGTTGCAAAATCGATGGCTCCTACGTAAACTACCGTATGTTCAAAAAGCTAACTTTCCAGGAGAGCCATTTAAAGATGTTTTCTTTAACCGTTCTTTTGATTTTAAAGCTTTTGGTTTGAAATTTTTACCATAATTAGTTTATTTTAGGCTCGATTTTTATGTGCTAAAGTAAAAGCTGTATTTTGAATACTTTTGGAGATATTGTTGTTACGATTCTTTACGACGGGGTAACGAAGTAAGAAAATATCGTATGTTAATCTTACCATTTTTTACGGCGTGGATGAGGTGACTGAAAATATTGTATGTTTCACATACCATGTTTTACATGGATAAATCGCAGGTAAAATGACATGTATGTGGCACTTACAGTTTTTTACTTTGTAAATCTCATGAAAAATAGTATGGTATGTAACATTAATTTAGTAAATACATGGGGAAATATTAAAATTTTAAATGGTTCCAGAGGTTTATCTAAGTGATAATTCATATTTACTTAATTCATTATATTTAGTAGAACCTAAACCTAAAATTTAAAGAAACATTTATATGAAATAACTTTTTATACATCCTTATGTTTCCATTCCACTAATCAATTTGTATATTTCCTATTTTCCCAACTGTCCCCTTCGAAACTGCCACCGGGATGGGGACTTGGGTAAAATTAGTGGCGTTTACCACCCTGGCAAATAGGAATTTTATTTTCAACAGTTTCCTTGAAGCTCACGACCGAATCAACTATTTATTCTTTCCGACTTCAAGATATTTAATGAAAAAGTACTAGACTTAAATAAAGTAGGAGTAGCCCATTGTAGACTCTCTGCCTCAGTGCTTTTCTCATTACTTGGGTTTTTTTTTAAAGGCTTGCATAAACTCTAAAGAGGCCTACTTTAGGCTAACCAACCCCGATATTATCCGTTGATGAGCTCGAAAAGGACGGTTGGGAAATAAAATTCATATTTGCCACTGAGGTGGTAAACGCAGCAATTTTTTCTCAAACACCATGCCGGTTACAGTTTTGAAGAAAACAGTTAGAAATAAAGACTGTAAATTAGTAAGATATGAACAATCTTAAGAATTCCTGTAAATTTTAACGAATCTGTATTGTAAATTCGTATTTGGAAATTTAGGATGATGTTGTCACATAGTTATTCTTCAGTGCCGGGTTTCGGGATAACTTGTATCAGCCATTTTCCTATTCTTACTCAGGACATGCAAAAGGCTAAGAACTAAACTTTACCTAAACTTTCAAGCTTAGGAGTACCTACATGATAGTTATTTCAAGAAGACTGCAGCAGTAACTCAGACTCAGACGTGTATTTTCTCTGGTGTAGATTGACAGATATAATACTCTTTGGTTGTGGTGGTTGTATACCTATTAGTATACAGACTTAGTAAAAGAAGCCAAGCCAAACACAGTGTACCTACCTTAGGCAACAATGAAAGTTTTGGAATATACAATACACCATGCAGATCGGAGTTTCAGTTTGGCTTACTATTGTGTTAATACTTAGAAACGTTCATATACTGTCTACATAAAGGCCACTGATCCATTAACATCTTCTCGTTACCATGCACATGAACACCGCGTGTCTAGGAACTAGACCAAATGAAATTAATGAGCTTGTCAAGCATACAGACACAGTTCTCAACAAGTCTTGAGTCCATCCAACTGGCCAAAAGAATTTATTCAGAATAAATACAGATTTATCTATGATTATAATACTTGAATTTATTAACTTACAGGCTATGAACAGATTTTCAGTCTAAAAGTCTGCTGCAAACTACCACAAGATTGGGCCTTTTTAAATCCTTAGGATCTAAGTTTGTGAGTATTTGATGAACCAAATGAGGATCTCTTAATCTTTGTTTTGAAGCTCCTTTGTGGAGAGTGTTTGTATCTTCAGTAAAAAATATATTTTATAAATGAATTTCTTGTTACCTTCATGTGTTTGGTGTTCAGCTTCTATTGGTATTGATTTGCCTACGCCAAGTCGAGTTTCGGAAATTTAGAACCCGGGTAATTGAAATTTCATCGTCAACCAAAGCGTATCTCAAGCATGCATACAAAAACGGTTGGTCAGTCTATAAGAAACCACATCCGTGTGTCATTTCAAATCCTTGTTAAAAATAACTCTAGTGAAAGTGAAGGTCCCAAACAGTAGTGTGTAATTTACCATCATGAAGTAAGTATATTTGTTTTCCACTATACGATACACAAAGCGGAAACTTTTATGTTATGGTTTTGTTTTCATTTTTAGTTTGTTCCATCCGTTTAATAAGTAGTCGATTTCAGTGATGGTATTGTATTAAAAATAATTTTCTAACAAAAAAAAGACGTTATTATTAATCAAATCTGCTTTAAGTAGTATAAACAATTTGAATTATTTGTTTTTTTTTTGTTCAACCTCTTTGCAAACTATCGTATCTGTAAGATATTGTCTTAGGCTCAGCTTAATATTGCAACGTAAATAAATCTAAGTGACACATACAATAGTTAACAGGTTCATATAAACCAAGTAAATAATCGTAAGTGTTACATACGATACAACATCACTTTTTATCGACGTCGTACAAAATGGTATGTGTTACATACTATAGCATACCCCCTCGAAAAATCTACGTACGTAATCGTATGTGTTACATATTATAGTTTTGAACAAGATTGATAGAAAACGCAGTAAAACTAACAAAACTGAATACTTAACATGTTTAGTAAGAACATGCCTCATCACAAAACACAAACTCAGATCTACGTACTTCCCACGTAGAGAATGGTAAGATATACTTACGGTAGGCGTAGCATGCAATGTGTCCCACGTAAACTACCGCAAGAGGTCAATACGATAGTTTACGGCGCGCCCGTGATCAACATACGATAATTTACGTCTGAAAAAATCTTCATTTTTGAATATTATTAAGTTTTTGTTTTTGGGATACATGCGGAATAATCATCTAATGACAAAAAACGAAAAACATGAAAATCGCCATTTTGTGGGATACGGTAGTTTACGTAGGAGCCATCGAAATCTGTAAACGCAGGCACCATACACTCGTTCACGTTGTGGAGGAAAAGCCGCTTACGACGGCTGCTGCTTCTACCTCTGCTCGTGCTTGTGAAGTCGGTAGCACTGACAGCTCAGACAAGGTGCAGGTACCTGTAACATTATCAACGAGCGTAACACACAATGATACCGAAAACGCGATGCTATCGACTGCTTTAGTGAAGTTATATGATTCACAAAATCGTGAGCACGTTGTCCGAGCTGTCCTTGATACAGGTAGTACGTCGTGTCTCATAACTGAAGAACTTTGCGGTCGACTAAATCTTCCCACTGACCAAGTAGATAAATCTCTTTTTGGCATCAACAATTCCGTGTCATCAATAAGTAAAGCCTGTCAAGTTCGCATGCAGTCGTTGCATGAAGAGTTTGCAACGAACGTTAAATGTTTCGTTTTACCCGCGATAACGCAGAGAACACCCCATCAAGCTATTGATCTGTCCAAGCTCGACATTCCGACGGACATCGTGTTGGCAGATCCCAACTTTCATACCCCATCCGAGGTAGACATGATCATAGGTCAGTACCTATTCTGGACTTTACTAGGGACAAGGAAAATTTGTTTAGGAGAAGGAAAGCCCTTGCCATGGGAAACTAGGCTAGGTTGGATAGTAGCGGGTCCTATTATTTCCAATACTGCCTCTCCGGCCATGTGCAACTTTGCACACGTTGCTTCGACACATGATGAATCCAATGAAGACCTTCAAAACCAATTAAAGCGTTTTTGGCAACTGGAAGAAGTCAGCCTTAAGTCTTCATTTTATTCTGAGGAAGAAAAGTCATGTGAAGAGCATTTCACAAAAAACACAACTCGGCTAGCAGACGGTCGTTTTTGTGTAAAATTACCCTTGAAACAATCTGAGAGAGTCCTAGGAGATTCTTATCAGAGGGCTAAACAGTGTCTGTTATCACTGGAACGCAGGTCAAAGAGCCAACCAACCTTTAAAAAGGATTATGGTGCCTTTCTCAAAGAGTATCACACGTTGGGCCACATGACTGAATGCCAATTGGATCCAAAATCGCTTGCTTACTTCATTCCGCACCACGGAATAGTGCGAGAATGTAGCTCTACCACTAAGTTACGAGTGGTGTTTAATGCAAGCAGTCCTTCAACCTCCGGTATAGCGTTGAATGATATTCAAATGGTCGGACCTACTATACAGGATGATCTTCTTTCGATACTCCTACGATTCAGGCAGCATAAGTACGTCTTAGCCGCAGACGTAGAGAAGATGTATCGTCAAATTCTAATACATCCTGACGATAGGCATCTTCAACAAATTCTTTGGCGTGATGATGAGACAGAGTCTATAAAGACATTTCAATTAAATACTGTCACGTATGGCACTGCCAGTGCGCCCTTTTTGGCGATCAGATGTCTAAAACAGATAGGTTTGGAGTGCGCAGATGAAAAGGTCTCACAAGTAATTATTCATGACTTTTACGTCGATGATTTGCTCACTGGTGGAGATTCTGTGAGTGAGGTTCTTGACATTCGCCAAAAGGTGAATGATGCGCTCTCATCAGCTTGTATGCACCTAAGAAAGTGGAGGTCAAATGAGCCTCAGCTGTTGGTCAATGAGCAATCCCAATCGGATTCAGCGTTAGATTTAAACATCGGATCCAACGAACCTAGTAAAACACTAGGCTTAGGCTGGCTAATGCATACCGATGAGTTGTGCTTTCCCATTGATGACCTTCCAACGCAAGTGACGAAACGGTCAATGCTTTCAGTTATAGCGCAGATCTTTGATCCTTTGGGACTTTTAGCCCCTTGCGTTATAGTCATGAAAAGCTTTTTGCAACGATTGTGGCTACTTAAGTTATCGTGGGATGAGCCGATTCCACCAAACACCTTGAAACTTTGGACAGAGGTTATCCAATGTTTGCCAATTTTAAACAAATTGAGAATCCCTCGCCATGTTATGGGTGATGCATACCAGTATGTCGACTTGCACATTTTTAGTGACGCTTCACAAGCCGCTATTGGAGCATGCTTGTATATTTCAAGCACTGATGAGTCAGGTAAAGTCCAAGTGCGTTTGTTGATGGCCAAAGGAAAAGTAGCACCTCTCAAAACGGTTACTATACCCAGACTAGAGCTTTGTGGTGCACAGATTGGAGCAAATCTGTATGAGAAGGCCATTGCATCACTTCGATTAAAGATTCGTTATACCACATTTTGGACTGATTCCACTATTGTATTGGGGTGGTTAAAAATGCCGCCAAGCAGGTTACAACCTTTTGTTTGTGCCCGTGTTGCAAACATTCAAGAGAAGACTAGCGGTTGTACGTGGAGACATGTGCCGACAGATCAGAATCCAGCTGATCTGATTTCACGCGGTGTTAATGCCAATTTACTCCCAACTCTTGATGTGTGGTGGTCAGGTCCAACATTTTTGAGACAAGACATGTCACAGTGGCCAAAAATTCCTAATAATGA
Organism: Zelleria hepariella; assembly: GCA_949319315.1. Classification (NCBI taxonomy): domain Eukaryota; kingdom Metazoa; phylum Arthropoda; class Insecta; order Lepidoptera; family Yponomeutidae; genus Zelleria; species Zelleria hepariella. The sequence goes on along the minus strand of OX439382.1, from coordinate 27,724,761 downwards.
CGGATCTCTCCCTGAAACTCGAGCTGAAGTTACACTTCATGCTTCGGGTGAGAAAATACAAAGTTTTCTAAACATAGAAAAATTTTCAAATCTTTCAAGGCTGCAGCGTGCCATTGCTTATGTGTTACGCTTTATTAATCGGTGCAAAGGACAAAACTTGAAGACTAATATTTTAAGTGCCGATGAACTGCAAGCAGCGTTAAATGTTATTGTTAGACATTCTCAGAAAGAGTCGTTTCCTGAGTATGATATCTTGCTCAAGAAAAAAGCTTTGCCACCCAAAAGTCCTTTGCTTAAATTCAATCCTTTCTTGGACGAGAACCAGCTACTACGCGTTGGTGGTAGACTGGATAATTCAGATTTCTCGTATTCTAAGAAGCATCCGATATTAATACATGCGTCGAGTCCTTTCACGAAACTATTATTTCATCGCGAGCATGTTAAACTTATGCACGCTGGACCTCAATTATTGTTATCAACAATACGAGAAGATTATTGGCCAATAGGTAGACGTAGTCTAGCGAAATCCTGTTACAGGAAATGTATTCGATGCTGTCGGATGAAGGGAAAAATTGTTACTCCTATGATGGGCAATTTACCTCAGCCGCGACTACAACCAGGAGGCTATCCGTTTGAGAACGTGGGCGTCGATTACGCAGGACCTGTGCTTTCTGCCAGTCGTCAAGGTCGTGGATGTAGACTTGTCAAGGTGTGGATAGCTGTCTTTATCTGTTTCGCAACAAAAGCCATTCACATTGAGTTGGTGGGTGACCTGACGAGCAATAATTTTCTATCCGCGCTACGTAGATTCATATCTCGTAGAGGTAAGCCGAAAAATGTCTATTCTGATAATGGTACTTCATTTGTAGGTGCCTATAACGATTTAAAAAAGTTTTTAAAGACGAGCTCTGATTCGCTGTCTGAGACGGTTGCCAGTGAAGGGATTAATTTTCATTTCATTCCCGCGTACGCACCGCATTTCGGTGGACTCTGGGAGGCGGGTGTGAAGTCGGTTAAGTATCATTTACATAGAGTATTGGGAAATTGTAACCTCACTTATGAGGAATTAAATACTTTGTTAGTGCAGATTGAAGCCCTATTAAACTCCAGACCCCTCACACCGCTATCTTCAGACCCAAGCGACCTCATGCCACTGACACCCGGACACTTCCTCGTCGGCCGGCTTCTAACATCACTACCCGGACCGAACTACGAAGATTGCAACACCAACCGATTGACGCGATATGAGCGAATACAGCAACTACGTCAACATTTTTGGAGACGATGGAGCAAAGAGTTCATCTCAGAACTTCAACAGCGAACAAAATGGCGCGTGAACAACAATCCTCTCAAACTCAACAGTCTTGTTCTGCTCAAGGAAGATGCTCTGCCCCCACTTAGATGGAGATTGGGACGCGTGGTTGCTGTATATACCGGAACTGATGGTGTTTGCAGAGTTGCTGATGTCCAAACAGCTAAGGAAGTGGTCAGACGAGCGTTCAGCAAAATTTGCCCGTTACCTGACGTGGATGGTTGAAAGACTAGAAGACCAGGAGACCAGTCTTCCAACGCCCGGGGGCATGTCTGCAAATTATTGCAATCGTTGCCTATTGTAAAAAAAAAAAAAAACTGTCACTGTCAAATCTCAATCTGTGTAAATCAACTTTTGTTTTTAATATGTATTTTTAATTTAAATTCTTTCCCGCTCTTTTGTCAATGCACAATAAAACGTATTTTCGTTCCGGCAATTTGAAGAATATTATTTAATTTCATCGAGTATAATCAGAAAAACTACCCACGAGTAATAGACGTTACAGACAAAAACTACACATGCAACGTGTACACGTGATTACTCGTGACCACCGTCTAGTCCAGCTCTAATCTCACAGTACATGTCGGCCCTCACAAAAGAGCATCGCAGTCTAGTGTGTAGGTACAGGACTAATCAAACAAATACCAAAACCATGAAGGTGCCTGTCCAATAAAACAACAAAAAACTGGCGATCTATTGAGGAATACAAAACCAAACACGACAAAACTAGTGAGATAAATTCGGTAGGATCAGCGGCTAAAGGGTGACTCACGCGAAATAATTACGCTACCGAATGCAAACAATGGAGCTGGCTAGAACTTAGAAACTTGAAGGTACTAAAAATCACTGTTCGAAAACTTAACTGCCAACTGGTTAAGTAACTATAAAAATTATAGCCGTAAGTTTTGCAGAGAACTCTCAGGTTGATGTCCCGCCCCCCGGTATGAGATCTACCAAGCAACCTAGGGACAGCGACCAAGTGCCGTAACTCTGCAAAACTGATGTGATTAGGCAAGATAAGACGTAAAATCACAAACAATGTAATGCTCTGACTGCAAAAACAGGGACTTGGTGGAGTCAGAAGCACAGGTACTTATAACAGAAGTTACCGTTGTCGGCGAAGGAGTAGCAGAATAAAATTAATGTTTACGTAACATGGGTGTCGAAGTCGCGAGATCTATCTTTTCCTGATAAGCTGGGCATCCTGATCTACTGGTTACTTTAAACGTAGAACATAACTGATGTCCTAGCTCAACAGATCAAGAGGCACAGTGAGAAGATAGTAATTGAAAGCGGCATCGTACACTATAGGCGGCTAACTCAATCTCTTGGCGAACTTCTCGGATACTAAACGATTAATCTGCGGACTGTACTACCCTTGTACTTGAAAAACTCGACAAAACAGAAAATATCAATAGAAGAACAGCATCTAGTAAAATCAATCCTATTGATATCTTGTCGACCGACATTTGAAACAAAAACTTGACTTGGCTGATTCCTAACAAAATAATAAAATGATATAGGAACAGCGGCGAAAAATACGACGTTAAACAGACACGTGTCACTACCAAATTGCAACTAAGAAAGCGATGCGAATAATGCTACGGCGCTAAAATACCAAAATGAAGCGCTCGTATTCAGCATACGCTTGACTTAGACAAAATTCCAAATAGTTGTGTGTGACACGAAACTTCAATTATTACCAATCTGGGAAAGCGATGCGAACAATGCTATGACGCTAAAATACCAATCTGAAGCGTGCATACTCAGCACACGCTTGACATAAATATGAAAAATATCAATAGAAGAACTACATGGAAAATCAATTCTATTGATGTCTTGCTAACCGACGCTCGAAACAAAACTTGACATGGCTGATTCCTGACTAACAAGAAAAGGACACAAGGAACAGCTATTGCTTCGGCACGGCGACGAAAAAGATGACAGTAAACAGATACGTGACACTCACAACCAAATTGCAACTAGAAAAAAGCGATGCGACCAATGCTACGACGCTAAAATACCAAAATGAAGCGCTCGTACTCAGCATACGCTTGACTTAGACAAAATTCCAAATAGTTGTGTGTGGCACGGAACTTCAATTATTACCAAACTGGGGAAGCGATGCGAACAATGCTATGACGCTAAAATACCAAACGGAAGCGTTCATATAACATGAAGAATATCAATAGAAGAACTGCAAGGAAAATCAATTCTATTGATGACTGGCTGACCGACGCTCGAAACAAAACTTGACATGGCTGATTCCTGACCAACAAAAAGGATACAAGAAATAGCTATTGCTTCGGCTCGGCGAAAAAGAAGGACACTAAACACGTAACACTACCAAATCGCTATTGGGAGAGGCGATGCGAACAATACTACGACACTACAGCAGACCAATAATGAAACATTCTGAACTGAAGTGATCGTACTCAGCATATACCTAAAACGTAGACAATGCCCAAATAGCTGTGTGTATGGAACTTCAACTGGGAAAGCGATGCGAACAATGCTACGACGCTACAGCAGACCTTCAAAAATATAACGTAACTGAACTGCAGCGCTCGTACTCAGCATACGCTTGACATAACTTGGAAAATATCAATAGAAGAACTACATGGAAAATCAATTCTATTGATGTCTTGCAGACCGATGCTCGAAACAAAACTTGATGTGGCTGATTCCTGACCAACAAGAAAAGGATAAAAGGAACAGCTGTTGCTTCAGCACGGTGAAAAAGGGGACACTAACACGGACACGTGACACTACCAATTGCTATTGGGAGAGGCGATGCGAAAAATACTACGACACTACAGCAGACCAATAATGGAACACACTGAACTGAAGTGATCGTACTCAGCATGCCTGCCAAAACGTGGAAAAATGGCCCAAATAGCTGTGACCCGGAACACAAAAATGACCATGAAGGTCAGACCCATAAATGCGACTGACCGACACATTGTGAGGAGAACTGCTGTGCACAACCCATTTTGACCCGAATAGAAAAACGACCAGCAGGCCGGACTTACCCCGTGGCTTCGTTTCTATCCATCCAATGCAATCCAAGTCACTACGGTTGTCACACTCACTCACATTGCACGTCACTTTGTGTCCTTTCACTGTCCATATTGAGTGTCCTATCACTGTCCGCACTTCGCCCGGAATGGTCTCGGGCGTGGCCCTACGTTATAATGCCAACACTCCACGTGGCAACTTGCATGAGCTCGTCTACTTCTCAATGTTATCTCCAACTGTAGGGGATTCAGGGCGTGAGGCACATAGTGCGAGCAGCACCGAAGGCAGCGAAGAAAAGTCCAGACTTGATGGGTTGTATAACTTGTATTTTCTTCAGGAAGCACACGTTGATACAGTTGTACAGAGCTTGATGGTTTCTTGTTGAGAGCAGGATGGGAACTGATTTATAATGCCAAAAATTCGGGTTTTTATACAAAAAGAGCCTAACACAATGGGTACGCGGGAGAACAATGGGTGACGGGTACACCATTAGTTGGCGGTTACTATGCTACATTTCTCGTGTTTCCAAAATATTGTGACTAAACTGAAGACTAACAATGCGAGAAATGATACTTGAAATGAGTACATAATTAAACTAAAAATAACTTGAAAATAATTATGACTCTGCATAAAAATAAACTTAAACTTAGGTGTGCTCCCTAAAACATGGAAGTAAAACTAAGGCCTTAAAATTACCAAAACAAGAGGCCATTAGTACTTATACGAAACTAACTTTTTACGACAAACAAATAACAAGTAATTGAGGTTCCCAGTATACAAAATAATAACTTCAATTTCATTTCTCCTATTTAGGTGACCAAAAGGGTTAAACAAACTTAAAAACCTACATAGGGAATGAGTACAGCGAAAAACAATGAGAAATAATACGACTGTACATATTATTAAACAAACAAAACTAGGAAACCTAAATTACATAAAAGCTAGTTTCTAAAACTTGATTTTCTCTAGGAAAACTAGGAGATAGTACGCCAATAATTAGACATTTACCAAACAAAACTTAAATAATATCTCCTATAAAACAATACACTTAAATCTAGCAAGTTTCATACCAATCATACAGAAATTACCAACACATAAACAAAACTTGCTAGAGAACCAGTGATGAGTTCTGAGAAAGAATGCGGCTGGCTGACAAAACAAAGGAACGTAACAAAAGAGCCAGGTACTGCTACGCTCCCTCGGTAACGTTACGAGCGGCGAATGACCGAACTTGAATAAATAGCGCCGCTCTGGCTATTGTGAATCATACCACGAGCACAACAGCAAGCGAGCGGACGTCCCGAGGGGCGTAGCGCCATACCGCACCTAAAAAGTCTTTCTCAAGGCTGATCACTGTTTCCTTTGGCCTTTTTCAAGGCCGGCGTCAATTTCACCGTTTCTATGACAGGCAAAACTCAGGCATAGACATACGTACAGAGCTAGAAAATACACATACACGCTAGGTCTGCAGCCAAAAACTTAAACGGGTTATGTCGATACCTGAGCCGGGGGTGACCCCTACGGCAAAATTGACACTAGACTAGACCAGACTGATCCGCTCGTCAACACCAACAATTTTTTGTGCATATACTTTAACAAAAGCGCAAATCTTTTTTTCCATAGGAAAAAGTGCTATGTGTAACAAAGTATAAGTTATGCTTATAATGGTTATATTTATATTTTTTCAATTTGCAAGTTAGTAAATAGCTGCCAAGTGTCATTGGTTCAATATTGCAGCAGACAACAAATTTTAACAAACATGCAAACAATTTGTAATGATTTACTCGTTAACCTACAGAAGAAATTTACATAGTTAAGAGTGATTTTATGAACTTAAATTATTATTTCAGAAGCTTTGAATCGGGTAATTCGTAGGCTCTTGATAAGTTTTGACACTTCGGAGAGTTTGGAAGTTGCGCCATGGCTACCTTTTGAAAATCGAACAACGTAAACTTATTAAGATTGACATAATCCGTCGAATTATAGAAAATTTATTTATTCATGAAGAAACCCGCAGCATAATTAGCTCCATTTTCCTGTGGGCTAGGCCAACTAAGCTAAGATCTATCTCTTTGTGTAGGATGATAGTAGATTGGCAAGCCACCGCTGCCTATAGCTATGTGTAAGTTTCCTTTTTTTTTTAACACTTTCTAAACGTTTAATACCAATTTTTTTTTCGTTTTAAATCTTAAAGCAAAGGAAAACGTCCAGTCATAGAAATCTGCAGAAATGTCTTTATTTTTGGATGCATTTTTTGCTAAAAACGCTTCATTAAGTTCTCAACACCTTCCTCACTATTTTTAGGACCTAAGGTTTAGATTTCAGATCGCAAAAAGTGGCTACTTTTGGTGGCGGCGGGACTTATTCGTAGGATCTGGAATAACCTTAGGTCCTAAAAATTGTTAAGCCTCGCGTTGAGGGCATAATGAAGCGTTTTTAGCAAAAAAAAACGCACCCAAAAAGAGGATATGATTTTTTTTTCATTGGTAGTGCTAGTTGTGCTTATACATATATTCACCTTAAGAGCTACGGTGCCGCAGACAGTCTCCAAGGCAAAAACACCACGCATAGTGGTCAAATTTAAAATCAATGAAATCGGATACCATTCAAATTCGTCAAAATCTAGGTTTGTATGGGCGTGAGCGTGGTAGCTAGTTGTCTAGTAAAGTCCCCTTTTACATCTTGCCTGGGGTGGCACAGCTACATTATTAGAACAGCCCAAAATTATTAATTAAGTCTTCACCTCGACTGCCAGCGTTTTACACGTCGGTGTGTTTTTAAAAATGGAAACACTAAACGCCAGAGGGTTTGGCCGGGGTCCAAGCCCCATTCCTCTTCCCTACACAATCGCCACCTGGCGGGAAATATCACCAGAGCATGGCGACACTTCCCAATTGGCTTTTTAGATCTCTATTTTTAAAGCCGAGACGAGTGTATCTTTTTAATTGAGATTATTTTTAACACCGACCCAAAAAGAAGGGTGTTATAAGTGTGACCGCTATGTATGCGTGTGTGTGTGCGATAGGGTGGTGTGTATCTGCCTGCCTGCCTGCCTCTGTCTGTGGCAACGTACCTCTTAAATGGGTGAACCAATTTGGATAGATTTGAAAGCAGATTTTCTAGCGAGTGTTCTTAGACATGTTTTATCAAAATCGGTTTAATTATGTTTTATCAGAATCGGTTCAGCTGTTATGAGATTTTCATGTCTCGAAATTTAACATGTCTTTTATAATTGGAGACTTTTTTTGTTATATTTTCATAAGCACTAAATAATACACTTAATTAAAGTACACTCTACCAGACACGAAACACTCGTTTCATTAGCTAAAAATTTTAAACCTAGTTAAAGTAGCTTTTATTGAACGAGCGAGCGAAGCGGGCGAAGTTCTCCGAGTATAATTCAACAATCCGGCGTTTGTATGTATGTATGAATGTTTGTTCGATGATAACAGCTTGAGTGTCTTTGATTGGATCGTCATGAAATTTATACTTACCACGTTTGTGTATAGTCGGAGCGCAAGTCTGCACATGAAGCATGCAAGATCTTAGTTTAAAGCGTCTAAAACAGGGATCCTCAAACTATTTTGGACAAGTGACCCCTTTTCCAAAATGAACTGTTACCTTAGACCCCCCATGGCCAAATTACCTACTTTTAAGATCAACCCCCTTATTCATAATGGTCCGCTAACTTAAAACCGCTGCTACAGAGTGTTATTTTTCACCACTTTTTGTATTTTCTAAAGCACTAACACATGCTAGGGAACTTTATAAAGATTTTTATAAGGTAAAAAATTCGCTCGGGACAATGAAGTTGGAAAATTCGCAAAGACAGTACTTGACTCGGTACCTCAATTGGTAGAGCGCCTGCACGGAATGCAAGAGGACCCCAAGGGGTCGATATCGACCACTTTGGGAATCCCTGGTCTAAAAGCTAGGTCTTTGAAGTAAGCAAAGGTGGATACAAGTAACCTGTACTATGTTAAGTTAAGCTACCTTTGTGTCTGAATAGGTAGGAGGGGTATTTCAAAGCACAACTTTAACTTGTTGCTAGTAGTTCCGGTTTCGAAGAATGAGTCTATAATACGGAACTGCAAGATAACTTCCTGCTACGTACGGATACGGATATCTAGGAATTTAAGGTAACACGTTGTGGGACGTTTCTTTTAATTCAAGTTTTTAACCCCTAAAGGGGATCTTTGTAAAGGGGATAAGGTGGGTAATGATTATAGGGGGATTGGTTGAGCTAGGCTAGCTACGTTTTCCGTCACAATAAAGGCACGTTTCTATGACACGAATAATTGTGTCACGTATCACAAACAAAAAAAAACGTCACCGCCTAAAGATAGGCCTTTAGAAAATTGTAGGTATAGTGTATCCAAAAATAAAAGTCTTACTGTGTAAACAAATACGACGGAATGGGTAACCATAGACTACTATATAGTGCTGTGATGAGTGAAAAGACCACTCGGCGCTGCAGTGCCTGGGACATTGTTTTAGACAAAGCACATTAGCAAACGATGTTTGATACCTTTTGGCGACTCATGGAAGTGTCACTTGTAAGTTTGAGGTTACAAAGAATTCGGTTTTCTTTAAAAAAAAAAAAAAAGTTTTACGGTGAAATGGACGTATTATTACAAAAATAATGGTATTGCATGTGATTACCCAGATGCTACAATAATGATCTACTAGCTATTGTGTGTGATTGATTACACAGGGAATGCGTATTTCTCTTCCGGTAAGTGGTTTGTTTACACAATAAGACTTTTATTTTTGGATACAGTTTACGTTCCACTACCGTTGATATTCCGTTTACAGATAACTTGCGTCCTCGCATTTTGTATGAAAATTAATCGAAAGATTTTTTTGCTTAAACTGTGATTGATATTACGAGCCTTAGTGCACTTTTTGTCGGTGATTACACGGAATCAAAGATCTCGTGAGCTAAACCGGTAATGGAAGGACTAGAAACTGTGCGGATTTCTTTTACGAAATAAACACTCTGATGATGACGATGAAAAAATATAGTTAGTTTAGCAACTAAACGTCACAATTTGAAATCAGGTTTAACAGTCATCTGGATCTTATGACCGTGCTTTTGCTTGCATCGGTTAATATCCTGTCTCAGCAATCACTAGACCTCAAACACAGCTGCGGGAGCCGTGGAATATAACAACAGGTTGATTACCAATCAATGGCATTACGTGATTAAATCCTGAGGGATCCCTTTGTCTCGGTTTCGACTTAAGTCTTCGCTAGGTGGATGAGATGTTTGGATAAATAGACTAGCTTTGGTCCGCGACTTCATCCGCGCAGAGTTAGAACTCAACTCAACTCTACAACGTGTTACAAAATATCCTAACTCTTTTTACAGAGTGTAACCTAGTGGTCAACAGGATGTCAAATCTGTAAAAAAAAGTTTAAAAAAAAACTTACTTACTTACTTTACTTGACTCGGTAGCTCAATTGGTAGAGCGCCTGCACGGTATGCGAGAGGTTGCGGGTTCAAGTCCTGTCCCGAGTGAATTTTTTCAACTTATTATAAATGTTTAAAAAAAACTTTTTTTTTTAACCTCAAAATTGAAAAAAGAAATCATAACTTTTTTGTTTTTGGTATTAGCTCAAATTTTAAAATATGTTTGTGTGTGTAGGTGCATTTACATAGCTTTGAGTTTTAAAACATTGTGAAAGTCAATGAAAACAATATTTTAAAAATACTTTTCTACCGCCACAGCGTTCATATTTTATTAATTTAAAAATCAACGGAAAGTCAGGAGCAAAAAAAAAATTTAGGTTGTGATCCCTATCACCGGGTGCTATTACCCTGTAAAAAGAGTTAGGTATTTTTGTAACACCTTGTATATTACGCGCCGTATCATTGGTCAGTTTCCATCGTAACGCATTTGATGGTATGAGCATTGTAGGAGAAAACCCGTTTTGTCCCAACAACTATGAACCTATTATTGTAAAGCAGAGGAAGGGCTCAATAAAGTTTATTGGGTCTCAAGCTTAATGTCCCAACAGGTCTAATAAATAGCCTTCAGCTTCACACGCCATACACTTCCAATTGGTCCAATATAGGCGGTGGAAATAAGTTTATGACCTGTGAAACGCTTCTAGCGCCTCATGTAAACTGATTTAATGGCTTACTTATACATGTTACGGCTGTAGTTACTCTAGAGACGCCAAGCGAGAAAATCTAGATAGCTGACACCATGGGCTAATCGAATCAACCCCATGTATGTCCAGCCATTTTTGACACTTAGAAGTTACGAGACTTTTAAGGTTGTTTTGAAAATAATTACCTCGCATTGGATTTCATTTAGTATTTTTTTTCTTTCAACTTTTCAGTGATTTATTTTTTCAGTGGTATCTATAAATTCTACCCTTTTGTATGTCTGAACGCGGGTGTAAAATACGTGGGTTTGGTTTCGCCTAACATCGTAATAATGCGCCCAATGACCTTTGGCATGAGAGTAGTGAAGTAGTCTAGCTAGCATGCAATGACCCAAACTTTCATGTAGTCGTAGGCTGGCTCATTTAATTTGATTTTTTTTGGAACTTTGTAATAAAATAATTGTGAAAAAAATACTACAGGTAATTTTCTCGTGGGTCTTACAAGTTAATTATGATAATTATGTCTTGTGTTCATTTCCTGGACTGGATGAAAAATCATAAAGTAACTAATACCAGCGTAACATCATAAAAATTTACAAACTGTGTCCCAAGGTCGCTAAAATTTTTGTAATTGAACGAGCGAGCGAAGCGAGCGAAGTTCTCCGAGTCTACTGGAACAATCCGGCGTTTGTATGTATGTATGTATGTATGTTTGTATGTTTGTATGTTTGTATGTTTGTATGTTTGTATGTTTGTATGTATGAATGTTCGTTCGACGATAACTTGAGTAATTTTTGTTGGATTGTCATGAAATTTGGTAGGCAGGTAAATGAAATTAAAAGAATTTTTAAGTTCGAACATGAGCCAAATCGGTCGAGGGGTTGCCGAGATATGGGGTTGTTAAGTTTATGTGGGATGAGAGAGGGCGCCACTGCTGCCTCTCACTAACAATAAAATAGTGCTAAAAAGTGATTTTAAAAGTGATAAAAACGTAAATCTAATCAGTAAACAGTGAAAGCAGTGATAAAAACTAACAAAAGTGAACTATAAATACAAATTCTGTTTGGAAACAATATTGTGGATATCGGACGTAAAACTCAGTGGAAACAATAAAAATAAACTTTTAAGGGTCGCGAAATAATCCGTAACAAGAACTCTATTTTAATCCAATAAATCCAAAAAAAAATGCTAATTGCTAAGGTCCAAAATACTCGTACATCAGATTAGAAAATACAAAACAGCGCCATCTATTAAAAAAAAAATTGTTATTCTACTTCCTAACAGAGGGCGTGACAAAACATTTTTTATCAGAGCCATCTAGTGTTCAAAATTATAAACCCTTATGCTCAACAATAGAGGTCGCTTTACTTCAAAACTACAAGAGAGTCCTATACAAAACTTAAAATGGAAGAAATACTAGATAAACTACAAAAAATCCAAAATGATCTAGATGCACAAAAACTTGAAATAAGAAAAAGCGGCGAACAAGTTACAGAAAACATTCAAAGAATGTTTGGAGAAAAACTAAAAATGCTAGAAGAAAAATCTGAAAATCTTGAAAAACGAGTGGAAAATCAAGAGCAAAGACTGTAGGGGTTGGTCCAATTCTGTACCTACCGGGAACCACACGGGGGTTATTATTAGGTTTATATGGGGTCGCGAGTTCATAGTTCGGGGCGAACCACTAGTGGTAATTTTGAGTACCTAATTTAACTTTCAGTCCTGAAACAAAAGACAAATTGTCTTCGTTTTTAGTTTTAGAATCTTTTACTTTTTCCAGAAATACTTAGACTATGTCGTCGAACAAACTCGTATCGTACTAAATAATACGGTTTGATTTATTTTAACTTTATCGAAAATAACAATCAGCTTGAGGCCTAATCTCATAATTTCAACCTAAATGTGTACTGAAACGAATTTCGTATCGCGATGACCTGATTTCAGTCTACAATATGAATATTGCTTGCCTTCAGCGCTAGGGAGTAACTATTACGTATTACTACAACACAAATGTACGTACGTCACGCTGAAAACAAGCTAGTCATGGGTATATCCGAACCTGTGACCGTTCTTCTAAACTGCTCTGTAAAGAATTGTACCAAAATGGTCTCCCAGTTGACGGCTTCAATGACGATTTATTAATGCTGTCGGTCCTTTTGATGTTTTTGTAGTACAGCAAAGAATATTCTGATTCTAATTTCACCTGCAACCATTCGCTGGTTGTAGGTGAAAAACGAGGAAACCCCGGTTTTGTCCTTCCACTAGGACGCCATCGATACGCCATTGCATTAAAAACTTAAGCCCCTGGCTACAATCTTAAAGAAACTCGTAGATAAAAAGCTGGAGAGCTGGTGACCAATCGACTTATTTCATCGTACAAGGTTAGTAGACTGATAGAATAGACTTAGCTGAGGATGGGAAAAATATTTTTCAGCAGGGTAGGTAATCGTATGAGGTAGTGGCCACCCCTGGTGTCAGAGTTTTTAGGCCACCCAAAGGGTCTCTGACATGGCTTAACGATTGTTATTAATCAACAACAACCGGGACCAACGGTTTAACGTGCCTTCCGAAGCACGGAAGCGCTCAGATATTATCGCCACTAGCGGTCACCCATCCATGGACTGACCGCGGCCGATGTTGCTTAACTTTGCCAATCGATTAAGAACGGCTAGTCCAACTAGGCTGTGAGCGCTCCATTTTTGAGCAGGTCGCGGTTGATAGTTTGATTTTTTTGATCCGGTGATCAGCTCTTGTTGTTTACCTTTGCTTTGTTGTTATTTGTTAATTAATTATGTCCATCGCATAGAGCTACTATGACATCAACACTTTCACATAGCTTAAGTAAACAATCAATTAAGAAACTTGCCCCTAATTGACAACTTCCGATATCCTCCTCACGGCCTCACCGATTACTGGAATTCAATGGCGATGGTTATCGCTATCGAAATGGCATTGCCTATTAAAATGCCATAAGTACTATTGATTTGCACACGAGAAAACTAAAGTCTAATATTCATATTCAATTTATTTGCATCATAACATTATGAGTGAAAACAAATTTTATTGTGGATCACAGTTTTTGTGATACAGCCTATTTATTTATACAGCAGTTGGTGTATAGTTTCTTAGTAATGTAAGGACAATAAAAACTTATTATATTTATAGCTTACGGCTCGTGTACACACCGATGCGATGGACTGACCAAATCAAGACCACTGTGTGCAAAACACTGTGTGAATGCACCCGAGAAACCTCTGACCGAGAGAAATGGCGTGGCATCGTAAGGCGCGCAACACCAGCCACTGATGATGAATACTACATGTGGACCACGACCGCTCTGACAAGAGTGCAACGACGAAGAAGAAGAAGATTTATATAATAATTTATAAAATAATTTATTGAATTCTTGCATTGCATACAGTTCGAAACACATTTACATTACTAAGATTTACACATTTACATTAAAAATCAAGATAGCTGACACCAAGGGCTAATCGAATCAACCCCATGTATGTCCAGCCATTTTTGACACTTAGAAGTTACGAGACTTTTAAGGTTGTTTTGAAAATAATTACCTCGCATTGGATTTCATTTAGTATTTTTTTTCTTTCAACTTTTCAGTGATTTATTTTTTTAGTGTTATCTATAAATTCTACCCTATTGTATGTCTGAACGCGGGTGTAAAATACGTGGGTTTGGTTTAGAATTTTGTAATTTTAGAATTTTGTTAATGTAAAGAAAATCACAAGAAATTGACGTCTGAAACAGTTTCTGTTCATATCTCTAGCCACCAGACGAATGCGATAGCAATTATCTCTAGCAACACAATCCCAGCGTCGCAGATAGATCGATCGGGTGCTTTTAGTAGATTGTACGGTGACATGTTGTGACTTGATGGATAGCGCTTACCCTTAAGCTTCATCACACCAAATACATGAGTGCGGAAATACAGCCAATTCTATTTTCAACTGCACAAGAGACTAGTGAACCACTTGTAAGAATACAGGGTGGCCCAAACATAGGGTGGTATTAATAGTCGTCGATCACCTACTTGAGATCGATATCTCAAGTAGGTAAACTCAGAAAAGACAAATGCCAAGCCTTGACTAACATCAAACTTGAGTAACTGTCAACATATTAATAGACACTATCTTGAGATTGACATTGACATTAGCCAAGGCTTGACATTAGCATTTGGCTTTTCTGACCTAATTAAACTCAATTAGTTGATCACCGCATACGGTGCCACAGACAGACACACAGTCGGACAGACATACAGAGACAGACTCACACACACACGCGCACACACACACACACACACACACAAACACACACATAGCGGTGAAACTTATAACACCCCTCTTTTCAGGTCGGGGGTTAAAAAGGGGGCTGATGGATGGTCTCCCTTAATTCTATATCCAATCCTGTAATTGTTGTCTAATGGGTCTAAAAGTAATTAATTAGATTTAAAAAGAAGTTTAGTGGATGTTTTGATCACACATTAAGTGGATTGGTTATCGCTAGATTAAGAGCCACCCCGCCAGATTATGAAGAGAGAAAAAGCCACTTTTGTCTCTTGCGGGATTTATTCGTAAGTATCTGGAATCTAGGCATAAAAATAGTGAACCCTAGGGATTCTCATTTGACGTCACGTTTTAAGCAGAAAACGCAGCGAAGAAGAAGATAATTATTTATGTTTTTTTTTTCAAAGCGTCGTAGCAAGCGTAGCTATTTCTACGCACCGTAGCGCTGTCGCTACGCGCTACGATTAGATGTACTTCTCATTTGACGTCACGTTTTTAGCAGAAAACGCAACGAAGAAGAAGATAATTATGTTTTCATCTCCCTCGCTCGGAAAGTTTGCTGTTACTAGTAACTTACGATCGTGTAAAGGCCGGATTTAAACTATCTGAACTTTTGTGCGCTTCGAAATTTGAACGCGACGCCGGGACAGTCTTTCCCGCGCCCTATGGTTTTGAAAAAGAAAAAAACACTGGCCGTTTAAGTAGATGCCAGATCCCGATGGAAAATAAAACCTCATTCATAGTTCGTTTAAACGCGTATTTCAGCGAAAGCGATTGTTCGTGCCCATTCTCTATACAAAACTGTGAATGTAAATGGTGCATAAACATCTTTTAAAAAGGTAAAGTCACGGAATAGAACATTCAGAAACGCGGTTTCTTCTTATAGTCTTTTCAATATTTTGTACACATATTTATTTTTAAATACCAGTAAATAAAAAAAATGCTGCGCTTCTGTTTTATCAAATAGATAATTATGTTTTGGTTTGTTAAATACATTTTTTCAAACGATATTACTAATTTCATTTTTTATCTCCTAGAAATTTTTAATTTATATGGTAAAAGTTCAGAATGCACCCGGAAAAAAAAACATTCTTTTATTTACATTATTTTTGTGTCTGGATAAATAAACTTCAGGAAATTATTAATAAAACGAATGGTTTTAATACCAACGAAGCTCAAAACTTTAGTGCGGCAGCCGTAACTACAGTAAAATATGCTTTTAAAAGGAACTTATTTGACTCACCTGTTTTGCCTGTAAGTAGTTGTCTATAGAGTTTGTCCCGCTTGGCTAACAAAGTCATTTCCTCGCTTCTGTGAGATGAAAAGTTTTGTGTTTCGCACGAATGCAATATTATTTGCGTCTCGTGCTTCTGAATACCTCGCTACGCTCAGGTTTCTTTTTTTGAACCACTCGCTACGCTCGTGGCTCAATTTTAGAAACCTTCGCTAGCTCGGTTTTCAATACGAGCACTCGCCGCAAACAATAATTTTGCATTCTTGCATAACAAATAACTTTTTTTTTTTTCAAAGCGTCGTAGCAAGCGTAGCTATTTCTACGCACCGTAGCGCTGTCGCTACGCGCTACGATTAGATGTACCGCGTGGTTCATAGCTACGAATTTGGTTTGGTTTGCACCGAACTAAATCCCATAGAATCCGCATTACGTATAAAATCAAAATAAAAACTTGTCCCCACAGAAACAAATGATATCAGCAATAGAACAATACGAAACATCATTTCGACCATACGTCTAATATTCGAATGTCAAACTTATTGCATTAGTGTGAGTTTTACTTTAATTGCATAGACTACGAGCAAATAAGCTCCCAAAGGCAGTTTAGACATCTATTTTTCCAGACACATTTCAGAGTTCTATGTTGTATCTAGTTTTATCCTTGATCGAAGTTGGTTTGAATTTGGTTTTGATAGAAAGCACCCAATTTGGTTTTAGTTTTGTTCCAGTAAATAGCTAAAAAGGCTAATTTCAACCTTAGTAGTTTATTGTTTTCTTATTTTTCACCATAGTAAAAAACATGCTAAATATTAGCAAAACGACTCCTAATACTATGCTGGATGTAGTTAAGCCACCAGAAATAACTCTGAATGTCTAAAACGTAAGACTTTCGTGGTAATAGATCTTTAGATTTAAAAGTCTTTATCTTTCACACTCCTTACAGAAAATTTATGAGTGGAGCAATTATAACATTCACGCGTGTTACGTTCCGGGCGCCTGCAAGTTCGCTCGTTAATTAATTACTACCGCATCGCTTCTACTCTGACGTAACTACGGATTTAACATAATGGTGTGTCTCAAATATCTTAAAATACAACGTGTTACAATAGGTTCTTAGTCTTTTTGTAGGGTGTAACCTACCGTTCGACAGGATGACTTTTGTATAATATTTTTTAATAAAAAAACTAACACCTCATTGTGTGTGTCGGTGTATTTGCATAATTTTAAGTTTAAAAAACATTGTTAACATTTTATTCATTTAATAATCAACGGAACGTCAAATAGCAAAAACAAAATTTGGGATGTGTATCACCGGGTGCTATTACCCTGTAAAAAGAGTTAGAACCTTTGTTGCTTTTTAGATAGCTGTAATTGTTTTTTTTTTACAAACTAAATCCATCAAAGCTTATTTAAGGTGGGATGATAGCAACGTGGAGGAAAATTCAAATTTTTCACAGTTTTTTACATTTTGTAGCTAAATTGAGCTATTTTTGTTCAGCGATTTTTCGTTCGCGGCAATAACATAGTATTCTTTTCATTATTGTAAACAACAGAACCACAATAATTCAGCCGATTATGACGTGTTCTGGTCTACGGCAAGTTTTTTGGGCAGTGCCACTGTTTCGTAGACCAGAACACATAATCGGCTGAATTATTGTTGTTCTGTGGTTTACAATAATGAAAAGAATACTATGTTATTGCCGCGAACGAAAAATCGCTGAACAAAAATAGCTCAGTTTAGCTACAAAATGTAAAAAAACTGTGATTTTTTTTAATTTCCCGTCACGCTGCTATCTTCCAGCCATAAAAAGGTTCTAGTCACGGAGATCTAGCGTAGACCCCACGAATGTACTTTATGACAGAGCAAGTATACAGTATTATAATTAGAAGATTTCAAGTTACGTAATGAGCAATAACAGGCTAATTAAAACAGAGCGGGCTGACTGCACACATATCTACACACGGTACACGTATGTATATGCGTTTTACGCAATTTGTTATACGACTTTTGAGTTCCGTTCCGACTGATGCCAAATAATAAATAGACAGAAGTACATCTCCTTTTCAATAACTAAGTGCTGCATTATATTATTATTTTCAATATTATGCACATGTTTTGATTTGTATATAGTAAAAAAAAATAGCTCGTGACAGGACAATAAAATTGGTAGAGCGCCTGCCTCGCTGGCGCCTGCACTGTATGCAAGAGATTGCGGGTTCAAGTCCTGTTCCGAGCGAAGTTTTTTAACCTCATAAAAATCTTTATAATTTTCCGTATCACGGGTTAGTGGTTTAGAAAAAAACAAAAAGTACCTACCTTAATGTATGCTATACTTTATTGCATAATCAAACAAATCAATTTCGAGACAGTCCTCAATAATTAGTGAAAGTTAAGATGCCAGATGGTTTATACGACAACAGTGGCAGCTCCACTCACAGGCTCACTCACTCACACTAGACTTGGAAATGTTAAAAGTGAGAAGGTTCACATTTTCAATAGTCAAAATGTCGATCAAATGAACCTCCGACATAAAGAGATGGGTGTTATAAGTTTGACCGCTATCGTGTGTCTGTCTGTCTGTGTTTGTGTGTCTGTCTGTGTCACCGTCACTCTTAAAAGGGTGAACCTATTAATGTGGTTTTTTATTTGAAAGCAAGTTTTCTAGCGAGTGTTAGATTTTTTTTATCAAAATCGGTTTAGGTTGAGAAACCAATTTGAAGCTAATATGTCAGGGGTATTTTAAAAATTATTTTGGCTAATAACACAACATTTTTTCAAAATAAAAATTCAGTGTGCTTTTTTTTGTTTTGTTGAAATAAATGGTTTAAATGGTCTATCTTTCTACCTCAATCCCACTTATATTATAAATGCGAAAGTTTGTGATTGAGTGGGAGATAGCTTAGATACCAGAATAACACATAGGCTAAATATTATCACGCCTTTACACTTAGGAGAAAAGTAAAACACGCATCCTTTTTCTGTAGTCCACGCCGACAAAGTCGCGGGCAAAAGCTAGTTAATTTTTTTTTAGATTTCGTGATTTCATTATGTCATCTTATGAATGGAAAATGTTGCACCTTAAATAAATTACATGGGTAATGACGCCATTGTGAAACTCATTTTGAATGAAATAATATTGAAATGAACTTTATGGATTATTTATTTACTGAGCTTAAACTTTAATTATCAATTCTGATGGAGTCATTATTATTATTATTACTGAGTTAAGTTTATAAGTGAAACATGAACTGGTTAAAGCGTAAAAACAATACTTGCTGCAGTATGCTTTTGTTTTCTACATTGAAAAAAGCGAAGATTGCAAAAGCAATCGTTGTAGCTCCTTCCCTTACCACATTTAATTGAGTTATAAATAAACATAAATAGTTGATAAATGATTTTCAGTCATTCCCCCTTACTACTGACAATCCACTTTGCAAACAGATTGTAAATTCGGAACCCAAAGTTTTTTAAGGCCTTAGTTTTTTTGGACTAAATAGTATTACGAAGTATAACCTTTGAAACCTTTGAATAATTATTACGAAGTATATAAAATCAAAGGATGACTATGAGATGTAAAAGAGAAATTAATTTTAAAACTTTGTAAATATGAACGCTATGGCGTCAAGGGTAACCCCCCTGTACAGGGTGTTAAGAGACCGCCAACAAAGCGGGAAACCACGTATTGATTGTCCTTATCATAACAAACATTTTTGCCCAAGCTGAGCTGCTATGCCTAAGAAATAAACGGTTTCAGAGACATTGAGGTCTTTTAACACCCTGTATTAGCATTGTACGGAGTGTAAAATTAAAAGGATTAAACTTCAAAACTAGCGCTATCTCGTTTCGATTGTTTTTAGATTGGATAGGGCGCGTGTTTTGCAGTTCATCCCATATCTTTGTATGGACTATACATGCGTTAATATTGCACGTACCAGCTATAATTATTACCCAATATATTTCCCCGCCACATATAGAAATTAGGCACCTAGAAGTTGGCCACTGATACCTCCCCGCAAAGTTATTTCCGCTAGATTAACCGCCGATTAGCAACCGCGCTCGATATTATATGAGATCGGAAAATGCTATACGGCTATTTCTCACACGGTCGCACTGCGCTGGGCAGGTCTGAAAATAATGCTATCGCTCGGTCAACTTTTAGGGCGGTCACTCACTATGTCCGAATTTCAGCAATTGTGTCCAAAGTCCAAGCGCATAATATTATGTTAAACGTGCACATAATGACGTTGTAACCTGATGCTCAAAACCGAAGCTACCATACGCATGCTTCTGAAACAGAATACACTAGTGGTTCGCCCCGAACTTTGAGCTCGCGACCCTATATCTCAGCAACCCCTCGACCGATTTGGCTCATGTTCGAACTTAAAAATTATCTTTGCCTCATTGACCCGCCTACCAAATTTCATGACGATCTGACTACATTTACTCAAGTTACAAACATACATCCATTCATACAAACATACAAACGCCGGATGGTTCCAGTAGACTCGGAGAACTTCGCTCGCTTCGCTCGCTCGTTCAATAAGTAATAGAGCTTCTGGCGAGATCTTTACAGCTGGTTCAAAGTTATCATTTAAACATTTTAGGTAGGTACCTAAAGTCTAATCAGATTTTCACATTTTTTTATGAGATCACGTGGGAAGTTTTAAACAAAATAAGAATCATCAAAATCGGTTCATCATGAAAAAAAGTTCTGAGGTAACAAACATAAAAATAAAAATAAACATACCGGCCTTCTTTTTGAAGTCAGTAAAAACGGTGGCATTCTTAGAACAAAAGTATCCCAAACTTTATTCGCCGAAAGACTCGAGAAGGACGGAAGAATAATAGACAGACGAAAACTTAAAATGTTGTATAAAGTATAAGTACAAATTCTGAGTGCTGGAAGTAAATTGTCATAACCATAGGTCAGGCCCGGGAGAGTTATTCCTTACTAGTTTTTGCCCGCGACTTCGGCGGCGCAGCTAAGTTGCCTATATTTTTCCCAGTTATCGACGTCTGCGCGGATGAAATCGCGGGAAAAGGCTAGTAGTTATTATTACTATGGTGACAAAGCGAGCGTTATGGGAACCTTTGGGTCTAAGATGTCCCGGAGTGGTTTATTTGGTTAAGGTGTTTGTTTATTTTGTTTTTATTGTAACTTTGTTGTTTTTTTTTTTGTGACATTTAATTTACCATGTAAAATCCTGTTTTATATAAAAACGAATATCCAGTATACAAACAAACGCACAAAATTTACCACTCTTGCATAGCATTATTCGCTGCCCCAGAGCCGGAGTCATAAAAACGTTCAACTTTGCCTCTGAGCCGAGAAGAATAAGAAATTCCCTTCTCTCTCGGGAATTAGTTGAGAAATTAAACTTAATTGTTACTGAACGTTATCATTACTGGCACTCGTTTGTGTAAAACTAATTAGTAGTTTCAATGGACTTGGACTGAGACATCTTACAAAGATTGAACCTTTTTTAAATGCAAATACCTATTGAGAAAAATACAAGATCCTTCCAAACTAAAACTTTGATCTTTGCATCTATCTATCCTGCCAGTTGATCCCTCAATACTGAAGATCAAGTCTGTAACGTAATGGCGTGTCGATAGTTTTCCAGTAAAAGGACAAAATTGGGGTTTCCTCTTTTTCTCCTGCAACCAGCGAACTAATCATCTAGAGTAAGAATCAGAATATTCTTATACAATTAAAACGTAAAAACGTAATTCGACGATGTGACCAAAAAATGTGGTTTTCGAGAGAGGGTGACTTCAACCATTTTAATCATCGAGAAATCTTTTTCCTATTATGTTTTCCTTCACAAAAATTACTTAAGTATTTTCTGTGACCTTCTAGTTTCTATTTCCGAAATTTTATACTTGTAGCATTTCGTAAGAGCTGATAAGTTCAGTAAGAAAACGTCAAAAAACTTCGTTACTCTTATGATTAGTCAACCTACTCGTAGCTAGCTCACAGGAAAGTCAATGTCAATATGTGCAGACTGCAGAGCCAACTAATCCACGGGTTTCCTCGCGATGTTTTCCTTCGCCATTTGCGAGTCGAGTTGTATTGCTAGGTACTACGAATTCACAACGACTTTCAAAGTTCGGTAAGTAGGTAGGTACATTGTGAATACGATATTAGATAAAGCAATCACAAATAACTCACGGTGACAGCCATACCTAAATTGAGGAGTGTTTATCGTATTGCGGCTAGGGGAATCCCGAATTCCCCCTCGGAACTGTCTGTATTTTTTAAATTACTAAATAGGTTGCATGCAGCACGCGATGCGAACAAGGGACAAAAAAATGCATCGATTTTATTACATTCAGAATTGACTATTTAGCAGACACGACGCGACGGGGACGCATTTTTAAATACAGTTTTTCAACAAGTCTAAATTTAAAAATTGCCCTATAATAATTATATTTGGTGCAAAACGCAGGTCCGACGGGTCCACCACTGCTTCACATAGTCCATCGCTAGATAAAGTCCGATCTCACTTATAATGTAGCAAGTCTATATCTACGCTGGGAGGCTTGTTAAATAAGTTTCGTACTTAGATTGTTTCACCCAGACTTATTTATGTAACTGTAACTTTGGTAAATGCGAGAGCCGAAACACATTTTTGGAGATACATTAATCTGGGTGTATGTCATAGCAAGTCTGAGACTTGACAGTTAGTTTGACATGTTATGCTTTATCTTGCTACGTTTCAAGTTTGTTAGATAATACTTCTACTGACTAAAAATAATAATTGTATTGTGACAAAAAAAATGCATTTAAGCCAGCTTAGGGTGGTATAAATAGTCGTCTGACATCACCTACTTGAGATCGATCTCAAGGAGGTAAATGTCAAGCCTTGGGTAGTGTCAAACTTAAGTAGCTGTCTGCTTATTAATAGACACGATCTTGAGATTGACATTGACATTAGCCGACTTGGTTGAGTGAGTCGACTTACTTGAGTCGACGCCATATTAATAGAGCCGACTTTAGCTCTGACTTGAGTGAGTCATTCATCTTTTGACAGTCCGTGACGTCTCAATTTCAATACAACGTGGTTTAGAGTACTAGGCATGCATAAAATCTGAAGAAGCTGTAAGATCACTTAGACAGGTAGAATAAGTAGAAGAGAGTAAGTAGAAAGTAGAGCTTTGTTCTTCTGTGTGCTTATTCTGTAAAAAAAATCCACACAGTTTATAGTCCCTGCAACTGATTTATTTGCGGGGAAATAGCTATGACAGGATGGTATAGGTGCTGGACAAGCCTACTTCATCTAGAGATCTTGCTTATTGAGCTGGTAAACTGAGAACCGCCTAGCGACCCTGTAGGCAGAACCAAATGTTGCAACTGAAATCATCATCATTATATTTAAGAGTTATCCTCTTGTTGGTGCAGCATTCTCCATGCACTTCGATCACAGGCCAGTTCCTTTGCAGCCGGGTACATCACGACATCCACCTTCTCTTTAATTTGGTCAAAGAAGCTTCTTCGTGGCCTTCCTCTACCTCTCTTACCTTCTGCTAATAAATGCAACTGAAATAATGCTAATAAATACTACTGACAGAAGTTCGACTATAGAATACAGACTTGCTAATCGAGTTGCGAGGGCTTTCTGCACAGACTAGTTTGATCTAAAAGAATCATGGTGTCTTAATAATAATACATATATGAAAACAGCGTCAAATGGCAACACCACACACACTAGAGCACCTCAGGTCTAGAAGTGACCACTTAGATGCTGCAGTGCGTCATGTTTTTACATAGAGGAGGCCTTCCCAGTCCATAATAAAGTACCATCCAAAATAACCGAACCCACAGGAAATACGATACGAAAGGTGATAACTGTACAGTTTGCAACCTGTGAAGAAGGATTCTCTTACGAATGTATATCAAGGGTTGGCCTAAGAAGATTTGTGGTCAACTACGCTTGTTTCTTTACGAAGTTTTATCCCAAAAAATCGGGAATTGCCACACGGAAAGATCAGATACAATACGAAATGCGCGAAAACAATAATTCAAATGGCGTCGATTGGCAATAGACAATCGAGAAATTATAACTTTTTCGCACATTTTGGCGTGTAAATTTGTAATTTGGTTCAGAATCACCAATGTACCCACAAAAACATCAGCGTGTGTAATGTGATCTTGTTTCCTCGTTAAAGATCTTTTAACTTCGCGACTGACCATAGGCGTTGGCAAAAACTAGCAATTTGTGGAGTAACTTCTATCTATGCTCTATAAAATCAATGCCGTAGTGTGCGGTACATCTTTGATGCTTCTGGTAGTATTCTGTGGATATCAAGGGCGTTTGGAGAGGGTTCATTGTCCTTTCAATTATCTGGTGTAATGTATCTGTGATTGTGATTGTGTATTAACTAAATAGGCTTTGCTTGTAATGAGGTTGTTGCTTTAAGAGGACGGGTAAGGCACACTAGAACTGCCGAAGCAATTAAGGGTGGCATTAATAGTCATCGACTCAAGATCGAACTCAAGTAGGTAATCTCAGAAAAGTCAAATGCTAATGTCAATGTCAATCTCAAGATAGGGTCTATTAATATGCTGACCGCTACTCAAGTTTGACGTTAGCCAAGGCTTGACTTTTCTGAGTTTATACGATCTCAGACGACTATTAATAACACTTTAAGGGTTGACTAAAGCAGCGTGGCAGGAAATGCACAATTTTCACGTACTGCACAATTTAAAGAAACGTGACTCGCGCCACCTAAACAATTTCTGAGCTGAAATCGATGAGCTGAACCAAGAGTCGCTCTATTTTTTCTCCAATAGAGTACTAACAAAAGAGCGCAAAAGGGAGCAAGAGTTCAAACAATTGGAGCAAATAAATTGCGGCAAGTGGGCACCGACGTAAACGGGAGCTTTGCCGCTCTTCGTAGAAACTTCACTGGGGCACAGCTTGGGGGCATACAGAAGGGCTGTGAGTTTGGCTTGTCGAAGCCTAACTTAGTAGATAGCATTCTCTTAGCTGAGTCTACAGGCAGTCTACCCACCTCGAGTAAAAAAAATGTTGTAGAGATATAAAAGAAAGTAAGTATCTCATGTGACAAGTTGTTAAAGGTGCTCCAGCCTGCCAACATGATTATTTGGATGCTAACGTAAGCCTTGACTGTGTTTTCTTGTATGTTTAATTATTGTGTATGTTTAATAAATACCTACTTTTAAAAATCTATTAATCTACAGGCAAGGCTAGGTCAATACTATTTTCCTAAACCATTTCAGTCATTCATATTTTTTTCTTTAATTGCATTTTTAAAATCATAATTAGGTAAGTCCCAACGTAAAAGACTAATATTTTCTTTCTGGCCCTCGATAATGAAAACAACTAAAGATATTCACAGATCACAAGCAGTGAAGGATTGGCATTTAGCAAAAGACATAAGTTAACGTTAAGTTAAAGTGTAACATAAGACAGACAAAATGAAGTAGCCTTTCTGTGTCTATCTCCTCCTTAGTTCCGTTTGCAGAGTTATTCTTGCGAAACGGTTCTCCGCCATCGATCCTCTGGCCCCGTGTGAACGGAGCCTATTTAAATTAATCTAGGACCTCTGCAGAGCGTAAAGAAAGTTTTTGTTTGTCTTCTGTAAGTCTCGGGATTGAGTATTTGAAGTTGGAGGGAATATTTTTGGCTAATTTATCGCGGCCAGGTGCTAAGAATCAGACTTGGAATTTGCGGAAACTGTTTCAAGTAGAAGTGCTCCAAGCGAGTTTTTTTAAAGCCATATTGTTTTTACTCGACTTGTTTTTTTTTTAAATTATCTATTTAAGCAAAAAAATATTCATAAACAGTTACAAAATACGCCAAACTGTAATTAAAGTCTCGTTACGCGTGATACAACCCGTAAGCCCTACCGAAAAAAAAAAAATGCGTATTTATAAGCGGCGGTAAAAGACGTCCAGTAAACCAATTTAGCGCTTTTAAATTTAAAAAAAAATACGAGACGGTCCGGCATCAAGTAGTTTTTTGTGATATCAATGGTGAAAAAAGTTTAAAAATCAGAGCAGTTTTAATAGAGGGAAGTGGGGAATACGAAACCTCGATTTTGTAGATTTTCTTCAGGTTGTTGATTTGTCTGTACTACTATACGCTCTTAAATCATTAAAATTTGTTAGAATGCACGAGCAAGACGGTGGTCAGCATAAAGCGAATGGCGAGTTCGTTTGAATGGTATTTTCGTTTTTAAGAACCCTGCACGAGTCACAAGTTCACAACGAATGTCTTTCATCCATTTCCAAATACATATTTCAAGTGTGCGAATATCAGTTTCCCGCATAGTGACAGCAATGCACTCGGCATATAAACGAGGTCTTAGCGGTCCTCCCTCGCTGATATACTGTATGTATATCTATACACTTCCATAAGTAAGTATAGTAGTTGCAAGTTCACTTGCAACTCATAATTTTCAGCCCACATTTGCCCACTGCTGGGTATAGGCCTTTTACCCTTCACGCCATCCTCCTCGGTCTCTCACGCATCCACGGACCCTCTGTCGCCTTAGAGATTTCGTCTGTCCACCGGGCCGCTGGTCTGCCTACTAACCGTCGTCTCGTTCTTGGCCGCCACTACATCACTGCCCTGGGGCCTTAGACTGTAACACAATGGCGTATCAATGGCGTCCCAGGTAGAAGGACAAAACCGGGATTTTTTCGTTGTTCTCCTCCAACCAGCGAACTAATCATCTAGAATTAGACTCATAATATTCTTTGCTGTACTACAAAAACATTAAAAGGACCGACACTGGACCGACAGCATTAATAAATCGTAATTAAAACCGTCAACCGGAAGCTCATTTTGGCACCATTGCGTTACAGGCTAAGGGCCCAGGTCAACTATGGCGATTCAAGTTATTTTATCTTATAACCGCCTGATACTGTTTGGTACTGGCGTGTGGGCACAGGGCAAACGTTCCGTCAATTCGATATGGCAGCTCCCCTCTATACCACTCTATACCTCTATACCATTCACGCATTTTTTTTCAAAATGTCGCAATTTACAACATTAAATATTTTATGAATTAAGACGCATTTTATTTATGTTCATTGTACAAAATTATAGCCTTATCTTTGAATAAACATTACAAAGTATCATAAAATCAAAGCATGACAATTACGAATTCAACGATAAATTAATTAAAAACTTAGTCAATATGAACGAAATAGCAACAAGGGTAAACCTCAGTTCAGTTCGCATAGTCAGAACCGTGACAGCCTCGGCGAGTTGCTCGGTCAGTCTAAACAAACGGACCCTTCTCACTACTATACTTGGGGAAGTGTAAATGCGCCTTACGACGTCACTAACTAATACTGAGCAAAAGCTCTACAAACGCGCTCAGGTTTGAGTTCTTGTCTTGTAAAAGAAAAGTCTCAATTGGTAACTTCATTGGCTGTATAATCCGCGCGCGATGAGAATGGGATGGAACCTTGTCGAAGTCGATCGAAAATATACTTTATTTTGCTTTGACAAGATTGCTTCGATGCGATTTTGCTTACCGCGCGCGTCTCAGTTACTAAAAGGTCAAATCCCATTGTTAACCCGCGCGGATTATACACGTAGGTATTGTAAAAAAGTAACAAGGGTAAAATAATCATTGAGTATTTCTTACAATCGGCCTACTTTGCTTCGAGGTGGACCATTCCGACCATTCTTATCATACAAGGCTGGGAGTTGGTAGACTGATAGAGTAGACATCTCGGCTGTAAAAATGTAAAACACTGTATACGCCATTTCGCAAATTTTACAGGAGAGCGCTTTTTGTAAAGTTCTCTTAACAACGGACTTGCAAACGTTTTTTCGAAAAAAAAATGGACTGGAACTTGATAAATGCACTCCTTTATTATTAGTGATTATTTAATGTGAATATAAGCAACGCAAATCTTATTTAAAAAGGGTTTTTTCTAAAAGTTCTGTATTATTTCCATAGGAAAACATGGATTCCTTAGATAAAACACTGAAAATCCATATAAAAATTAAGGTGGTAAGAAAATTCAGTGTTTTACCTTTGTTTTTAGGATTTAAACTGAAACAAATGTTATAAATAAGTTAATGAAATCCCAGAATATTCAAACAATACAAAATGCACAATATTTTTTTGTTAATAAATAAAAATAAAAAAAATAAAAAAATAAGTAAATGTTTAATAATTGAAAAAAAAAACAGTCATTATATTTCTCATACTCTATTATTTCTCATACCGCTGACCAAATCAACAAGTCTTAGTTTCTGGAAGTATTATTCCAAAATGTTTGTCAAAAAATAGACTTCAACAAAAGAATAATGGATTCGGATGGTTGTTTTGTGGATTTTTAGGCTTTTTAATAAGAAATATAAAAAAATATATAATAAGAAAAATATTAATTATTTATGAATTAAGATTTTTTTAATCTTTAATATGATTTATACCAAATTTATCTACTTATGGATTAAATAATTATTTTTAATATTTCTGAGCGCCAGATCTTTTAAATTGACGTACGAGTCTGACCTTCGCCATAATGACCATTAAGTCTCGAAAATAGTAAACTGGTTTCTTTCTGAACTGTCTCTCAATGTTGCCGTGTATTCCATCAGCGCTCATATGTGTATGACCTTTAGTTAAATATTTCGTAACATGAAGTAAACTCTGGCACGTGTTACGAAATTAAAATCAAGAAGTTTTCAGACTGCGACGTTAAGTTTCCTACGAACAAAAAAGTTATGACCATAAACCTAGATAATTATATTGTCTGTGGCTATGATGCAAAACAGGGTAAATCCCCGACCAACATGTAAACACGTCATTGCATTTACAAAAAAAAAACAAATCAGAAACACAGAATATCCAAACGACCAATATGAAACACTGAATATCCAGTCATATTCAGTGTTTTATGTTTGGTATGATGATATTCACTGTTTTGGATTTGTTTTTAATACTAGGCTGTGGATATTCTGTGTTTTCACGCAAAATAACTCTGGAAATATAAGCGATAGAAGCATGGTTGTCTTTGATTTAGATCGGGGAAAATCCAGAATATCCAATACTATTGAATACAAAGTTTTGAAAAAAATGGCGTATTCCGTGTTTCACATTTGGACAGCCGATCTGAGTTCACAATTCGGGGCGAACCCTAGAAATATTGAGTTGAAGGAAAACTTTTGCTGCTATCTATCCTTGGTCGATATATTATAATATCTATCATACTCCTGCCTACCGAAGACGTCATTTGCAATTCATTGGGCAAACACAACTGTGATAGATTCATTCCGCCGCAGATCGTATTACTTGTTCCGATCTTTGGTGTCCGTTTTCATACCGCCACGCCTTCCAACCGATTTATGGGTTTATACAAGGTGTTATGAAAAGGTCCTTACCCTGTTTACAGGGTAATCGCTCAATGATATGGATAACTTTCAAAACTATTTTGATTTTCACAATTTTTTAACAATTTAAACAGTATTTCAACCTCAAAAACATTAAAGATATTATTTTTACAAAACAAATATCCTTATGAACAACAGGTTACATAAGAATTTCAGGAATTTCAGATTTTGGCCCCATAGTAAAATTTGTCACACGACCTGTCTGAAACAATCTGTATAACGCATATCTGTTAAACTATGAAAGCTAGTTTTGCTATTAATACAAAAAATAGACTGTGTATGAGGGTCACTCAGGAATTAAAAAAAAATGCATATAGAGTTGACAAACCCAACCAGTGACCTCATTCGAAATGAGATGGGAAAAGTTATATGCAAGAAAAACCCTTTCAAAAGTTATTTTGTATCACGATGTTATTATGTACACGTATGTGTACATAATAACTTGCTTTGTGTCGGAACGTGTTCTCAAAAATGGAAAAAAACGGGGTGCGAGTCTTCCGTGTTCGTTCTCCCTACTCGAAATTGAGAAGCCCACCTTGCGACAGTGGAATACGGCGGAGCAGACTCTCCTAATGTTGCCTCCAAATCGCAACTAATCTCTTGCGATGTTATTTTTTTTAAACACAGGGTATTGAATAACGGCTCGCACTTGGTTTTTCTCCACTTTCGCGAGAACACGTTCCGACACAAAGCAAACAAATGACTATATTCAGAAAAAAACAAAAGAGAATCGAAGATTTTTTCTTTATTAATAATACAAATAATGTATCTGAGCTATGCCTGCCAGTATTAATTTTATTTCTTGAAGTTTTCTGAGTCTACTGGAACAATCCGGCGTTTGTGTGTTTGTATGTATGAATGTTCGTTCGACAATAACTTGAGTAAATTTAGTCGGATCCTTATGAAATTTGGTAAGCAGGTAAACGAAATTAGAAAAATGTTTAAGTTCGAACATGAGCCGAATCGGTCGAGGGGTTGCCGAGATATGGGGTTGTACAATTTATAATATGCAAATCGCCTGCGCGAATGGCGTTAGCAAAGTTACACATCTGTAACTGGGTTCGCGAGTTCACAGTTCGGGGCGAACCACTAGTATGTCAATAAATCAGTTTTACATAAGCAGTACATCGCGGACAGGGCTCCATCTGTAAGCAATAACAATGAGCAGGTTTTCTGATATAATTTTTCGTGGAACCGTCTGAATTCCAAAAAAGGTTATGTTGTACTTCAACTCTAATAGGGCTTATGTCAATATTTGACCTAAATACGCACCAAAAGAGGCGAGTTGCGGGCTAGTTCGAAATAAAGATTATGAGGTATTGTAATGTAAGATTTATGGGACTACAATGTCAAGCTGGCTGTTGCTATGAGTCAAGTTATTGAACGAGCTAGCGAAGCGAGAGAAGTTCTCCAAGTATACTTGAACAATCCGGCGTATGTATGTATGTTTGTATGAATGAATGTTCGTTCGACGAAAACTTGAGAAAATTTAGTCAGATCTCCATGACATTTGGTAGGCGGGTAAATGAGGCAAAGGTAATTTTTAAGTTCGAATATGAGCCAAATCGGTCGAGGGGTGGCTAAGAATGGGGTCGCGAGTTCACAGTTCGGGGCGGACCACTAGTTTTGTGCGCTATTGCACAGGGAAAATACTCGGTCAATTAGATATGACCTCTACCCTTCAAGCAATTTCAAAAAAATGTGATTTCCAACAACTATTGTTCTACGACTTTGAGGTTCATGAAAGCGCAATATTTATTTCATGCAGGAAAATAGCAGCAAGGGAGGCTGAAAAGGTAGTAGAGGGTCTAGGCCTAGGGGCACAAAAGCGCGCCGTGCAGGCAGCGCTGGAGTGGTAGAAAAAACATTCAATAAATAC
Organism: Zelleria hepariella; assembly: GCA_949319315.1. NCBI lineage: Eukaryota > Metazoa > Arthropoda > Insecta > Lepidoptera > Yponomeutidae > Zelleria > Zelleria hepariella. The sequence goes on along the minus strand of OX439382.1, from coordinate 27,693,517 downwards.
AAAGTATCGAGCTTTTTGAAAAGTCAACAATTTTTTTGTTGGAAATCACATTTAGAAGTGGACGTGTTTCAGGAAAAAAGCTATTTAAAAATTGCCCTGTATAACACGCTGTACTTATTGAACGAGCGAGCGAAGCGAGCGAAGTTCTCCGAGTCTATACTTGAACAATCCGGCGTTTGTATATTTGTATGTATGTATGTATGTTCGTTCGACGATAACTTCAGTAAATTTGGTCGGATCGTTATGAAATTTGGAAGACGGTTAAATGAAATTAAAAGAATTTTTAAAGTCGAACATGAGCCAAATCGGTCGAGGGGTAGCCGAGATATGGGGTTGTTAAGTTTATATGGGGTCGCGGGTTCACAGTTCGGGGCGAAACACTATGTAGTATATCGATGACTCATGTTGGGAGAAGACTCTTTAGTTTTCGCTTACCGAAGACTTAACAAAATCGTATAAAAGTGTGGACAAAATGGTAAACAAACTTCGGAGGTTATGTTAGGCTAGATGGCAATGCTTTGAGTGAAAGCCTACTTTAAATTGCAATCTGGGGCCTTACCCAGTAACGCAATGGCGTATCGATGGCGTCACTGTAGAGGGACAAAACCGGGATTTCCTCGTTTTTCTGTACTACAAAAACATTAAAAGGACCGACAGCATTAACTAATCAGTAGGTACAGTAGTTTGGATTTTACAAAGATACGGTTTTATGACGTCACGCGACGGTCTGCATACTGTTGGCGGTCATAGGAACAAAACATTTTAGCGCATAAAAACAAAACTACTGGACCAAAATAAAAAATATTTAAATTAGTTTCTCAATATTGTCTAAAGATAAGATTAAGCCAATAACGGACTTTCGAACAAAAAACTTTGCCTTCCGAAGTCAACCGGGAGCCTATTTTGGCACCATTTCGTTACAGGCTAAGGCCCCTGGTCTCCACTCCATTATGTGACTTGGGCATTAGTATTAGTTGATGGCCAAAGCATGTTCTGCGTCCATCAGTCACCCGTGCTTATTGACAACCCGGCGTGATGAGGACTGTCTTTGAGTGCAAAATTGCGCTCCACCGATCGGGTAAATAAATTAAATTGAACTGGCCTTTAGCTCCGCCTCCAATTTCTAAATTATGGTATTCATAAGTTTCATCGCAGAAATTCGTATTCCTTTTCACGCCAACTCCCTCGGTCTAATGCCAATCTCGTCTACAACGTGTTACAAAAGATACAATAATTAAAAAAAAAGTTGTGTTTTTCAACTTTTTTTTGCAGATATGTCATTATGTTGACCAGCAGGTTACACCCTGTAAAAAGAGTTCGCATCTTTTGTAACACCTTGTATAATCCTGCCGCTGTTTTTGACAATGTCATCGACCCATCGAGCTTTCGGTCTACCCATCGACCGTCGACCCGTCGATATACCCAATAGTAGGCTTTATTTATAGGCTGGATAGATAGATCTAATTTAGTTTATTTAGAGTGTAAGCGGTGGTGGCCTAGTGGGTAGAACAGTGGACTTTGAAGCAAGAGGTACCCGGTTCGATTCCCAGTGCGGGCATGTATCTATGACTTTGTTTAATTTCAAAGTTACGTACATTTGTAAATTTGTAGTAGCAATACCACTCGCTAACCGTGAAGGAAAACATCGTGAGGAAACCCGCGGCTCAGGTGGCTCCACCCGTATTGACCTGTCTTTCCTGAGGGCTAGGTCGACTAAGCTGTCAGGATACTCCATCTAAAACAATGTCCCAGGCACTGCAGCGCCGAGTGGTCTCTTCACCCATCTAGTGTGAGTGAAGGTGCCACTGGACGCTGTATAAATCATCTCATTACGTAGATGCAAAGGCCTTAGTTTTTTAGATAGATCGCAGAAGTTAGGTATTGCTTAGAAAAATCAAAGATTGTATAGGTTCTGCTTCTGTAAACGTAATAAACGAAGAAAAGTAATAAACCTTGCGAGAGTTGTGTACACTTGAATGCACAAACAAACAAAAAGAAAATCTTCAATAACAGGGACGTGGAAGAGCGGTGGTGGCCCAGTGGACTTGGAATCGAGAGACCCAGGTTCGATTCCCGTTGTGAGCATGTACTAATGACGTTAATTTATTATCAAAGTTACGTACATTTGTGATTTCACAGTAGCTATATCACTCGCTAACGGTGAAGGAAAACATCGTGAGGAAACATGAGCGAATGAGGCATTATAACATCAACGCGAAAATTGCCAATCTGCATTGAGCACGGGAGAGAAGGCCTTTGCCCAGTTAATGGGACACGTACAGGCTACATCTTATGACCTATATACCTCCCTAGCCATGAATAATATGGCAAAAGTTGAGAAGTTGAGGAGAGCGGGAAGTGTTTGATTTCACACTGAACTTTCATCACCCTGTCCATGGATTTAATGTTTATGCTGTATTTTCATTCATGTACGGTCGGCCACAGTCACAGATACCCCATAGCAGCTCTTACCGCGCGCGGCATAAGGGCGCCAATCGAACAAAAAGGGATATCCTAGTGTGTGGCCGACTGTACCTCTTTTAAAAGAATCTCCATCGTTTGCACCAATTACTTTCTCGAAAACCGGTCGGACTCCAATACCAGCAGCACTTTATAAAATACCGAAGCGCGGCTCCTTTAAATTTTTCTTACTTTTTCTCTTATATACAGGGTGTTAAAAGACCGCCAACAAAGCGGAAAACCACGCATTGTCCTCATCATACTGAACATTTTTGCCTTAGAACTATACCTGGGAAATCAACGGTTTCCGAGATAATGAGGTTCAAAGTCTGACTTTTCAAACTTATTTCATTGCAAAAATTTGCTCAGTATCGAGTACCTAATGTTTCTTCTCAAGAAGCCATATTTCTTGAATAAAACGACGTTAAAATTGCAACCCGCAATGTATTCTAAACATCGGCACTTCGAGCGTAAGTAACACAACTTTATGTTGTGCAGTATGACTTCTCTGCGTTACACTTCCATTGTGTGATAAAATATATTTCAAAATTATAACCTAAAAAACTAAAATCATTTTCCAGCAATAATTTATCGAAAAAGTACTTTTATATTTTTTTAGGTTTGCACGAGCACTATACATAATTTAAACAAAGGTCCTGCAAAGGTCTCGAAACGTTGGAAAATGTAAAAAGTTAATAAAACGTGTTAAATCCGTTAAAATCTGTGTTTAAATTATGAAAAAGTACTTTGTTTTGACCAGACCAAATTCTTCCAGACCAAATTCTTCCATAACTATCGGTGGCACCAATTTGGAACGAGTTAACCGGTACAAGTACCTAGGTTCTATGGTTAACGATAAAGACGACCACAGCCTCGAGATAAAGTGCAGAATTGAACAAGCTCGAAACGCTTACCGAAAAATGGAAAAGATCCTCTGCAACCGTAACATGAGCATTGCTCTACTTACGAGGATAGCAAGGTGCTACGTCTTCCCGGTACTTCTCTACGGTGCGGAGGCCTGGACACTCACCAAAAACATGGCCAAACGCTTAGAAGCCTTTGAGATGTGGGTGTACAGGCGGATGCTTAAAATCTCCTGGACCCAGAAGGTCCGTAACACCACAGTGTTGCAGAGAATGAGGAAGAAAGTAGAGATCCTGAAGACCATCCAAAAGAGGAAGCTAGAGTACTTCGGCCACATAATTAGAAATAATAACAACAAATACAGCCTCCTTCAACTGATCATACAAGGCAAGATACCAGGCAAAAGGAGACCTGGTAGACCCAGGATATCATGGATCCAAAATCTGCGCGAATGGTTCGGGCAGAGCACCGGCTCATTGTTTCGTTTGGCGGCTTCGAAGGACGAGATAGCCAAACTGATCGCCAACCTCCGATAGGAGACGGCACGCAAAGAAGAAGAAGACTTTGTTTTGGTGTCTAGTATGCGTACCTTTCGGGTCTGTCGGCGGTCTTTTAACACCCTGTATTTTAGCCTTCTTCTAGGTTTTTTTAAGGGCAAGCTCAATCATGCAAGTAAGCAAGCTGTAAGCAAGCTTGGAATAGACGGGTAAAGAGTGCTGCATTAAGTATTTCGCCTTTGACTAGGTTTTTCTTGCAGTTCAAAGGGGTTGTTTTTGATTAAAAAATTATAAGAGTCTCGCGTCACGAGTAATACATTGGTTTTATCCATCGTTTTAATATCCTACTATCGTGAAATTGGTATTAAAACAAGCACCAAACTTGTGGTTAAAAGGGTGCAATCGTCCAAGAGACGCTGGTCCGCAACATTCACACCTATTTCCTGTACTTCGTCTATTTTATGTTTACTCAATTTGTCATATTCGTTTTTAATGTTTGTTCTTGTGCCTCTATGTTGACTGTCTCTCTAGTGTACAATGTTTTATTTTGTGTATACATAATGTGTGTGGTTTTTGCAAATAAATTAAGTACAAATACAATCCCGATAGAATTGGGAAGGCAAAGTTTTTTGTTCGAAAGTCCGTTATTGGCTTAATCTTATCTTTAGACAATATTGAGAAACTAATTTCAATATTTTTTATTTTGGTTCAGTAGTTTGGATTTTACAACGTTTCAAAGATACGGTTTTATGACCTTCACGCGACGGTCTGCATACTGTTGGCGCTGTTTGGCGGTCATAGGAACAAAACATTTTAGCGCATAAAAACAAAACTACTGAAGCAAAATAAAAAATATTGAAATTAGTTTCTCAATATTGTCTAAAGATAAGATTAAGCCAATAACGGACTTTCGAACAAAAAACTTTGCCTTCCGAATTGCGTCCACTCGGATCTAAAGTAACAAAACCAACTAATCGAGGTTACAACCAACAAAGAATCTGTTCATTTTACGTTAGAACGTTTTTTTTTTTTTCAAATTTTGCGACCCAACGTTTTTACAGTCTTGCCGATTCGGAGGTCCATGACCTGCCTTAAGTATCTTTGAACTTCATACCCCAGCCTCTATATAAAGGGGGCGGGCCTTAATTAAAAGCGTGTTATTTTTCAATTATCCCAGTAAACATCCGGGGCAACATTCCAGTTTTGTAGGTCGAAGTAAATGAGATGAGCTCGCGCTAAGCGCGGCTTGGTAAACGTTCGTTACATACTCTCTTGTTAGGAGAAAACGTAACAGGAACACGGTATTCTTATGCCTCGGTGACATTTTGCACAGTGTAGAAATAACGCCTATTTTGTAAGCTTTCCACGCCAATGAAAGGTCATTGGTTAAACGTGTGTATTTGTATGTCATAAATGGCCATGGCCAAAGTGGCCGTAATGATAGCCGACCTCCGATAGAAGATGGCACCAAAAGAAGAAGAGATCTGTACGTCTGTTTGTGGCAATGTAGCTCCCAAACGCATGAATCGATTTTGATCTAGTTTTTTGTTGTTGTTTGAGAGGTAACTAAATTCAGTCGTTTAAAGATAATCATATCTTTTCTAGTTTATAAAGATAATAAAATGAAAGAAGAGCCTTGTAGCTAGGAATAATGAAAATAATTACATTTACTCAAAAAAGCTCGTAATGTGGTCATTAATTCGACAACCTTCTTTGAGCAAAGGAGGACTTGCGGGCTACTTTGATTAGGCGCCAGAAAAGTTGTATGGAATTTCATTAATGTCGTGTTTTGCGGCCAGAAAAACTGTATGAAAATCCATTAATGTCGAGTTTTGCTTCAAAAATAGAACTCAAAAGTCAGGCACAAAAAGTATTTATTTAGAATTTGGCTGTTTGGGTGCTGGCAGTCTACAAATTGCATAAAAAAAAAGCGCGGCCATATTGTTTTCGCCGCTTCGCGCGTTGTTCGAAGTGATTTTTTCTGTGCGTGCTGTTTTTGTTGTAAATAAAAGTGAACTCTTCAAGCAACGAATCCTCCGATTCAATGTGTTTAACAACGCCGAACATAAAAAGGAAGCGAAAAAAGATATTTAAAGGTAGGATTGCCACCGAAGTCAAAGGAAAAATACAAGTTTATCTACGAAAATTTGCGGAATGAAAAATCAACAGAAAGTAAACTAAGACAAAAGGTAAGCTGGTTCTATTTAAATTACTCGCATTGTTTGAGTAAAGCACTTTACAAGCCTTGGTCTGCAATGAGTGCGCTTCTGGCCACGCTATGATGGCCTCGAGCTTACCTTAGCTACGCTCTCGGCCCTCAAGCTTGGTCATCATTGCAGCCCTTGCTGTCCGCGCTATAAAGGCCTCGACCTTCGGTCTCGGCCTTCATTCCAGCTTGTCCATCAAGGGCTGCAATGCTGACCACGCTACGAAGGCCTTGAGCTGCGCTACGCTGCGCTCTGTCGGCCATCAAAAGCGCGCCAGAAACGCACCCATTAAAGAACGCGGCAGTAATGTACTAATGCTGTAATTTTATGGATATTATTTTTTATTTCTCAAAACTTCCAAAATTCTTGAGATGTTACAGATCTTACTGTATCTACTACATTAAGGGGCCTTTATCAGTTTTGTTATTGTTCAAAAATAAATTTGCGGTGTATAAAATAAATTAAGTTACTTTATGATCTCTTAACCGGTTTATTTACGGGATTTTTCGACAAAAAAAATTTTGTTTACTTCGATAAGAGTTATTTTCCCGCATATAAACCGATTTTGAGGACTAGCAACTATGCGGATTTTTTTTTACAGAATAAGTACACAGTCCCCTGGATTTTAGGGAATGCCTCTCAGGAAGAAGATACCGGGTGTTCCTGTACCACGAGAAAACGTTTTACTGTGGTAGCGCTGGAATGGAATTGCGCTGTGTTTGTGATGACAAATTGAATAATGTGGAAATAAAGACACTGTTTGACTGGGCTACTCCATTTGGTCTGTAGCTACGAACGGAACTGTAGCTAGAAAATTGAAACACATTTTACATACAAGTGTATAATATGTCCCACTAGCTGGGCCAAGGCCTTCTCCCAGAGATGTTTAATAAGCATCGTATAACTACTAAATAAAAAACCAAAACCTTCAAGTTCTCAACATCAGGCTGAGCAAATAGAGGCACTAAAAGCTTAGAGAACAGAATCAAAGCAAGCAACATTATCGTCTGGTCTCGGCGAAATAACAATACCGTAACGGCCGAAGGAAGAAAAAAAATACGGCAATGGGAAAACGATCAAAATAAATGCGCCCAGAGAAAACTAGGGGTGAGCGTTCCTAAGACGCACCGTTTAAAAGGACTGTTTCACTGCCAGGAATGAACGGACCGTTTTTCGATTTCAGAAAAAGCTGTCTCGTCCCTAAACCAGTCTCACGACGAGACGGCGCAGACGACGACACCGCGCGACGAGACGAAACGAAGCGCGACGGCTGGCACAGAACGCGTATACGCGACGAGGCTTGGTTCTCGAGACGAGACTGGTTCACGAGACGAGACGATGGCGGTGTCAATCGGTCGTCTCGTATCGGTTCGTCATACAAATATGAACTTTGTCTTTATACAGTAAAGACGGCAATTCCATCAAACAAAACCAGTCACCGACGAGACCGCTTTGATGACTAGTTTTCTTGTCGGCAGAACGGGTCTCGTCTCGTCATTGAAAATACAGTGAGTGGGTCGCTCCTAGAGAAAACACGCTAGCCGAATTTGTGTAGAGGTAAGTAGCGTAGAACTATTGTCGCCGGGCTTCGCGGAGGTTGTTTTCTCTCTTTTTTTCCACTTTTATTTCAGGCTCTATACGTACACACGACGTCACGTCACACTGTACACTTTTGTTGTAAAGTCGCCCCTAACGTAACCGAGTAGAGTGCTAGAGCGTAGGTAAGCGTCGACGTGCTGTTGTCGTGTATAAGTAGTGCCAAATGGACTTTCCTATCCATTTTGTCCTATATTCGCACTTGTGAGCCACTATCAAAAACACAACATTTGGCATTTTTTTATAGCTTTTTGTCTCAAACACCCTTCAGTTTATTTCACAACAACAATTGTAGACCAGTCAATATCGACAAGCAAGAATGTCTCAAACGCGCAAGTATCGACAATTTTTGTATAAAATAACCAGTAGTTTATACCGAAAGGAGAGTGCTCATAATGTATGAAAAAAAAAGAAGGTAAAAGGCATCATCGAAATTGATGGCTAAGAAGGTGATATCGCTATACGAATTTTTGCAGAGGTCATATGCATGTAGAGTAGTAAAAGGATAATTAAATTGAAGCAATCCTTTACGACCCGGAAACAAGATGGAAATCGCGACTAGTGGTGTGGTAATGAAGTTCAATTTCTCTCTGTCTCTATTTTAAAAGGCAGAAATTAGTGTGACTTGCAGCGGTTGTAAGGAGGCTACCTCTAAATAATAAACCTCTCCAACGACGAAGTGTAATGAAGTAATTAAGTGACAATTAATATCCAGCATAAAGTGCCATTGTCAGAGCTTGCGAACGTTAGCACGTTTATTTATTTGCAAAATACACATACTAGAGTTTGTGTGTTGGTAGGAAATCATAAATTGTGGCTATAAACAAGGCAGTGTGTTTGGCTAATGCGATACTTTATCTACGTAGTCTGCGTTCAAACAAACAAATTGTTATGTGTAGAAAGTCTGCTCCAAGAAAATCTGGTCTAACTAACCAGCAAGACCCACTGTAGGAAGCCCGGCTACCCATAGAGCAGGGTATCCAGTTTCGAGCCAAGACTCAAAAATTTACAAAATTAAGGCACAGTAGGACGCACAACAAGCGCCGCCAATGAATAAAATAACAAATCTTCTCTTTGGATGCGATTTTTGCTAAAAACTCTCCTGCGATTTCTCAACGCGAGGGTTAACTATTTTTACGACCTAAGGTTTGAATTCCAGATCCTAGAACTTAAGAATGCAATCGATTCTCGCCAAAAGTGGCCGAAAAATGCATCTAAAAAGAAGATATGATTTTTTTTCACTGGCGGCGCTAGTTGTGCGACCTACTACAGGGTGCACTCTAAGTCGATAGCGGAAATTTATGTAGGCTATCTAATGATCAATACAAACAACTTGTACTAGGTGGCGAAAAAAATGGAGCGAAAAAAATATCAGTTGTTCCATACAAAAGGTTGACTCGGTACTGCGCCAAATGTATGAAACAGCTGATAATTTTTTCGCTCCATTTTTGTCGCCACCTAGTACAAGTTGTTTGTATTGATCAGTAGACAGCCTACTTAAAGTTCTGCTATCGACTTAGAGTGCACCCTGTAGAATTTTAGAGTATTTGAAGAGGGGTAGTTGTACAACAATGTTGTACTCGGAAGCGAGAGACCCATGTTCGAATGCCGGTGCGGGCATGTACCCCTATGACTTAAATTTATTTTCAAGATTACGTACATTTTTGAATTTATAGTAGCAACTTTAATGATTCTATCGTGTATTAGGAAAGATAGTTTAGTCATTGGTATGAGAAAAGTAATGTTTTAATTAAACTAAGCGAAAGAATATCTTCGGTTCTTTCTAGTTCGTAGGTCAGGTCAGGGCAGACAAAGATAATACAGAGATGCTTTATAAACGTACGTTTGTACGTTTACGTCTGTACATTTCAACTAAGTAAGTTCGGTATTTTTCTCTTGAGACGTCTACTAGCTAGTGAGTTTCTTGAAAGTTACTTGTGTTTTACCTCCCTGGAGAGGCGCGTAGATCTTTGTCTTTGAGAACATCAAATAGTGATTTTATAAAATTTTAAAGTCAAATCTTGAGACGACTTCGAGGTAGCCCAGTGGGTAGAACGTTAGACACACAAACGTGAGGTCCCAGGTGCGGGCTTTGTACCATGGTAGGTAATCGTACGAGGTAGTGACCACCCCTGGTATCAGAGTTTTAAGGCCGCCCAAAGAGCCTCTGACATGGCTTAACGATCGTTATGAATCAATAACAACCGAAACCAACGATTTTACATATTATCTTCCAAAGAACGGAAGCGTTCAGATATTTCTGCCACTAGCGGTCACCCATTCATAGATTGACCGCGCCCGATGTTGCTTCACTTTGCCAATCGATTAAGAATTGTGAGCGCTTCATTTGTAGTGTACCATCATTGTACCTACTTATGATTTTGTGTTTATTTCGAAGTGGCAATACCACGTGCTAACCGTGGAGAAAAACATCGTGAAAAAACCTGGGCGTCTGAGGCAAAATACCGCAATCCAATCCGCAGTGGGCACGCTTGGAAGGGTGGCATTAATAGTCGTCGGCTCAAGTAGGTGATCTCATAAAACAAAACCAACGACTTGAGACCTTGGCTAATGTATTAATAGATACTGTCTTGAGCTTAACATTGACATTAGCCAAGATCTATAGCCCAAGCTAATGTATTAATAGACAATAGCTTAAGATGAAATACGTCTCACAACTAGCGCCGCCAATGAAAAAAAAATCACATATTTTTTTTGGATGCCTTTTTAGCAAAAAACGCTCCTGCGATTTCTCAACGCGAGGCTTAACTATTTTTAGAACCTATGGTTTGGATTTCAGATCCTAGAACTTAAGAATGCAATCGATTCTCGCCAAAAGTGGCCACTTTTGGCAAGAATCGATTGCATTCGTAGGAAATCCAATCCTGGAATCCAAACCTTAGGTCCTAAAAATAGTTAAGCCTCGCGTTAAGAAATCGCAGGAGCGTTTTTTGCTAAAATCGCATCCAAAAATAAGATATGATTTTTTTCCATTGGCGGCGCTAGTTGTGAAATTGACATTAGCCAAGGTCTCAAGTCGGTGATTTTATTTTCTGAGATCACCTACTTGAGCTCGAAGCCCGAACTATCCGTCTAGGCCGTCTTGCACCATTTCTTAAATGCCACTTAAGTCGCCATTTAAATCGACTTTTGTATGAAGATTTTAGTTAAATGCTGTTTTAACCACATTTAAGAAAGTGGTGCAAGTCGGCCTAAGTCGCCAGTTAGTGAGACATTATACTGTACATCTTACTTGAGACGACATTCGAACGGGCGGCTCTCCATTCGAAATTCTGCCCCAAAAAAGTACAAAAGGAACTTTACTCATAACTGTGTGTCCACAGTTGCGATTGAATTTGAGCGACGATGTGTTAAGGCGCTGTACATAGTGAATAGCCCGCGCGCCAAGAAAAATGCACAAAATCGAGTCCTGTATCAAATACACTAAACAAATCGAAAATTTTCACATATCAAACCCTAGAATTAGGTGAGAGCTATCTAAAACAGCCAGTTTCATGTTGACATTCATAAACGTTTTGAAGATATTTTTGATGAAAAAAAATAGGCGGCGCACTTTTTTTCAAACAAAATATCTTGCAATCTGTTTAGGATATCAACACAAAACTGGCGGTTTTAGATAGCTCTCACCTAATTCTAGGGTTTGATATGTGAACATTTTCGATTTTTTTAGTGTATTTGATACAGGAATCGTTTTTGTGCATTTTTTTTGCGCGCGGGCTAATTCACTATGCCCAGCGCCTTAACACTCTTTTTGTATTCCGACTCCCGACGCATTGAATCAAACGTAATCTCAATGGAGAGTTGAAAAACTATTCTCGCGCTCGGCTCTGGGGGGTTACCCTTGACGCCATTGCGTTGATATTAACAAAGTTTTAAAATTAATTTCTCTTTTACATCGCATAGTCATCCTTTGATTGTATGTTACTTCGTAATGTTTATTCAAAGGTAATAATACTATTTTGTACAACACCAATCTTTCGCACGAGCGTACCGCTGACAATTTTTTTCGCGCCAGCGACCATCGCACAACGTCATTCGAAACTAACCGCTATAAAATAAGTCTTAATTCGTGAAATATTGAATTGTGTAAATTCCGCCATATTGAAAAAAATGCGTCAAGGGGCTGCTCCTAGGTTTGCCTCGGGTCGTAGTGGGCAACCATGCATCGGGTGTTTTCGTTGCTTTTTGGCAATACCGCCAGGGTGGAATTTGCTTTGATTTTTTTTTTTTTGACGCGGCATTCCAAAACCATTGACGGATATTGATCGGAAACGTGGGTTTCAAAACTTTCGGCGCTTACTTAGACTCACGACATTGAAATATTACATTTATATAGGATCAAAAGCGACGTCGCGCGCTCTTCTTTAGCTTTTACAATTAAAAACCGGGCAATTGCAAGTCGGACTCGCGCACTGAGGGTTCCGTACAGCCACGCAATCAAAAAATGGTTGTACGGACCCGTAAGAGCTACTATGCGGTATCTTAGACTGGCCAACCGTACCTTTCCATCTGTCCAGCATGGCTAGTGAGCCTAGGACCTCTTCCTATTCAATAAAGTACTTATGCCCGTTTTCACCAACGACCCCTAATTTTAAAAGGCCTTTCAACGAAAGTTATTTGCACCTCTGCAAGTCTATGGGGCATGGATGAAGTATCATACACACTCAACTCATAACGCTTGTGAGTGGAATTCGTATGGTCCTTCATCCATGACCCCTAGACTTGCAGAGGCGCAGATAATTTTCGTTAAAAGGTCTTTTAAAATTAGGGGTGGTTGGTGAAAACGGGCATTAGTATCTTGCAATCTGTTATGTATATCAACATGAAACTGGCTGTTTTAGATAGGTCTCAACTAATTCTAGAGTTTGATATGTGAATATTTTCGTTTTTTTTTTGTGTATTTGATACAGGAATCAATTTTGTGCATTTTTCTTTGCGCGCGGGCTAATTCACTATGCCCAGCGCCTTAAGGCACAATAGTAGGCACAACTAGCGCCGCCAATGAAAAAAAAATCATATCTTCTTTTTGGATGCGTTTTTTGCTAAAAACTCTCCTGCAAAATGTCAACGCGAGGCTTAACTATTGTAGGACCTAGGTTTGGATTTCAGATCCTAGAACCTACGAATGCAATAATTTATCGCCAAAAGTGGCCACGCCGCAACGTTCCTAGTACAAAATGTACTGTTAACAGATATCGCAATAACACAATACATTACCGACCGGTAAAACGGTGAAAACACCAGATACGCCCCTGGTCCTAGCACTTTTTGTTTTTCTTTTGCAAACAGCCAAGCGATGGCTGCTGGGCTGTTTTTGTACGATTTACATATTCGCCCCGCGATGATTTCGATATGCAGTTAGTTTTTATAGCGTTACCTTTTTACCCGACTACGTGGAGCAAAAAGGAGGGTTATGATTTTACCAGTGTATGTATGCATGCATGTATGTAAATAATTTTAAAAATTTAAAAAATTCTGTATGCATGTAGTATGTGTGTGCGTTCATCTGTTCCCTTGCAGCAGAGCCTTAACTACAAGGCCGATTTCACAAATGAGTTGTCGTAGGAATCGTCTCTATCACCCGGGTGACAAAGGATAGTACAATTTTCAAAGGGAGGAAACCACATTCGCATTTGATAAACCGATTGCCTCCAAATATGAGTCTATTTTAAGGATAATCAGGTCTTGGTTCAAACCTTTTGGGAGTTGGGTTTTAGTTTTTAACTTCTATTTTTTTTCTTCCTTGGGTATGAGATAACGTGTTGTGTTAAGCATATCGTTACTACTTATGCCTATCGGTTATGCCTAGTTTTGAAGATGAGGAAAATGGCGAAGGGAAAAGAAGGGCGTGGAACTGAAGAATGCATAAGTTTTCCTATATATATTTTTTATTTTTTTTTGTATTGTGTCCCACTGCTGGGCAAAGGCCTCCCCTTGTGTCCTCCACACTTTTCTATCTGGGGCCACCTCTTGCCACCCCGGTAAAAAGGTTTCGAGATCGTCCCGCCATCTCCGCCTTGGCCTGCCACGGCGCCGGTGTCCATTTTGAGGCAACCAGTCAGTGGCGATTTTCGCCCATCTATCTGGACCCATGCGGCTTATGTGACCAGCCCAGTTCCACTTTAGCTTGGCAGTCGCAACTCCAACATCGGCGATTTTGGTTTTCGAGCGCAACGTGGTGTTTCGGATGCGGTCAATCCGTTTAAAACCCAATAAGCTGCGCTCCATCGCACGTTGGCAAACCTTGAGTTTGGACTTCTGAATTTCAGTCAAAGACCAGGTTTGAGCACCGTAGGTTAGGATAGGCAGGATGCACATGTCGACGAGTTTACGCTTCAGGGCAAGTGGAAGATTGCCCTTCATTAGCTCTTTCATGGACCAGTAGCTCTTCCAGGCATTGTCGATACGACGATCGATCTCTCTATCCTGCCTGTTTTCGAAGGAAACTATCTGGCCCAAGTAAGTATACTCGTCAACGTATTGTATCTCCTGCCCATCTACCTCGACCCTACGTTTCGTGCTATTAGACATACACTGAGTCTTTGACCTATTCATCTTCAGTCCAACCTCAAGGCTTGCGGTGCTAAGGTCTTGTAGCTTTTGCTGAAGCGCCGGAGCCGTTGGGGCAAACAGGACAATGTCATCGACGAAGCGGAGGTTTGTGAGCTTCTTCCTGCCACCGATGTCAATGCCACTGTTGTTCCACGGCACCGCCAGACTCTTGAAAACTTCTTCTAAGGTGCTAGTGAAAAGTTTCGGAGACAACGGGTCTCCCTGTTTTACTCCTCTTTCGATGTGAAAAGATGGACCAGGCTTATGCAATTTAATGTCAGCTGTGCTACTGTTGTAAATATGTTCTAAGAGATTGATGTAGGAGGGTTCTATATTTTGGCCATGGAGTGCGGTGAAAATTGATTTATGGGAGAGACTGTCAAACGCTTTTGAATAGTCAACGAATGCAACATAGAGAGGTATGTTGTACTCGTTGACCTTCTATATGATTTGGTTAAGAGTATGAAGGTGATCTGTAGTTGAAAAGCTAGGACGGAAGCCCGCCTGCTCTGGTGGCTGCTGGGAGTCAAGTTGTTGGGCTATACGGTTTTGAACTATTATTATTAGAATTTTATAAATATGTGAAATTAAACTTATTGGCCGATAGTTTCCTATGTCACTTTTTTTTTTTTTTTAATTAAACTTAAACTTACTAAACTAAGGCCTTTGCATCTACGCAATGAGATGATTTATACAGCGTCCAGTGGCACCTTCACTCACACTAGATGGGTGAAGGGACCACCCAGCGCTGCAGTGCCTGGGACATTGTTTTAGATGGAGTAGGCTTGCCCAGCACCTATACCATCCTGACAGCCCAGTCGGCCCAGCCCACAGGAAAGACAAGTCAATACTTGTGGAGCCAACTAAGCCGCGGGTTTCCTCACGATGTTTTCCTTCACAGTTAGCGAGTGGTATTCCTACTACAAATTCGCAAATGTACGTAACTTTGAAATTAATCAAAGTCATAGATACATGCCCGCGCACTGGGAATCGAACCGGGGACCTCTCGCTTCAGAGTCCACTGTTCTACCCACTAGACCACCACCGCATACGCATGTTTTTCTAGGCCATTGTTTTTCAACCGATGAGTCGCGCGCGACTCGCGACGCCCTGGGGGCCCAAGTAACATTTTAGGTTGTAGAAAGGTTTTGAACAGGTTCTAGAACCTTTGTATGGAAATCTGCTCGTAAGTCTTATAACTCTCAATTAAGTTATATTAACCTTGTAATTACCTTCTGAGTGCCAAAAGGGCCCCGGTTTTAGAACCTTTCTGAGAGCTACAGCACAACCTATAGCTCAAATCCAGAACCTTTCCAATACTTGCATAGAACCTAAATATAACCTTCACAACCTTAATTTAACGTTATTATAACCTTGCAAGACAACTTATAAGTTCTAAATTAGTCTTGGATGTAACTCTATGACAACTTAGAACCTTTTTGATGGATATGAATAAATACCTTTCCAGGACTTACAAGTTTTAAATAGCTTCTGTTTAAGATTTTTTACACAGATTCAAATACTTATTTACAATGGCGTCATTCCTTTTTCGTTCGGCCATCTTTCAAAATGGCTAGATAAGCAAAGTGTTTATAAAAATAATAAGTAGCTTGGTAAAGTCAGGAAATAATCAAAATATAGTGCGATTGGCACTTCATCGTGAAACTTTACGATAATAGTGCTGTATACAAGACGGGCCTTTCATAAGTTAAACATTTCGGATATTTTTTAATAAAATAAAATAAAATAAATTGGTGATCGGTGGTAAGTCACATCAGAAATCAAACTACTATTCATATGAAAAATATATATTATAAATCGTGTAGCACATGGTATTTGATTACGCTTTATTTAATTAAAATATTGGTTTTGTTTCGTTTTTTTTTTCATTTTTTAATATTAAATATGGCTGACGTTAGGAAATTACTTGAAAGTATTATGTTTTTCCTTTTCAGAACTGTAACAGCTAAGAGCTCTTAAGGTTTTCCAAAATAAGAGCTGAAGGTAATCTCGCGGAGCTACCTCAAACGACAAGGCTGTTTTCAACGCTTCAAGGTTATTACCAGGAGTTGTCCAAGACTTACCAGTTGCGAAAACCACCACTGAGCTAAATTTGTTGCTTTTAAGTTTTGGTTGTAGGGGGACATGCGTTTGACCTTCGTTCAACAAACAGCTACAGGCTGCTCTAAGGGTGGTCATGAACTGAGATCAAAATTGAACTCTGTTTAAACTTAGTATAAAGTGAGATCAATTTTGAACTAACTTTAAACTGAGTTCAAAATGGATCTCTGTTTATATTTAGTTTAGTGAGATCAATTTTGAAGTTACTTTAACCAACTGGTAACAACCAACTCAGTAGTTCAAAATTGATATTATTATTATTCGAATCGAATCGAATCAAATCGAATCGAATCGAATCGAATCGTATCGAAACGAAACGAAACGAAACAAAACGAGTCGAATCGAATCAAATCGAATCGAATCGAATCGAAACGAAACGAATCGAATCGAATCGAATCGGCTATTGCTAGATTCATGGTACACACGACAACACGTCAGTTGTTGTAAAATCGCCCGTAACGTAACCGAGCAAAGTGCTAGCGTGTAAGGGTCGACGTGCTGTCGTGTGTACTGATTCAAGTATAAAAACTTTAACTGCCTATATCTCCTAAACGGCTAATGCTAGACCCATGTTTATGGTACTCAAAAAAAGGGTTCAACGAGCTCTACCTGATGACGCAACAAAAATAATAAAAAGATGTATCAAAACTTTAACTGCCCATATCTCCTAAACTGCTAACGCTAGACCCATGTTCATAGTACTCTAAAAAAGGGGCTCGACGAGCTCTACCTGATGAAAGAAACAAAAATAACTAGTAGTTCGCCCCGAACTGTGAACTCGCGACCCCATATAAACTTAACAACCCTCGGCAACCCCTCGACCGATTTGGCTCATGTTCGAACTTAAAAATTCTTTTAATTTCATTTACCCGCCTACCAAATTTCATAATGATCTGACCGAATTTACTCAAGTTATCGTCGAACGAACATACATACAAACATACATACATACATACAAACATGCAAACGCCGGATTGTTCCAGTAGACTCGGAGAACTTCGCTCGCTTCGCTCGCTCGTTCAATAAAAAAGAAGTATCAAAACTTTAACTGCCCATATTTGAACGAGCGAGCGAAGTTCTCCGAGTCTGCTGGAACAATCCGGCGTTTGTATGTATGTATGTATGAATGTTCGTTCGACGATAACTTGAGTAAATGTAGTCGGATCGTCATGAAATTTGGTAGGCGGGTAAATGAGGCAAATCGGTCGAGGGGTTACTGAGATAGAGGGTCGCGAGTTCAAAGTTCGGGGCGAACCACTAGTATCTCCTAAACGGCCAATGCTAGACCCAAATTAGTAATTTAATTTAAATTGATTCGATTCGATTCGAGTCGCATAGAATCGAATTAAATCAATATCAAATCAAATCAAATCCAATTCAATCGATGTATGTATGTTAGTATGAATGTTCGTTCGACGATAACTTGAGTTAATTTAGTCGGTTCGTCAGGTGGGCAGGTAAATAAGGTAAAGAGAATTTTTAAGTTCAAACATGAGCCAAATCGGTCGAGGGGTTGCTGAGATATGGGGTCGCGAGTTCAAAGCTCGGGGCGAACCACTAGTTAATAACATTTTATTATTTTTGTTGCTTTCATCAGGTAGAGCTCGTCGAACCCTTTTTTTGAGTACCATGAAAATGGGTCTAGCATTAGCCGTTTAGGAGATATGGGTAGTTAAAGTTTTGATACTTCTTTTTTATTTTTATTTTTTTCTTTTATCAGGTAGAGCTCGTCATGCCCTTTTTTCAGAGTACAATAAACATGGGTCTAGCATTAGCCGTTTAGGAGTTATAGGCAGTTAAAGTTTTGATACTTATTTTTTATAAATTTTTAATAACTTTTTATTATTTTTGTTGCTTTCATCAGATAAAGCTCGTCAAGTCCTTTTTTTAGAGTACCATAAACATGGGTCTAGCATTAGCCGTTTCGAAGATATGAGCAGTTAAAATTTTGATACTTGAATCAGTATGAATCTAGCAATATCTGATTCGATTCGATTCTATCCGTTTCGATTCGATTCGATTCGATTACATTCGATTCGATTCGATTCGATTAGATTCCGTTGGATTCGATTCGATTCGAATAATAATAATATCAATTTAGAACTCAGTTTAAAGTCAGTTCAAAATTGAGCTCACTTTAAACTAAGTTTAAACTGAGTTCAATTTGGATCTCAGTTTAAGTATCGTTCATGAATACCACCCTAAGGCCCGGTTTCTGAATTGAGAATTTCACTAACCAAATGCTTAAGTATCGTTCTGTCACATTCTCTTGTGTGACATCTGCAGTGACAGAACGATACCTAAGCATTTGGTTAGTGAAATTCTCAATTCAGAAACCGGGCCTAAGGGTGGTATTCTAAAAGTATAAAATCATGTTTGTGGTATATGGTCCTCCCTTATTTTTCATTATTATTTGTTGTCGTATCCTCCATTATTACACATACATTCTGTAAAAATTGGTATTTGTATTTTTTTTAGTGTGAAAAATGTTTTAATACTTTCCAAAAAAACCTTCACCAAAACATCTATTTCATAAAAAAAAACATATTAATTTAATGTGTACTTATTATCTTGAATACCCAGCTTTCCATTAGTGTCACTAAATGAAAAAAAATGGCTTCATCGATTTAAAGGAACAGCTGAAAATTACAAAAAAAAAAATAGTGAAATCGAACTGATACGAAGTTTACAGAGAACAGAAGTTTACAACTAGTTAATAATAAAAATAATAAAACTTACCGTTGTATTAATCATTCATAACATTTTTACGCACTTTACGCTTAAAATTTCCACTCCTTTTTTTGTATCATCCTGTGTCGGTTCATTTTTCAAGACGCGTAATGCTTACAATGTATACCTATTCTTTGAAGTCGCGGAGACAACTGTCGGGTTTTGAGGATGCCTCTCAAGCTTTAAAATATTCCTGTAGAAATTGAATCATGCCTTCAGCGCAAAACAACAGCTTATTGGTTTTGTTTTTCACCACACAGTCCTAATTTGTTTGCCTAGACAACTCTGATCTAACCTCAAAGTTGTAGGTAGGTTTTAGAAACTACTTATAAGCAATTTCAACTTTTCAAAACCTTATGGTAATATCAAGGTTAAAAATTTAACCTTTAGATCACACATAAGTTAAATGACAGCCTTTCCAGAACCTTATCAGTAGCTTACGACGACTATAAGATCCTGAGGCTGTAAGCTCTTGAAACACAAGTCATAATAACGTTAACGTTAACTCTTGTCAGCAACTTCAAGGTTTTAACAATAAACTATTAGTTTTAGGACTTAGTAATCATTCTCAAATACTAAATTTAACCAACTAGCAAATCATTAACCTTTGTACAACCCTTCTAAAACCTAGAGGTTATTTTTACAACCTAGGCCCAAATGAAATGTTACTTGGGGGGTCGCCCCCATACCTTAGGAAACTCTTAAGGAAACGAAGTTTCTTTAGGACGGGTTTTTGGGGTCGAGGTTATGGTCTAAAGATGTACTTAATTAACTGACCAAACCCTGGTTGGGGGTCGCAAAAAGGTTTTTCCGCGATAATGGGGTCGTGTTATGAAAAAGATTGATACACACAGTTTTTGGCTTTAGGGACTCTACGAGTGAAAACACTTGCGTGAAAACGTATTTATGTGTCAATTTACAACGAATACATCAACAGTCTGGCCTTTATACAGCCTTCCAGAACGAAATAACCAGCCTCATTCCCGTACATTTTTAATTTCTCCCTCCCTCTAACTAAAACAGCGGCGCGTACGTTTTTAATAGAAAAGAGTTCGTTACAAAACGTCCCGCACCAACCACCATAGGCTAACCTTTCGACGCGCCCTTTTTTCGTAAGTCCTAAGGTCTCTTTTGGTGTGCCTAAAAGGTCAGTTTCGACTGGTTTCAGCGTTAGAGGCAGCTGCGAAGTATTCACACTCGGGCTTTTGAATTTATGCAGTGAAATATGCGTCACGCATGGCATATAACGATATTGTACAGTGCATTCTGAAACCAGTATTATTTAGTGGTTTGAAGAAAATAAATTGCACAAACAGCATGTTGCTCTCTTTTGCTAGTCTATACGGGCGCTGTTACCCTATAAAAAGATCGAAAATTACTTTGTGTTGTGATTTCACGTTTAGTATCTTCTTTGGGCTTTTGCTCAAAACAATATCTGTTGGCTTATGACACACAAAACTACTATACGGGCTATAAAAGATTGCAACGGAACGACAAACCAAACTCTGCTTTACATACATTGCAAACAAAACCTTGTAGCCATTACGTTTAACAAAGCGATTCCAAAAACCCACACAAAATATGATGGACAAAAAAATCTCAAACACACAGGGGTGTAGTTTGTGAAACATTTCAAAACTGTTCACGAATTTTCGTACCTGGTTACCTACCTGCGAAATAAGGCACGACGATATTAGATATTCTCTTCCAAAAGTGACACTTTTAGTTAGAGCTTTTCAGAGCTTATTTAACCCCTGACCCAAAGAGAGGGGTGTTATAAGTTTGACCGCTATGTGTGGGTATCTGTCTATTTGTCTGTCTGTGTCACCGTAGCTTTTAAACGGGTGAACCGATTCGGATGCGGTTTTTTGAACGCAGGATTTCTCGTGAGTGTTCTTAGATCTGTTTTATCAAAATTTTATTATACGTTTATTATACTGTTTTATCCAAATTTTATTATACGTCGTAATTTTATTATATCCTATGACACCACAATTTTGTTCAAATCGGTTCAGGCTGTAAGTGGGACGGATAACCACATACAGACAAATGACGGTGAAAAACATATCTCTCTTTTTGGGCAGTCGGCTTAAATTTTTAACGTCGGGCAGCCTTATCAGTTAATATGTTTCAGTTCCCAGTTTTGAAAGAGAAACTTCTTTTTTATGCATACCAAAATATAACTAAAAGAAACCCCGTAGCGATCCAGCTTGGTGTGTACGCATTCAATGATATTTTCCAACAGAAACACCGTCTGAATATCTACAGCGCTTGTTGTGAAAAGCGCAACGCCTGAATGGAGCGTTGTGCTGAATAAAAATATGATTCGCAAATACGCGGTCGGGATTTTTTTAACAAGTGCTCAGGTTGGTGCTGAGAAAGGAGGAAAAACAGCGTCTGAACTGCTTGTAAGGACAATCTACTTACCGGAGTTGATCTTGCTTACGAAATCACAAAACACCGAGGGCATAACTGCAGGAATGCTGCCGTCAAATCTGCATTTTTTGTGTTAGGTACAACAGTTTTTTTTTTGGCGGTCAGTCTTTTTATAAAACGAGTTTATTTTGTAGAAAAAGTCACCAGTAATTTCTACCTTCGGATAAATGAATGATCGGCGGAATAGCCTCAGAATGCAGATTTTTCTGAACTCGACTTTGCATACTCTCGAGTTGTGCAAAAGTTCCGAAAAGTTGGGACACATTAGGGGTCAAAATTCACCGCACCAGGTAAACAACGCACACAGTATTTGAATGCGAGATTACCCTTGAGAGCTATTCGCTCGCAGCATGATAGAAGCTTGCTTTTAGGGATTCAGTGCCTGTTTGCGTATGCTTTCGGCTCGGAAACGATCAGCTGTTAAATAATGTATCGCTTGATACTGCACCATGAGTTGCTAACATGTTGCTGCTGTACATAAAGATACAGTTACCTAATCACGTATTGACTTGTCTTTCCTTACAAGGTGACTAAGCTGTCAAGATGGTATGCTGGGCAAGTCTACTCCATCTAAAACAATGTCCCAGGCTCTGCAGCGCAAAGTGGGTCTCTTCACACCTCTAGTATGAGTGAAAGTGCCACTGGATTCTGTATAATGCATCTCATTACGCAGATGCAAAGGCCTTTATTACAAAGGGGGTGCACTCCCCAAAGCATGATCCACCTTGCATCAGGCGCTGCATGCCCTAACACCCTGGAGGCGGTTCGTGAGAATGCAATTAGCGTTGCCAAATTCTGGGCAAAAACAATTTAAATTAAAGTATTGCTATACGCTAAGTTTTACGCTTATTTGATACGCTAATGCCCATTTTCACCAACCACTCCTAATTTTAAAAGACCTTTTAACGAAAATTATCTGCGCCTCTGCAAGTCTAGGGGTCATGGATGAAGGACCATACAAACTCCACTCACAAGCGTTATGAGTTGAGTGTGTATGATCCTTCATCCATGACCCATAGACTTGCAGAGGTGCAGATAACTTTCGTTAAAAGGCCTTTTAAAATTAGGGGTGGTTGGTGAAAACGGGCCTTAAGAAGAAGAAGGGTATGATACGAATACCAATCGTGTTTTTGATATCATGTTAATCGACCAAATGAAGTTCGATATCCAGTACGGAACTCTACAATTACAAAAAATAATTTCACGTCATGAAATCTATTGTATCAGGAGGATATAACAATTAGGTACCCGATCTTAGTTTCCGACTAGATGCCGCAATCATCCATAGCGGGTAAAAGCAGTCATCATCATCATCATCATCATCATCATCATCATCATCATCATCATCATTATCATCAGCCCTTCTCTGCCCACTGTTGGGTATAGGCCTTTTTCCCCTCGCGCCACCTCCCACGGTCCCTAGCCATCCGCATCCATGGACCCTCCGCCGCAATGACGATGTCGTCCGACCATGTCGTCCGGCTGGTCTTTCAACTGATCGCCGTCCAGTTCTCGGCCTCCACTTTGTCACTGCCCTTGACCACTGGTCGTCTTCCCTCCTCGCCAGGTGTCCTGTCCAATACTGTCCATTTCGGATTGAGACCCGAGACTCGATTCGGTAAAAGCAGTGATTTATGTTAACACTGATGGTTAGCTTACAGTCCCAACTTTACTAGGTACCGGTTTCGAAAACAGTCGCTAGAGCAAACGTCTAAAACTGCAGTGCTACTGAGCAGTCGCAACAGTTTGCTTTCTTTTCTTTACAGTCGATTTCTAAATAAAGTTTGCCTTTCGCTGCATCGGTAATGTGTCCGGACTCTTTGCTTTTTAACGGCGAGTTCGAGTTCGGAGACGGACTCAAGCTGTATGCAAAACTGGAGTGGGAACTAAATTAGTGAATGCTAAATTCCGAATAGCCGCACAACCTTTCTTACATTATAAAAAAATAAGTCTTCTAGGTGGACAAGGGCTAGTAGAGATTTGCGGCCGGAAACTGGACCTTAAGGCTGGAAGGTAGCAGCGTGGCGGGAAATTCGAATTTTCACAGTTTTTTACATATTGTAGCTAAACTGACCTATTTTTGTTCAGCGATTTTTCGTTCGCGCCAATAACATAGTATTCTTTTCATTATTGTAAACAACAGAACAACAATAATTCAGCCGATTATGTGTTCTGGTCTACGACAAGTTTTTTGGGCAGTGCCACTGCTTCGTAGACCAGAGCAGCTACCACGAGTGCTTACCGTCACTGTCACTGAAAGTGATAAGTTGGATTAATCACCTTACTACTATAGTATTAGGATACATGCCAGAAGTCCGGCACAGCTTTTTTGCACTCGTGGTAGCTACTCAGAACACCGGCGTGTCGATGTTGTCCCAGTAGAAGGACAAAACCGGCGTTACCTCGTTTTTCTCCTACAACCAGCGAACTAATCCTCTACAGGGTGCACTCTAAGTCGATAGCGGAACTTTAAGTAGGCTGTCTACTGATCAATACAAACAACTTGTACTAGGTGGCGAAAAAAATGGAGCGAAAAAAATATCAGCTGTTCCATACAAAAGGTCGACTCAGTACTGCGCCAAATGTATGAAGCAGCTGATATTTTTTTCGCTCCATTTTTTTCGCCACCCAGTACAAGTTGTTTGTATTGATCAGTAGACAACCTACTTAAAGTTCCGCTATCGACTTAGAGTGCACCCTGTAGAGTTAGAATCACAATAAAAAGACCGACAGTATTCATAAATCGTAATTGAAGCTGTCAACTGGGAGCCCATTTTGGCACCATTGCGTTACAGACCCAGGCCCCTGGACGGCGATCAGTGGGAAGAACAGCAGCCTGATGGTCGGATGACATCATCGACCGTGAGAGGTGGCGCGGTTGGCTAAATTTTAGAAACCTTCGCAAGTTCGGTATTCAATACAAGCGCTCGCTGCAAACACTAATTTTGGATCCTTGCATAACTTCGCAAAGGCAGCTAAAAAGATAAACTTCTCGATGTCACGTTTATATCAACCAACTGCAAAGAGCGTTATTTATGGACCAACCGTACATAATCTCTCATCCTCCCAACCTGCTATTTCACATTGTCAACCCTCCAAACCTAAGGTCACAGGCATAGACCCTACCGTTATCTAACCCTACTTACGCATTCTACGACGGAGGTCCCATATTTACAAACCCATTGTTCCGCCTAAGTACCGTAAAACGTTAATTTATCTACTCCAACAAACCGCATACAGTCGAATTATTATTGCCATGTTACCGAGTTACAATTTTACAGGGGTAACGCAAACAATGAAAATATCTGAGGGCCGGAGAGCACGCGAAAAAAGTATTCGCCCGCCAAGCGAGACAAAGTTAGCTTAGGATTCAAACTAAGGTTGTATAAGTCTTGTTTCGTTTGAGCTAGAGGTGTTTTTCCCCTGTCCCGTGGGCAAAGATAAGTGGTTCGCATTGTAGAATCTACGCCAGCCGCTCTGGTTCCGTTGCGTTGTAAAAACCTACCTAGGGTAAGTATTCTGGTTTTTTATGAAATGGCTTTTTTGTTCGGAAAAACGCTTTGATATTTATTGCTTCTTTTTTGTGCCTCTCTATATTGATTTCTATTAGTTTCCGCGCTAGGGCTTCGCTTCCACAGTGAGTTACCGTTTTTCGGGCGCGGACTACTTTCGTGTTCAAAGAAACGTTTTCTATTGAAGTCTCACAAAGTAATTAGCTACGAAAGATACCCCATCGTCTTAGGGGAAATCTTTTCGTTAAACTGACATTTGCCCTATTAAGTCGCGCTTCCATTTATAATTCAAGGGCCAAGTAATGTGCTTTTATGACGACCCAGCATCAGTAATATTTAGGCTCAACCAAACCGAGAGGCAGAATAGAAGATCTGAACAAACTCTGTAATTCCGACTCGTCGGTGGACATAAAATATGAAAGACTGAGCGAAATTCGCCGGGCGCTCCCCCGAGCAAACACTCGGGTTCCGTCGGGAACCTTCGGCCGCGCTCGGCTCTTCGTAGCGGCAGTGCTTCTGCTACGACCGCGCGTAGACCACGTAGCAAGCGTTCTCGAGCGCCTACGGCATTCCGGACCCAATAATAATCCGTGATAGTGAATGAATTTGTGTTTACCGGCCTGTGAGACCCGTACGGCCGAGTGAAGGGTTAACAAGTTATGTGTGTTTGTGTTTACGGCAGCAAGATCCGGACTCGCGATTGGAACGTTTGATGGTGCGGAAAAATGGTAAATGATGGTTTTATTTCACTAGCCGCTTTGATTACTTGCTGAAGTGTTTAGTCTGCTGGATTGTTGCGCTGAAATCTGACGCGCTGAAATAATTACTGCGGAGGTATTTTAATTCACTCCCGCCTAATTTAATGTTTGTTCAACGGGGCGGGCTCTATTCGCGGGATCAGCATTCCCTGAAAATGTACGTACTTAATGGTTTAAATTACGTCTTTAATTATTTCCTTTTGAATCGCATTTAATGAGCATAATAATCCTTTGTAATTTATTGCGCGAATACAATTAAAAGTCCGTTTTATTCTTTCATGCTTGAGGTGGGTCTACACTGCTCAGTTTTTGGTAGCAGGAAAATAATGATGAATAATTTCTTTATATTACTTCCTGAAACGTTTGCGTTTTGTTCGAACTATTCTTTTCACATTATCGTGTCTCAAATTATGTGCCCAATTATGGTAATTTCGGTGAAAATACTCGGCATTGGCCGGGAAATTGGAATGTAGAATGTTTTTTAAATGGCCCTTGTCTCAACATTTTTATTTATGGCTTTATTTTGAACTAGGTATGCGACACTTTTTGTAACTAAGCAGTTTTTGTACACATTCTATAAAAATGACGAAACCCTTAATTTGCCATGCAAATTTATAATATCATGCTGTGATGAACAAAAGGATATTATGTTTTCTTCATAATCTAGGGCATGTTTTCTTTATAATCTAGGGCGATGGGAAAACTGTATTCCTACAGGGCGTCATTAGCATACTAAACTTAAGTAATTTAAAAAATCATTTTATTGGGGCCAACGACAATGATGATTATGTGCATTATTCAATAACTAGGTACGTACGTGTTGATAAAAAACATAAGGATATTTCGGTCAAAGATCATTTTGGCAGATTAAACAATGGAAGATAGAAATAGACTGGGCTTACCTCCCAGCTTAGCGGGCCTAGTCCATCTTCTTCTTTTATATATAAAAATGAATCGCCGTGCATTAGTCTCGCTAAAACTAAGAAACGGCTTGACCGATTTGCATATTTACTGTTTTGTTTAGTTCACCATAGTTCAGGGTAAGTTTAAAAGCAAAGAAATATGGGAAAAGTTAAAGGATTAGCTGAAAAAAGGAAGAAATAAAAATTTCACATTTTGTATCCATCCATTTTATCGCCATTTTTGACGCGGAGAGTCAAACTATTTCAGGTGATACGAAGTTCACCGGGTCAGCTAGTAGAGATATTATAATATACAAAGCCAACTAAACTGCAGGTTTCCACACGATGGGTTCCTTCAAATTAGAAAGAAAAACTGTATCTAACAGTGTCATTGAATAACTTTACTCCACTTATCCCATGTTTACTGTGAGCCTCTGTGAGCGTTACTAAAACTATCTTTCCTGAGTCGGGTGTCACCAAGTGTCGGGTGTCAAGTTAATATAAGAGTGCACTTTTCGCCAACAAACTGTATAGCAGTTTGGCGAATTTTTTGTTATTTAAGTTTGTAAAACTTTTGAGTAAATAAATTAAAAAAAAAAAAAAAAAAACTAAACAAAACCACACCCTGTAGAATGAACTCACGCCTGTATCCCAGAGGAGTAGGCAGAGAGGAGGGTTTGCAACTTGCCGCGATCCTGGCATACCACTTTCGCTTCATCCACGTTGAAAGAAACTAGTAGCAAGTAGCAACACTAGTGACTAATTCAATTTGCGAAATCCTGACAAAGACTAAACGCCTGCAGCTTTCAGTCCAGCCACTCGTCACAATGAATAATTCCACCCGGAAAAGCGTTGTCGGACTGACAACCCTACATTGTTTAGACCTTGGCACGCTCAAAAAAGGGATTTTCTGACAGCTAAAAAAAATAAAAAAATAGTTATACAAGGTGTTACAAAAGATGCTAACTCTTTTTACAGGGTAATAGCACCCAGTGATAGGGATCAAAACCTAAATATTTTTTTTGCTCTATGACGTTCCGCTGATTTTTAAATTAATAAAATGTGAACGCTGTGGCGGAAGAAAAGTATTTTTTAAATATTGTTTTCATTGACTTTCACAATGTTTTAGCAACTCAAACCTATGCAAATGCACCTACACCCACAAACATATTTTTAAATTTGAGCTAATACCAAGAACAAAAATGTTATGATTTTTTTTTAATTTTGAGGTTATAAGATAAAAATTGTTTTTTTCAACTTTTTTTTACAGAATTGACATCTTGTTGACCAGTAGGTTACACCCTGTAAAAAGAGTTAGGATGTTTTGTAACACGTTGTATAAGCTGTGACAGATGGCGTTGATACGACATGTTTTCTATCACAAGGTAAATTAGTGCTTACTACAGCGAAAATATTTCTTCACTTCATTGCTCTGTGACTTCATCTTTCATCGTCGTAGCTGTCATTCCATTTTACAGTACATGAAAAAGCGCACGACTTTTTAAATGTTCTTGTATGAGTGAATGGTAAATCCGGAAACACTTATTTTGCTGCACCACAACTAATACCTAAATGTGTTTGGACGTATATAAGAAGGCCAACGAGCGCGAACTGGCATAAAAAAATAACATGTCTCGTCAGCGACATCTAGTTACAAATTTGGAACTACAACTTATGAGCTGTCAGAAAATCCCTTATTTAGCTGCAGCACGCGACATAGTCGATATTGACTCGTAATTAGTACCAAAATCATATGGTCTACCGGACTATCAATCAATCATAAAGATTTTTATAAGGTTAAAAAATCCGCTCAGGACAGGATTTCAACCCGCAACCTCTTGCATTCCGTGCAGGCGCTCTACAAACTGAGCTACGGAGTCAATCATAGACAGACACACAGACACACCCACATAGCGGTCAAACTTAAAACGCCCCTCTTTTTGGGTCGGGGGTTAGAAAACAAATCCAGAAAGAAGATATGAGCGGCTCGACAACGCCCCTCCACTTAACATTTCGCAGACTTGACAGACTCGCAAGGTCTACAGCTCAGAGAGCCACTAGTTACTTACCTATTGTACACATTTCCACATTTTTATTGCCTCAAATGCTCATTTTCCGGGGACACACAGATGCTAGTATGCCTTGACCATCACCGGACTTAAATCATCATCATCATCAGTTCCTGTTATCCCTAATCAGGGACATAGGGCTCTCAAAACAGTTTTCCAATCTGGCCGATTCTGCGCCTTCATCTCAAGCTCGGATATGCTCATTCCGAGACTGTTAGCTTCCTGTTGCACCGGACTTAAATAAAATGGCTTTTACTAAGGGTGGCATTAATATACAGGGTGTCAAAAGACCGCCAACAGACCCGAAAGCCACGCATACTAGACACCAAAACAAAGTACTTTTTCGATACATTATTGCTGGGAAATGATTTTGGTTTTTAGGTTATAATTTTGAAAAATATTTTATCAGGCAATGGACGTGTAACGCACAGAAATCATACTGGGCAAGCGTAGGTATTAGTTTCTTGAAGTGCCGATGTTTAGAATACATTGAGAGTTGCAATTTTAACGTCTTTTTTTGTAAGAAATATTCATAATTTTTATTCTTGTAAGAAATAATCATATTAACCACAACCGGGCCAAAAAGATATTTTTCCCAGACTCAGCAAAGTCTACCCTATCAGCCTATACTAACTCCCAGCCTTGTACGAAAAAATATCTCGATTGGTCACCAGCTCTCAACCTAATAGTCATCAGCTCAAGCTCGAGCTCAAGTAGGTGATCAATCGAGGAAGATCTCAGAAATCAAAATCACCGACTTGAGACCTTGGCTAATGTCAATGTCAAACTCAAGTTAGTGTCTATTAATACGTTTATGCTGACAGATACTCTAGCTCGAGCTTAAGGCTCGGTATAAGGCTAACTAGCGCCACCAATGTTAAAAAAATCATATCTTCCTTTAGAAGAAGTTTCTGAAAAAATCCTAAGATGAGCCTATGCGCCATGCTTTTCTAGATTTTTAAGTGTAGATACCCTCTTCGAAATTTACTTTTAAGCTAAAAAATTTTCGATAACCGCCAAAAGCGGCCGTTTTTGGAGGTTATCGAATTTTTTTTAGCTTAATACTAGAAATTGAGTTGGGTACCTACACTTAAAAATCTAGAAAATCATGGCGCATGAGCTCATCTTAGGATTTTGTCGCAAACTTCTTCTGAAGGGACATATGATTTTTTCAATATGGGTGGCGCTAGTTAGCCTTATACCGAGCCTTAAGACTGAAGCAGAGCTTGAGATGCCACTATTAATACCACCCTTAGTGATGCTATACCAACGTGTTAAGGACGTTGTCACTTTGTTGAGTCAAGTCTATTGGGACCTTAAGTTGCTGCATAGCATAGCTAAATTAAACTATGACAAACGACCTTGTGTCAGAATTTCCGCTAGGGGCCATCCATAGTTTCAGCTTACCCTTATTGTAAAGGGTACATAAATCTCCGTGATTATACGGCCACTGATATGAGAAACTTACGTCATCTTTTTTATCAATAAAGTTACAATAAAAATAAAAATAAAAACAACCAGTGCGAGTCGGACTCACGTATTGAGGGTTTCGTGACATCATGCAGTTTAAACTACAAGATACATTTAGGTACGTTAATTTTAGTTACAACTCTTTTTACAGGGAAACAGCACATTGTTTTCATTGACTTTCACAATGTGTTAACAACTTAAATCTATGAAAATGCACCTACACCTAGTTTTAAATTAAAGCTTAATTCAAAAACAAAAAAGTTTTGAAAAAAAAGACTTTTTTGAGGAAAATAAATAAATTGTTCAACTTTTTTTTACAGCAATGTCACATCCTTTTTTAACAAGTGGGTTAACTCTGTAAAAAGAGTTAGAATCTTTTGTAACACGTTCAACCTATCGCCATCATTACATGTAAAGAGTTTTGAATTACCTAACACTGATTAGCTACAATTTGGCTTATTGTTTTACTGTAAGGACATAACAATTATATAATTATCCACAGTTTTAAAGCTGCTTCACTATCATTAATATTTAAGCTATATTACTTTGCCAGTTTGTAGTGTAGTTTCCAACCGGTGTTTTAGTTAGAAAAATCGATGAAATTGCCTTTTGCTACAATAGTACCTACATTATTGTGGTACATCCACCCTCGTAAGTACATGCGTGATAGACCATGTTTCATTTAATTTTGAGCGCTGTTGTCACTTTAAAAGTCGACTTAGCGTCCACACTTTCGATCATACAAGGCGGTAGAGATTTTATTGGAAAGTTTCTCTTTTGCTAAAACATGCAATGTCACTTTAGCCAATGACTTAGTTACTATCTTTATCTTTAAATTAATTAAGGTTTCTGCCGAATTTAAATACTTCTGCTTGTATGCATCTGGACTAAAGAAAGCCAATATAATTATAAATTCAAAAGGTTGACAGTCTATTAATAATTTTGCACTTGGCAGACAATAGACAATTTTGCCAAATACCTCGCTAAAAACTTTCATTAATCAAATATTTGACTTTAACTTAACTTTCAATATAATTCTGAGACCGATCTTCTTTTTCTAATGAAGTCCACTGAAAATGTTGAAGCTTCCGATTACGACTTTATTTTTGATACGGTTAACTAATTTATTATTAAAAAAAGTAACAGGGTGATTGCAAAAAAATTATATGTGCACTAAAACCATTCAAAAGGACACACATCACACACTGAGCAAAAGGGACAACCTGAAATCAACAAAATCAAGTTTTCGTATTCCCCATTTTCCTCTCTCAAAAGAGGTCCGATTTTGAAAAAGAAAAGAAGAATTTCCTTGATGTCAGCCCGTCTTGTTTTTTTCGTTAACACAATCATCAGTTTGATTACCTACTTTCTAATTGTGATGAAACACTTCTAACAAACAATTCACAATAGGATCAAAATGTGGGATTTGAAGGCAAAAACCTGACTGGAAACTTTGTGGAATTGCGACTGAAATGCCGAAATTTCTTTATCGTTTGTGTTTTCAAAGTTTAATAACAACTTTCTATTTATTTTTGGGGAAACCCGCAGTGGGAGAGTACTTTGGGCTTGAAGTTTAAATAACCATTCTAGTAGGTAATATTCTAACACAAGCAAATTATGAACCGTAAACGATTTTTCCTCAGTTGCTAAATTAGACAACGTTTACGGGTGACTGGATGTGGATGTAATCGTATACATCCACATCCAGTGGTACTTCGCGAAGTGACCAATCAGAAGCTCTTGTGCCTATTCTTTGCCATTTTAATGATCAATAGGTATACTAATAGAAGAAGAAAATAAGTTATATCTTAATATATTTACTTAATAACTGCTCAACCATTTGCGATCTAAAGAAGTAGTGTTTGTTGCAACTTTATAAACACAAACATGCTCAATTCCTCACACTCATAAATTAAAAACTTTTACCGTTCGAGATTTCTGTGACATAGGTATTTGCTTTTTAAAGCTACTTTAAACCAAACATTCACTTCTTTGTCAACTACTATTATGTATAATCTTTTATAAGCGTCTAGTATTTACCTCCACCAAGTTGGTGCTACAAATAAAAAAAATAAGATTATGTCTTTCGATGCCATCGCAGAGATTAAATTGACGAAGGCTTTTTGTGTAAATATAGTTTCGATGTTTGCAGCAGCCTTTCGGACTAAAGGTTCTTTTAGTCCGAAAGGCTGCAAACATCAAAACGATATTTACACAAAAAGCCTTCGTCAATTTAATAAAAAATACACTTACAAAGAAAGAAGATAGACAGAGGCACGTTCATTGTGGTACAAACTTTTTAAACAAGGCCCACGTGATTCTGCGCAACACAATATTCCCAAAAATGCTGGCACCTCCTTGCGTATTCCGTTTTATCGTCTATCATGACCGTTTTATCATGACATAGGGGGTGTCAATTTTCATTTGATACTCACCCTTATATCGTACACTATAAGAGCTGTCAGTGCTCAGTGCCAACGTACGTGACGGAGGGATGAAGTCTCCCAGGGATCGCTTGCCTCGAGTCGTTATAAAGTTTATTTTGACTTGCATTTCTGATCTCCAGTTAGTAGTTCGGAACTGCTATAACGCTTTGGGAGTTGCTTCTAATATTTTAGAGGTAACTTCCGCCTAGACTAAAGTCTGGTAACTGGTCTATGGAGATAGCTTTTATCCGAAACAATTACCTAGAACTAGAACCCAATCTAGGAACAGACTGGCTTATAGTGAAGTCTACGAAAGTGAGTAAGGCTTCTTTGAGCTTCTTCAGCGTTTCCATCGCAGGTTATTTTCTATCCAGGTGCCAGTTTCATAAAACTACAATTCACAGTTTATTATGACAATTTTATGTGAAGAAGTTTATTATACAGGGTGTTAAAAGACCGCCAACAAAGCGGGAAACCACGTATTGTCCTCATCATAAGGAACATTTTTGCTCAAGGAACTATGCCTGGGAAATCAAGGGTTTCCGAGATAATGAGGTTCAAAGTCGGACTTTTGAAAACTTTTTTTTCGCAGAAATGTTCAATATTCGAAATAAAATTATTGAAAATATTCAGTATGTAGTTCTTAACATACCTCCTCAAGAAGCCATATCAAAATAATGAATATTTCTTACAAAAAACGACGTTAAAATTGCAACCCGCAATGTATTCTAAACAGCGGCACTTCAAGCTTAAGTAACATAAACTTATACCTACGTTTGCGCAATATGACTTCTGTGCGTTACACTTCCATTGCGAGCTAAATATTTTTCAAAATTATAACCTCAAAAACCAAAATAATTTCCCAGCAATAATTTATCGAAAAAGTACTTTGTTTCGGTGTCTAGTATGCGTGGCTTTCGGGTCTGTTGGCGGTCTTTTAACACACTGTATATTTGATGTACATTAAGAAGTCGGATAGTACGCTAGCCCTTTTTGTTACCTCTTTTATGTCTAATCGGCTACTCAATGTAATTCGACATATTTTTTTCCCTCCGTAACCGCGAGTGTAGCAACACTGCATTAAAAAAAACTGGCAGTGTCAACTCGCGCGCTGAAGGTTCCGTAAAACATTGTAAGAGGAAAAATTGTATTTTATTTTTCATGTTTCGTCACATCGTAAAACTATTTAAAAACCTATTTTAGCTACTAATGAAGTCCTTTCATACGATACCCAACATGATGTGGTTAGTACATAAACATTTTTGACCCCTATTTTCTTGTATAAGGACACAATTTTTTATGGTTTTGCTTTCCCTTTTGAGGTACGGAACCCTAAAAAGGTAGGTAGAACCTGGGACCCACGCTTGTAGGTCGAACGATCTACCCTGTACCTACCACCGTTCTATACATTAAACGCTGACAAATTCATGGTTGCTCAAGCAGTAATCTGTTACCTCACCCCACACTAAACAAGTCAAGAGCTTAATTACCTACTTCACTACGCTAACCGCTAGAACGTTAAATACAAACTATGAGACACTTTCCATGGCACAAATGGACTGGTGCGCGGGGAAACTTCGCAGTCTCTAACAAATAGGTACGTATGTTTACGTACAAACCCCAGAGGGGAAAGCAGAAGCACTAGCTCAATTAGATGAGTTCGAAATTAAATGTTTTGCCAGTTTTATATCGCTTTAACGGTTTCACTTACTTTTATTTTGTCGGAATAGCCGACATGTTTCGACTTCGTCCGGTTTTAGCGATATAAAAATGTGCAGTGCTTACGAAAGTTTAAGTTTTAAAATTGTTTTGCCAGTATTCAAATGTCAACACAGACATAGCTACAAAAAATATACGCAACATAGCATAGGTACAAACTGTCTTTTATTAATACTAGGTATTAGGTATTATTAGTGCTTTTAGTAAAATTGTACGGCATTGTATCGTGTAGTGTAACAATAGCGTATGACATGTTATTTGGTTTTGAATGTTGAATAAGGTTGTTTCTATCTAAGTTATAATCATAATTTGTAAGGAAGTATTGAGCTGGTATGTACCTAATTTGAGTCTGCCATTACAACATCAGTGCCTTTTTCTCTCTATAATATTCCTTCATGCTAGATGTGTATCATCCTTTCCTTAAGGTCTCTTTAAGTCCATTATTTTTTAATTCCGATCCAAAAAGAGGGGTGTTCACAAGTTTGACCGCTATGTGTGCCATACAAACGTAGTTCAGAAATTAAACCTGAACTACGTTTGTATGGGAAAATGGTGCTCTAGCGCCCTCATAAACGGATTAACCGATTTGGATACGTTTTTTTTTATTTAAAGCAAATTTTCTAGCGAGTGATCTTAGATAATAATATGTTTTATCATTATCAGTTCAGCCGTTTATTTGAAGCTAAAATGTCGAGAATATTTTTAATTTTGTAATCATTCTGATATCGTCGGTCTGTGGTGCAGTGCAAGTTGCAGTCGAAATTGGGCCATATTTAATAGGCTTTTTTCGGGTTTTTTTTTTTGTTGTTTATGAGGACTTCTCTAGATGGCGCGACAATAGGTAAATCTAGATTGGCTACTTTAAAGTACGCTGCCACCTACAATCGATATCGACTCCCACATCACTATTTCCTCGGCAGCTAACGATAACTCGCTCACCATATGACCGGTTCGACCTAGTTCTAACTGACGACGACGCACGAATTTTTTCGATGCACCCACATTCGTGATTTAGTTTGCTCAAGTTGCAAAATAATTATGTTTACATTCTTTACCTAATGTGTGTGTAGCGTAGGTACAATAAATCTGTGTTGTAGTAATTACCTACGGTAAAACAACAAACAATATTGTTATAAGTGTGTGGTTCTCCTCTAAACCTACACGAAAATAATGTATATCCTCAACTGTATGTATACCTAAAACCATGTAACTTAAATATTATTTTCTCACTATAAATGTTCATAAAGGCGCCTCAGCCTGAGTAACTGTATGCTGCACACTAGACAAACACTTAGAATAAGATCTTTTTGTATTGCTCACTGTAAATTCATTTATAAATAAAGATATTTTCAAATCAAAAAATCAAAATCTCTAGATGGCGCTATCCATCTCACCATAGAAAATGGAGTTTAGCCAGAATTAATGTCAAAGTCTGTCCACAGACTGTCTATTGGTCTGTGCCGAGGTTTTTTCACAGATAACTACCCCGCCGCGCGCCGCTTGCTCTTGCTCGTAATTTTTGTTTCACAAATTCACAAGTGATCATCCACGGATTTTCATTGAAATAGTACCTACTTATAATTATAAGTGCTTTTGTACATCTTGTATGTATGTACAAGCCATGTATGGGAAGTGTTGTGTTTTGGGTCGAATGGAGAAACCAGTTTAGCCTAGGCCAAACTAGGCTAGCCCTATTTGAATAGGGGTAATACAGATTCTACCTAGTTATGCTAGACTAGTACTTTTTCTTAAAACTAACTAACCCGCCGTAATTATCTGAACAGTAGGGGACGCATTTAAAGGCCGAATTTGAAAAAGTCTACATTCAAAAAGTCTACGGTATATCCGATTTAGTCCGGTTTGAAGGACCAATCGAAAACAAAAAGAGGTAGGTAGGTATGTCAGTGTGTCGCCAACCGAACCTACTGACCTAACCTTTGTTTTAAATCTTTTTCGACTGTCTGTCACACTTCCAGGAATACCCTGTATGTTTAACACCCTTTATGTCGGTTTTTAGAACACCTTTATAAGTAAAAGGCCTGGTTTCGGGGTTCTTAAGGGGTTCGAAAATTTCGTTATTTTTGCGCTAAACCTCTTAGTTTACGAGATATGGTAACATTCATACCTAATCGTTCGTCAATATCAGCTCGGGCTAGGCCATACTAGTTTGGCCTAGGCTAAACTGGTTTCTCCACACGAGCTTCGTTCGGCTAGACTAGTTTGGCCTAGGAAATACCGGTTTATCCATACGAGCTTCGGCTAGACTAGTTTGGCCTAGGCTATACTGGTTCGTTCATACGAGCTTAGGTTAGACTGGTTTGGCCGAGGCGAAACTAGTTTATCATGAAATCGGGTTTGGCCGGTAACATAATACAACAGAAATGGCAAGAAAATAAGGATTATTAGGGGTCAGGTCAAGCGGTTGGTCAGGTGATTATTTTCCATCGCAACTTAAATACCACCCGACGCCACGGTACGCCACCCGACGCGCGCAGACTTATCTGGCGTTCTTTTTGGTTATCTGTGATCTATAGTCTGTAAAATATAGCTTGAGCTCTGTGACAGCTGTCATCGAAATCATACCCATCAAGTTCCGAATTTTTTAGCGGTAAATTTACTCTACGATAATCTCATACTTCATTGGTGCAGAATTAGTGACGTACGATGAGTTATCATAACCATAGACTAGAAACTATGCTGATCTTGCACATAAAAAAATCGACGATCACAAACTGCAGGATAGCTTGATTTGATAGTTGTGTTGAGTGAGTTAGTACTTGTCTATTTTACGCTACGTGTTTTCAGTTTTCATTGCTTTGTTTATTGTTGAGTTTTGTTGATCGTTTGTTATTGTTGTTCGTTGCATAATGAGAAGAACGAAGAAAACTGTTCTAAATAGTGAATGCCGTGAGTTTATTATTCACTTACGTGAATATTTCGAGCGCGAGAACCAAAATGGTGGACCGCTTTTGCCATTGGCGTAAGTATACAACAGAGTCTGATCAATATTCCATGTTTGTTTCCACTATACATTTATACTGTGTTTAAAATAATCCTATTAGCAATAATATTCTTGATAATCAATAATTATTACCATAATCATTCTCAACATTGTCCCATCACTACCTATACCACTTTGACATCTGTCACAGAGCTCAAGCTATATTTTATAGACTATAGTTTGACATTTATTCTTACTTAAATACAGCGCCATCTAGAATTTTTATTATAACTAAAGGAAAAAACCCTATTACAGAACAAAGGGCCTTAGCAACAAACAAATTATACGACAGAGAGTTAGGTGGGTATCTTACAAAATGAGAGTCGCAAGCAAACTGTTCTGTTCACAGACCACCCCTAACGGCAGGTTCTATGTGAAATACGTGACAGGAACGCTTACTTGGATCCCTTGGGAGCGGAGGTAAAGTCAAAAGGTGTTGATGAGATACAAGGTATTGTCCTTCGCGATTGACTCTAAGGTTGGCCAGTGTATCGTAGACAATAATTCTAGAAAAAAAGTTTTTCTAGAATATTGTATAGGATACACTGGCCCACGCACACGCAGTGCACACCACACGCCACGCGACAACACGGCTGCATACCACATCGCTAATTTGTGACGGCCACAGATTAATTAACTTGACTTGACATCTCCTTGCGGAACAAAGCCCAAGTAGCTCGTTTTCTAATTTGTGTAGAGTGCGTTTCACGAAAGAATTCCCTTGGGTTGAACAAAAATAATCCTTATTACATTGTAATATGCGTTTTGTCAAGAGAACTCTTACGTGAAACATTTAACCTATTTAATACAGTCCACAACCTCTTTTACCATCTCTGACCTGTCCAAACATCATGTTAACTGGTTTTTATCTGTTTAACGATTTAACGGTTAACGTGGCAGGAAATTCAAAATTTACAGTTTTCTAGCTAAACTTATTACCTAGTTGTTTAGCTATTTTGTTATGACGCAGATAAAACAGCATTCAATTAATTATTTTAAACAACAACAATAATAAAATTATAAAGCTAATTATCCGATTTGCGGTAGCATTCTGGATTTTGGTACCGTGCCAGACTTTTTAATCTTTTTTTCGGCTGTTTCTTTAAATTCGCAGGAAAGTACCTTGTTTTAGCATACCATAGTATTTTGCGGCGTCAACTGTCAAAGTCAAATTACTTCATTGGTGATAGTCCGTACCTATTGCCATCCCCTGTAACACACAAAATAGTCTCCCATTTTGTCTACCTCGGGGATAGGGGTGAATTTATTACCATGGGGGTCACGCCTTCCGATTTACGATATACGCCTAGAAACCGTTTTTAATCCATGAGAAATGGTGCACCTGATTAAGGAATGTAAGCGGAATATTGCATGAATCGTATTGTGCATGTCTTTTAGGTTTTTAGTAGGATAGGTTAGGGCTGCCTACATGTTTGTTTGGTTTGTTTTATACAGCTCGGCTGATGATAATATTTTCACAAAGAAAATGCAAATCAAACCCTCGACATAGATTTCTCTTTACCTACTAACTTACTCAAATACTTACTCCCCTAAGGATAACTTAGGCCTTTGCATCTAAGAGAGATGATTTACTAGTAGTTCGCCCCGAACTGTGAACTCACGACCCCATATCTCAGCAGCCCCTCGAATGATTTGGATCATGTTCGAACTTTTTATTTAATTTACCCGAATGCCAATATTTATAACGATCCGACAAAAATTATTCAAATTATGGTCGAAAGAACATTCATACATACATACAAACGCTGGTTTGTTCCAGTAGACTCGGAGAACTTATCTCACTTCTCTCGCTCGTTAAAGAAACAGCGGTCAGAAGAATCTCCACCACACTAGATGGGTGAAGTGACCACTCGAATGATGCAGTGTTTATAAAAAGTTATGAAAATTTCGTTGGTACCTACGAATCACAAGACTGAGTGAGTGTGTGAATTTACACCAAATGGGTGACCCACCACTCACCAAGCATGTATTTGTAGGCACCTATTCAATTACATTAAACTTTCATATAAACGTTTAAGGCAACAGCCATCAATTAATTTCGCCACCTAAAATACTCTATTTCACCAAGTAGTAATTAGAATGTAAGTACAGTAAAATTATTCAGTTTTCACACCGTCAAAAAACTCCAACCGTTCGTTGGAAGAAAAAGGCGAAAACCTTATCAATGTCGCCGACGACGAAGCTATTATTTCGGGAACGAATTCTTATTTCAAGTTTATATTTTTTCTTCTAACAACGAACGACGTCACGCGACGACGCTAACTAAACAGCCAATTATTACTGGCCAGTGCGACCGAAATGTAATTTTATGTATCCGTGTACAATATTGCTAGAGCTTCGCGCCTTGGGAGGCCCCGCCCAACGTACTGGCAGCTTTTTTAATAAATTATTGTTTCATTATTTTTAAAAGGGTTGCCCGAGTGATGTGTCTATTCTCTTTTATCGCTGAACAATGGCGTCCTACTAACTTAATGTTAATAACATGCTTGTGTGACCTAGGATGATTTTTTTACATTACAGGTACCTACTATCGGCACTGCATGATGGCACTTGATACAACTATCAAACGTGTGGAGCGTAGGTCACTATAAATTAATATATGCACTTTTAATTTACTAACTTTAAATGGTCCACTAATTAATACAAGCTACTTTTACTATTGAATAGAAAACGGCAAAAGTCAAAATATAAACTTAACCATCAAAGATTTTTGTCAAATGTGTGCTGAGTTATTGAAACTACGTTTATGAAGTAAACGGAATAATAAAAATGAAAACACGTTGTATGTTTTGATTTAAATATTCGTGTAGAGTACCTACTCTAGAGTGTCCAATGCCACCATACAGTGCCGCTTTTATAATAATTATAAAGTAAACTGTGTTGACAAAGACCAATAGCGACACCGTTTAGTGTTGCCAGTCTATCTTTCTTTTTTCTTTTTTGTTTGATATTGCATTAACGTCGCTTTAGAGAGCTTTACGGTATGTTGTCACGATACTTTATAAGGTCGATGCCACGCTTTCACGCTGACACTATTATTATTGGCTAAGCTACTGTCAGAACTAAGTATTACGTTATAAAATATATAAACAAAAGTGTTATGGTGACTATAGTGGCACCAGTAGATTAGCAGGAAGTTTTTGAATGAAATTTATTTTAAAAAGGCTAACTGCCGATTTCTGAATAAAATTGAGAATTTAGCTAAGCAAGAACTTAAGTATCATTATGTCTCTGCAGATTTCTCACAAAAGAACATGACAGAACAATACTTAATAGTATTTACCGGTGAGCAGAGTAATTACTTAGTAAAATAATTCTCAATTCAGAAACCAGGCCTAAGTTATTTGTCACAATAAGTCTGCCAGTTCAATAAGATCCTAGTCGGAATGTAACATTGGCTCGATCAAAAAGGAAATAAGTAATATACGAGTGATTCCGATTTCTTTAGTATGACTTATTGGGAAGTTAAGGCACTAGCTTCACTTCACCGAATAGCTGAATGTAATAAGGGGTTACATAAAACGCCGTGGACGGAGTCTTAAGTACGTAATTTATTACTAATTAACAAGGCGGGCGTTTAAAACTGCTCTCCTTTGTTTAGTATTCCAGCCGTAGCATTGCTGAGGGCGCTACTCTGTTTGCTTGGTGAAATAAAGAGGAAGATTAGATAATTATTAAATTAAAACTATAACTAGTGGTTCACCCCAAACTGTGAACTCGCGACTCCACATCTCAGCGACCCCATATTTCAGCAACCCTTCGACTGATTTGGCTCATGTTCGAACTTAAAAATTATCTTTGCCTCATTTACCGCCTAACAAATTTCATGACGATCCGACTAAATTTACTCAAGTCAAGTTATCCTACTTATATTATAAAAGCGAAAGTTTGTGAGTGAGTGAGTGAGTGAGTGAGTGTGTTTGTTACCTTATAACGCTGAATCCGCTGGACGGATTTGGATGAAATTTGGAATGTAGATAGCTGAGACATCAGAATAACATATAGGCTACATATTATCACGCTTTGGCGCTTAGGAGCAAAGCAAATGCACAAAGATGATCGTATTGTGGCTATTTGTATAAAAGTGAACGACAAAACCATTTACCATAGACCCTCTGTCATTACGTAGCGTTGAGCTATTTACTTTCCTAAATCCATCGAAAACTAAATAACGGTGAATTTTGATCTATCAAAAAGTCCGAAATGTGCCGCGTAACTATGCATTACAATCAAACGATAGACAACGATGAAGAAGTTGTTTTTAATTATTGCTGTCATCCGTCACTGTCACAAAAATGGTATCAAGAAAGCATTACAGCAGAAATCAACGTTGTGTAATTTAAAAAAAACAGGCAGTAAATATTTTTTCAGTGATAGCTACTTACAATCTGAAAGAGCCAATAAATAAATCCTTACTTTAAAAACTTTGCATCCAGCAGTGTTTATCAAAGTTCTTTACAAAGTTGCGGTCCGACGTCCGTCCTGAGATCTCTTGGCCAGACGAGATGGAATGTCCGTTCAGTGCATTGCTGATTGCTGCTTATTTAGGGAAGAATAAGGATGCACCAGACCTCGAAGAAAACTAAAGATACGATGTTCTGACCAAAAAAAGCCGCTGTATGTGCTGTGCAAGTATGAAAAACATTGTAGAGTCTTGAGCGACCAAAGGCGCATAAAATCAGCCAGTGAAGGTGTAACATGAGCAACATGACCGCTTTTTTCCCCCTTAGTACCTATTGAGTACCTAGAAGGACTAGACTTTTATATAATATCATAGTCGCCTATTCATTGTTGACAACTCTGATAGGCTTTCCACATACTTCAGAAGTTCAGACTGACGAGAAGATTGGAGGATGTGAAAATCCCCGAACCGCCTGCGTGGTGGTGTTGCCCGCATGAAAGATATGTGAGGAATAAGGCCAGAAGAGGTGTTTCGTGCCAATCTTAAGCTGTACCGACAAGGTCGCATCGTCATAACTGTCCTGATGCTCCACAATGCAGCTGATAGGATCTCTTGGAGGCGACCCCAGCGCGCTCAGGTTAGCGCGTTTCTGGGACGGCAAAGTGTGACGCTTTCAACACGAAAGAAGAATAAGACCGACGATTTAAAACCGTTGTTTCAGACTATGGTATCGTAGACGCTAAGAAGACGCGTTTGGTGTTTCAGAAGGGCAGCTCATAGAAAAAAAATAACTATTCAATGTGATAGACATAATAAGGATAAGTTTTTCTGATATTATGATCGTTGTCTTTAATATAGCATGATGCAAAATAAAATATATAAAAAAACTACACGAATTTTCATATAGTTTTCTCTGTTAAGTAACTTCGTGCCTGTAATACGAGTAGGTAACGCTAACTAGCTCTGTTGGAGACCTTTTACAGTTTTAT
This sequence comes from Zelleria hepariella, assembly GCA_949319315.1. Lineage (NCBI taxonomy): Eukaryota > Metazoa > Arthropoda > Insecta > Lepidoptera > Yponomeutidae > Zelleria > Zelleria hepariella. Next base: position 27,650,764 of record OX439382.1, on the reverse strand, counting down.
AGAATGACAGTCAGATGTTGAGACCTGTGACGTACCTACTGCATCGAATGCTGAATGCTGATATATTCATTCACACAACTGTGCAAGCAAACGAGATGTACTTGGGTTTCAAACTACGCATTAGGAGTCTCTAACATCGGGAGAGGCAGTGTCCATATAGGCCACAAAGGCAAGAAGACTTGAGCCGAGACCAACTACAGACAACTACTACAGAGACAACCCAGACTGAAAGTTTGCAGAAAGCAGTAGCAGATTAGCGGACTCAAAATAAGAGTCGAAATATTCGAGTGTGTCTTGAAATGTAGGCAACCCACGTTCAATCAGTTAGATGCCGATAACAGTAGGTATCTGCATCTTTACTCCGTTGAGTTTGGAAGAAGCAGATAACAACGCATTGTCCACGGGAGCGAAGTCTGATAGCGCTGGGGGTCGGTTATAAGTACATTTAATACTACCTAGGTGGTAAAAAACGCTAGGTACAATTGCTAAATCACCACAAACTTTTATCCTTTTTCTTTTATCCACGTGAATGAAGTCGTGGGCACTAGCTATACATTGCTAAGTAGCTTTTCCCCTGACTGACTTCGATGGCGGGGGAAAAATAGAGCTGCAACTGTTAATCTTAGTCAGCGCGGACGAAGTCGCGGGCAAAAGCTAGTCATTCATACATACAAACATACAAACATACGTACAAACATACATACATACATATATACAAACATATAAACGCCAGATTGATCTCGCTTCGCTCGCTCGTTCAAATATGCACTAGAACTAAAATTCAACAAAGCTAGAACTAGGGCGCCGGTGTGTCTAGTTTTATCTAGGTCTTAAATTTCTGCACGCTGAATTTTTAACCCCCAACGCAGAATGAGCCATGATGACACCCAGTTTGAAGTCTGTTTCTGTGTCGTTGTGTCTTGTCTGTGGCATCGTAGCTCCCAAACAGGTAAGCCGATTTTGATATAATATAGGGTGTTAAAGACCTCCGACAGACTCAAAAGGCACGCATAATATTATTAGACACCAAAACGTTTTCCATAAATTAACACCCTGTTATTTTTTTTTTTTTTTTTGGAGAGTAATAATTGAGTGATCATTAAAAGTTAAGAATGAGAGGGCTGTCCTGACAGTTTATCGTTGCCCACAAGTCAGAGCCTAGCATCTATCAGTTCAACAGTTGGTATAATCCGTGCGGGATCAGAATGGGATAATACCTTTTGGAACTGAACCGAAAATGACAGTTCTCGAGAAGCGTAAAAAAATTGTTAGTTGTACGTTCTATCATAGGGTTATGAAATTGAAAATAAACAAAAATGTTTAATGGTCGTAGTCTAAAAGGATTAATTAATGTTATTGCATTTATTGAATAAAACGTGATAAAACTCGAGCAGACACGCACGCGCACAGAAAACACAAGCAAGTTTCGACGCGAGTTTGCCATAGACAACTAGAGTTTAACGCTACAGCTGACAGGCGGACCGCGAGCGTCTCAGTTCCAAAAGGTATTATCCCATTCTGATTCCGCACGGATTATATAACGGTCTCGGAATGAGCATATGCGAGCTTGAGATGAAAGCGCAAAATCGGCCAGATTGGAAAACTGTTTTGAGAGCCCCATGTCACTGATTAGGGATAACATAACAGGAACTGATGATGATTACAAGAGGTACGGTGAGAGGAGAACACTACCTACTGAACTGTCACATTTACATTTACAAAGAATTGTCTTCTATTTCAGATAGCCTTCACAGTAGGACCCCATGTCGTGGCCTGTCATGATTACGGCCTTGAGTTTGTATTTCCGCATCCTGTTTCGCGGCGAGCTATTATGCCATTCTGGTGGCGACTGTACCCCTAACAGCGACTTTAACGACATTTTGATTGTGCTTTTGTTGTTGCCATTACTTTTCTGCAGTGATGAATGGGCCATGAACTGGCTGGGGCTTTGTTTAGCGTCTAATCTAAATGGATTTTAATGCTGTTTGAGTTAGAATTTGTTGGATCCGCGATCGCAGATATTATGAAGTTTAATTTTAATATTATTATGCTTCTTTTTTGTTTTTTCTAAAGCGCAAACCCGTGCTAGGGAATATTTTAAACATTAATAATAAGTTGAAAAAATTCACTCGGGACAGGACTTGAACCCGCAACCTCTCGCATACAAGTCAAGTCCTGTCCCGAGTGAATTTTTTCAACTTATTTATAAATGTTTAAAATTATTATGCTTGTCTTTGCATGTGAATTTATTTGGAGTTACTCATACATTACTTACATGGAGTATTAAAAAACTAGTCTCGAAAATAGAAGATAAAAATTTCAGGCAGGACTCGAACTCGCAACCTCTGGCTAACCTTGTGATCCAGTAGAGATGTCGAAACGATGCATGGAGACCGAGAAATAATTCCGAAGTTAACAAGACGGTCCAACTTCAAGTAGTTTCTTATGATATCTATCAGTGATGAAAACAACATGAAAATCGGACTAGTTTTGAGAGAGGAAAATGGGGCATACAAAACGTCGTGTCTGGGGGCTAATTCATGGAAATCTCGATTGTGACATGTTTCTCCGGTTTTCTTCGTAGAATTTCGAATGCGATATACCCGAGAATTCGCCCCTGTACTGCTATACGTAATGTTATGCTCTTAACGGTTGTCGCGTGAGTCGATAGACGCTCGAAGCGAAGAAACTTCCATAAAATCCATAATCATCTAACCTACTAGGTACATATTTTATGATTCTGGAAAAATAAATATTAAACGCGAATCTCCTTCCATCGTATTTTTCAATAATAATTGCAGTGCCTCTTAGGTAAAAATATCAGAGGTAAGCAGGCAAGTTTGACTAAATTGTAAAGTTTGCTCAGCCTTCCCTTACCATGAATCAACTAAATAGTCAGAGATGAGTCGAGAGCGCAAAGTTAAATTCCTTCCATAATGTTAATTTTATGATCAAACTTGAGTAATTTAACGCCACAGCGGCAAGATAAGAGGTTTCAGCTATTGTATTATACACAAAGTACGCCTAAACGTCGTGGGGAAACCTGCCAGAAGCCTATTTTATATAATAGGTGGTACAAAACATAATACAGGGTAATTTTTAATTCCAAATTGCTATTGTACATTGTTCTATTGTACATTGTATTTATTTTTTTCATGGCTAAATAGAATAAAACTTTACCAATCTTTATCCAATTAGGGTAAAAAATATGGTTTCATAGCCATATTTTCCCCCCCTTCCCAAAATGTCTTACATAATTACAGAGCAGCTCCAAAACAACGCATTATATCAATCTTCCGCGCGCCCCTGCGCCACTTTTCCGAAGTCTTAAGATGACTTAAAAGTTACCTAAGTGACAATATTACCCCACTCACTCCATAGTGATACAAAGGAAATATACAACAACTTGAGCGAGGTAAGTATGCTGACAGCCTTAAATCAATAAATTACCTGTGTAGTACAGTAAGGCCCGCTTTCTGAACTGAGAATTTCACTACATAAATACTTAAGTATCGTTCTGTCACGTTCTTTTGTGAGAAAATATCAGCAGAGACAGAACGATACTACAGGGTGCACTCTAAGTCGATAGCGGAACTTTAAGTAGGCCATCTAATGATCAATACAAGCAACTTGTACTAGGTGGCGAAAAAAATGGAGTGAAAAAAATATCAGCTGTTCCATACAAAAGGTCGACTCAGTACTGCGCCAAATGTATGAAACAGCTGATATTTTTTTCGCTCCATATTTTTCGCCACCTAGTACAAGTTGTTTGTACTGATCAGTAGACAGCCTACTTAAAGTTCCGCTATCGACTTAGAGTGCACCCTGTAGTTTACGAGTAAGTGCTTGCTTAGCGATTTTCTCAATTCAGAAATCGGCATCTAGTGATGTAAGCTTAGAAACCTTCCCGGCAATGTTTCCACTGGAAATATTTCCGGTAAGTTTCCTAAAGTTTTCCAATGTTTCCCTAAATTTCCATTTTTTTGTTGTTAATGCTTATTGTTATAGTATCGCGTTCGTTACTTACGTGACATCATGCATATAAGTCCTTGCAGTGTTGCCATAATTAAGACTGCATGGAATCGGTATTTCATTAAAAAATCCATCCGAACTACCGAACCAGGAATAAAATTCGCATGAATTATGTGTTTAGTAATTTATTATTACAAGATACAAGATATCTTATGAATTATGCTATCTAAAAAACTTATAATTTGGTGTATAGAGGATCCGAAACCATGTACGATTCAGTAAACACATATTAAAATATCTAAAGTTTAGAGCAAAGTTCCCGTTAAGTTCTCAGTTGGGGGAACATTGCCGGCAATGTTTCCAGCGATAGGCAATGTTCCCGAGACTGTAACATCAATAAGTACTGTGCCTTAAGTCTGCAACTCACGTGATGTCAGTAAAGTTATGTGTTAGGTTCGGGGTTGGATAAAAACGAGAAAACAATGTCTCTGGGAGATATTAGGTTGGGAACCACAGACCGATGGTCTTAAGAGTTGTGTTGGCATTATACGTATCATGAATATTTAATAAATCATCCCTTGTTCGGACGTTAGAGTACAAAGGGAACGTTCTAAAAGAGATTAGACGTACGCGAAAATACTAGTAGACAGGGTTGATTGATACTTTACGCAGTGTAGGTGGTCGAAGGTGCCAGAATCGTCATTTTTTTATAGAGAAAATATAACGATCTCTTGACATGAATTTTAACTAAAAATCACCACGGCTTTAAATATTGTGTTACTTAGTACGGGGAGGATTATTTAGTAAGGAGGTTCTTGTATACTTTTTTTTGTTTTATAATAATTTTTTTTGTTGTGAAATTGGCATCAGGAGGATGTTAGATACTAAGCATTGGATCTTTCAAAATTGCTACAATATTTAGGTATTCAAAATGTCGTCACTTTCGACCAATAGAGTTCACACAGAATCATTTCCCCAACGTCTAAGTAGCCATGTATTACGTAACGAGTGGCCAAACACATCTGCGAGGGCTATAACCTGGCAAGTGTATGGAGATAGACAGCGGACCGAATGCCGTCATTTTGTGTTAGATAGGCACTCGATATTTGCTGACGTCATTATTCAAAGGTGTTGGAAAGGTGTCGAATGAAACGAACGTGTAAAGTATCTTTTTGAATAATAGTGTACAGAAATTATTATTACTTACAGGTAGTCGAGTGAAATAACACTGTAATAACATTGGGTGTAAAAAGCTAATATAGTGCCACATACAGACACGCAGACAGACACACACACGAACATAGCGGTCAAACTTATAATAACACTCCTCTTTTTGGGTAGGGGGTTAAAAGCTCACACAGGTAGTAGTTATGTCCCTGATAAAAGGATGTCATCATCATCAGAATCATATTTTTTTTAAAAAGAAGTTTAACTTAAGAATTAGCACCATAATTATCGCAAATATGCCATAGGCCCGGTTTCTGAGTTGAGAATTTTACCAAGCACAAACTTACGTATCGCTCTGTAACGCTCTTTCGTGTGAAATCTGCAGAGACAGGACGATACTTACCCATTTGCTTAGCAAAATTCTCAACTCAGAAACCGGGCCTTAGGTCTTTAAGGTGAAATACGTCTCACAACTAGCGCCGCCAATGGAAAAAAAATCATATCTTTTTTTTGGATGCGTTTTTAGCAAAAAACGCTCCTGCGATTCCTCAACGCGAGGCTTAACTATTTTCAGGACCTAAGGTTTGTATTCCAGATCCTAGAACTTAAGAATGCAATCGATTCTCGCCAAAAGTGGCCACTTTTGGCGAGAATCGATTGCATTCGTAGGAAATCCAATCCTGGAATCCAAACTATAGGTCCTAAAAATAGTTAAGCCTCGCGTTGAGGAATCGCAGGAGCGTTTTTTGCTAAAAACGCATCCAAAAAAAAAAGATATGATTTTTTTTCCATTGGCGGCGCTAGTTGTGAGACGTATGGCGTCTTAATTGAACTGATTGACAAGGTACAAGGGGCGTGGTGTAGGCCGTTTCAATGAAGAAAAGTTGCTGCCCAACTGTAGTAGAGGCCCAAGTTCTACGGTAGCAGCAGGGTTCCCGCGAAAACGGGCAGAAATCTCATCAAATAGAACGGGCACTTTTTTTTTCCAACCAACAAAAGAGCCAGCCGGAAGCTGCTGTCGAATAAAACTTTTTTCTCCGCTTTTTCTTCCCCCGAAAGTTGTAACAATTGAAACAAAAGTAAATTATGGAGGCCCCAGGCATTGGTTGGGGGAATTATGAAAAATGTTGAGGATGTTTGCCTTTTTGTGGAAAGAAGCGATGGGTACATTATACCTACACCATATAAGAATACACAGTAGTCTATCTGCATCCAAAAGGCTCAATCACGTTTTATAACTAGCCGCCTCGTTACGTCTCGGAACGTAGGTAAGTGAAAGTGAAATACATATTTACCGTTAAAAACTATGTTTTTCTCTATTATTTTTAAATAACGTGGTATTAGATTTAAAATGTGTGATCAACACAGCTCATAGTCGAGTTGGGTGTGCTTAGGTGTTCAAGGTAGCCTTTGAAAGAAACAGAAAAATTATCATAAATTCGCATTGTTGCAGAATTTGACCACTCTGTGTAGAATCTTTTTCGTAGGAATTGACCTTGGCTAAATCAGTGCTCTTTTAATTTTATCCACGTCTTTTGAACCACTCTAATGATGGTATAACTCCTAAACAAGAGAAGATGCCAGACATAAGGAGACCTAGAAAACCCAAGATATCATGGTTTGAGAACTTTCACCATTGATTCCAATAATCCACAAGCTTCTTGTTCCATTTGGTAGCCTCAGAGGGAAAAATAGCCAAAACTATTTGTCAACCTCCCCCAATAGGAAACAGTACTCCAAGGAAGAGATATAACTTCCGTTACATTAACACACGTCCGATCGAGCACAAGCGTGCGTAGGTATTTATTTCAAGGATCCAGCCCAGTTGCTCTACTGTTCTTTCAAATATCGTACATGTAGGGTGCCCACCTGCCGTCTTCCTTGTCTTGTGAAAATAAAGCGAAAACAAAAATAACGCAGGGAAGTTACGTTACCTATTGAATAACGTTTGATTTTCTTTTGTTCTTTAAGGCCGGAGTTATTACTGTTTTGGATCATGGGGAAATTGTATTGATGAAATTAAACGTTTAAGATAAATATGGGTCTAGTTTTGTATTAATCATATGAAAGTATGAACGTTATTAAGGGTTAAACAAAAAGGTCCTACCTTAGGGGGTCTTACCGAAAGGTATCTGGTCCCTTATTAATTTAAGAAATTAAGTCAAGGGCCGGTTTCTATTGAAAGTTTATAGCCTTTCTTGCTTTACAATACGGCCAATAACATTTACAATACATTAGCAAAGTAAATCTAAATTTACTCGTCATTTTAGTTATACGTACCTACCTACTCAATGTAGTTTACAAGAACTGCAATATGTTTGAGCCAAAGGTTAACAATGTTGTAGAATCTGACACATTCTCCCAACCCAAATCACGATGAAAATGTCAGATCATTAGTTCCCTAAGTAAGCACACATTTATTTTCATAACATTCACATACACACATAGATTTTTATCTACCATCAAATCCCAAACCCTTTCCTTTGTTACATTATGACAGGGGACAGAAATTATCTGCGTTATATTACGTTGGTTGCGCTGCCCTTTTTCACGTGAGGAAATCTGAAAGCTTTGCAGATTTGACGTTCCCCTGTGCGGCAAATTGGGGCCTATATTGTTCCTTATTGGGGCCAAGGTCGGTCGAAAGCTGATTAGAAACATAAATGTACGCTTTAGTCATATTTTCAGGAACACGTTGCACGCTGTAAATTAAACAACTGTTTACAGCGCTGCAAAAATTGGCGAGGACTATATAACTAGGTACATCCGTTTTGAATAAAATGTATGGTAAATATCGCGAAACATATAAAAATATTACTTTCTCAAACAACCATAATTTTAATCACTCAAAGTTCGGTCGGTAACAGTCACAGGTACCCCATGGCAGCTCTTACCGCGCGCATAAGGGCGCCATCGCCAATCGAAAAAAAAGGGGCAACCTAGCGTGTGGCCGACTGTAAATCTTTGTATTTACTCCTGGCACGTGTAAGTACTTTAGGAAAAAATCTAATTATTATTATTTTAGGTATAAACTGTTGCTGTATGGATGCCAGCGGCCACAAGCGATTGTCAGTTAGCGAAAAAAATCAAATTACTAAAGGAAGATATAGATAAGTTCAACGTATCACGATCAAAGGCCCTTTTCATTAGCCAGGGGAAATATTTCGTTCATTGGCCCAAATATTTAATGAAGCAATAAAAAAATAGCACCCGACATCGTTTGTGTATTAGAATTTATTGGGACGGAATTTATTTCAGATAATCATGGAACATCTTTGCTTCAGACTCGATTGTTTGATTTTGCTTTAGCTTTTTCATCAGTCGTCGTTGTTGACATCAGAAAGTCAAATACTCTTTGTAAGTAATGATGGACCCCATAATTTTAACAAAGGATAATAAAATACACTACGTTCATGTTTTTATTTTTCTGAATCATTCTGAGCAGATTCTTCTAGCACTTTTAACTAAAAAAATTATAGAAAAACATTAAATGGTCGTAATAAGTTACTGTCACTTTAAAAGTGTTGAGGAAGACTCCCTACATAAGCCCGAATACACCTTACTAAATCCCATAGAATCCGCATTAGGTATAAAATCACAGTAAAAACTTGTCCCCACAGAAACAAATCATATCAGCAATAGAACAATACGAAACATCATTTCGACCATACGTCTAATATTCGAATGTCAACCTTATTGCATTAGTGTACAGTTTTACTTTAATTGTATAGACTACGAGCAAATAAGCTCCCAAAGGCAGTTTGGACATCTATTTTTCCAGACACATTTCAGAGTTCTATGTTGTATCTAGTTTTATCCTTGATCGAAGCCCGAATACGTGGAAAACACTTTAATATGGAAAACGCGAACAATTATTTTATCAGATTTTCAATGTCGGATAGCAGCTTAAATAGGCTTTACTACTTTAGTGCCCTGGTATCAAATATTCTGGACGATTTTCGTAACAGTTTGGAAATGTTCATTCGCCGGCACTTTGAGTTTCGGACCTAACTTAGAATGAAACGTGAATGGTCTCCACTCTACATTCTAACAATGACATGTCATTAGGAATGGGACGTAACAAACGAAGTTTTATTTCCAGATTCAGAATTCACTGGAGAACGTGACACATGACTAATATTTATTTTACTTTTAATCGTAATTTATTTTATTCGTCAGAACAAGAAGGTGTCACAATGCTGAGTAACCAATAGAACTTTCCCATGAGAAAACAGGTTAGTAAAGCGACAATATAAACATCACTGGCCGAGGATTTTAAAAGTAAAAGCAAATATTGTGACAAAACTCAGAATGGCCGCAAACATAGACGGGAAAGTAAATAGGTTTTTTTTTTGTAGCTGAAAGTACCATGGATAAAAGAAGTTGGCCTAAATACTGTAAGTTTTGGTTAGATACGTGTTGATACAAGTTTATGAGTTGTACAAGTATTTTTTAAAGGTCTTAAGTTCTTAAAATAGTGAAAATTAGGATTGAGAACTTGAAGATTCAACTTTTTGGATAAAAATGCACGAAGAATGTTAGTGTTCCGACTATTACAGTAAACCTGTAAACGATATATTTTAATTTTAATGACCAATTAGATTATAATTTCAACAAGAGTTCGATGATAAACTTATAATAACGTAAGTACTTTTTCGTGTTTTTTGTTCTTTGTACATTTTTTGTCGTTGACTGTACATGGGCCTACTAAAACTAAGCAATTGCTGGAATACGTGAGCAGCGACCCACATAGTTTAAGCCCAAGGCAATTTTTGTACTTAGTACATTGTCGTTTAGTAAGTATTATGCTATTTCAACTAACCAGCGAACTAAGGGAACTAAAATTACCCTAACTTTACAATCTAGTCTAGTTCATAGCTTAGTTTTAGTTTGCATATTCGTAGTATTTAAGTAATACATTTTACCCAATAAAAAAATATCATAAAAACGTAGAAACTGATATTTTAACATTCATGTTTTCAGAAAGTGATATAAAACGGTCATGCTCACTTAATAAACTATGCAAGGCACAAATTATTAAACCTGCAACAATTATTTTGCTGCGATAATTAATTATTACAGAATTCGCTTGCACAATCCATCCACGATGGAAATTGCGAAACAAAAAACCACTAACCGCCGATTGAATTTAAAATTTTACACATACGTTCCTATATTTCCCAGGAAAATGCATTTATTATAGAGAAAAAAGTTTGTAAAAAAAATATTGCACGTTATTTTACCTACGTGGTGAAAAAACCTAATGTAATGGTCCCTTGCTCGTGCTCTCTCTCTTTGTTTCAAACAAGTTAATTGGTTGCAAAAAATGTGGAATAGCCGATTTTTTTCGTTGTTCCACAGTCGCCCATAGTAAAAATAGTAAAATTTATTTGTATTTGAACAACCCGCAAGCTGAAAATAATTGTCAAAATAAAATAATACCCTGTCAAAATAAAATAATACCCTGTATAGTTTAGTTTAGCGGCATGAAGTTCTGGTTCTGTAAAGTACTTAACTTTTTTAAATAAAAATAAAACAAGTTTTCCTAACCTTAAAAGCTCACTAAAAACGAAACACTAAAAAGCCCCGCAAAAGCCCTCGCCAGCAAAAACCTACAGAGCTAAAATAAAACAAGCTTGCGTAATTTTTTTAAATTATGCACCACCACCGACGCCTCATCTCAGCCGGGGTACAGTAGAAACAGTATTTTATCTTCATATAAACGGCTGCAACGCGCCTTATACCTAAAAACCGGCTAAGTGCATACGCGCTTCGACGGCTTATATCGACGTGCTTTGAATCTCGGTACATCTTGGAACGCAGGTAGTAAGTTTTATTGACGGTCTTAGGTATAAGTGAACCGAGCAGGCACGAATGTAGGTAATTATTACAAATTTTGTCAGGGGCTAGCTAGCTTGAATTAACGTATCCTCATAATCCTTATGTCTAGTCAGCACTAAGGGTCAATTTCATCAGATTAATTATTATTATTGCACTTAATGTAGAGGTAATATTAAGGTGGCACTTATTATTTCTGTGTTTTCTGAGAAAATTATGTTCTTACTACTACAGTAAAGTGACGTGTTGATTACTCCACGACATAACCTGTACACAGTTTGAACATCAACTTAGGTAATAAATAACCATAAATAAAAAGTGCCACCAAAATTAAGTGATATTTTTTCTGATAAAATTTACCCTTATGCTGAGTATTATACAAGGTGTTACAAAAGTACCTAACTCTTTTTACAGGGTAATAGCACCCGGTGATAGAGATCACAACCTAAATTTTTTTTTTGCACTGTGACGTTCCGTAAATTTTTAAATTAATAAAATGTGAACGATGTGGCGGGAGAAAAGTATTTTTTAAATATTGTTTTCATTGACTTTCACAATGTTTTAACAACTCAAAGCTATGTAAATGCACCTACACGCACAAACATATTTTTAAATTTGAGCTAATAACAAAAACAAAAAAGTTATGTTTTTTTTTTCAATTTTGAGGTTATAAAATAAAAATTGTTTTTTTCAACTTTGTTTTACAGATTTGACATCCTGTTGACCAGTAGGTTACACCCTGTAAAAAGAGTTAGGTACTTTTGTAACACCTTGTATAGAGTATCCTATCGTGTCGCTAACTGTATAGGTGCTAGGCTAGCCAGAAAGCTAGTTCACCACATAGACAGGTACAGTTACAGTTTTTGTATTGAAGTTATATTTTATTATTCTCACTTCACGTATCAAAGGCCTCATTTCAGCTTCGGCAGCGGAAGCTCATAAGTAAATAATATACAGCTAGAGATGACCTATATTGAGCGAAACCCCTAGCTTTTACCCGGAAACCAACGGCTAAGAATATTTATTTCAATGGAATTTACCACCACATTTTTCTTTATGGTTATCAATTTAGATCTCGTTGATATTGTGTAAGTTTACCTAGAATAGCGAAGTCAGAGAGATTGTAAATACTAATAAATTTGACATTGGATTGCGTCAGCGCCATCTATCAATACCGGCAGTGTTATTTTTATTTTTATTTAATAATTCTCTGAAAAGCCCTCACTAAAACAATTCAAAATAAATAAAAAATAAAACAATAAACGGGACAGCTGCAGGCTGCGAGTTAAACTCTCTTGGAGCGTTCCGTACATCCGAAGTCCTCCCTCCTTGCATAGGTATCCTCATCACTGAGGGTCGTGGTCATTCGATCGGAGCAATCCTTGTCGCACAATGCGACGCCAGTTGTTCCTGTCTGCGGCTATATGTATGGCATCGTATACTGTGGTGTTGAGTGTGGAGCGGACTTGGTCGGTCCACCGTGGTCCGAAGTCCATTCACGCACAAATGTTGAGAAACCATACAAAATAATACCGCGATCTCATTATTTTTTTTTGAAAATTCATATTTTTTTTGTTTTTTTATTAGCTCAAATTTAAAAATATGTTTGTGCGTGTAGGTGCATTCACACAGCTTTGGGCTTATTAAAACATTGTGAAAGTCAATGAAAACAATATTTAAATAATACTTTTCTCCCGCCACAATGTTCACAATAAAATTAACGGAAAGTCATAAAGCAAAAAAAAAAATAGGTTGTGATCCCTATCACCGGGTACTATTACCCTGTAAAAAGAATTAGGTACTTTTGTAACACCTTGTAGAAAAAGTATGGGAAAAGTTTTTGTAAATTTCTGACATTTCTAGTACTCAAACCTTTATTGGCTCCTTAGAGTCTTTTGATCTCTACATGAAATTAATAGGATCGATTGGCACAAAAAAAAATGTTTGGTAGTTTAGCATTTTTTTCGCTGACCGTTTTTTTTTTTTCCACAATTCGTGAATGCAGTTCATAATAATCATTAAAAGTTATGGAAGGTTTCCTAAGAACGTTTTCCTGTAACTAAAACGGTTAGGGTACCTACCCTTACTGCCCCGTCTCAAAAATTCACCCTGTATACAGATTAGTAAAAAAACGTCGCAGCGGCCAGTAACAAATAAGGTTAGCGTCGCAACACACTTCAGGGATTTTGAGCGCAAATCCATACATTTACACCCCATTATACAGATTAGTAAAAAACGTCGCAGCGGCCAGTAACAAATAAGGTTAGCGTCGCAACACACTTCAGGGATTTTACCCGCAAATCCATACATTTACACCCCACCGTGTTTAATCCACTCAGCTCTACTCTCTTCCGGCAATGCGAAACACGCCGCGTAACAAAACGAGCGGGGACTCCCCCAGGACGCGATCTCCCGCTGAAAATCGAATCAAATGGAATACTGGCCGATGTTTCATTTCGATGCGCGTTCGTAATTAAAATGGCGGCCAAAGAATAGAGAGCGGTGGAGATACGACTTTAGAGGCGTGGTGGGTTAAAAAAAAACTGTTTTCTGTGGTAAAACATTGAAAAAACCAAACATTGGAATACTGGCCGAAGTTCAATTTACTGGTTCGTTATTAAAATGGCATCCAAAGAATAAAGAGCGGTGGAGATGACTGAGACGTTGACATGGCGTGACAGGTAAAATGGCGTTTTTAATATTGGTAAAAACACAGTATTATCCTTTTGGAATGGAGCAGTATATGACGTCAACTGTCGCCTATCAGTACTGTTAGCAACGCAGCCGGGAAAGCGCGTAACTAGAGATGGGTTAGGGACTCAGTGTTTACTCAAAGGTGAGTAAATACAAACAAAGGTCAGTAAATACTAATCAATTCCCGTTTCTACTGAGTGTTTATCCGAAATCGATAGTAAAAACTTTTTTCGTTGTTTAGTCTCATCTGTTGATTATGGTGATGTGGATTTACTATTTAGGTATATTAGTACGTTTTCTAAACACCTGGCTTGGGACAAACAAAATAACTTCCAAAATATCATGAAAATATCATTAAATACAATACTTTTTATTCATTTTAAATACAAGGTTTATTGTAACATTTACTCCTTACAACCTACACTATCAATATACTACGAAAAACCCATACCTAAGTTTTTTTTTTCCAAAATGTCCAAGTTCGATTTTATTCATCTGACTGTTTTTCTGACCCTATAAGTTATCACGGTCGCGTAACGCAACTCCAAAAGGTCCTATCCTAATAGCATTTGAACCATTAACATTAAATTTTTGGGGTTCCGTAGCCGAAGGATGGGGACTCCACTGACGGTCCGTCCGACCGTTTGTCTTCTTCGGAACTGTAATAGGTAGCCATGAAATTTTCACAAAATATTTGGGGTTATATAAGCCCGACTCGCACTTAGGCGGTTTTTTATAGAAACTGCCAAAATCTGCCTCGAATCTCGGTACCTACGTTTTGAAAGGTTGTAGGTAGCTTTTGTACCGATAGTTGTTTTCGTCCTAGGATACCTACAAGTAGGTACCTATCAGATTCACAGATTAGCCAACTATGTGTACGTAGATATCAAGGAGTGGACAGTGGAATAATATGTCAAGGCACGTTGACATTAGAATGCATCAGCGTGTCGAGTGGACAGACAGACAATTTGTCTTGTGGTGACATAGGGATGGAGATACAGTTAATTATGTTCTGGGTGGTTTGGTAGATTATTTGTACTTGAAGGGGTGCGTACAGACTGACCGAGCGAACGGCTGCCGCGCGAGGCAAATTCTCTGCCAGTAGGTAACGCAGTTCATATAAACATGCCCCAGGCACTGCAACGTACAAATGGTGACGACACTCATTTAGTATGAGTGAAGCTGCCACTGCATAAATTCGCGGCGCAAAGACTTCGACGTGAAATATGTCGCAAAAACATGTTTACCCTCTGCTACTGATAAGATTTTGAAGGCAAAATCAAGTCTACAAGTGACAAGACAATATGATCGCGTTTCGCGAAAAGACATGACAATGGCCCGTTTTCAACTGACAGTTAAAAGCTGAATTCAAAGCCCTTGGTAGATGGCGCTCATAGGCTTATTGGCCATACAAGAACCGGGATGTGGCTGTCAAATTTCGCTTACACAAATCCCACTATCCCACTAATATTATACCATGCGAAAGTTTGTGAGTGAGTGAGTGTGTTTGTTACTCTTTCACGCTGAAAGGGCTTGACGGATTTGGCTGAAATTTTAAATGGAGATAGCTCAGATACCAGAATAACACATAGGCTACATATTATAACGCTTTTACATTTAGGGGCAAAGTAAAGGACATATCCTTTTCTGTAGTCCACGCTGACGAAGTCGCGGGCAAAAGCTAGTTAATAATATCTTCAGAAAAAGCTAAATTTGACTACCCGTAGAAAGAAGGAGTATCTCGCGGTTAAGCGTAGGTAATATAAAAGCCGCGTCGCGGCCTGGCATCCTAGCCGGGCAGCGCCTGCATCGCGGCGGCGGTTGCATGGCTGCAAAAAGTCTCCTTCAATGTATAAGTAGGTACTTAAGAGGCACCTTCAGGACCGTGGGAACTCAGTGACGGCCAAGCGCGTGAAACACTGTTTTCTATAGCTGTTTCACCCAGAGCGAGACGGGGCGCGGGAAAAGTGAGAGGCAATGTGGCTGTGTGAGTCTACGTGTGTTCGTGTCCTTCCGCGATTATCTAGTTGTAGTTGTAATTTAATAGATCTATTTTCCCAAAATTTTTCGTAGTTCAGCTGCCATTTCTACATTTTATTAGATACTAGTTGTGCCCGCGACTTCGTATGCGTTTTTACACATTTGACATTTAATTTAAATTCGACTGTGGAGGTAAACTCAAAAGGAAGGTTTTTTTAACCCCCTAGCAAAAAAGAGGGGTGTCATAAGTGTGATAGCTTTGTGTGTGTGTCTGTTTATGTGTTTATGAGGGTGTGCCTGTCTGTGTGTCTGTCTGTGTGTGTGTGCCCTAATCTAAACAATACATTTATGATAAAATATGTTTTGTTTAGATTAGGTATCGCCCGTGTAAGATACCAGGAAGCTTAGCATAAGAATTGCCTGGGAAGTATGGGGGTTTATATGTATCTCCCTCGACGTAGAGTGGGATAGATAAAGTTAAAAGCCCATAGATAAGGTCTTACCCATTCTCATGCTAAGCCAGCAAGCAAAGCATAAGGTTGGGTTAGAGCGTATCTACCGCAAATAACTCTGTCTATCCCGCTCTACGGCAAATAAAATATATTTTTTTAATATCAAGTTGGGCTCAGTAGAGTAAATATTTAAAAAAAGGCACAAAAAAATTTTCAACCTCGCGTGGTTTCAAACCCAGAACATTTCGACCGCGACGCAACAGTACTACATTTCTAACATCGATAAACTTTGTCCGACCTCCACCGAAAACCACTCACAATTCCCTCCAGCAAGCATCATAAGGCTGGGTTAGAGCGTATCTAGGGCTCTGTCCATCCCGCTCTACGTCAAACAAAAGAGTGAGATACCTATTGTTTTAAACCCATAGATACGCTCTAACCCGGCCTTATGCTACGCTTGTAGAACTAACATTTTCCGCCAAAATAAAATAAAAACAAATGCCGATTTTTCATTTACAATATGCGCCCCAAATGCCAAAAGTCGTAGCGTGCTATTATACAGAGTGTTAAAAGACCGTCAACAAAGCGGAAGACCACGTATACGTATAGTCCTCATCATAACGAACATTTTTGCCCAAGGAACTATGCCTGGGAAATCAACGGTTACGGAGATAATAAAGTCGGACTTTTAATTTTTTTTTTTTTTCAGAAATTTGTTCTCAAGAAATACCTTCTCAAGAAGCCATATCAAAATTATGGATATTTCTTACAAAAAATCAAGTTAAAATTGCAACCCGCAATGTAGGTTTTCGAGAGAATGTGGTTCAAAGTCGGACTTTTTTTTTTTTTGCAGAAATATGTTCAGTATCACGTTCTTAACATACCTTCTCAAGAAGCCATATCCAAATAATGAATATTTCTTACAAAAAACGAAGTTAAAATTGCAACCCGCAATGTATTCTAAACATCGGATAGCCTAAGTTACTCCCAGAAACGTGAGTTACGACCATGTTAAGTTTGGTTGAAAACTATTCAGCGGTTTTCACGTTTATCGTGTTCATACAGACAGACAGACAGACAGACAGACAGACAGACAGACAGACAGACATAAACCGTTTTTTTTGCATTTTTGGATTTCGTATAGTTTACTTAGTAACCCCTGCTAGTTTTTTTCTAAAAATATTCAATGTACAGAATTGACTTCGCTAGAGTTTTATTATAAGTATAGATTTCAAAACTCTTTTTTTTCTGACTAGTACAACAAATTATTGATGTTCCCAAGGTAGTTAGATTCCAATAGACAGTGTAATAATGTAAGTAAACAACAGCTGTAAGCGAAAAACGCCCCTTTTTCGGCGCGAAAAACGCATCGCTCTAATTTCTTTCAGGCATTTTTTTTTATAAAAACTATTTGCAAACCTACAAATGGTCATCTACTGATATAAACCAAGTTTCAGCAAAATCCTGCCTGTAGTTTAGAAATTAAACCGGAACTACGTTTGTATGGGAAAATGGTGCTCTAACGCCCTCTTAACTGTCACATCTGTTCTTTTCACTCTTGCTCTACGGCATCAATGACATCGTCGCAATATGGCAATGCTCACTTGGTACGAAATGGGGTTATTCTGCGGAGCTCGATTCTGTTCATTTGTTTCGTACGAGAGAGATGGGACAGGGCGGGCTGTAATGTGTATTGATTTTAGAAACGCGCCACCCGAAGCGGTTTGTAAGTGCCGGTTGAGTTTTTAGGGTTCCGGACCTCAAAAGAAAAACGAGACCTTTATAAGATCACTTTGTTGTCCGTTTGTCTGTATGTCAAGACCTTTTTCTTGATCGCGTGGAGGTATCAAGCTACTAAGATGAAAGAATCAAAAGATACGGTCATTTAAGCAGAATATTTCCGCATATTTCGACTCGCAAGGGAATCAAAACCTATAGGGTACTTCCCGTTGATTTAGAGTCATGAAATGTGGCAAGAAGTAATGGCTTATAATATAACAAATTACGAAAAAAAAACCGAACTCTGCAGAATTTAAACAAAGTAGGTCACCAAAAATGGGGTCCCTATACAATAAATGGGGGGTCCAAATTATAAAGTGGGTTGACCGTATCATGTGGGGTATCGTATGAATTCATATGAAAGCTACGCTGCGCTTGATATTTTGGTTGTGTTTCCACTCAAACGTTCCCATAGCATTTTTTTTATGCAGCAGCATACCAATGTCGGTGTTCATTGAAAACCAAACTAATACAAACAATGTCATAAAATACAAGGAGGAAAACCACGAAAGAAATTCGGAAACGGTCAATTTTTCCTTTTAGATTCTGCCAAGTTAAAACAAATAGACATTTAACTTCCTGTGGTACGCTATTTACCCCAATCTTATTGAATGCATAGCTTTTGCCCCCGACTTCGTCCATGGAAACTTTAATAAAAAAGTTGCCTATATTTTTCCCTGCTGTCGATGTCAGCGCGGACGAAGTCGCGGCAAAAAGTTAGTAATTTATAGATTTCATGTTATTCTGATGTGTAAGCTATCTCTACACTGAATTTCATCCAAATTATTTAAATAGTTTCTGCGTGAACATCTCCATCCATCAAAATATCCATACAAACTTCCGTATCCAGCGACGACAGGGCCGTATTCGCACGGGTGTAAGAAAAAAGTGCGGTAAAAAAAAAACTTTTTCATCTCCCATGCTCGGAAAGTACCCTGTTACTTTAAACATGCGATCGTAGAAGATCCTTTTTTAAACCGCTTTGTATTTTTGTGCGCTCCGTGAACTCGACGCCCTAATAAAAAAAAAGGAACTCCTTCAACTTGTAGCATTGCCTAGCAACGGGTTGTTGATTTTATGACACTTCAAGAAGACACGATTTGTAATCAACAACCCGTTGCTAGGCAATGCCACATACTCCTTTGTGAAGAAGCAAAAAGAAGGAAACTCATTTCACTAACCTCTATGGTAGGTACCTAACTACCTATGTCTATTGTTTGTCACGCTTGGCTAACAAAATCATTTCCTCGCTTCTGTGAGATGAAAAGTTTTGTGTTTCGCACGAATGCAATATTATTTGCGTTTCGTGCTTCTGAATACCTCGCTACGCTCAGGTTTCTTTTTTTGAACCACTCGCTACGCTCGTGGCTCAATTTTAGAAACCTTCGCTAGCTCGGTATTCAATACAAGCACTCGCCGCAAACAATAATTTTGCATTCTTGCATAACAAATAACTATTCTATCGGTAAAACTGTATCAAGATCCGTTGTGTAGTTTAAACTATCTGACAGACGCGGGACGCGATTTTATTTAATTTTATGTAGAGAAGTGTGATTCAAGGATAAAATTAAAATTGGCGTCTTCACAAATGACCTATCACTCTTATTAACCTAAATGAAGTCAGCATTTTTTTAAACAAAAGCCTGCATTTATGGAGAGATTTCCAGTGGAAGTAATTTTGCAATTATTCTTAGTTAATGGAAATCTATTTAAAAGATAAAGCCTTTAGTATCTTCATTCACATTTAGGGTGGCATTAAATAGTCGTCAGCTCAAGTAGGTGATCTCAGAAAACAAAATCACAGACTTGAGACCTTGGCTATACATGTCACTAAAGCTAGTGTCTATTAATATGCTGACAGCTACTCAGGCTGGTCTTTGTTCATTCTATCCAGCGCCGTATTGTTTGTCACTCGATCCGTCCATGATATTTTCAGCATTCTTGAAAAAGATAGTTCACCAGAAAAAAATACAATACTGTAGGAGAAAACTAGTTATTTTCCTATTAGTTCTGTGGAGTCAACTAAGATACTTGCTATAACCTGACAATCTCACCGTAACAGATCTTATGAAACCTTTGACTTCTTATGGAATCTAAATATAAAGTAGGTAATTACATTAAAATATTCACACCCAAAAGCTATCCTGTCTCTACAGACATTCCTAAAGACTCTGTCACTCAAAATAAGATCCAACGTCTAGACTATACAGGATTAGTTTAAAAATAGACAGAATAACTTAATTCCATTTTATTTTACCGTAGTGCCTCTTTCCATCGTCGTCTTGCGTACACACGACAGCACGTCAGACTGTACACTTTTGTTGTAAAGTCGCCCCTAACGTAACCGAGTAGACTGCTAACGTGTAAGCGTCGACGTGCTGTCGTGTGTACACACAATACAGGCTTATACTCGTAGCAGACGTAAACAACACCAATATTCGAATAAGTAGCGTCTCCGTAAGCCTGTATCGGAAAAACAGGCTGATTTGTCGATACGAAGCTACGTTGTCTTGTCAACGCTCATTGGAAGGAACGCTAACGACAGGGGCATATTGTGACGTAAAGCCAATAATGCTTCAGAAAGAAAGTTCATTCAATGCAAGGCATTATAGGAGGTAACTCACCGTGAGCATTCGCGTAAAATTTAGTGCTCGAATTCGAGCGTTATAGTCTTCGATCAAGGATAAAACTAGATACAACATAGAACTCTGAAATGTGTCTGGAAAAATAGATGTCCAAACTGCCTTTGGGAGCTTATTTGCTCGTAGTCCATGCAATTAAAGTAAAACTGTACACTAATGAAATAAGGATGACATTCGAATATTAGACGTATGGTCGAAATGATGTTTCGTATTGTTCTATTGCTGATATCTTTTGTTTCTGTGGGGACAAGTTTTTATTGTGATTTTATACGTAATGCGGATTCTATGGGATTTAGTTCGGTGGTTATAGTCGGCGAGTGCGTCCATCATAGTACGTGAAATAAAATTTAATGAAATGAAATTAATGTAGGTATTGTGCTACAACATTGGTTACATTCAGCGAATTAAATTGCTTTTGTAAGCACATGTAGGTCGCCATGTTCTACCTTTTCAGATACGTCCGTTCTTAGAGCATTGTAACGTATAGCTCAAAACAGAAGTTTACGCTTATTACATTACACTTATGCTTGCCATGAGTGGACTTTATCATCCATACTACAGTCGAGCCGATTTAGGAGTACGCAGATATAGAAGATTTGTTTTGTATGGCAAGAAATTGAAAATAATAATAATATGGAGGAGAGCTAACTGGTAACCCATTTGTTATATCTAGAGCAAAATGTAAATTGATAAACTCATCTATTAAGAACGCCCTGAAGCAGCGATTTCCCATACAAACGTAGTTCCGGTTTAATTTCTAAACTACAGGATTTGGATTTTACTGAAACTTGGTTTACATCAGTAGATGACCAATACGGAGGTTTGCAAATAGTTTTTATACTAAAAACAATAGCCTGACAGAAATTATAGCGATACGCCGAAAAAGGTGTTACTGTCAGCTGTTATTAACTTACATTATTACACTGTCTATTGGAGTCGAACTACCTTGGGGACATAAATATTGTATTTATTGCACTTGTCAGAAAAAAAAAAGATTTTTGAAATATCTAATAAAATGTAGAAATGGCAGCGGAACTACGAAACAATTTGGGAAAATAGATCTATTACGTTATAACTACACTACATACTCGCGAAAGGACCCGAACACACGTAGACTCATACAGCCGCATTGCCTCCCACTTTTCCCGCGCCCCGTCTCGCTCTGGGTGAAACAGCTATAGAAAACAGCGTTTCACGCGCTTGGCCGTCACTGAGTTCCCACGGTCCTGAAGGGGTCCTGAAGGGAACTCTTAAAATAACCTTCCGTGAAAATTGGCGCTGGATGCCGTTAGCCTATAGGTAAGCATAGTACAACAACGGATGCTAACCTTATTGGTTCATACTGTTGTAATTATCTCAAATTGTAAACTGAATCTGAGCTTATAATAATATGGTAAATAAATTATTCTTATTCTTATCTCAAGGTTTTTTTTAACAATCTCTTACGGAGCAATGCAAGGTGTTACAAAAGATGCTAACTCGTTTTACATGGTACCTGATGATAGGGATCACAACCAAAATATTTTTTTAGCTTTATGACGTTCCGTTGATTTTTAAATAATTAATATGTAAGGGCTGTGACGGGAGAAAAGTATTTTTAAAATACTGTTTCCATAGACTTTCACTATGTTTTAACAGCCTGAAGCTATTAAAATACAGCTAAGCAAACAACCATATTTTTTAATTGGAGATAAATTCAAAAACAAAAATTTTGAGGTTATAAAAAAAATTGTGTTTTTCAAAATTTTTTTGCACATTTGTCCCTATGTTGACCAGCAGGTTACACCCTGTAAAAAGAGTTAGTATCTTTTGTAACACGTTGTAGTTCTATGCAACTCTACCTAATGCTGGCGACATGATATTTCCCTTATTTCCTCCTCTTTTATTAAACGTCACTCAACCGCTCGGTGGAGGGATAACGATCTCATTTTCTTACAACATTGACACTCTACGTGACGCGTTACTGTGTGCTGTCTGTGAAATGTGCGAGGATTTAAGGCGCTGGGCATAGTGAATTAGCCCGCGCGCAAAGAAAAATGCACAAAAGCGATTCCTGTATCAAATATACAAAAAAAATCGAAAATGTTCACATATCAAACCCTAGAATTAGTTGAGACCTATCTAACACAGCCAGTTTCATGTTGATATCCATAACAGATTGCAAGATATTTTGCTTGAAAAAAAGTGTGCCGCCTATTTTTTTTCAAGCAAAATATCTTCAAAACGGTTATGACTGTCAACACGAAACTGGCTGTTTTAGATAGGTCTCACCTAATTCTAGGGTTTGATATGTGAACATTTTCAATTTGTTTAGTGTATTTGATACAGGAATCGATTTTATGCTTTTTTCTCTGCGCGCGGGCTATTCACTATGCCCAGCGCCTTAAGGCCAGGAGCGTTTTATAGGTCAATAATATCGCATGCGTTATTGCGATAACAGTTTTCAGTACACTTTATACTACAGGGTGCACTCTAAGTCGATAGCGGAATTTTAAGTAGGCTGTCTGCTGATCAATACAAACAACTTGTACTAGATGGCGAAAAAAATGGAGTGAATAAATTATCAGC
Source organism: Zelleria hepariella (assembly GCA_949319315.1). Lineage (NCBI taxonomy): Eukaryota > Metazoa > Arthropoda > Insecta > Lepidoptera > Yponomeutidae > Zelleria > Zelleria hepariella. Next base: position 27,627,672 of record OX439382.1, on the reverse strand, counting down.
TGTTTCATACATTTGGCACAGTACTGAGTCAACCTTTTGGATGGAATGGCAGAAATTTTTTTTGCTCCATTTTTTTAGCCACCTAGTACAAGTTGTTTGTATTGATAAGTAGACAGTCTACTTAAAGTTCCGCTATCGACTTAGAGTGCACCCTGTAGTGGTTCGGCCCGAACTATGAACTCGCGAGTGTGTAACTTTTTGCTAACCCCAATTGCGCAGGCGCGCGCGCATGGCATATTATAAACTTTACAACCCAATATCTCGGCCACCCCTCGACCGATTTGGCTCATGTTCGAACTTAAAAATTCTTTTAATTTAATTTATCCGCCTACCAAATTTCATGATGATCCGGCCAAATTTACTCAAGTTATCGTCGAACGAACATACATACAAACATACATACATATATACATACAAACATACATACATATAAACATACATACATACATACACACAAACGCCGGATTGTTCAAGTAGACTCGGAGAACTTCGCTCGCTAGTTCAAATGCAAATGCCTAAGTAAGTATTTTCTGCAAGCTTTTCGTTTTAAATATTTTAATGATACCTAGTTCTGTATTCGCTTCATTCCCAATTCCAGAAAGCGGGCGTTAATCTAGTGCGCAGAGCCCGAGGCAAAAGTGAGAGAGTACAACATGTACAGTCGGCCACAGTCTAGGATAACCTAATGGTAGGTCTTACCGCGCGCGGCATAAGGGCGCCAATCGAACAAAAAGTGGTACCCCCGCGTGTGGCTAACTGTCCATGTACGAACTCGCAGCTAGTTAGGCGGCCTTTATGCCCAAAACATTACATAAATGAGGTAATTTTCTTGATGTAGAGGCAATGTATGGAAGTGGCAGGCAATGGATTGTAAAATAGAGACCTGTGTGTGGATGTTGTAGAACTTATAGAATATGTGTGATGTAACGTGCAGTATACAGGGTGTTAAAAGACCGCCAACAGACCCGACTAGACACCAAAACAAAGTACTTTTTCGATAAATTATTGCTGGGAAATGATTTTGGTTTTTTAGGTTATAATTTTGAAAAAAAATTTATCGCGTAATGGAAGTGTAACGCAGATAAGTCATATTGCGCAAATGTTGACATAAACTTAGGCTACTTATGCTCGAGGTGCCGATGTTTAGAATACATTGCGGGTTGCAATTTCAGCTTCGTTTTTTGCAAGAAATATTCAAAATTTTGATATGATTCCTTGAGAAAAAATGTTAAGTACTTGATACTAAACAGATTTCGGCAAAAAAAAATAATTAAAAAGTCCTACTTTGAACCTCAGTATCTCGGAAACCGTTGATTTCCCAGGCATAGTTCCTTGGGAAAAAAATATCCTTTTGATGAGGACAATACGTGGTTTCCCGCTTTGTTGGCGGTCTTTTAACACCCTGAATTCTGAGATTAAGGCGCCGTGCATAGTGAATGGCTCGCGCACAAAGAAAAATGCACAACATCAATTCCCGTATCAAATACACTAAACGAATCGAAAATGTTCACATAATCAAACCCTAGAATTAGGTGAGACCTACGAGTATCTAACACAGCCAGTTTTGTGTTGAGATTCTTAAACGTTTTGAAGATATTTTGGATGAAAAAAAATAGGCGGCGCACTTTTTTTCAAACAAAATATCTTGCAATCTGTTCTGGATATCAACACAAAACTGGCTGTTTTAGATAGCTCTCACCTAATTCTAGGGTTTGATAATAATATGAGAAAATTTTCGTTTTTTTTTAGTGTATTTGATACAGGAATCGATTTTGTGCACTTTTCTTTGCGCGCGGACTAATTCAATATGGCCAGCGCCTTGATAAAGGTACTTACTAGGATTTACCCACAACTTCGATTTAGATCAAAAACACACTGAAATTTTGGTTATAAAGGCAAAGGTATTTTTTAACGTTGGTGATTTAGAACCAAATTCCAAAATTTTATTACAAGATGCGCGATTTTTGTTTTCTCTACAATATCTATCGCCAATCGACACCATATTTTGTATGCATGTTTTTTTACTTTTCTCCCGCCACGCCTAGCCCACAGGAAAGACAAAGTTAATACGTGTGGAGCCAACTAAGCCGCGGGTTTCGATATATTCCTTCTCCGTTAGCTAGTGGTATTGTTACTACAAATTCACAAATGTACCTACGTAACTTTGAAATTAAACATGCCCGCACTGGGAATCGAACCGGGTACCTCTTGCTTCAGAGTCCACTGTTCTACCCACTAGACCACCACACTATGCATAATTAAACTACACTTTTGTCGAATTTGTTATACTGTAAATGGGTGAGTATGGGTGAGTTATGTTTGTATGTATTTTGAGGCAAGGAATTTGAGCTCAGATTGGGTACAGCATCGGTTGTTCGGTCTATACGTTCAGTAACTTACTGGGAATGGGAACAAATATTGACGATACGGAGTTTGACTTTCCGCAAACTTGGCTGAAATCTTGAAGAAACGTAAACGGGTTAAAATTAATAGGTACCTACGTTGAAAATAAACTTTTTGAACTCGATCTTCGTAAAATGGGGCCATGTTTGTTACAGATGGCGTTCTTTTCACGCTTTGACTTTCTATAAAAGCAAAATAAAAAAAGCTAAGTACGTTTCGCCGTGTATGGGGGTTTAGTTCGGTGTTATGGTTCATTGGATTGTATGGCGAAACCAATTGTATTGTAATTTAATTCCTAGTTGGATTTAATTTTACTTTGTTAAAACACTGTGCTAATTAGTGTCTTAAATAAACGATTCATTGCTTTAAGCGTAACTATGAATTTTATTTTATACAGAATCCACGCGGATGAAGTCACGGGCAAAAACTAGTTACTTAATTATAATATTGTTAGATATTTTTGTCACACGCAAATATTTAGATGGAAGATAGATAGATGATAGATAGAAAGACGTTGATTAATAGCCACGGAAATACAATGATAAAAATATAGAAACCAAACATGGACCCACAACTACTAAAGACATAACTGTCGAAACATCTCCGCTGCTAAAAGTAGGAACTGACTAAGCAAATAAACATACATACAGTAGTATGCACCAGTAGGTTGAATGTGTGTTACGTACGTTTAAAATAAACAGTCCAATACGAGTTTGATAGAATTACGCCGGGTGTGCTGCGAAAAAACAAAACTGGTCCGGGCAAAAAGCTGACGCTTCTAAAAATACAAAAAAAAAAACACTTTACGCGTGACATATTACTTTTTGCTGTTTCTATTGTAACGATGCATGGTACAGTTAGTAAAGAATTTCTTTCTACAAGGACTATCAAACGCCGCCGCGTCCTCTTTACACGCACGTCGTGAACTTCACGGCGTGAAGTAGTGTTGCCGAAAAATCGATAGTATTGCTGTTTACCGATAGTAGGTATTGCAGTAGAAGAGACATCGATACTATCGATAGTACTGTGTTTTCTTGAACTATCTATAGGCTATCGATAGACAATCGATATTGGACTATCGAGCGACAACACTAGCGTGAAGTCGTGGAGGGACTTCGCGACTTAAAAAGTGAACTTTTCTATACTCTGCGATGCCCGAGAATAGGCACGATACTCGTCTTATGCCCGTTTTCACCAACCACCCCTAATTTTAAAAGACCTTTTAACGAAAATTATCTGCGCCTCTGCAAGTCTAGGGGTCATGGTTGAAGGACCATACGAATTCCACTCACAAGCGTTATGAGTTGAGTGTGTATGATCCTTCATCCATGACCCATAGACTTGCAGAGGTGCAGATAACTTTCGTTAAAAGGCCTTTTAAAATTAGGGGTGGTTGGTGAAAACGGGCATTATAGTAACAGTAAAATATCTCCCAAGAGTTAACTGTTATGTCATTGTGTCTCTGTTTGTTTCCGGGGCAAACCGGGGCAGTTGGGGGGCGCTAAAATCATAATTTAATATAGTTAACACATTTTTTTTTTATTTTTTTTTATTACGGAACTTATGTACAAACTTTATTAAAACGTAATTAAATACAAACTATAAATAGGTGAACTAAAATTAAAATAAGCTAAACTAAAACTAAAATTAAAAGAAACTAAACTAAAAATAAAAATAATATTTACAAGTAAAAGACCTGCCCCAGGTCGCTGTCCCGCGGCAGTGAGCCCAGAACGCTGGCGACGTTGCCTCTTTGGATGGCCAGGCTTATCCTCTGGCCGAGGTACGCGCCAGCCCTCTGGTCTCCCGAAGCGTCGATTAGGCGCGCCGCTAGGTCTTTGTAAAGCAGGCGCGCCTCTGGGCCCCATGTGCCCATCGTCTCGACCCCAAACGGCGCAAATATGTAATTGTTTCCAATTGAAACATATTTGCGCCGCTTGAGGCTTTCGGCCGCGCCCGCCGCTGAGCCAGCAGCTCTTCCGCTCTGGGAAACATGGGAGGGCGCCAGTGTGTCGACGCAGGTGGCGTCCCACACCAGCGGCCTCCCATGCTTCCAGGGGATTAATGTCATGCCGTCGGGCCTTTTACCGTCGTCACGGATGATTCCGGGAGGTTCCAGTATAGCCGGAACCCCGGCTGTGGCAAAGGCCCTCCGGATGACATCATTAAGAGCCGCGTGGCGGGGAAGGCGGCCGGCGCTCCGCTGACACGATAGGCCGTGGTGGCCCAGACGATCGACGTCGGCGCCGCAGGGGCAGCGATGGGGCACGGTAATTGCACAACCCAGTCGCAGTCCGATGGCGGTACTGAAAGAGGTATTATCCATCAGAGTCCCTATCGAGGTTGATGGGTGCGCCTGCAGCCAGTAGCCCGACTCTCGCTCGGAAACGGCTAGTAGGCGAGCGCGCTCCGCGACGCTGGTGCAGGAGCGGATTAGTCCGCTCCGCATCAGTTCGCAGAGGGGCTCGTCCCACTGCCTTTGGATGGTGGGATCCTTCGGTGGATCCTCACCAGGGCAGGCCAGTCTCCATGCCTCCTTGGCTTCCCCACAGTATGAGACCTCAATGTCACCCAGTGAAGGGTTAACAATTTTCTTGTACAAGGTCTCGATACTGTGGGTGGAAGACAAGAAGGCAGGCAATGCGACGCTGCTTACTTTCCTGACTCCTAGGCCTCCGAATCTTATGGGGAGTGAGGCCTGGAGCCAGGAACGTTCTGAAATTGAACAATTTAGAATTTGGATTAGGGCCAAATGGGTCGATAATTTTTTTCATAATTCAAAAATAGCTCAGTTTAGCAACAAAATTAAAAAAATACTGTGAATATTGTGCATTTTCCACCCCACCCTAGTTTAGTTGAACCTTAACCACGTCTTTGGAATCGTACTATACAGAATGTAAATGGATCAACATCCTAAGCAGGATAATATATATCAATGCAAAAAGTGCTAACTATCCCCTTTCAAGTTCGTTTACATGTAACCCCTTCCAATTTAGGGAATTGTGCCTGAAATCCGGGAATGAATACTTTTTTATTGCGGCCATTTTTGGGGACTTTCTCTTGCGCAATTGCGTTTTTATTGTGATAATGGTCTGTCATTTGTTACAATAAAGCCTTGTGAGCCGTTAGCTATAATTAATTTAGTGTAGATTTATGTATGTCTCTGTATGGTCCCCTAAAGTTTAAAACCTCTGACAGATACGACCATACAAGTTAAATAGCATGACCTTTACCAAATAATTACTGTTATGATTCACATCACTACTGCATCTACAGAAGGCAAAATATACTTCTGTTTTAGGTGACATTGGAGAATAAGGGAGAGGCTAAGTTATATTTTATTGAATTTATGATTCAGAAAACTAATTTCCCTGCAACTTTCAGAACAACTTATGAAAAAATAAAAGGGACAAAGAGGCGCTACAAAAGTGAAGGAAGTCATCATGAAAAAATCCATGCCCTAGTTGGTTACCTTTTGATAGTTGGTCTAAAAGTGGATTTTTTTCCCATTGAGACTCGCCTGCGGCATTATAATCCATCATAAACAAATACGTACAAAAAACCTATATAACGCATTTAATAACAAAAACCAACGCAAGTGATTTCAATCAGCCCTAAAAGGCAGCCTTAAAAAAATCCGACCCGAATAAAGGTGCTGTCAGATGGAATAAGAAAAATAACGTCGCATAAATAAAACATAAGTGAAAAAGCTATTTATCACTTAGCCCCCAAATGAAGGTGTTCGTGAGTGTACTTAAATGATGAAAAGATGGGATATGGCCCGTACGGCGCCTCTGAAAAAGGTGAATTTAGAAAATACATTTTCATTCATGGTAATATTATTTATGGGCATATCTGTAGCGTATCTCTTTTGGGAGATCGGTCAGGGCTCTCATTATAAATTAGGGGAAGAAAAGGGTCTTTTACAAAATATAGGTGGGGTATAACAATATTTCGTTCAATTCATTTATAAACGGGGTTTGCTCGCAACTAACCCTGGATTATGCTGGCTATCTACAAAACCTATCTGAGGAAGCTAGACGAGGTTGGCCATTTCTCTTGACCAATAAACTTGAAAGTGAAAGTGAATAACTGTCTATTTTACTCCGAATCAATGCAAACACAAAACAGACAATAAATTCCTCCTCCTCCGCCTTGCGTCGGTATCCTCATCACTGAGGGTCGTGGTCATTCAAACGGAGCAATCCGTGTCGTACGATGCGTCGCCAGTTGTTCCTATCTGCGGCTAAGTGTATGGCATCGTATACGATGCCATACACTATACATACTGAGGTGTTGAGTGTGGAGCGGATTTGGTCGGTCCAACGTGTCGGACATCTTTTTCGCCTTGGTCGCTTTCCGTCGATCTTGCCAGTGAAAATCTGTTTTTCCAGGTTGTCACTGTCTTTCCTGGCAATGTGACCAAAGTATTCGAGGATCCTACGTGTGCAGATGGTGGAGAGTCGTTTTTTTTTATTTTGAGCTCATCCAATATAGAGACGTTGGATAATAAATTACTGTGCTGATTTTCAGGACACCCCGATCCTGCATGCTTATCGAGAATCAGCGTATTTGAAGTTTGTTTAATACTAAGTGCCGTAATATCAATCACAGTTTAAACTCAGACCTTAGATAAAACCTCGAGTTTTGTATGAAAATTAATCGACAGATAGGATACTAGCCTTTTTTGTTTATACTGTGATTGATATTACGGGCCTAAATGTTTTTACAACCTTTACTGCCGGTTACTGAATTGAGAAATTGAGAGATTTCTCACAAAAGAGCGTGACAGAACGATAGTAAAGTATTTGCTTAGCGAATTTCTCAATTCAGAAACCGGCAGTTAGCCACCCAATGCTGAATGTAAGGCACTTCCATTCCACTCCATTCTTTTCTGGGGTTTTCTCATCCAGTTTCTTTGTCAAGGACGTCTTATTGGTTGCCGGCCATTCCTACATACCACGACATACCATTTCCACTTTCTTCGGGCTATTTTGGCTACGTTGGTCAGTGTTGTTCCTCTCCGGATTTATGTATTCCAAAAAAAGTCAAGAATTTTTGATAAAAAAAACTTGTTGAAATCGGTCAAGTAGTTTAGGCTCTGCTAGAGAACAGATGAACACAAAAACCAACACACGTACTTATGTGTGTTGGTTTTTGTGTTCATACGTTCCAAAAATCATAACCCTTATTGTTTCGCGTAGTTGGAGAAAAATAACTGCTTGAAGCCTAGACCGGCACTGCCTACCAAAGTGGCACTAGACAAAATCTCTCGCACTTCACGTAAGCAATCTACTCTATATACTTAAAAAGTAATAGGACTTTTTGTCTGTCACGTGCCAGGTGTTCCCTCAAATGGGTGCCGAACATCATTGGTGGCGAAATTGCTTTCCGAATGGGCGCCGCCGGCAGAAATTCGCGTGCCTCAATTTTGACGCTCCGGAATGTGTGGCTTACATGACTTTTGGGAATTTTAGTCGCTGAGTGCGGTGTTAGCTTGGTGGGTAGGACGGTGGTTTCTGAAGCGAGGTGCCCCTGGTTCGAATCCCGTTAGGCCGGCGAACGAAAAATCATGGAAGCATTTCTTCAAGTTAACCCATCCTCTAAAATCGGCACACGCATCTACTCGCGCAGATAGCTTAGTTAAAAATATTTTAAACCAATAAAAGAACAAGAAACTGCGTCATTGGTGGAAAGTTTTCACGCTATTGATGTTATTGGACTTATTATACTGACAGCTTCAAACTGACGTCTTCTATAAGTCACGTCTATCCAACTACTAAAATCGTGAGAGGAACCATCTGTAGACTCCGCCGGTACGAGAACCATGCATTAGGTAGTTTTAGCCTGAGCAACGAAGACCAAAAAATGCTGAATAGAAAAAATAATTCGTGTAAAGCCAAATTTTGGCACAGTTGTAGAGGAAAGTGTCCTGAACAACATACTAAAAGTACTGATGGGTAGGGGGGGAGCTAAGGGAGGGAGGGGGATGTAAAGGTCCCTTTTTTCAGTTTTTTGTAAATAACTCGAAAACTGCAGCCTATAGCAAAAAATTACCAATTACTGAATTAATCTACATAAAATTCTCTACAAAATAGGTTAACTTTTTTTTTCTAGATCGATATAATAAGGAATAATGGCGGGAAAATGATTTTGTTGTCGGTTCTGTATAGGCCCGATTGTAAGCGAAAGTGCGACATCGCTCTGGTGTCGTGGGTTTTGAGACCACGTAGCTGATTGGGGTGTCAAAAGACGCGTCTTGGCGAGGGCTACACAATAAAAAAAAAACTTTTGAAAAAACTTAAAAACTGTCTGTTTTTAATCGAAAAAAAATGAAAAATGCGGTTGTTTTTCGCCCGGTTTTAGTGAGAAAAAAAATCATATCTCAAAAATGAAACAAGATATCGAAAAAATTAAAAACTCCCCTAATAGACATAATTTTGGCATAACACTGAAAAATTATTTAGAAGTTGTACCTTCATGACGCGGAGTTTAGTGCGTGAGCGCGGTAGTGACGGTGCATTTGACCTAAATACTTACAGATACAACAATGATTAGGAAAATCCTTACCACTTACCTAATGGGGTTGGACCAGAGGAGACGATGGTCCTAAAACCAGTGACCACTAACGACCCTGTGGCACCTGACTCCATTCTCAACGCCATATTTAGAGCTCTCCGCGCGTAAACACTGCATCACCAAACTACAACTTCTGAATAACCCATCAGTGAAACGCACCTCCAATTTTTTTTTATATAGTCCAAAATTATATCTATAAGGTAAGTTTTTAAAACTTTCAATATCTTATTTTGTTTTCGAGATATGATTTTTTTCTCACCAAAATCGGGCGAAAAACGACCGCATTTTTTTTATTTTTTTGATTAAACACAAACAGTTTTTAAGTTTTTTCAAAAGTTTTTGTTTTATTGTGTAGCCCTCGCCAATACGCGTCTTTTGACACCCCAATCAGTTACGTGGTCCCAAAACCCACGACACCAGAGCGATGTCGCACTTTCGCTTACAATCGGGCTTATACTGAAGCGACAACCAAATCATTTTCCCGCCATTATTCCTTATTATATCGATCTAGAAGAAAAAAAAGTGAACCATTTTTGTAGAGAATTTTATGTAGATTAATTCAGTAATTGGTAATTTTTTGCTATAGGCTGCAGTTTTCGAGTTATTTACAAAAAACTGAAAAAAGGGACCTTTACACCCCCCTCCCCCCCTTAGCTCCCCCCCTACCCATCAGTACTTTTAGTATGTTGTTCAGGACACTTTCCTCTACAACTGTGCCAAAATTTGGCTTTACACGAATTATTTTTCCTATTTTTCGTTCTTTTCCTGGGCTATTTGTTTTTCAGGGCTAATGAGATCTCCAAGTTTTCTTCTGCTCGCTGTTTTAGGCTAACTAAGGTGTGAGGATCGTAAACATGCAGGAACTGGGCAATCCTACCTCTTCATCTAATAAAACCTCTTCCTAGCAGGTATAATTGAAAGAGCGAGCGAAGCGAGCGAAGTTCTCCGAGTCTACTGGAACAATCCGGCGTTTGTATGTATGTATGTATGTTTGTATGTATGAATGTTCGTTCGAAGATAACTTGAGTAAATTTGGTCGGATCGTTATGAAATTTGGTAGGCAGGTAAACGAAATTAAAATATTTTTTAAATTCGAACAGTAGCCAAATCGGTCGAGGGGTTGCCGAAATATAGGGTTGTATAGTTTATATGGAAAGCGCGCGCGCGCCTGCGCGAATGGCGTAAGCAAAGTTACACATCTGTAACTGGGGTCGCGAGTTCATAGTTCGGAGCGAACCACTAGTTTATTATGTTAAGAAAAAAAGAGTGTAAAAAACAGTCACTTCAGCGTCTTTGGATTACTTCTCTAGTAAGTGTGGTGCCTCTAAGATCTGCCACCAAAAACAGACCGATTTTCATCTCCATTTCGTGAGTGGTAAACTTACTTGTCGTTTTCGAAGACTTGAATCCCGATTAAAACAGTGTGCTTTTTCTGTTAATAAAAACCAAACTAGCAACTGTGCGGATTTTTTTAACAGAACACATAACAACAGAACACGGGTCTAGTGGGTAGAACAGTGGACTCTGAAGCGAGAGGTCCCAGGTTCGATTCTCGGTGCGGGCATGTATCAATCTATCTATCTATCCAGCCCATAAATAAAGCCCACTGTATGTATGTATCAATGACTTTGTTTAATTTTAAAGTTACGTACATTTGTGAATTTGTAGTAGCAATATCACTCGCTAACGGTGAAGGAAAAATTTCGTGAGGAAACCCGCGGCTTAGTTGGCTCCACACGTATTGACTTGTCTTTCCTGTGGGCTAGGCCGACTGAGCTGTCAGGATGGTATAGGTGCTGGGCAAGCCTACCCCATCTATACCTAAACAATGTCCCAGGCACTGCAGCATCGAGTGGTTTACCCATCTAGTGTGAGTGAGGGTGCCAATCTCATTGCGTAGATGCGAAGGCCTTAGTTTTTTTAAATATTATTAATATTTTTCCTCGCACCAGAGAAGTCCAGAGAATTTTTCCTCGCACTCGATACGCAACGAAGCGTGAACTCTACCTGGAAATGAAATCAAACGAGAGTCCTTTGTTACAAAATATTATCGTACACCTACATAGACTTTACGCTTGATCGATTCGTATCTTGAATTGGTGCTCAAAGTGGAACTGTGACGTCATGAAATACTGTCCATTACTTTGAGCAATCAGGGCATCATTGACTTGTTAAAATTAAGACTTTTGGAACTTTCTTTTTCAGAATAAAATCATTGAAACGCAGAGATATATTTGTTAGTATTTTTCATCCTTAATCGTTATCGGTCTCGCAATGGGCATCGTCAAATCCTATTTTTTATTCTATAAATCGAAAATATAGACAAATATAAGAAACTAATTTGAATATTTTCTTAATTTTTTAAGTAAATATTTTTTTATTAATTATTTAAAATTTCTAAAAGTTTTGTGTATGACGTCACCAGTGGCATTATGTACTAAGTTCATTGCATTCATTCATGCTTTTAAAAAATAAAAATATGTTGACGTTTGACAAATGTCAGTGTCAAGTCAACAAGAAGGTTATTTTCTCAGTTATTTGTATTTTTTTAAATAGTTGTAGGCAATGGAACTACCGCATTAGAGGCTATGATGACGTCATCGAAAGAAAAATGAAGTAAACATTTTTGGCGATAAATATTAATAATCCGTTTTAATTTTACTTATACAGGGCGTCCCACGGCTATGCCACATGGAGGGAAACTAAGGCCTTTGCATCTACGTAATGAGATGATTTATACAGCGTCCAGTGGCACCTTCACTCACACTAGATGGGTGAAGAGACCACTCGGCGCTGCAGTGCCTGGGACATTGTTTTTTAGATGGAGTAGGCTTGCCCAGCACCTATACCATCCGGACAGCTTAGTCGACCAAGCCCACAGGAAAGACAGGTCAATACGTGTGGAGCCAACTGAGCCGCGGGTTTCCTTTTATTTCTGACACTATGTTATTTAGCAAAAAATAATCCTTATGATGAAGCCTTTCGATCGGTATGATAAAACTACAGGGTAATTATTTTTCTCATGTAACGGGTTCGATTCCCGGTTCAACCATGTAATTATTTCAATATCTATGAATGCAGTTTAAATTGTTTTAAAATTAAAATAATGTCTTCTTTCAGTAAAATGTTCCATCTACAATATTTAAGGTACTTTCCCTCCATGTGGCATAGCCGTGGGACGCCCTGTATAAACCCCTAATAGTATTCAGTATCCCTATTCCTCGAAATGGTTTTCAATTTACGTCAATCGATGCCTCACTGATCAATGCCCATTGGTAAAGGAAAATAACGAGCCATTTTTTTCAACTTAAAATAAATCTTTAAAATGTTCCCTAGCACGGGCTAGTACTTTAGAAAAAAAAAAAAGTTTAAAAATAACAATCTCATCAAAAACATAAAAAGTACTAAAACCAAAGTGTCACTTCCACCGTTAAACGTTGTGTGAGATATCAGTAAAGCCAAGTCAGTTATTTTACCTAGTACTGAAGCACCTATTGGTTTCAGTTCAACAATTTTTTTTACATAACTTGTTACCTACCAACATCGTGACTGTATCAATATTAAACATATTTATTTCTAAAATAAACTTGGCAACAGCACGAATAAAGGACTGCTGCAAATAATGATGATCGGTGAGTATGTCACCCACGCTTTGAACTAACTTTGACTTGGGATATTTCATTATAAAATATAGGTAGGAACTTTGTAATATAAAAAAATCTTAGAAGCCGAAATTTAAAAATTCTAGCTTTACTCACACCGAAGATCAAAGGTGGCGCGAGTTGCTTCGAGAAAAGTATGGTACGGAGTGCCTCTGTATTGCTCCACTTGGCGACAGCACTCACCAGATTGTATCCTACAACTAAATTCACTAAAAATGCACTTATTGCATATTTCAGCTACCTTTATTGTACACACGACAGCACGTCGACCTTTACACGCGTGCACTCTATTCACTTACGTTACGGGCGACTTTGCAACAAAAGTGTACAGTGCTGTCGTGTGTACAAAGATGATTGTTGGCAACGGCAACCATCAACAAATACGTTTATAAATATCTTGAATGTTCTAGAAAAAAATGGAACTCCCTTTCTATCAAACAAGATAAGTCAATAAATACATAAACACCGTTACCAAACCACGTTCTAAGAAAATCATGAGGTATTCAGTTATCTACCGAGGAAAACTTATTTCTGTTACATAATTTTCCTGGTATTCACCAAGTCATTTGAGTGTCGATTTTGAATGTTGTACCTACCTATTACTCACTCGCGTAGGATTTATCTCATTTCGAAGACTTGGAGAATTCAAATTATTCCGTTTGAAGTGATAATAATATTCTTCTCCATGATAATTCTTATCGAGCTTCGTATAAGTACGTCATTTAAACAAAAAGAGATATCTCCAGGGCCCTTAATTACTCTTTGAAGCAGAGTGATTCGATAGTACAGTTGTAAGGACAACATTAGTTTTTCTCTTACAACGCTGGGGCTATCAAGCCACCACTGCGCTACAGACTTCAGGCCCAGGTTTCACAGACCGATACGTACCTCTTGAACACAGGACAACCGAATTCAGGCCTTATTCTTTCCGCCACACGAGTGTCGAGATCATCCAATGTGACTAACACAAACGCTGCCGGCGACATAGCTAATGCGAATTCTTTCTCAAAACATTCCCGCGAACTCTCCGAGTTATTATTTTGTTAACATCCTGAGACTTGACTTGACATGTAATGAGCGCAAGCATAACAAGCGGAGTTTTAATGAGCTTCCTCAGGATGTGAGGCTTCGAGGGGTATTTGCTTTTCTTGTTAGAGCCTTACCTACGGCAACAGCGTCTGAAAATATGTGGGGTTTTCAAATAAATGCATCTACCAATCTGCCAAAAAATATATCTAAAATATTGCCAAAGTACCCACTACCAGAGTCGTTGCATTAACTATTCATCATCATCATCATTATCAGCCTGTTAACACCCACTGCTGAGTAAAGGCCTCTTCATACTCACGCCACCTCTCATGATCCTGTGCCAGGTGCAACTACTGTTTTCCGGCTACTTTCACTATGTCGTCGGACCTTTAGGGGTATTAGGTACCTACTACCAAAAATTTACGAATGTTTGTTAGATTATACAATCAACTTCGTTCTATTTTTGCCAGAAAGTACCCCTGATGAAAACATGTATAGTCAATGTTTCATCACTATCATATTTTCCTCCAATGATAGATTGCGTACAGACAGATACATCAAAACTCAATACCGCCGCGATCCATGGGCAAATCCCCATTAATAACTGAGTAGCCGTATCCTTCGCCATTTCTTTCCTTCATATTCCTTATTAAAGAGTCCCTCGACCATCCATCCCTACACATTTCCTGCTAGCCTGTCAAATCCGGTTATATAGCTTGTCGGTTCGCCAACCAACTTAAGGAGGTCTCCCGTGGGCTTGGGGTGTAGGCGTCGGACGGAGCAAGGTGATTTGGTAGGGTTAAAATATAAAAAGGCACACTCTGGGGCCAGTAGCAAGATAGAATCAGGACAGTAGGTTTCATTCGTGTAATCGCGTGTAGAAAGAATGAATAATGTGAGGATGATGAAAGAATGGGATGGTCAGCCTTCCCAAATACCGCTGGACGGATGAAGTCGGCAAGGACCTGCGCGAACTACAGGCAGGCGACTGGAAAGCGACCGCGCAGGACCGAGACCAGTGGCGACTTCTTGTGTCTGAGGCCAAGACCCACTACGGGTCGCTGAGCCAGCGGAGTAAGTAGTACGATGAAAGAAATTTACCAAGTAAAAGTGAATGGAAGAGCTGGCCAAGGTTGCTCAAGATAATTCCGAATTGACCGATAACATGTGGTGAAGTGCCAAACGTGTATAGAGAAATAAATGAATCGGGATGAAGCGAAAAGCTATTTCAGGATCTTCGCAAGTAGCAGACCATCGTCTAACCTCTCGGCTTCGTGAGATTGTGTATGTTTGTGCAATCCGTAAGCTTCGATAAATTTGTATCCCTTACCTCCGGATGTCTGGCACCCGGCTTCGCAGGTCTGACAAAATTACAAATCATCAACGTTCGATAGTGTAATTTGAACGTGTATCGGGGGCGGTGTAGTGTAACCTTCCTCCCACGTAAAATCACACCTATAAATGCTTAACACTTCAAGTGCTATTTCTATGCCTCGTGCGTACAATCATGGAGTAGCTTTATGTAGTTAACCTTTGGAGTGCGTGACATGGCACATTATTTCATCACGAAGATTTTCGGCTGGTATTAAGTGGCAATGTTTCTTCGCTAACAGAATTACTGATGTCGGTGTCGACGCATTTATGTGATAAGCTCTGTGACAAGTTGTGATTTCGAGTACTACCTATGGCCGCTTATCAACGACAACCGAATGTATGCTGTATACGGAATTAGAACTGAACTTTATCTGGCTTACACTTTAGCCACAATTAGGTAGCCCGTAGATATTTACATTTTCGGTGTGTGAAATTTAAAACAAAATATGCGCTGAAGATACTAAAACCCAAGTCCGAAAGATCCTAAGTAACCGCACCGCGACCAAAAACTTGCCCCTTTTGATGTATTAAAAGTTACCCATAATTTCAATAGTATGGTCTACAACTTTTTTTATTTGTTAGAGGAAGTAGTTATCTATAAGTTTATGTATATTTGAGCTGGGATACTGACAATCTATGAATGGAATATTCTGAGGCTTCAGTACCTGCCTGCACCGGGAATCGGGGGTCTCTCGCTTCCAAGTCAATTGTTCTACCCACTAAGCTACCACCGTTCATTTAACTTAGTTTATTTTCAAAGTTACGTAATTTTTTGACTTTAAGGGTGGACGAAGGGCGAACGAAAAATAGCTGAACAAAAATAGCTCAGTTTAACTGCAAAATTAAAAAAAATACTCGTGAAAATTTTGAATTTCCCGCCACGTTGCTATAGTCCAGCCAGTTCCAGCCTTAAAGTAGCAATACCAATCGCTTAAGGCGAAGGAAAACATAGTGATTATCGAAGTTGGTAGGTAACTATAAGTTGATGTATTTCAGCCCGCTACTGGCTCTCTATGAATTCTCCAATGGTGGTCGGCTTCTGTGTGCACAGTCAACCTATTGCCCTAACTTTGCCGGGGCAGTAGTTTATGCGACAAACACAGATTTGTTATGTAAATCGACTGGCCTGTTTACACGGAGTCGCACCGTTGACTCGGTGAAGTTTCGTTCTGAATTATGAAAAACTCCGAGCGGGATAGCTTTTTTTGCGGCGGCCTGTTGGGTTGACTTATTATTAGCTATGCTTAAATATTGTAGTTCGAAAAGCTAAAAGGGTATCTAGCTCTGTCTGCACGAGAGCATAATATCTTGTTTGAATGTATCAAATAAGCGTTCTTATTCTGTAAAAAAAATCCACACTGTTACTATAGTCCTTGAAACAGGTTTATTTGGAAAAAATAAAATATATGTTTATTTCGATTTTCGATTGTTTTCCGCAAATAAACCGGTTTTGAAGATTCGCTGTGCGGATTGTTTTTCTACACTTATAATAATATTACCCCTATAAAGAGGAAAAGTTTGTAAGAATGTAGGTTTGTAGGGGCTAATCTCCAAAACTACTCATCCGATTTTAAAAATTCTTTCACTAATGGGAAGCTACGTTATCGCTGAATGCTATAGGCTATTTTTATTGTGATACTGCGCGAATGAGGTCGCGGGAAAAAGCTAGTATAGAATAAGCATACATATTTTTTTGCAATGCGAATTAATCGCAACCTGAGGTCTAGGATGAAAAGATTGTCTAAACTGCGCCTCATTTATTTCGTCCGATACGATACGTGATATTTAAAGCTCATAAAAACATACAAATACACCATCCTAACAATCTTAATAACAAGTTGAAATAGTATGAAGTATGAAGAAGTAAGTGTGAGTTCCTGTGGGCTAGGCCGACTATAAGCTGTCAGGAATTCAGGATGGTACAAGTGCTGGGCAAGCATACTCCATCTAAAACAATGTCCCAGGCACTGCAGCGCCGAGTGGTCTCTTCACCCATCTAAGGTGCCACTGGACGCTGTATAAATCATCTCATTACGTAGATGCAAAGGCCTTAGTTTTTATGAAGAAGAAGAATTTAAAGATGCCTATAAATAGTCTGCCACATTATTTTTATGGCAGCACAGAGTGAAAAAACTTTCCAACAACTAAAGATAAGTAGTCAAGAAACAAAAGAAAGACATTCTCAAGAATAAAAGCAGTGCTCCAAGGAATTCACAGTGAAAACTCAATTACAGACTTTCCAGGGAGCCCGGACCGAACGCTGAAATATAACAGACACAAAGCTGTGCGAGTTTTCAATTTTAATGCAATTATGATATAAAGGAATGAATTTCCTTGCTTCTTGCTTCACTCTAGAGGTTTCGTGCACCTGACAATATAATTAGGTCGACTACAACAACACAATCACGGCCGCGAACGAGTTTGGAAGTGGCAGTGACTTGACTCTTTCGAGTGTTCTTCTTCTTCTTTTGAGGCGTTGTCTACAGGGTGTTAAAAGACCGCCAACAAACCCAAAAGCCACGCATACTAGACACCAAAGCAAAGTACTTTTTCGATAAATTATAGCTGGGAAATTATTTTGGTTTTTTAGGTTATCATTTTGGAAAATATTTTATCACGCAATGGACGTGTGACGCACAGAAGTCATAATCGATTATACAAAGCGTATGTATAAGTTTATGTTACTTAAGCTTTAAGTGCCGATGTTTAGAATACATTGCGGGTTGCAATTTTAACGTCGTTTTTTGTAAGAAATATTCATAATTTTGATATGGCTTCTTGAGAGGATATGTTAAGAACTAGAAACTGAATACATTTCTGCAAAAAAAAAGTTTTGAAAAGTCCGACTTTGAACCTCATTATCTCGGAAACCGTTGATTTCCCAGGCATAGTTCCTTGAGCAAAAATGAGGACAGTACGTGGTTTCCCGCTTTGTTGGCGGTCTTTTAACACCCTGTATAATACAACGTGACTACGGTATCATCGCGCGAGTAGCAGGGTGTCGTTATGGCCACTTTGGCGTCAACGTGACGTGTCATTGCGGCTCGGAAGAGTTCTGTGTGGCCTGTGTTGAACTATTCTGCGAGATTTCGGAGCAATGATGTTTGGGCGGCCAGATCTTCGGTGGCCCTGTATTTTTCCTTGCAGGATCAGTTGAATAAGCCAACGAAACAAATTGCATACTATCACAGATAATAGAACCTGGGTCCTCACATTTGTGAGATTATAGTTTACCCATTGGGCTATCTATCACCATTCTTAACAGTTTAAACTGTCTCACTGCCGATTTTTGAATTGAGAAATTCGCTAAGCAAATGGGTAAGTATCGTCCTGTCTCTGCAGATTTCTCACAAAAGAGCGTGACAGAACGATAGTAAAGTATTTGCTTAGTACAATTCTCAATTCAGAAACCGGGCCTTAGTCTCTCAAATATCAAAGGGATTTTGGTGTCATACTGCTGTCAAAGTTTTATAATTCTAAAAATAACGATCACTGGACGTATTCCTGACAATAGATATAATGTCTCTATCAGAGCTGAAAAATTGCCCTCTAACTTTACCTCGAGTGACTGCACCTCCCAAGCACTGTGTGTGACACAAACTGAGCGGGGCATAATTTATTGCCTAGCAACAATTGTACGGGTCAGCGACATTCGGCTTGCGAACCGTTTCGGCATTTGTGACATGCTTTACATGTTGGCACCAACATTTGGGTTCAGCTAAATTACTCCCTATCATTCCCCCCCCTTCCTCCTAAAATATCCCCTGTTTTAGGGCGGCCACATACAAACGGAATTTCTCCGTTCGGAAAAACAAAACCAATGCAAACTGCGTACTTGATCTATGAACATTCCGGACGGAAAAAAACCGTGCGGTCCATAGACTTTGTATGCAGTCACTGCGTTCGGAATCCCGATTCGTTTTTATTTTCGTCAGGAATTCCGTCTGTGTGGCCGGCCTTAGGGTGATAAAGGCACACTAGCGCCACCAACGCAATACAATGCGTCGTTTTCAAAGGCTGTCAAAGCAAATATTGACAGGCAGCGCCATCTATTAAGTGCTTTGAAGTCAGCTTTTATCTCTTAGTTGAAAATGGGCCATTACTGAACGTTATTTGCAATCAAAACTGTACCAGATTAAACTAGAATCTTCTTAACAAAGTTATTTGATCAAGAGCTTGGCAGCTTGAGTTGTGGTTCTCAAATGCATGATGCTAGTAAGCTTGATTGGAGCGAAATACCACTAAACTCACCATCTTTATCTATACCCCGTTTAAACTCATAAAAAAACTAAGGTCTTTGCATCTAAGGAATGAGATGATTTTTACAGCGTCCAGTGGCACCTTCACTTACACTAGATGGGTGAAGAGACCACTTGGCGCTGCAGTGCCTGGGACATTGTTTTAGATGGAGTAGGCTCGCCCAGCACCTATAACATCCTGACAGCTTAGTCGGTCTAGCACAGAGGTAAGACAAGTCAATACGTGTGGAGCCAACTAAGCCGCAGGTTTCCTTGCGATTTTTTCCTTCACCCATTACCGTTTTTTCTTTTCAAAATACGAGTAAGTAACAAAACCTCATAAACACTTTTTGTATTTTCTAAAGCACTAACCCGTGCTAGGGAACTTTTATAAAGACTTTTATAAGGTTAAAAAATCGTCCGTAAGAAGAGTTTCAATGAGGTTGGAAAATTCGCAAAGACAGTACTTGACTCGGTAGCTCAATTGGTAGAGCGCCTGCACGGAATTCAAGAGGTGGCGGGTTCAAATCCTGTCCCGAGCGAATTTTTTAACCTTATAAAAATCTTTATAAAACCTCATAAAGGTCGACAAATCATATTAATAAGTTAAGGCCTTGGCCCGCTTCACATAGATTTGAATAGAGCAAAGTTGGTAGAAACGTACAAACTAAGCAAGTAGGTAAATACAAAGCTGGCGTTGCCTGCGACCTTGGTGGAAATAATGTGTGTAAAGGGGTTTGCTCGTATATTATAATTAACATTTGGCTCCGACTTTGTAGCATAATATTCAACTGCATAGCAGGACGCTTGTTTTCGAGTAATAGTTCAATATGCATGAGGAAAATGTAGGTATTGTGTGCGCTACATGTGTGCTGTGCTGATTGATAAATTCTAGAACGCTACTTAAACTCAGTTCAAACTAGAACGCTACTTAAACTCTGTTTAAACTCAGTTCAAACTAGAAAGCTCCTTGAACTCTATTTAAACTCAGTTTAAGTAGAGTTTAGTAGTGTCGACTGTCGATAAAACAGTGCATGTTTTGATTTGCATATCCTTCCCTTCATATCAAAACATGCACTGCTTTATCGACAGTCTGAACTCTGTATAAACTGAGTTTAAGTAGGGTTCTAGAATACCACCCTAAGGGTGGCATATTGGAATGTCATTGGGTGGCATTAATAGTCGTCGACTCAATATCGAACTCAAGTAGGTGATCTCAGAAAAGTCAAATGCTCATATAAAGCCTTGCCTAATATGAATGTCAATCTCAAGATAGTGTCTCTTAATATGCTGACAGCTACTCAAGTTTGACGTTAGCCAAGGCTTGACATTAGCATTTGACTTTTATGAGTTCACCTACTTGAGATAGGTCTCAAGTACGTGATCTCAGAAGACTATTAATACCACCCTAAATTCTGATTGATGGAACGCTCGTCTTTCTGATCGACTGTCACTCTGCGATACTATA
This sequence comes from Zelleria hepariella, assembly GCA_949319315.1. NCBI lineage: Eukaryota > Metazoa > Arthropoda > Insecta > Lepidoptera > Yponomeutidae > Zelleria > Zelleria hepariella. The sequence continues at coordinate 27,606,919 of OX439382.1, read as the reverse complement.
CGATAGTTGCCAACTCTCCAAATACTCAACATTTGAGTTTATAATGTGAACCATTATTATTATCCAATAACGATATTTGTATTTTCCAAAAAAAAATGCTAAATATAGGATTTTGGTCGAACATGTTTTATAATACAGTATGTCCACGGACTGCACCGCGCCACTTAATTCTGTGGTAAAGCATCATTAGTGGAACACGAATAGCATAAAATAAAAATAAAAAAAATAATAAAAAAACTCAGTATTCAAAATAAACATTAGCAAATTTAATTCATAATGCATCAAAAGCGGCAACCAGTGCACCGAATTATAGAAATTAGATCGCGTAGATGAAAGTGGTTGCCGCTTTTGGCGTCAGCGATACACAGGTTGATGCATTATGAATTAAATTTGCAATTTTTATTTTGAATACTGAGTTTTTTAATTTTTTTTAAATTTTTATTTTATGCTATTCGTGTTCCACTAATGATGCTTTACCACAGAATTAAGTGGCGCGGTGCAGTCCGTGGATATACTGTATTTACTAAACTATAATAAAACCTTTTTATTTTGATGTACTCAAATTGTAATCTAATCTAAATCTGAAAGTATTTTTTCTGAAACTTTGTTTCGCAAATACAGACGAGACGGTTTAAACCGGGCTAAATTTCGGGTTTCGGGCTCAAAGAACGTTTTCATCTGAAATTTTATTTTATACAAAATATTATGTACACTAACACAAAAGCACGTAGACGCTTACGCGCTAGCCCTCTACTCAGTTAAGCTACGGGCGACTTTACAACACTGACGTGCTGTCGTGTGTACTTATACGCTAGCTTATTAATATCCAAAACGCAACGAAAAAAATAATAGCCATTCCATTAATAAGTACCCTACCAAATGTATGGAACAGCTGATATTTTTTTCCCTCCATTTTTTTTCATCTAGCACAACTTGTTTGTAGTGATCAGTTAGTAGACAGCCTAATTAACCTGTAGTGTTCATATTTTATTGCTAAGTGCACTTGTTATTTAAAATTAAAATTGCACCTGTGGTCGCTAGTAGTAAATAAAAACAGTTTTTTATACCGATCCTGCCTGTCTTCCATTTGTCAAAAACATAATGAGTTGACTCTAAACTGGCTTTTTACTGATTCGCTTGTCCTTGAACCTTGCGGTAACTGACTAGTGACATGCTAGATAGAAGTTTCGCGGTTCATCCTTCTATTTTGACCTTTATTCCAACTTTAGTAAACGCCTCTTTCGTTAAGAAGGACAATAAATTTGCCTAAAAGTTGCTGAGTCGCAAACAGTTACTTTCGTTACTGTAATGACAGGTAGGTAAATAAAAATGCTATTTATATGAAAACTCATAACGAATTTTTTTTACAGGTAAACTACATCAAACCGCTTGCTTCTCATCAATTTTCAAGGTCAGACACTTAAAATACGCATTTCAAGCCGTCCCAACCTATTTATGACGTACGGTCACTGACACGCTGACGACCCCAATGTAGCTCTTATCACGCACGGCACAAGAGATTTAATAGATTAAAAAGAGGTATTCTAGCTTGTCACTAACCGTACGTTCTCGTAACAGCTATAAATAGTACTAGATTTATTCGAAAACTTGATCCAATCATACGGAAAAGCAAACAAAAACCAGTTCAGTCATTCAAATAACTGTTTACCTACTCTACAAAAACAGACATTTACTATTATTTTGACCTTCAATGTTTTTTTTTTAGATAGACAATTATTAATTCACGTTACGAATTATAATAATTATTAATAACCTAGCATGCATCAATCAATACTTCCGACAACGGAATAATCTGCTAATAAAGTCATGAAGTTAAAATGATGTTAAATAATATGGTAATTACACACTATGCTGAATAATTCATTAATATGAGTATTTTGTACGCTACCCTTAATACAGAGTCAGGCGAGCGGAAATGTGCGCGGGCCTTATAAAATTAATTAGTCTAATGTGTACATACCCTAGTGAGCCCTGAAGTTCGTGAACCTACTTCTTTACATAGATACTTAGGCAAAACAAGCACGAACAGAATGTTAAGCCTCGTTTTCACGATCTAAGTTGGCTCGGACCGAGTTTACTAAAATTAATACTAAGGCGGGCTGATGATACGCTGTAATATGCTGGCACGCAGGTTTGCACGGTGTACAAGGGAAGTTAAGACTACTCTTTTCAAGGCTTTCTGCCAATCCCTGTACACCTGCGGCCTGTGGGTCAGCTACACGCAGCGAGCCATCAGCGCCCTCCGTGTACGATATAAATATGTCTTCAGGATGCTGTTGGGGCTGCCGCGTTTCTGCAGCGCCTCTGCTATGTTCGCCGAAGCGCAAGTTGCCGGTTTCTCGGCCATAATTCGCAGCCGCGTGGCGTCTCTGATGAACAGAGTTCGCGGCAGCCCGAATAGCATCCTGATGGTCCTTAATGATAGGGCGGACAGTCCGCTTTTAAAGCACCACTCTAGAGTGTAACTCTAGAGTGAATAATTCTAATTCTAATTTTAAGTTACTAATATATTTATATTACTAACCAATGTATGGATTTTTTCTGAAATAAACTGATATTGAATTGAATTGAATTGATGGTGATGATGATGAAGACAACGCACTCGGACCGAGCACGCTGAGCGTCGTGAAAACGCGGCTTTAGTTCGAACTAAACTGTCACTGTTGTATAAATACCTAATCAATGTAGGTACACACGACAGCACGTCAGACTGTACACTACATATAGCTGGAAACTCACAAATAAGTGTAAATAATCGTATGAGATAGTGGTCAATCTGACATTTCGAGATTGAGTTATCGACTCTTAAGAGCCCCCTTCAGGACCGTGGGAACTCGGCGATGGCCAAGCGCGTGAAACACTGTTTTCTATAGCTGTTCCACCCAGAGCGAGACGGGGCGCGGGAAAAGTGAGAGGCAATGCGCCTGTATGAGTCTACGTAAGTTTGTGTCCTTTCGCGAGTACCTATGTAGTTGTAGTTGTAATGTAATAGATCTATTTTCCCAAATTTTTTCGTAGTTCCACTGCCATTACTAAATTTTATTAGCTATTTCAAAAATCTTTTTTTTTCTGACAAATACTTAATAATTGATGTTCCCAAGGTAGTTAGACTCCAATAGACAGTGTAATAATGTAAGTAAATAACAGCTGAAAGTATCCACTTTTTCGGCGCAAAAAACGCATCGCTCTAATTTCTTTCAGGTTTTTTTTTTATTATAAATACTATTTGCAAACCTCCGTATTGTCATCTACTGATATAAACCAAGTTTCAGCAAAATCCAGCCTGTAGTTTAGAAATTAAACCGGAACTACGTTTGTATGGGAAAATGGTGCTATAGCACAGTATAGCACCCTCTTAACGTACTAAGCTGTTAGCGCTTAAATCACGTTTCACTAGTATCGCTACTGCTAGCGTGTTTATATTGTAAAAAGTTGTTTGTTTCGAGCACCAAAGGAACTGTAGCGCGAGCCAGCTTGGCCCTTTCACCCCTTTCTCATTTGTGACCCATCCGTGTGTTGACCCAGTCGAGCAAAGGTTTTCTAATTACTTTCGTGAAGTTGGAAATAGGTCATCGAATTTCCTTATAATTTTAACGTCAAAGTATTCATTGTTAACAGGGCAATAGGGGTTCAATTAAATAAATGGGGACGTAAAGTATTTTTTTTTTACCGACTTCATAAAGGATGGGGTACTAAATTCGACCCGTATGTTTATTTAAAATTTTATGTGCCCTAGGTACGTCAGAACTTTTTTCTACGAGAAACAATTTTAAGGATTTTTTTTTTTGAAAGGGTATACCTACTTCCTATGAGGCCACATAAATACCAGTAAAGTCGTTTTTTTTTTTGTTAATTTTTTATGGTATACAAACTAGGGGTGCATGACCGGTAGATTTAGTGGCCTCTTTTACTCTGCTGATTGGATAGAAAGCGATGTAACGGAAAAATCAAACTGAAGATGAAATTAATCTTGATATCAATATGACCCATTTTAGTAAACATGCTGGTTTTCAATCATGCGAGTCCGATCCATGCTTCGCACCAATGATTTTAGGGCACAACTCTTGGGAAAAAATAGTTTCACCTTTGTATTAATATCGGGTACCCATTCTTTACCTACTTTAGCGCTTTGAACTTTACTTTGAAGGCTTTCTTTCTATTAATTATCTCTTTTTTTATTCTTGCCTTCTTGGCCCCTACCTAACACTAAGCTATCGATTTGCCCGCAAATATTATGTTCTACGCTTGTCGGTCGCGTTCTATATTTGTATTCCCTAACCGGCCAGTAGGTACTCCTACGGAGGTTAACTCGGTTACACTACTCGTAGGTCGAATAAAGCTAGATTTAGGGCACGCATTTCGAAGGTCGACTGTCCATTGTACACAGACAACTTGTTAAATCATCCCTCCCTGGAAAGATATTTACCCTATCATTACGTTTCACAGAAAAAGGGTTCTTGTATAGCTGAATATATCACTCCATCTAAGAAAAGAGGTCTTTGCTTGTATTTTTTTCTTCATCTCGACCAGAAGTAGTGACCCTTACTGGCAAACGGTTTGCAAGTAAGGTCAGTAAAAGGCTACTGTTAGCCTAAATAAACGGCCGCCGGGCGAAAGCAAACTGCGTACGTTCCGGCCTTGCATCCTTTGATAGACCCGTTATGTTTTGTTTTTTCTCTCTTGTGTTGTAGCCAGACATGCGGCCCGACGGCTAAACATGAGCGAAATAGATAGAGGGTTTGAACTTACTTAAATAAGACAGGAGTTTTAAAAATATCTCTAAACATAATAATCGTCTACCTATCCTCTTTTTATTTTTTTTATAGGTTTTGCCCGCGACTTCATTCACGCAAACTTTTTTCCGTTAATTATTCATGTCAGTGAAAATTTATCTGCCACTGATTCTGAATTAGATTTAAGTGAAGAAGACAGCGACATCTCTTCCGAGGAAGATCTATCCACAAACAAGGAAATTTTCATAGAAGGTGTATGTCCACGTTGAATACAAAATACCTATTTAGTAACACTTATGTTATGTTTCCTTAAACCATCCTTAAGGATTATCGCCTTGACTCCTTTGAACACAGAATTCCTTTGATTTGATCTGTACCTCCGATACGATTCGGTAAACAAGTATAGCCTGTAGTGTGAACTAGTGTGTCGTCTGGGCACCCACTCGGTGGCGAGTCTCGCCCACCTATCCGGGTGCATTCAAGAGCGATGGATCGGATTATTTGGCGTCAGGAGGGTTGACAGGGTCTGAAATACCTATTACAACCCAAAACACATAGCCAACGTTGACTTAGACACGTAACGCGTAAAAAGAAGATTTTTTTGACGCGATAGAAGAAGCCATCAGACCGCCTTACTTAAATGGACCTGATCTGAAATCCATTGTTATTTTTGAAAAAAATATGAATTCATGGAAAGTATCCTAATCCTATAATCCTATTAGGTCTTATTATAGTGGCTCCATTCCCGACAACTGAGGTTATAAAGAAGCACATGATTACCGACAGCTTGCCAAAGCTTGGTGCCCCTAATCACCAGCTAATGTTTATCCACTCAAAGCCCAGTTAGGCCCAGTTTCTGAATTTACTTAGTAAATACTTAAGTATCATTCTGTCACGTTCTTTTGTGAGCAATCTGCAGAGACGGAAAGATACTTAAGTGCTTGCTTAGCGAATTTCTTAATTCAAAAATTAGGCCTAAGCGCGCCACATTTCATGTAAGCAACTTGAATGATCTGTCCAGTCCTTGAAAGACGCCCACCGATGAACATGGGCCTGCAAGAACAAGGATCTGTTTTTTAAAGCCAGCCTCGCTGGGCCCTACTCTTGTCCACACCATCTCCAAGGATAATCCCGAGAAATATACCTAGACAAACTAATCTTAGCTTGCCAAGACGAAGATGGATAGATAGATAGAATACACTTTATTGTACATATACCAAAGAATTACAAAGAAACTTACAACTAATAATTAGTAGACATAGGTACCTTATTGCTAAAAGCAATCTCTACCAGACAACCGATGGCGAGATTATCCTGACAAATATTTGCCGGAGTGGTCGGAGGTGGCTCCGGACCGTAAAATCAGGGATGAGAGGGAAAGGCCTTTGCCCTGCAGTGGGGCACTATTACAAGCTACGTAAAAAAAAAACTTAGCTTTAAAAAATTACGTATGTCTAAGGCACCAGCCCAAACAGAAGAGACGTAAGAAAATGCGGCGCGGACTTGACGTTTTGCTCTGTCCGCGCCCCGTCTCTTCTGTGTTTTTTGCGTCGCGTCGCTTCTATAGATTTTGTATGACAGTGACGTCAAACTGAGCCGTGGCGTCCGCGACGCGTCTTCGTTCCACGCCTAACCTAGCCTCTATAAAGTTTGTATCAGCTAACTTTGCGTCAACCGCCTTTCAAGATAAGGCGCAACTTTGTAGTGACATACCTACCTACACGCCGCAGGTGACATTTGAGACTTCATAATTTATGCACGCGTTCAGTAGGTTGTGTTGAAGAATACGACGGCCACATTTATGATCGGGCGGCGTGAAATATTGAGTGAGGTGAGGTACAATATTTTTGAAACTTAACGCGATTGACGATTTATATGGATTACAATTTATTAAACAAAAAATAAAATATGTACATAGGTAACTAAAGTAATAAGAAATAAAAAGAAAACTATACTAATGAATCCAATAGGAATAATATTGTCATTAATATAATTTAAATAAAAAATTGGGCCAGATCGCCGCCGTCGCTCGGTAGGGTGCCCAGAAGGCTGGCGGCGTTGCCCCGCTGGATGGCGAGGCTCAGCCTTTGCCCGAGGTAGGCACCGGCCCTCTGGTCACCTGAGGCATCAACCAGGCGCGACGAAATTTATATTAAACACCTTACAGGAAAGCTTTTGGTTATGAAACACCAATGAACGCGCGTGGCGAGAAACCGTGAGAGGTGAAAATGGAAAACATCGTGACCAAACCCAAGGTTTAGTGGACTCTGCACTAAGGACCTTGTATTTCATGTCTATTAAGCGATATAGATGCTGGGCAAGACAACGTACATCAGCGTCTCTTTGGCCAACATATTGGGCTGTAGGCAAATTGCACAATGCACAGTCATGTATTCATATTGCGTTCTACAAGGTGCACTCTAAGTCGATAGTGGAACTTTAAGTAGGCCGTCTACTGATCACTACAAACAACTTGTACTAGGTGGCGAAAAAAATGGAGCGAAAAAAAATCTACTGTTTCATACATTTGGCGCAGTACTGAGTCGACCTTTTGTATGGAACAGCTGATATTTTTTGCGCTCCATTTTTTTCGCCACCTGGTACAAGTTGTATGTAGTGATCAGTAGACAGCCTACTTAAAGTTCCGCTATCGACTTAGAGTGCACCCTGTAGACAGTCTGAGACCAACCCACTGCGTCTAGTGGGAGTAGAGGTGGCACTATGTACCTAACAACATGATATATATGGATTATATGGATCTTATATGGATACAAATAACTAAGTTTAATGGTTAGCCAAAAATAGACTGAAATAGCTTTTGAAGAACCTTTAGGTACCTTTGTTTGGTCTCGTCTTTCTTTGAAAAACACATTATCTCGAAGCTTAGATAGGTTTCTAAGACAAAATGACTAACCGTGTGAACAACGCAAGGGAGAACAAGAAACAACATGACCAAGTTTTTCAATTTACTGAGCGCTATATGAACGCAGCTCCGGATCTAGGGGACTTGTCCGAGGGGGGGGGGGCAAAATCTTAAAGGCACCAGTACACATTGGCCTTGCACTATGGCCATTGCCCGCCAACATACACCAATGCCCCTGTAAACATTGGCGATGGCCTGTAGTGGGCCAACAAGATTAACAGCGTAGATTAGCGCGGTTTAACGGTAGTCTGTAGTGCCTTCCCAGCAAACATTTTAAGTAGTCCTCTACTGGGAAAAGGCATCCCCCTTTTCAGATAAATATAGTCTTCCTTTCTTGTTTTTTATATATGTTGTTGTTTCCTGGAGTGCCCTCTTAAGTTGGCACCAAGGGCGACTGACGCTTTAAGTTTGTGATATAAGTTTTTTTCTTCTTCAAAATGAATTGGGCGACAGGTGCCTATTCCCTAGATCCCTAGATCCCTAAATCCGGGGCTGTATGATCGTTATACGAACGATTGTGTGGTTGTGTTGTGTTCTGTAAACTTAGTTTGGGATCTTTGTGTCTGTTTCAAGCTAAGACATAGATGAATGTGTTGGAAGTTTTTCAGTTTAAAAGTGTAGGCAGGTATTTTTTTATCGAGGACATGTATGTAAGTAAAAGAAAAGTAGCTAAAATGTTTGGAGAATTAACCGGTTCATTGAAGATTCTTCGCTAGTTTCCTAAAGACTTTTGTAGTTCAGACATGAATCAATGTGCTTCCACCATTTCTTCTTGTGTGTGTCTGTAAGTCTGTGTATCCGTCTTTTTGAAAGCAGGTTAGAAAACCTTAGATATGTGTTATCAAAATCGGTTTAGCCATTTATGAGATAATGCTATTTTGAAGCTAAAATAATGTCGGGGGTATTTTAAATTTAGTACTTACTCCTCTGTAAGCTGATCGATCCATCTAGTTGGTGTTCGGTCTCGCGGTCTCTTCCCTTCAACGTTTCCAACGAAGATCAACTTTCCGAGGCCTTAGTGTTTCTCGCTGTGATAATGTTATACACCCATAACCATCTCATCAATCTGGACTGGCTGGAAGACATTTCTATAGATAGAAATAAGTCCGCCCTTGCCTACATAATGTCTCACATCCCTGTTGTTGAAGTATATCTTTTTAGTTTTTGTGCAATAGAGTATAACATACAAACATTTAGGTACACGCAGCGAAATTTAACCGGAGATCGAAACTGTAAACTTAAACCGTATTAATAATCCGATCCGAAGCCACTACCACTATAATTTATAATGCATACCTACGACCATAAAACACTATATCCACGCGCCGTCAGCCCATAAACCATGCAGAGCTTCAAAGTTGACGCTTATAATAACAACAATGAAACGTGAAAGTCGAGGTTAACCACACTCGAAATCCACTATTAGAAGGTTCACTCGTTAGGCACTGAAGAAGATTTAAAGGATGGCAATAAAAGCCAAGACGTAAAAGTCGATCGAGTAATTGACCAGTGCCAGTGACTCTTTATTAATATTTGAGAATTTTCAGCAATAATACCATTAAAAACCACGCAGTTATCGAACTGTGGGAATCATGAGGGACATCACCTAATTCCTTTTTCCTTCCTAATTCCTCCTAAATTAATTGAATTATCTTTTTGTAGTGAATGTTGGGGTATTAAATTTTTTTTTTTTATAACGTCGTTATAAAGTTAGTGGCTCAGTTCGTTCAATGCCGATTGCGTATATTCGAGGATAAAACATGTGTGTGCGATAAAACAGCTGAGTTATTCTTCTGTAGTGAAGGTTGCGGGTCTAACCACGTCTAACTCCTTTGCCCAAGTCATGAGCATAGTTTAGGGATTCGAAACTTGGCTGAGGGCAGCGTGAGAATCCCTCAAAGCCGCATGTAACTTGTCATTAATATGTTGAAAGGGTCTCGTCAAACTCTAAGGTAGAGCTAGTTTAGTTCAGGCTAGCAATTTCAGGTTTAGTTCAGGCTACCAATTACAGGGCGTGTGGAAGCTAAATAATAACCCATCCATCAAAACGTTTAAACGAACAAAAACAATATTGATCAGTAGTGAATGAACAAAGGCCTAGAGCTCCTGAAGACCATAAAGCGGAGGAAAATTCTATATTTTGGCCACATAATGCGCAACGACAAATACGACCTTCTGCAACTGATTCTGCAAGGGAAAATACAGGGTCACCGAAGACCTGGCCGCCCAAAAACATCATGGCTACAGAATCTCGCAGAATGGTTCAACACAAGCCACACACAACTCTTCCGAGGCACAACATCACGGGCCAAAGTGGCCGTAATGATAGCCGACCTCCGATAGGAGATGGCACCAAAAGAACAAGAAGAAGTGAAGGGTCTTTGAAGGAGAGATGAGATGTGGTGCAATAATAATAAATTATTGGCTTAGTTACCGCGTCACAGTTCTTTTTACAGTGCCGTTTCCTAACAGAGGTTGGCAATAAGTTTGGCAATTGCACCCTTTGAAACTGCCAACGCAAATAGAGAGCTGGTGTTTTTTTGGGTCTACTGGAGTAAGTTGTCTTTGATATTTTGGATATTTTAAAGGGAAGGTGGATGTCGTGACGTACCTGGCTGCGAATGAACTGGCCTGTGACCGAAGTTCATGGATAGGTGCTGCACCGATAAAAGGATAACTCTAAAATATTATAATGATAAGCATAGGCTTAGCCTCATTATTACGTACCTCTCTAAAATTACTTATTTGTCTAAGTTTCTCCTTGTTATTCGCAAATTCCTCAACATTCATACAAAGGGTGAAGGAATAAGAATACATTTTCCTCCCACAACTCAGTTGCCTGCCACTCAATGGCAGTATTACAACATGTACGTTCAGTTCCAGGCTAGGATACCCCTTGTAGCTCTTATCGCGTGTGGCATAAGGGCGTCAATAGAGCAAAAAGGGCTAACCGTGCGGGTCGCTAAGTGTACAAAGGACACTAATGGCGTCACCAGAACACATTTATAAGCGTAAACAACGTGAACACAATAAGAAACTTTAACATAACCACAATAGGTGTTGTGGAGGTGCAGTAGAGCAAGTTTGAACGATGTAGTGGATGAGAAACTAACTTGTGCTTCTATTAAGGGTGGACGATAGCAGCGTGGCGGGAAATTAAAAATTTCTCAGTTTTTTACGTTTTGTAGCTAAACTGAGCTATTTTTGTTCAGCGATTTTTCGTTCGCGGCAATAACATAGTATTCTTTTCATTATTGTAAACCACAATAATTCAGCCGATTATGTGTTCTGTTCTACGAAGCAGTGGCACTGTCCAAAAAACTTGTTCTGATTTTTACAATAATGAAAAGAATACTATATTATTGCCGCGAACGAAAAATCGCTGAACAAAATGTAAAAAACTGTGAAAATTTTGAATTTCCCGCCACGCTGCTATCTTTTAGCCTTAATATCACAAACTAATACGGACACTTACAGAACCCGAGTAATTTATAAACAGTATTTGCCTACAAGACCGCCAACATACCCGAAAGGCACGCATACTACACACCAAACAAAGTAATTTTTACATAAATAAATTATTGTTGGGAACTGATTTTGGTTCTTTAGGTTTAAATAGTTTTGGAAAATATTGTATCACGCAATGGAAGTATAACGCAGAGAGATCATATTGCGCAAGCGTTGCTACTTACGCTCGAGGTGTCAATGTTTAGAATACATTGCGGGTTGCAATTTTAACGTAAATTTTTGCAAGAATATTCAAAATTTTGATATGGTTTCTTGAGAAGAAATGTTAAAGAATCGTTGCTTGCTGTATGCTCACAACCTCCTCGCACACCTACTTATTTTTTTTTTCACCAAGACTTCCGTCCCTTTTAGGAATTCCGTAAACGTCCTCTGTCCCCGCTTTGATGAAAGTCCCCGTCCTAATGAACTGGAACCGCAAACAAAACTTCGCCGTACCTCCCGAACACTAAGTAGACACAACCATGGGCGCGCCCCGTTTAATTCCAACTCAGAAGACTGGCAGACTTCCGTGGTGATGAGATTCCGGGACAACTTTGTCCGTGGCGTGCAGTTTGCCGCGAGTGGAATCGAATTTAGTTGTCCTCGGTGTCCTCAGCCTTTGCGTGGTGTTTTGCTGGCGCGTACTAAGGGTTTTGTGTGATTTATTGAACGAGCGAGCGAAGCGATTCGCTCGAAAAAGAATCCGGGTCTATGTGAACCATTCTCAGGCAGACCATGCCAGCGCTATAACCAATTGATTACATGTATCTAGAATATGTTTCCCTTTAGTGCTTCGAAAAACAAAATGCTTTTGTGCTGGCAACAAAGCGAAATTAATGTTCTCATCGCCACCTGGATCAGCAGTGAGATTTGCATGGTTATTAGATGAATTCGGCTAGAACCACACAACTTTACTATCAAATAAAACATACTATTAACCCTTTTGAGCTATATTATTAGGGGCGATAATCATTAATTAGCAGAGTCTATGCATAGTCTATAAATACTAAAACTATGTAATAATAAATAGTAATTTAAATTGTAAGTGGTATTTAAGTTAGGTAAGTTAGCAAGGCTCTAAGTGGTTCCTTGTTTGATACTCTTAGTAATTAACACCATATTATGTGCAACAAGTGAGCTAAATACATGTATCTTAGGTACCTTATCTTATCGATCATTAGCGAGGACACATCTATACCACTTGCGAATGAAAACGAACGAACAATAACATGATGAAAAGGTCAATCAACAATTTTTAAGTCACCGCTATGTTAAGAAGTATTTTTCATTTTATTTATTTATTTATTGCATATTATATACCCTGTCTTTACAGTTCATCCAATGCGACAGATTATAATTATTTTACTTAGCTAATTCACTAATAAAATAACTGATTAAATTAGAAATTGTAAAGTAGGAATTCCCTCGTCTGTGCAGGCACATTATTACCCCCGCTTTAAGCCCTGGAGGTGACCCTGTCGGGTTGTGGTCCATTTTAATGCTATATACTGGTGCTTGTTAGTTGTTGACGAGGTTTTCAGAGTGGCGGTCGAAAACTGCAGAGTGGACGCGCCCGTGTCAAAGAGCTGAGTTGAAATGAAACTCGTGGAAGCATTTTTATTTCGTTTTTAATAGAGTTTAATTTACTTTGCGGCCGCGCCGTCTGGAGGTGGAGGGAAGTGTATAAAGATAATATATCTCTGCCCTAACAAAAATTGTAAGAATATTTTTATCAAGCCTTTTATGTCACAAAACTCTAAAAGGAAGCTTTAAATGCGTTTTCATTTGTGATAAAAAGTGTAATTGAATTTAATAAGGATATTTTCATAGTTAAAGCGTTAAAGTCATCACAAACAAACGTCATACGACCTCTTTATTTACAAAACATTTACAAGTTAACTTTTTCAACTTAACTACTAAATAAAAAAGCAACAGTACTTAACTTGGGTAATTCTTTTTTACTTCTTTCTCGCTGTTGTCTCACTTATAACATATTTTCACAAATAATAGGAAAGTAGTGTCTCACATACACCTTTCACCATACACCGTATTCCGCATCTTGATTGCGTATCTTGCAATGAATAGCAACTCTCTATAATAAACAAAAAACCAATCAAAACTACCATTGATTACTGGTTTAGATTTCTCCATGCTCGCTAAGCCAATAGAGGTACTAACCAATTAGATTCAGGTAAAAAAAATCTTCTGTTATCACTGCAATATTACATTCTAGGCGTTAATTAGAGAATTAAGTTAAAAAAAAACAAGTTTTAGTAGAAACTGGTACTTAGGCGGTAACTTAAGACGACATACAAGCCTCAGAGGTACAAAAAAATTGCGAGGACGTCCGGAAGATCCTGATTTACTGCATGAAATTTTCAAAACAGGGAAGTATTTTTTAGCTTTGGCTTTAGTCCAGGAAACGGTAAAGGTATCCCAGGAAGCCAAAACACAATTGGGTAAACTTTGCTCGATAAAAAAAAATCTTGAAAATTGACGAAATACGACATTTTTTCACCTTTTTTCGCTAGTTCTCCGTAAATATAGAAGTAATATCAATGGCACATTTTTTGTTCATAGAATTTAACCTATATCTAAGTTTTCCAGGGAAAACATTATCAAAAATGCATTTAAAAATATAATTATGAATCAAAACATTGAAATTTCTAGCAAGCCGTCAGCCGCTGTATGGACTCAGACGGCCACGTGGCCTCATGAAAAGCAGACGTGTATCACTTTTTTTTGCGGTTTTCCAAGATCGATTACGTTATTGTTTCAAGACAATCTTTTCCTACCTTTTATGCTGTGAGCTGGTAAATCTGAAAAATTATAAAATGAACACCACTTCTAGTCAGAAATCACGAGAAATAATTATTCAGAATCTGAACCTGTGCATTATCAAAACCGGCGCTCGCCGATAACAAACTCGCCATAGGAAATCGTTGTCATGGCGACCGCTCGCGTACATGAAGGAATATAGCCTCAACGTACACTGAACAACTTCTAGCACAATCCAGTGGTGACTTGCCTACTCATTAAAGATATACGATATCTTAGCAACCTACGCGAAGATGATGTATGACATTATGAAATAACAATATTATGCTGTAAAAAAAATGTTTTGATTTTAAAATAATGGTACATTTACTTTGCTCACAGTTTTAAAGAAGATTTACATCGTATTGGATGGTCATTAGTTCCTTTACTAGTATGAACTGTATCACAGACGATTTTCGATAGTGAGGATCATTCAGACATTGGAAATATTGGAATATTGGACTTCCAAGAGTTCCAAGTACTTATTGAGGTGGATGGAGAACAAAATCTTAAGCATCAGCAAAAAAAGAAAAGAAAGTCATCGAATTGCAAAAATATTATTATTACTATTATTATTTACGGATTTTGAAAAATGTATACAAGGTGCCGGAAAATTTGCGATTTTGACAAGACATTTTTTTTCGTGCCGTTAGATTTTGTTTCTTGTAAGGATCAAAAGTCATCATCAAAACACTAGAAATGATAAAAAATAAAAAAAATCAACCATCCATTATACAGGCTGGTGCATTGAGGTAGCACCATTAACCGTTATAGCTACAGAAAAACTGTCAGAAAAGAAAGTCATTGGATTGCAAAAATATTACGAGTGGTGCAAACAGATTTTGATTTTGGTGCTGCCTCAACGGGCCACCCTATATAATAGAAATGGTTTATTTTCAATATTTTACATTTTTTGTGTGTTGACCATGACTTTTTAGATCCTTAAAAGAAACAAACCGGGTCCGGAACACCACGCTGCGCGCCAAAACGCAAATCAAGGATGTTGGAGCTGCAACCGCCAAATTGAAGTGGAACTGGGCCGGCCACGTTTGCCGCATGGGTCCGGATAGGTGGGCAAAAGTCGTCACCGACTGGACCCCACAAGATGGGCACCGGCGCCGCGGCAGACCGAGGCGGAGATGGCGGGACGACTTCACATCCTTTTTGCCGGGGTGGCAAGAGGCAGCCGAGGATAGAGAGGAGTGGAAGAAAAAAGGGGAGGCCTTCAGAATAGTACAAAAAACCTTAATGGGATTTTTATTCAAGTAATTCGCGATCAAAGTCGAAAAATTGGAGTTTGAAGAAATTTTATTTCAATAGATTTTAATTTATTTTAGTTTATTTGGACAAAAATCACTGCAGATAGACTTAATATCGCCTGTCAACATGGCCTGCATAAGAAATACACGGAAAAATAAAAAAATAACCATAAAACTTTTTTTTGTGCTTTTTTTTTCTTTATTTGAATTTCAAGTAATTTTATTACCGAATTAACTTACAAAACATTAAAAAAAGGAAAAAAATTAAATAAAAGAAGTCCGAAAATTAAATGAGTATTATTTTTTATTTACCGTGAATTTCGAATGCAGGCCACGTTGACAGGCGATATTAAGTCTACCTGCAGTGATTTTTGTCCAAATAAACTACCTAAAATAAATTAAAATCTATGGAAAAAAAATTCTTCAAACTCCAGTTTTTCGACTTTGATTGCGAATTACTTGAATAAAAGTCCCATAAAGTGACAAGTTTTTTATTCTATTCTGAGCACTAAGCCTTTGGGAAAATTTATGAAATTTAAAAAAAGTCTTTCAGACCTCTACTGATTTTTTTCTCCATACTACCTATTTCAGTGATGATTTCTCGAAAACAACATTTTTGGACTTTGGATCAAAATTGCGGTAACTTCTAGAAATCCATATCTCATCATATTTTTGTTGGTACCAATAGATAAGTTATTTGAAACTCTAAAGAATAAAAAATATCTCTGAAAAGTCGAAAGAAAAAGAAGTTAGAAAATAAAATCCAATGGTAGGTATTTTCTTTTCAAAAAACCTTAAAAGCCTCATAACTTCTAAACGACTAAAAATGGCTGAACATACATGGGGGTGATTCGGGTAGCCCTCGGTGTCAGCTACCTATATTTTTTCGCTTGACGTCTATGTTTGGGCCACCCTGTATATTTTTCAAAATCTGTAAATGCAACTCTTAATATTTTCGCAATCCAATGACTTTCTTTTCTGACCGTTTTTTCGGTAGCTATAAGGGTTAATGGTGCTGCCCTTGTAACCTACCTCTAAACTGTATGAAGGTAGGGAAAAATTAAGTCACAATAAAATTCAAGCCAGCCGGGCGCGTTTTTAGAACCTGTGCACTAAAACGGCCATAACTTCGTCATTTCTTATCCGATTTCAATTTTTTTTTCACAGAAAAGTATGTTTTTGATGTCTCTATAAAACTGTATACTTGGTTCAAAACGCGAATAATCCTTATTGGTAAAGCGCTTTCACGGTATACGAGAGGTTTCGGGTTCAAGTCCTGTCCCGAGTGAATTTTTACAACTTATTATGTTTAAAATATTTCCTAGCACGGGTTAGTGCTTTAGAAAAAACAAAAAGTGGTTAAATAAATATGCTTGAAATGTGGTACTCTATTCTGGCTGGACTTGGAAGTCCAATATACCAATGTCTGAATGATCCTCATTTCCTATGCGGTTCCTACTAAAAAGCGTCATTCCTATACATTTTGTATAGGAGCGGAATTTCATACGAAATTGGTCAACTTTTGACAGATATATCTCGGCCGCCATTTTGAAAAATTATGGTCTGCTTTTTATTATAGATACATCGGTATCTTATCTTCTTATTGCTGCTATATTGGTAGCGCTATCTCTTTCCCACTCGGGGGCGGCATTAATTTCTCTGAAAGGCATTTTCCCATACAAAACGAAAATTTTAAATGTTAAATGGAGAAATTTAAAATTTCAAATATATATCTGTTTTTTATAATAAAATAGAAGCAATAAGTCATGTTCGTTTAAAATTTGAGCCAAATCCGCCGGTAAACAAAAAAGTTGAAAATGGCGGCTGAGGTTCCAAATTTGATATACAACAATCGAATTCACAGAATAGCGGTATATTGATACTTTCCTAAATTTTATTCATACAATTTTTTTCGATAACTCTTACATTTTCCAAGAAAACGTATCAATCGTAAAAAAAAAACAGTCAAATCATTCGAGCCGTTTTAAAGTTATGCTCCGTCATACATGCGAATTGATATGTAAGATTTTTTTTTAAAGATTATTATTTTACTATATTTTTCTTACAATTAACTTTGCCCAAAAAAATCATCTCATTTCTCGCATTCTGCCAGTATTATTTCAGCACAAAATATTTTTAGTATGCGTTGACCCTAAAACTCATAGACATACTACTAAAACTAAACATAAACTTGCTCTAACGTGCACGGGCGAGAGCGGCGGTAGGGTGCGGTTGCCCCGCAGCTGCTCCCGCCGCGCGCGTCTCACACCCCCTCAAAAAGGTCAAGAGCAGGGTCTCATAAGGCCTTAAATAAATATCACTTTTTCTTCGTCGGCAGAAACACTGACATTACTGTGACACCTGAAAAAGGGAAATCAATCTTAAGTGTGAAAAAGTAAAGTATAAAATAAAACTTAAGGGTAACTATATTAACATTAGACATCCAATTAAACATCAATACAGCGTGTTTCAAAAAGATCCAATCATACATACATTATCTTTACCTAGTGCACCAAAAGTTTGCAGGAGCTGATATTTTGTTCAAGTTTTGATGTTGGTCCCATAGTAAAAGTTGCTTGCATAGATGTTACCCCCTTCGGTATGACAAGACTTTTCTGTAACATCCTGTAGACTGCCTGTAGAGGAAGATAAACTAGACACGCCTTGTGCAGTGTAGCCCTTGTTTAACTTCCGTATAACTTTAAAGTTAGAGGGTGTTAATTAACTGTTTTTAACCCCCGACCAAAACTGAGGGGTGCTAAAAGTTTGACCACTATCCGTATGTGTGTCTGTCTGCGGCATCGTAGCTTTTAAACGGGTGAATCGATTTGGATGCGTTTTTTGTATTTGAAAGCAGGTTTTCTAGCGAGTGTTCTTAGATAATAATTATGTTTGATCAAAATCGGTTCAGCTGTTTATCAGATATGCTAATTTGAACCTAAAATGTTGGGTGGCTTTTTTATTTTTATTTTGTAGTTATATAAATACTTACAGGCCATAATTCCGGCCATGGTGAAGAAGGGAATGACACAGCGCATGTTGAGCAGTACTGGGAAGGAAACCTGCCCCACCAGTGTGCCGACTCGACCCGACATCATTATAATTGATATCGCTAGCGTTCTGGAACAAAAATCTTGAAGAGCAAGAGTTCATACTTTAACCCACTTACTCCGGGTTTACCTTTTTTTGCACTATTAATATGAAATTTCACATACCTAACAAATAGTCGACAAATATACCATAAAAAATAAAAATAAAATTTTCGCTCTTCCGGAAAAGCGGGAAATTGGTGTATCTTATATGATACAGTAGGAGTGTGAGCAGAAGTTTGATGATATAGTGTAATGGCATTGGATTGGTATATAGGCAATGAAATGCAATGTATATTTTAAAGTACCTTGATTATTACCATTATTTATGAAAAACTAATTACTACTGGTATGATGAGCTTTAATACATGCCTTTAGATTTTGCAATTTTGGGACACCACGTCTGAAAGTAGTGTCTTTGTATATTTCTCATGGCTTATGTACAGTACTGTCTTGTTTATTTTTCTATTGTTGTCTTAAGTATACTCAAGTTACAGTAATAGTTCCACGGAATCCCAGATGAACTTGCAGACATCCATTATTCCATGTTTATGGAATGTCCGATTTGTAAAAATAATAATGGTAAAACCAATCGTCAGTACGTTGCTGAAACCATTGACTTAGATTTGGTAGCCATAATACTTGGGTCTTTCAGGTCAAGGTCTCTAGTCCAGGTCTGGCTGGTATCTTCCATGCATAATTAGTTCCGTGTATACTTTATAGTTACCATTGTATAATTAGAATCTTACTTGTTGTTGCGTATTATGTGGCCGAAGTACACTATAGCCTCTTAGCCTCCTCATACATTCCCACAATCAATGCACAACCTTTTTTCAGGTTGAAGATAAGGAAGATGATGAGTACATCATCTGCTACTACTACATACTAGCCACATCATCTTCCTTATCATCAGTGAAGTCTTCGTGTTGAACCTCGGTAGGGGGTAGGTGCTTTCATTTGAGACCTAGGACGGTCCCTTCTGAAGTGACAAAAAGTCTGCCTCTGGAGACAGAAATCTCAGTATTATAATATCCGGAAGACTCGTCAAAACCTCCTCATCATCATTTTGCTCTAAATCCTCAACAGCCTCGTGCAGAGTAAGGAGAACAGAACTTTTCTGGAATATAGCTCATAACATCACACGAAAACTCACGTAGTACATTCTCCTACTGTATCTTTTACGCAACACAAATATGAATTGGAAAATATTCAAAGAAAATATTACAAATTAGTCTTAATTTATGTTTGTCATTTATCTTTATAAACCAAATATTAGTTTTTATATTAGAAATCAATAGTTTATGTCATAAAACATTTTTTTTATTTACCTTGAATTACTCATTATATTTATCACAAACTTCAAATACATTTTGCAGATCAAATATAAGCTGCAGGTCACGATTATCACGTCATAATGGCTGAGTAAGGTCTCAAACACGGATAACTGCATTAGGATAAAAATAATTATTTTTACATTATCTTTAATATTTTATTGTGTGTGATGTATCTTTAAAGGTACAGTAGGCGTAAGTGGGTTAAGGCTCGGTATAAGGCTAACTAGCGCCACCAATGTTGAAAAAATCATATGTCCCTTCAGAAGAAGTTTCTGACAAAATCCTAAGATGAGCTCATGCGCCATGCTTTTCTAGATTTTTAAGTGCAGGTACCCAACTCAATTTCTAGTCTTAAGCTAAAAAATTTCGTAGAGGGTATCTACACTTAAAAATCTAGAAAAGCATGGCGCTAGGATTAGGATAGGATAGGAGGATTTTTTCAGAAACTTCTTCTAAAGGAAGATAGGATTTTTTTACATTGGTGGCGCTAGTTAGCCTTATACTGAGCCTTAATACGCACCAAAAATGGGTAAGGTAGAACATCTTCGTGCAATTATAATAGAGCAGTGTTTTTCAACCGGTGGGTCGCGACCCCAGGGATCGCCCCCAAGGCTCTAGGGGGCTTGGCAACCCAAGCTTCCTTAAGGGTAGACGATAGCAACGTGGCGGAAAATTCAAATTTTTTACAGTTTTTTACCATTTGTAGCTAAATTGAGCTTATTTTTATTCAGCGATTTTTCGTTCGCGGTAATAAAACAGTATTTTTTTCATTATTGTAAACAACAGAACAACAATAATTCAGCCGTTTATGTGTTCTGGTCTACGAAGCAGTGGCACTGCCCAAAAAACTTGTTGTAGACCAGAACACATAATCGGCAAAATTATTGTTGTTCTGTTGTTTACAATAATGAAAAGAATACTATGTTATTGCCGCGAACGAAAAATCGCTGAACAAAAATAGCTCAGTTTAGCTCTTCTTCTTGTAGTGCCGTCTCCTATCGGAGGTTGGCAATCATCTTGGCTATTTCTTCCTTTGAGGCTGCCAAACGGAACAAGGAGCTCGTGGATTGTTGGTACCAATGGCGTAAGTTTAGCTACAAAATGTAAAAAACTGTGTCAATTTTGATTTTCCCGCCACAAGCTGCTTGAAATTAGGAAAAAAAATCAAAACAATATCCTCAGTCGCCAATCGCTCTTCTAAAAAAAAAACGAAGTGTGTGTTTGGAGTGCATGTCGATAATTTCCCATACAAAATGTATGAGTTTATGAGCGTATGAGCGTATGGGGCCCTAAACCTATAATTTTTTTTTTATAATACAAGCCGCTTCAAGAATGGAAAACATCTACGTGATGAGATGATCAACGTCCAGTGGCACCTTCACTCACACTAGATAGGTGAAGAGACCGCTGGGCGCTGCAGTGCCTGGGACATTGTTTTTTAGATGGAGTAGGCTTGCCCAGCACCTATACCATCCTGACAGCTTAGTCAGCTTCAAGAATAAGTAATGACATTTTACACGACAGTGACCTTTAACTCAACAAGAAGAGGCACAAAAGCGTATCAATGTCACCACTACCTTTTGTCTCGGATGCTGCGATGGTCACTGTAAGCTTGACAATAGAACCTATATGAGGTCAGGTAAAGGCTCTAGGTACTCTAGACACTGAACGGAGATGAAAGTAAATGCAGAATACAGGGTAGAAAAAATACAGTGATTGGAGGGAAAGTAAAGAGCGATGCTTTTTTTCTATCCTGCATAATCTAGCCGGCCAATTAAAGACCTTGTTAACCCAGTCATCAGAGATGTTCATTACCTTGCATTGATTTTATTTTATAACTTCATTTTATTTGACTTATCAAATTTATTTATTTTGTTTTTAAGGGTCTTATAACTAGTCTATCAAGAAAAAAAAATATGATCAGCTTTGGATTTTGAAAAAGTACCGTATTTATTGGTCTGATGTTCCAAAATGTCGTTTCAGAGAGAATATCACTAAATAAGTTAGTATGAGGAAAAAGTTAACAAGGAGTCTGAAATATATTTATTGGTTTCAAAAACTTTGCTAAAATATACGACCGAATGTCAAAACGCATTGATAATAGCACAAAAAATCTGTCACTTTATGGGCCTTTTATTTGAGTAATTCGCGATCAAAGTTGAATAATAGGAATTGGGGAAAATGTTATTTCTATCGGTTTTCTTTTATTTCAGTTGATTTTGAAAAAAAAAAAAACATTGCACACTGGGTTACTGTATATTCTCGCGCCACCCAGTAATATAAAGAAAAATCTAATCACACTCAGAAAGAGTAAGCAAAAGCAATTACTCCCAGGCCACTCCCAGAACTTTCTTTCTGGGACAAGAGAAACGAAATACCACTTTATGCAAAGAAAATTAAAGTTTTTACTCTACGAGTAGGTATGTTGATTTTAAAACCGTAAAGTTTCACAAAACATGGATTTTCATAATGAATATTTTCACATGTTAGCCTTGTTAAAAGTTTCCAAGTCGAAAAGTAAAGTTCGGTTTGAAATATAAACGCAAAGATTTAACTCAAATTTCGTTACAAGCGCAACCAAGAATAAGTTTATTACAATTAAGTTTTGACTTGGAGTTTTCTGAAATTATATTAGTTTAGCATGGCTTGCTTGAAATAAAGACCGTTTCACCGTTTCAATTTAGTTTAACACAATATGAAAACTGTCACTATACCACAATTTCTTATACACATCATTTATAAAGGTTACATAATTCATAATAGGTCAATAAAAATACGAGTTACAAATCCGGTAAAAAGTGTATTATTTTTAGATGATTGAGTGAGAAGCTATAAACATTAAATAATCGAGTTTTTAATGTTATTGTTTAGTAGCCTAACCATATTCCACCATCTAACTTAAACCAACATTGCTACACTGCTGCGATGTCGTAGCAGAGATTTTTGTTTTCGTAGCCGCTACGGGCTACGAGGTTCGTAGCGGAAGCTACGACGAGTGCTACGCCAGTGCAATTTTAGGAGGCGAAATGGTTTAGCACAAAATGCCATTTCAAGCTAGGCTATTTAATAAAGCTTGATTTTTAACTTAAAAACCGGGCAAGTAGAATGTCTGACTTTAGAAAGGTTCTAGATTCACGTCCCAAAGACAAAGACATAAGTATGTTTACAAAGTTACGCACAATAAAAATTAAAAAAAATATATAAAAAATATATATACAACGTGTTACAAAACATCCTAACTCTTTTTACAGGGTGTAACCTACTCATCAACAAGATGTCAATTCTGTAAAAAAAAGTTGAAAAAACAATTTTTATTTTATAACCTCAAAATTTTATTTTTTTCATAACTTTTTTGTTTTTGGTAAAAGCTCAAATTTATAAATACATTTGTGTTTGTAGTTGCATTTGCATAGCTTTGAGTTGTTAAAACATTGTGAAAGTCAATGAAAACCATATTTAAAAAATACTTTTCTTCCGCCACAGCGTTCACAAATTATTAATTTAAAAATCAACGGAACGTCATAGAGCAAAAAAAATATTTAGGTTGTGATCCCTATTACCGGGTGCTATTACCCTGTAAAAAGAGTTAGGTACTTTTGTAACACCTTGTATAACGTTTCTTCTACAGCAGTGTTTATCAACCTTTTTCATGACGCGACCTTCTTACTGTGGTAAAACCTTTCGCGACCCCCTACCAGGGTTTTGTCCGCGACCCCTAAAAACCTTTTTGGATGCGATTTTCCTAAAAATTTGCCGTCAAATGAGAATCCCTAGGCTTTACTATTTTTGGACCTACGGTCTAGATATAATAAATAAAAAAGCCACCAAAAGTGGCTCAGGTCACAATCTACTATTATTGGCAACAGTTGAATTACTTTATGTACAAGTGATATTTTGTAATGATACGGCTTACAACTAATTGGGAAGGCAAAGTTTTTTGTTCGAAAGTCCGTTATTGGCTTAATCTTATCTTTAGACAATATTGACAAACTAATTTCAATATTTTTTATTTTGGTTCAGTAGTTTGGATTTTACAACGTTTCAAAGATACGGTTTTATGACCTTCACGCGACGGTCTGCATACTGTTGGCGGTCATAGGAACAAAACATTTAAGCGCATAAAAACAAAACTACTGGACCAAAATAAAAAATATTTAAAATTAGTTTCTCAATATTGTCTAAAGATAAGTTTAAGCCAATAACGGACTTTCGAACAAAAAACTTTGCCTTCCGAATTATCAATAATGGACTACATAAAAATTAATTAACCGTAAATGGTTAATATTTTTTTTATATTAAAATTTTTTTTCCGTTAATTTAGCTATTATTCATTAATCAAATAATACCTTATGTTTTCTTCTATTTTTACAGGTAAATATCACAATAATGGAAGTCACAAATGTATGAACTCTGTGGCGCCTACCTAGGTATGTGATCTCTTTTGCTTCTTGCAGTTTACGAAGGTGTAGCATGGATTTCTTTGTAACATTTTATTTATTTTGACAAAAGTTTTCTTTCATGTTTTAATAACCAGTCCTAGGCAAAAATTAGATTCTAGAATCGTGATCTTGACAGGGATAGGTTAGTATTTAGTGATAGACCAGGCAAGGTAAAACAAGGGAGCAGAAGAAAAATATAAATCTTACTCGGCAATGACCGTAAAATAATTACTTTCGCCCGCTGATGCTTTCATTACAGATAAAAAAGACTTACGCCCGGTTTCCGAATTGAGAATTTGACTAAGTAAATACTTAAGTATCATTCTGTCTCGTTCTTTTGTGAGAAATCTGCGATACTTAAGAACGATACGATCAGAACGATACTTAAGTACTTGCTTAGCAAATTTGTCAATTCAGAAATCGGCAGTTAGTTTTTCTTTCTTCTTTTCTTGTAAGGGTAATATAACAACAACTCACCTTGTAGTGGTGGGAAAAAACTCGACGACCAGCGTCTGAAGAAGCCCCATCATGATTTGCGTAAGCGCTGTGTCGATCGAGAAGAAAGCCACGACCGCTGCCTTAGTGTGAGTCCACTTCAGTGCTAGCATGAATACTGAGGACACCTGTTAGGATATTTGAATAAATAATTGGAATTAATGCCTACAACTATCATCTATACCTACATTAAAATACCTACGACGGAAACTGTTGGGGAGGGAACGTAGAGTTTACACATCCACCAACTTATCGGTGAAGTGACAGCATCCGGAACTACGGTTAACGACCAATGAAAAGTGAGAATTCAGGCGCCCGCCAATCAAAACGCTGCGACAGCGACACCTCTCATTTCACAGTTAAGTTGGTGGATCTGTACCGGAACGTTAAATAAATACGCACGTGTGTGTGTGTGTGTACGCGGGGCGTAAGTGTGTGTGCACACACATTATTTATTTAACGTTCCGTTACTCTACGTTCCCTCCCCAACAGAAACGAAGATTAAAAATGATTTGTTTTAAGAAACAATGTTTCCTAAAATATTTGATTCGAAACGGGTCGAATCACGGTTAGTATAAGTGGGTAAAATAATGAATTTCAGTTGCAGTGGCCATGAATCATTAAAAGTTACTAATGTTTCCCATTTTCGGCAAACGCTCAAGTGGTCGAAATAGGAAACCCGCAGCTTGAAGCCAACCGAGTCGTTACATAGCTAGAGAGCTGGGCCCTTAGCCTGTAACACAATGGTGCCAAAATGGGCTGTCAGGTGACTACTTCAATTACGATTTGCTAACTCTGTCTGTCCTTTTAATGTTTTTGTAGTACCTACAGCAAAGAATATTTTGATTCTAATTCTAGAGGATTAGTTCTCTGGTTGTAGGAGAAAAACGAGGAGGGCCCGGTTTTGTCCTTCTGCCGGGACGCCATTGACCCGCCATTGCGTTACAGGTTATTTTGTCGTACAAAGCTGGGCTTCTAGGGCGGTTGTTTAAACTCCGCTGATCACGAAAACACATTTAATTAGGCAGGTCGCGGTTGAAAGTTCGTAGTTTTTAGCGTTTCCTCCAAACAAGTAGGACATACCAGTGCGGAGAAGCAAAGCAGGGGTTTCTTCCCCACTTTGTTGACTAGAACACCGCTGATGAGGTAAGGGATCACGCACACAGCGCCCATTATAATGCTGTTAACGTAGGTCTCGACACCGGAGATAGTCTGAAAAAATATTAAAACAATAAAATATATCAAATACAGTAAGTAACATGTAAGTAATTGGAATGAAATCCACAAGACTCCGCTGGCCCGGACACATCGACTTTTTTATTTTATTTGTTGTAAGAATACAGTCGGTACATTTAAGTCAAATTATCACTAGCACAGGATATGTAAAATTAAATATACAAGGCACTAGCAGGTTCGGTTATTGATTTATACTGTAACTTGTAATTGATTCAAAATTGTGAACTTATATTAATGATGGTAAATAATAAAAAAATATTCTTATTCTTAGAAAAAGCCGGGCATAAGGTTGACATTGTTAGGACAACTTCTTCTTTATCTTTTTTTCAGGCTGAGTATTTGCTGGGTTTAAATTTTTCGGAGGCTTTATTATTTTCCATTCCTATATTGAGTCTTTGCAAAACTTTAAATTAACTCGTAAAAAACTAGACTCCCAAAGTTGGGTGCCAAATGATTCATTCAAACTTTACAAAGTTCGCTATAATGGAAACTGTTAAGCAACTGCTAACGTCTTTGTTATTCTTGCCAGCGATGGCTCTGCAAAGTGCAGTTTTGAACCCTGTTTTTCATAAAGGCTAAGTTTGTTAACCGTTTTTGTACTACCACTAGTGCAATTTTGCAGCGTAAAACTATGGCCACATATTATTATTGCGGTGGCGCGTGCAACGGGGCAATATTTTGAGCATTTAAGCGTGGGTTACTGAACGTATCTATACCAGATATATCTACACCAGCGTTTACAACGTTTGAAGTTTCATTGCATGCTCAATACAACGCTTGAACGCTGTTCCTAATTTGCGGCCGGAGTTAGATGTATGTAAACTGTACATTTGAACTGTGATTTTTTGCTATCGTCCTATAAAATAAAGTAACATCGAAATTCAAGCTGCGAGGCAAATATTTAAATTTAATCATTTATTCCTTCCGGATAGAGATAAACTGTAAAATGTATAAAAAAGCATGCCAATATAGGGCAATCATTGTCTTTTTACCACTTTTTACACAACCTTTTAAAGCGAAATAAAAATTCACCAACTCTTTAATGGACCGAAACGAAATATACTGAAAAATTAAAAAGGTTTCGGCTGTCAACAGTTTTATCGATAGCTCGTGAAAAATGCAAAGGACCGCAAAGTTGGCGAGTCTGGTTACTTTTGTCGGGGTCACTAGCGCAGAACATGCACCGCAGAAGTATTGATTTTATTTATACCACTAAAGAAAAATTGTTGCTGTTTTAAGACGACGTACGTCTCACAACTAGCGCCGCCAATGGAAAAAAAATCATATCTTTTTTTTGGATGCGTTTTTAGCAAAAAACGCTCCTGCGATTCCTCAACGCGAGGCTTAACTATTTTTAGGACCTAAGGTTTGGATTCCAGATCCTAGAACTTAAGAATGCAATCCTGGAATCCAAACCTTAGGTCCTAAAAATAGTTAAGCCTCGCGTTGAGGAATCGCAGGAGCGTTTTTTGCTAAAAACGCATCCAAAAAAAAGATATGATTTTTTTTCCATTGGCGGCGCTAGTTGTGAGACGTATTTCACCTTAATGGATGGATAACTTGACTTTTGTTTGGATAGTCTTGAAATTTTATAGGTGGATAAATGAAATTAAAAGTATTTTTAAGTTCGAACATGAGATAAACGGTTGAGGGGTTGCCGAGATATGGGGTTGTAAAGTTCATATGCAATACGCGCGCCTGCGCGAATTAGCAAAGAGTTACATATCGGGAGTTCAGGAAGAAACGACCTTCAGTACCTATGACTTTTTCTGTAACACCAGAGTGGTACTTCGGTTTTATTTACTTACCTATTTATATTCTATCACTAGTCACGAAGTATTTGGGTGTAAAGGGCGCCAGTGTAATCAATCAGTCTAGAGTTAAGGTCGGGTACAATAAGGGGCGAAATCACCTTGCATTACGTGCGAGGGTGGGAGAATTTTGGGCTGCCGATCGAATTGATCGACTTTTGTTTCACCAATTCAACATAAGTGTATGTGTTAAGGGCTGCCCTCACTAGTGCGTTTTCGTGTTCGTCTTGCGTCCGTTTCTAACCGCCTTGAAAAAAGAAGGATGTTCGGTTGCATGTATTATTTTTATCCTTTTTTGTTTTTCACCAATTTCTGCGAAACTAATTTAAAAAAAAGATTTATTCCTTGTTTTAGAGGTGATCCCATTTAAAAAATGGTGAAGATCTGATGAAGAACTTCGGAGTCGGAGAACTGGGATTGTCTACAAGAAAATATGTGTTTAAACTTTCGTGTGCACTGCACATTTTTCTTATACATACAGGGTGTTAAAAGACCGCCAACAAAGCGGGAAACCACGTATTGTCCTCATCATAAGGAACATTTTTGCCCAAGGAACTATGCCTGGGAAATCAACGGTTTCCGAGATAATGAGGTTCAAAGTCGGACTTTTCAAAACTTTTTTTTGCAGATATGTATTCAGTATCTAGTTCTTAACATACCTTCTCAAGAAGCCATATTCAAATTATGAACATTTCTTACAAAAAACGACGTTAAAATTGCAACCCGCAATGTGTTCTAAACATCGGCACTTCAAGCTAAAGTAACTTAAACTTATAACTACACTTGCGCAATATGACTTCTGTGCGTTACACGTCCATTACGTGATAAAATATTTTTCAAAATTATAACCTAAAAAACCAAAATCATTTCCCAGCAATAATTTATCGAAAAAGTACTTTGTTTTGGTGTCTAGTATGCATGGTTTTCGGGTCTGTTGGCGGTCTTTTAACACCCTGTATAAATAAACGGAGTTCTCATTCGGAGACCTTAACCATGGAGAACCGAACCGGACCGAAACTAGTCGGCCACAGCGACAAAACATGACTGAGTTAAACCGTTATTGATTAAATAGAAAAAAATAAATATGTGATTTCGGTTATGTATTTTAAAATTTAAAGGTAGACTGGTAAAACTTGGGTAAAACCTTAATTATAATTTAAATTAGAGTTCATTGAGGTAGAAAATCTAAGCTAGGTCGCCGCCGCCGCCCAGTTCCCAGAAAGCTGGCGACATTGCCCCGCTGAATGTCGATGTTTAACCTTGGCCGAAGTCCTCTACAACCTGAGCCGTCAACCAGGCCCGAAGGCTATGCAGCGTAATTATTAAACTAAATAACTTAATTTGATAATAATAATTTAACTGCGCCTGATTTAATCGCCTGAGGAACCGCGGGTACACACAATAGCACGTCGACCCTAAGACGCTTTACTCGGTTACGTTACGGGGGACTTTAGAACAAAAGTGTACAATCCGACGTGCTGTCGTGTGTACGACTACCGCTCTGGGACATATTTGATGCAGAGGATCTCCCTCGCTGTGCAGCGGAATGTTGCCAGTGTGATTTTGGAGGATCCCTTTGATAAGTCTCGGAGCGGTTTGATAAGTTGATTTCTTTTATTTTGTTTGTATTCTAGTATTTTAGTTTTGACATTATCTCTTCATTATATAAGTATTGAGCTAATGTAATGAGTATGCTTCTTTGAAGTGGAAGTAGACAGGACACTTGGCGAGACGTACCGATGGCAGATGGACAAAGTCCATTGCGGAATCTCTAGAAAGTTTGAAATGCGTGTTTCAACCATTTTTATGTAGATAAAATGCTTCTCTTGTCCTTATAATATACATTTTCTGATATAATTGCGTGAAAGTATGACGTCAGAGTACTTACAGGCACACAAGTGTGGTTGACCCCTGTAATTTCAACCTTCGACTTCTGGTTTTCAGTGTATTCGTCGAACATATCGCAAAGGTATACAGTTTGGTTGCTGCTTCCCATTTTGGAGTGTTCTATGATAGTTGCCAACTGTGGGAACCATAGCCTTATAATGTTGTACCTGGAATCACATAATGAGGTTATTATTTCAAATACTTACTAAGTACGTAAAGTAGGTCGGATCTTATGGTTTTAATTGAAAAAATACAGAGTAATTAGCTGTAATTGGAGTTAAGTGGAAATTCAGTGTTGTATTATAACGTTCATACTGCTTTCATAAGTAGAACATATCTATATCTATATATATATATTGAGATTGTTTAGGTACACACGACAGCTCGTCAGAGTGTACACTTTTATTGTAAGTCGCCCGTAACGTAACCGAGTAGAGTGCTAGCGTGTAAGGGTCGTCGTGCTGTCGTGTGTACCTATGTAGGGCTATGAAGCCAGTTTTGTACATTGATTTTATTCCCAATACTGTTTTGAAAACGATTCGCTTAATTTTTGTCGCTATTGTCTTTAGTTTTTTTTTTTAAGCCGAAAACTAACCTTACACATAAAGAGCCATTTACCATTGCATTTCTCTTATTAGTATTAGAATATCATCATTATTAGTATCGCTTCCCAATAAATAATAAATAAAAATAAATAAAAAATCTTAACTGCTGTTATACGTTTTTCAGAGCATTGCAATAACCTTTTTTTTTTCTTTCTAATACGACAGCAACTTTTCAGACAACTGAACATTGTCTATGTAAATATGGGCGAAACTTTCCGAAGAAAAAGTAGGCTCTAACTTCCACACCCTACATTTTGCCCGAACGACTTTAGCTACACGTGTAGGTGCCCAATTTTCAGGGTATTTTCTTACGTTTTGCTCTCGCGTTTTAGGTGTTTACTGTTTATAGTTACGGTTATAGCTACGGCTACCCGGTCAGTGTTTTAAAGTGCTATGGTCTGTTTACACGAGGACAGTGACTTGCCTACTAGAGGAAGTAACTTTTGGTGTCCATAAACAGTTTATTTATGTTTTATCTTCTTTTAATTATTAACTTTTTATTTAAATTGTGTGGATTTGCGATATAACTTTCCTAAAGTGGCAAAGGCATCGTTTAGTCCTCTTTCAACGATCATTGAACTGTTTTCAAAGATATAAATGTCGCAGCCAAGTAGTTTAATCCACCAGTTAGTTGAAAGGCAACATGCATGGTCTAGCTCTTTCATTTAAATACAAAAAGTTTTAAGTAAACAGTTTATCCATTTGGGTGTGATTGAAGGATAGGTTTTTCCAGTATCTTATAAAACTTTAGTTATTTCCTGCATCAACCCGTTCCCAGTCCCTTGACCCAAATGTTGGGTCAGAGTCACGGAGTCCATACAACTTTATTTGGATTGGACCTATGAATGAGCCTTAAATTTTGGACTTTATTTAGTTTTATATTTGAACTTATAAAAAAGAAAAAATATATAGAAATAACACTAATTTACTTAAATAGCCATATCTTAGAGAAAATTTGTCTATGTGGAGATGTAGAGTCAATGTAAAAGTCCCTCTCAAGGTAACCAGTTTGTCCATCTCTCATCAGCGTAGGATACATTTTCATAAGTACAGGTTACTAAGCACACAAAAAGTTCCAGTTACTTGGCCGATGTAAAGCAACCGTCGCAGTTATTGGTCCATGCAGCAGGTCAGTGTTTTAAAACTATTAACGCCCGACCTAGTTTCGGCAGTATTCGGCGTTAGAATGTCGCTGCGTATTCTCGTTAAAACAAAGCAGCCTATAGGCGTAGACTTAATGGTCTATTTGTTGTTGTTTTTTAACTTTTATCATCGAAGTTAATGTTTTTGTTTTAAAAGGTTACAAAACTTTCAATATAGAAAGACATACTTCGAGTTAAAAGAGGCAAAAAATCGATAAATGTTGGTACGTGATTTATCTGATCGAAAAAAAAATCTGTTAAAATGTAACTTTCAATTAATGTCAATGAAAGCTACGTATTTGTGCCCAGCTTCTCAAAGCAGGTAATTAGAGACAACACTTTGACAGCGTTTTTATTTGTGGTGCGTCCATTTCACACATTACCGAGCATTCCGAGACGTACATACCGCCACAGTCTCGAAAACCCCATGGTAGCTCTTACCGCGCGCGCGCCAATCGAACCAAAACGTGTGGCTGACTGTATCTATCAAGATCCAAAGAGCTTACTTTCTTAAAACGTATGGATTCAAAATCTAGTCATAGCTTACATGCACATACTAAGGAATATCATACTGGATATCAGCATCAGGTGAAATATGAGTGGTTTCTGGAAGACAGGCTTGACGTTGTGCAGTCCCATAACTATTTGCTTCCTCAGGCTGGTCTTCTCCGGGTATTCCGGTGACTCGTCAATGGTTTGCTGAGCCTGCTGAGCCTTAGTCCGCCACAAGTTGCCGCACTGAAAAATAAAGGAAATTGTTGGTAAGAGGTGGTTTGAGATTAATAGAATAGAAAAATATCAAGGTACAAAAGATCCTAACTTTCACAGTTTTTTTCAATTTTGTAGTTAACCTTGGCTATTTTATTCAGCGATTTTTGTTTCACGACACTAAGTAGTAATCTAATAATCACGTCGCTTCGTATTGTTGAGGATATTGCAATTATTTTTTCAAGAATTGCCTGAAATCTTGCCCTTTTGAAATGAACAGAAAGTAGAAAATTTCGAGCAACAAAAGCACCTGGAAATTTCCTGTATTACATTATTGATGTCGTGATTGCTTCCGCCTACGTTAATATTTAAATTAATTTGAACCGAAAATTTACAGGATTTGACCTTTGGCATAGTTAAATAGAAGAATAAATTAGGAACTTTATCTTAAACACACAGAAGTTTTACCTCCAATTAGATAGATAAACTTATTTACTGACGGGATAGCTTTGACATTAAATTTCAATAGCATAAATTATAGGTCAATAGAGTATATAGCGTAAATAATATTTTTATATGGTAAGTAAATAATTCAAACATGCTTTCGGGTAAAAGCAAAAAGCGACTCAATAAAATTGGCGAAAAGAGAAAGATCTGTATTCAATCCAAGTATTAATTGATATCAGGGGCCTTAGCCTGTAACACAAAGGCGTATCAATGGCGTCCCAGGTAGAAGGACAAAACCGGGATTTTTTCGTTGTTCTCCTACAACCAGCGAACTAATGCTCTAGAATTAGACTCATAATATTTCTTGCTGTACTACAAAAACATTAAAAAAACCGACACTGGACTGACTGCATTAATAAATCGTAATTGAAACCATCAACCGGGATTTTGGCACCATTGCGTTACAGGCTAAGGGCCATGGTTAGTCGCCACGCCATACTGATTACAGTCCAGCGATCGAATCCAGCGCTGGAATACCTACAACTGGAATCATGTAAATTGGCACTGGCATTGTTGATTTGAATTTTTTTTAACATGTAAAACTTTTAGTTTTTGAATGGTTTGGACGACAAAGTTATACAAGGTGTTACAAAAGTACCTAACTCTTTTTACGGGGTAATAGGACCCGGTGATAGGGATCACAACCTAAATATTTGTTTTGCTCTATAGCGTTCCGTTAATTTTTAAATTAATAAAATGTGAACGATGTGGCGGGAGAAAAGTATTTTTTAAATATTGTTTTCATTGACTTTCACAATGTTTTAACAACTCAAAGCTATGTAAATGCATCTTCACGCACAAACATATTTTTAAATTTGAGCTAATAACAAAAACCAAAAAAGTCATGAAAATTTTTCAATTTTGAGGTTATAAATTATAAATTGTTTTTTTCAACTTTTTTTTACAGATTTGACATCTTGTTGACCAGTAGGTTACACCCTGTAAAAAGAGTTAGGTACTTTTGTAACACCTTGTATAGAGATACTATCAAACAAGTATCTCTACCCCAAAGAATAAGATAATAAATTGTGTGCTTGTCTATCGCAATAGAGCAATCTGTAAAGGTAGAAAAAGTTTGTTTAAAATATATATAAGTAATTTTAACTTCAGATCTATTATTTTGCGCCCTTTTTATATGCTCGACAGGGCGATATTAGATTGACTGGCCTGATTTGGCGGAAGAGTATTGATGTAATTCGATTGACCCAGCGTCATCGTCTCTGGGCCAGTCGTAACTCATTCGCGCGATAAATCGCTTCGGGGACGTTTCGTATTTTTTATGGATTTCTCGCATAGAAGCGCCCACAGCCTAGTTGGAGTAGTTGGACAAGCCATTTTTAAAACTCTGACACCAGGGGTGGCCACGACTACCACCTCATAAAAACGTATAAACATACATACATACATACAAACATACAAACGCCGGATTGTTCCAGTAGACTCGGAGAACTTTTCTCGCTTCGCTCGCTCGTTCAAATAGATTCAAAGCTAGCTTTTATTTGCATCTATCCTTTTGTAACGGGAATTTATGTAGAAGCAAACGGAAGCGTTGTTTACAGCATCATAAATTCGCATTATGAGATATCACTATTTGTACAGCGAATACGGAACGGGTTGCTCTTTGTAGTTACTCCTCAGAAGATTGAATCGATACTTCCTCCAGTTTGTTGGTACCTTTCTTCTTACTTTTGTAGAACGGTTTAGAATTTTATATCGGTTTAAAAATATCTGAGCGCTTCCGTGCTTCGGAAGGCACGTTCAAGCGTTGGTCCCGGTTGTTGTAACAATCGCTAAGCCATGTCAGAGGCCCTTTAGGCGGTCTAAAAACTCTGACACTATGGGTGGCTACGATTTATCATACGATTACCTCCCTGCCTGTGGGTTTCTTAAATACTAGCTTTTGCCCGCCACTACGTCCGCGCTGACTAAGATAAACAGTTGCAGCACTATTTTTTCCCCGCTGTCTATGTAAAAAGCTAGCGATTTATTGAACGAGCGAGCGAAGCGAGAGAAGTTATCAGAGTGTACTGGAACAACCCGCGTTTGTATGTTTATTTGTATGTATATTTGTATGTATGAATGTTCGTTCGACGATAACTTGAGTAAATTTAGTCGGATCGTTATAAACTTTGGTAGGCGGGTAAATGAGGCAGAGAGAATTTTTAAGTTGGACAATGAGCCAAATCTGTCAAGGGTTTGCCGAGCTATGGGGTCGCGAGTTCACAGTTCGGGGCGAACCACTAGTTTATACCACTTTGATTTTTGTCAATGTAGCCGACTATTTTCTGTTGTCGTTCGGAGACCTTAATCATCATTTTATTTTGCTCACCGGATACGTATCAGCAGGTTTCCGCGTATTTTCCCTGTACACTTGGATCAGTACTGCTCGTGCCTCATCGTATTTCTTCTGCGATAGCAAGTACTTTGGGCTTTCTGGCAGCAATGTGTAGAGCAAGAAGGCGGTAAGAGTCCACAGAGAGCAGATGAGGAGGTAGATGTTCCACGTGTTGAGGACTGGGAAAGGAATAATAATACTAGGCTTGGTATTTTGACACATGATTGAAAGATAAAACTCCCATTGAAGTTTTGCATCGCCGCATCGCAAGCCTGCCAATTTTGGTAGGCCTGAGATGAAGTTTTCGCAAGTTCGAATTACATTATTTTTACCATACTGACCTCGGTAAATAACCCTGATTATAACAAAGGTACCAAATGCTGATGCCATGTACCTTTGTAAAAGCTATGTACACTAAAGAACTATTATACTTATACTAAATCAACAAAACTCAGAAAGAAATACAAAATATAGTGTTGGCACAGGATGGTAGGCAGGTAAGTATTTCATATTCCTTGTTAATCGTTACTGGTGAAACTTATGGTAGAAATTACGCGCTGGTTCAGCTTTCTCACCAGTTACTTTGTACCTACCTACTTGAAGAAAAATAAAATGTTCTCCATGCGTGATCTTGGATGCAGTACGTAATAAAAATATTCCTTCAGTGCGTCACATAATAAAATTATAGGTACATGGCCTTTACAACTACGCTAAAAATAATATGCCATCATACTATCACTTCCACATCATTCACAATTGGAGCAAACAACTTTATAACATGTTCTTTATTTAGAAAGTAAATAGGAAGACAAAAATTTCCTACCGCATCGCATACCCAACCAATTACGAGGTTGTATGACTGTTTATACAACCGATATGACGTCATTGCTTCTGTTTTTTCTAAGCTGAGCATTCATTCAAGCTTGTAGAGATCGTGTAAACTCTTATCACAACAGGCTATGTGTGAGAATGTGGTGAGTTTCGGTATTTATAATCTTAAATATTGAGATTTTTGTAGATGTTATAGGCCCGGTTTCTGAGTTGAGAATTTTGCTAAGCAAATGGGTAAGTATCGTCCTGTCTCTGCAGATTTCTCACAAAAGAGCGCGACAGGACGATACTTACCCATTTGATTAGCGAATTTCTCAATTCAGAAACCGGCAGTTAGTGATACAGTATCGCGCACATTATTTTTATATATTTTTTTATTAAATTAGAATTTAGAATTCCGGTCACTTGCAAATTGTTTGCAATAGTAAAAAAGCTATGGCCTGGTTTCTGAATTGAGAATTTTACTAAGTAAATACTTAAGTATCATTCTGTTACGCTCTTTTATGAGAAATCTGCAGAGACGGAACGATACTTAAGTGCTTGCTTAGCGAATTTCTCAATTCAGAAATCGGCAGTATGGATCTCAAAGTACCTGACAGGGGTATTATACTCTTATCTAACGTTTGTACTTCGTTGACAGGTGCCGGTAGGTACCTTTTTACCGGCAGCTACAAAACTGGGTCATACCTACATTCAATGTCCCTGGATATTGAAAGACACGGGATGCAAACTATAGAGGGGCTACAGTCTATTCACATTGTGACATGCTGAAAACTTATATCAAAATCGATAGTGTACGGCTTTACAGAACATGAACATAGCTACTTTCAGTCACATTATGGAGGATAAATAAATAAAAGGTGATTTTACGATAGAATTGCGACTAAAATCAATTATTAATAATGTTTTGAATATTTTGCAAAACCTGATATTAATTATTACGAGTATTATGATAAATTGTTGTTGACCCGGTTGAAACAGTTAGGTATATCTTACGAAAATATGTATTCAAATTTTTTTTCAAACCAATCAGAACTTTCTCAATGTGTTTTTAGTAGCACAATTTTAAGGTGGTATTAAATATGATTTTAATGTAAGTAAACTTTTTTACGTTCAAATTTTTAGTCGTTCATGGCCTTAGTCGACAGTGGCGCCAACTAGTGAGCACTAAAACAGAAGCCCTCACTGGACCTAACTCGCGGAAAGTTACTATAATACAAATGTGATGTTTTATATCACGAAAGCGGATGAGCCATACTTGTGTGTGTATTTGTACATGCATTGTCTTTGCGTGCGTAAGCTCGGGAGCGCTCGGTTTCGACCGAGCGCCCGGCTGAGTCACTACAGTTCAAGCCAAAATTATCCATTAAAAAGAGGCGCTTTTTACAAGAACAACCTTTGTCCCCAGAGTAAATTTGGCGCTTTTTGGCCAAAACGATTGTCCTTGCAAACCTTGGTGGTTTTTGTAAAATTGCCGAAAATTTCCGATGGAATAACTGTGGACATAGGAAGTTTTTGTAAAAACTGATTAGTGGGACTAATGCAGCTCGTTGAACAGTGTTGAAAACAGAAATTCGTAATAATTTAACATTGGCTGTTCTTGTAAAAGGCGCCTCCTGTCAGCATGAAGTTACGCACACAAGAGCGCGTGTCTAGACGCATTACAACTTCAAGTATGGCTCATCCGCTTTCGTGAGATTAAACAATTGTACGCGGTTTTCCTTTCCTCAGATCGTACTGTACCTCCACTCAAGCCAATCTTTCGAGGCCTGAAGCTGGAGGTGATGTCGAGGGAAAGAGGAGTGTCACTTTGTCATCTGTCAAACATGCCGTCGCAGGGTACGATGTCGTAATAAAGCGGCCTCTCAGAGATTGCTCCCTGGTGAAATATGCTGGATGTCTGACGGATGTGAAGACCTTTATTTTTAGTTTTGCGATAGTTTGTTTGCTTTGATTGTTCGGTGGCTTTGGGACTCTATGGCATAGTTACTGATCTCTCTTCCCACACAAAGGGTTTTGGTTTAATCCCGCTCTACATATTAAACGTACAGCTCAGTGTTTTTGCGCTTCCGTGCTTCGGATGGCACGTTAAACCGTTGGTCCCGGTTGTTGTTGATTAATAACAATCGTTAAGCCATGTCAGAGACCCTTTGGGTGGCCTAAAAACTCTGACAACAGGGGTGGCCACTACCTCATACGATTACCTACCTAGTGTTTTTTCGAGCATTGAAATTAGTGTTTAATTTTGCTTTGGCTCATTGCAAAATCTGAAATCTCGAAAAAGTTTCAGCTACTTCTTAAAGTTAGTACAGTACAGTAGTGATAATACAAGACGCGGGTTTCTGGGTTTCCTCACGATGTTTTCCTTCACAGTTAGCGAGTGGTTTTGCTAGTTTAAATTCACAGATGTACACACGACAGCACGTCGACGTTTACACGCTAGCACTCTACTCGGTTACGTTACGGGCGACTTTACAACAAAGGTGTACAGTCTGACGTGCTGTCGTGTGTACTTAACATTCAAAAGACACATAATCATAGGTACATGCCAGCGCCGGGAATTTAACCTGGGTCTCTCGCTGGCTTAAGACGAAACGCGGGTAGCCGCTGCTCCAAACAAAAAATACTAAAAAGGAGACCTGTTTCCTCCCTGGTTAATTATTTTAGAAAAAAATATGTTTATGCCATTCAATCCCTTTTTGTAGGGAGCAGCGGCTACCCGCGTTTCCTCTTAAAGCGGTGGAGGCCCAGAGTGGTTTGATCTCGGAAGCGAGAGATGCACCTATGACTTTAGTTACTCACCAAACCCCTCAGAAACAGTGTACTTCCAGTCCTTAGTAAGAATGGCCCACGAAACCAAAGCGACGACTATCTGCGCGAGCGCAGCGAACGACGACTGGCATAACATCATACGGTCCCTTATGCCGTTGTGACAGAACTCAGACGTCAATATCACTTGAGGGTTGAAGGCTGTGGCGAAACTGCAGAAAAAATGCGTTTGGGTCAATGTCTACCACCGAACTAAATCCCATAGAATCGGCATTACGTATAAAATCACAATAACTAGTGGTTCGCCCCGAACTATGAACTCGCGACCCCATATAAACTTAACAACCCAATATCTCAGCAACCCCTCGACCGATTTGGCTCATGTTCGAACTTAAAAATTCTCTTGGCCTCATTAACCTGCGTACCAAATTTCATGACGATCCGACTAAATTTACTCAAGTTATCGTCGAACGAACATTCATACATACATACATACATACATACATACATACATACATACATACATACATACATACAAACGCCGGATTGTTCCAGTAGACTCGGAGAACTTCGCTCGCTTCGCTCGCTCGTTCAAAAACTTGTCCCCACAGAAACAAAAGATATCAGCATTAGAACAATACGAAACATCATTTCGACCATACGTCTAATATTCGAATGTCAACCTTATCGCATTAGTGTACAGTTTTACTTTAATTGCATGGACTACACGCAAATAAGCTCCCAAAGGCAATTTGGGCATCTATTGTTCCAGAGATATTTCAGAGTTCTATGTTGTATCTAGTTTTATCATTGATCGAAGATGTCTTCAGATAAATTATTACCTAATTTTGGTGGCACATTTTATTTGTGGGTTTTCAGAGAAAATTATGTTCTTTCTGCAGTTTCGTATTGATTACATAAGTAACTGTACACAGTAAGAACATCAACTTAGCTCTAGCACAGCAAATTGCGGTCTTTTACGCCTTTGAGATGGAACTTTGATATAGAACTTTGAGAATAACTTGAGGGTTGAAGGATGTGGCGAAGCTGTACAAACACAATAAGGTGGTTATCTTGAACCTTATAATACTCATAATACTTATAATAATATAATAGCGAAATTGCAAAGCCGCTGGAACATCGGCGCGTGCTGCGGAACGCTTCATTGCACTAAAACGCTTCAAACGCTGTTATCGCTGCTATAGACACTTCATTGCTTACGTTGAATGTTTTGAATGTTGAATGTTACGTGCTTCGGAAGGCACGTAAGCCGTTGGTCCCGGTTGTTACTGATTAATAACCATCGGCGTTAAGAAACGTCTTTGGGCGGCCTAAAAACTCTGACACCAGGCTAGAGTGGCCACTACCTCATATGATAACCTAACCTATGTTTTAAGAGTGCACGCTTTAAAAAACGCCCCGCTACACGCGCCGCCATTCTGAAAACGCGACCTAAGATTCTAACCCACCGAAATATTACTTTGTACTCGGCTAAAACCTTAATATAGTGGGTTCTTAAAAAACTGCAAACAATTTTAAACCAAGAATTACTACAGCAATCTTCAGAAGGCTTAAAGTGTCCGGGCTCGCAAAAAAGCCTTGAAAAAGTGGAAAATAAAAATGTTCAACGTTGCTAGCCGCAATAAAGAACTAAGAAAATGTCTTTGTTCCCTTAAAGTGGAATAGGCTTGCAAAAGTTGTTACCATAATATACTTAGAGCCTGTTTAGAGAGTAGGTATTTTTGTAAAGATCACTGTTTTAATTCTGTAAAAAAATAATCGCCCAGTTGCTAGTCCTCAGCACCGGTTTAGTTGCGGGAAAACAGATTTTTTTTTTTACAATTTATGTGATTTTCACTTTTGTATGGGAACTATAAAAAAACTTTGTATCTACCTACGTAATGAGATGATTTATATACAGCGTCCAGTAGTAGCACCTTCACTCACACTAGATGGGTGAAGAGACCACTCGGCGCTGCAGTGCCTGGGACATTGTTTTTAGATGGAGTAGGCTTGCCCAGCACCTATACCATCCTAAGAGCTTAGTCGGCCTAGCCCACAGGAAAGACAAGTCAATACGTGTGCAGCCAACTAAGCCGCGGGTTTCCTCACGATGAACCGTAACGTCGAAGGCACTGTTCCCGCCACGTTGCTATCGTCCCACCTTAAACAATACAGGGTAATCCGGTAATACTTACAACACTCCCTCAAAGAACTTCGCCGTAACCAGAACCCTGTA
Source organism: Zelleria hepariella (assembly GCA_949319315.1). NCBI lineage: Eukaryota > Metazoa > Arthropoda > Insecta > Lepidoptera > Yponomeutidae > Zelleria > Zelleria hepariella. The sequence continues at coordinate 27,566,232 of OX439382.1, read as the reverse complement.
CGACTGACTGGAGGCGGATATCAGACTGAAGAGGAAGAGGCCCCCGTAGCCAACCTGCAGGAAGATCTTGCGTCCGAAGATGTCCGTCATCAGACCCGCTGCTATTGAGGACAATAGCATGCCTGGTGAGGGAGAAAAAAAAAACAACTTAATACAGTAACTATCTCTACAAACTACACTTAGGGTGGTATTCATGAACGATACTTAACAGAGTTCAGACTGTCGATAAAACAGTGCAGGTTTTGATATGAAGGGAGGTATATTAAATTCAAAACATGCACTGTTTTATCGTCAGTCGACACTACTAAACTCTACTTAAGGGTAGACGATAGCAACGTGGCGGGAAATTCAACATTTTCTCAGTTTTTTACATTTTGTAGCTAAACTGTGCTATTTTTGTTCAGCGATTTTTCGTTCGCGGAAATAAAAAGGTATTCTTTTCATAATTGTAAACAATGGAACAACAATAATTCAGCCGATTATGTGTTCTGGTCTACGACAAGTTTTTTGGGCAGTGCTATTGCTGCTACTCTTTTCATTATTCTAAGCACCAGGCCAAAAATTTGGATTACGATTAACATAAGGATTTAAAATCATAATTATAAAAATCACACACTGTTATTAATCGTAAAATGATGTGCAAAGTATTACCTATAGGCATAAATTATACTCCATTGCAAAAAATTGCGGTCTATTTTCAGTACAAGAAGTCTTATATTCGTAACCCATAAAACTGAATTGTATGTGGGAATCAAGCGCAACTAAATTTATAAAAGACTGTCAGTAACTGCTAGACTTAATAGTCGAGTCAATATACATCTCACTGACACGATTTCACAGCAATCTCCACCGCCCCTTCAGTCAAGCCAAAGTTTCAAGATAGCTAAAATTGCAAGCCGGAAATTGGAGACCGTTCCCTTTAAACTCGGTTTGAGACACACTAGATATGGCTTTGAAACAAAATACACACACAAACAAACACGCCACATAGTCAAATACACAAAAATATATCGAATTGCAGAATAAACTGGAAATCCGTCGCTTTCCGACCAACAAATATAACGCCACAGACTTTACAAAGTCTGTGTATAACGCTATCGATCTCACTGTGTAAACTCTAAAAGGACATTTCTCAAAAATGGCTACCGCAGTTTTTATAATAATACTAGCTTTTGCCCGCGACTTCGTCCGCGTGGACTACAGAAAAAGGATATATGCTTTACTTTGCTCCTAAGTGTAAAAGCGTGATAATATGTAGCCTATGCGTTATTTTGATGTCTAAGCTATCTCTATTCTACATTTCATCCAAATCCGTTTAGCCGTTTCAGCGTGAAAGAGTAACAAACATCCATCCATCCATATGGTATCTAGATCTAGATCTGATAGATACCGAGCCTGCGGTCATGAAACGTGTGGCGATAGACGTGTGGTGGGGTGTCCCATGCGCCGTTGGGCGTGTAGCGTGTGGCTTCACTCTTTTCTTATTTTTGTAATCTATGTACCTACACTCTGTTACAGACGCTAGAGGCTCAAAAGAACTATTTCTAAGCAACCAGGGCTTGGGTGTTCTGAGATGGGCCGTAAAACCTAATTAAAACAATATAATATTTTATGGGTGCTAGATCGTGCTGAACATATTGTGATATTTTGGCAATTCCCCCTAATTTCTGATTTAACGGTTTGTCTAGTTTCTGTACCCTTTTTTGCTGTAGAATCTCTTATTGTGTCTAATGTCATCTTACCCTTCAATATCGACAAAAGTGTTTTTGCACTTGACAAGTGAAATGTGAAACTTTCAAACGCTCCAGAGTAACCCCCTAACTCAAGCGTCGAACTGCGCGCCAACTTGTTCAAAACGAACTCGACGAGCGAGAAACTCCTCCAAAAGAATAATGGTGTGAAGTTTGAAGGATTGACAGAGACTGCAGCATCTGTTCCCAAGCCCTCAGAAAACTTTTAGCTGGTTGAAACAGTCATTTCGGATGAAGAAACTCGAATCACCCGAAAGGGATATTTCAGAGAATCGGCGGGCGCGGATGCGGGCGCGGGTGCGTGTGCGTATACCTACTGTAAAAAAAAAAAAAACAATAAAAAAATGCGCGTACTGTAAAAATAAATAAAAACAAAAAAAAAACATATGATTTTACAAAAAGATTTCATTAGATAGATAGAGAACAGTTTATTGTACACCAGAAATTAAATGTCAACAGGTTTTTTTTTTTTTTTTTTTTCAGGATGATTTTATTTAAATAATTTGAATCCTTAATAAATATTTTAATTACCTACCGGTTTCAGGGGATTTTGACAGAAATAGAACTAAAAATATAGGTTTTAATGGTGTTTTAATCAAATGTCGTAGCCCACGCTTCCATTGCGTCCTTGTCTTTAGGCGGGCGCGCTTACCCCGCACTATTGATTGCTATTACCACGGTCAAAGAGTGTTCTATTGGCACAGTCTACGCCTTTCACAGTACAGGGGGGTTACCCTTGAGGCTTTTGCATTCATATTGACTAAGTTTTTTAATACATTTCTCTTTGAATTCGCATAGTCATGCTTTGATTTTATATACTTCGTAATGTTTATTCAAAGGTAAGACTATTTTGTAGAATAAAAATATAAACTGCGTTCTAATTCGTGAAATATAGATTTTTGTAAATTGCCCCATATTGAAAAAAATGCGTCAAGGGCACAGGGACAGTACTTGGTCTACCCTCTTCTAGCGGATCTGTCTCAAACTTCAAGGAAAGAAGCCAAAACACGTCCGCGCCCGCGCCCTCTTTTCGCCTACACACTGACTATAAGCACATTGAGTTTAGATAGAATAGCTATGTTATTATTATTTAAATTAATACAATAAAGTTTCTTCTGCTTCGAATTAAACTTTGTAATGGGTTGCTAGAAATAAATGACTGAATTCGCAAAGCGATTTATTTTATTCTTTTGTGACAACCACTTATGTATGCGCAGTTAATACAGATTGAACCTTTTTGGCATAATGAGATTGTCACGGGCATTGTTACCAAAATAAATGCTTCAATTTGTTTCCAGACTTATTTTAAACTTTTGTAATGAGCGTGATTCTTTGAATTTAATTTTACTGTTTCCTTAACACAGAAATCATACACTCTATGCACTATTTAAAATAGGGAACGTTTCAGCAAATAAAAACCGGCCAAGCGCAAGTTGGACTCGTGCACCGAGAGAAATGATATATTTTATTTTTCGTCATAAATGAAAACCTATAGGTAGGTACATCATCAAAATAATTTAAAAGGTTTTTAGCTTGTGCTAATAAAACCATTTCATACGATACGCTACGCCACAATGTGACGTGTCATGATACGGTCAGCCTACTTTGAAAATTAAATAAATCATGACTCATTCAAATATTGTCAGGAACAAAATCTACTTGGTCGGGTTAGGTTAGTATTTGGACCTATAATTTTGTCGCTATGCCACACGAGGTTGGAAAGACCGCCATTTATTTGTAGGTACTTTAATTTATCTGCATAATACTAAAAATTGTGTAGACACTCTGTCTAATAATGATCCTTTTGAAAGGATCTACAATGATCCTTTTGAAAGAAACCACTACGCCGCTTTTTCCACTACACACAGTTTGTACTCACCAATATAAGGCACAGCATTCAAGATCCCTTTCTGCACCAAATCCATATCCAGGTCGCACTCGGCAAACGGCAGTAGGTATGACGATGTACCGGTGACGAGTACACATCCAGTGAAACCGATGAACGAGGAGACCAATAGACGTAAGTGGAAGAGGCCGAACTTGCACTCTTTGAGGGCTATGTTCATCTCTTGCATAGGCGTTGGTGCCTTGCTATCGAGCTGGGTTTTGCCTGAAAGTAAAAGGGCATGGCTATTTTTTTCGCCTGGCTAGATGGACCGATGGCAGATGGATGAAGTCCACGGAGGAATGGCGACCACGAGAGGGGATGAGATCGTTTGGCAGACCACCAGCCAGATGGTCCGATAGCCAAAGTAGCCGGAAAACAGTTGTTACGTCTGGCACAGGATCGTGAGAGGTGGCGTGAGCATGAAGAGGCCTTCAAAGAAAGCTTTCAAAGATGCTTCAGAGGTAAGACAGACGGACAGACACACAGACAGCCGAGCGTAGGTAGAATAATACCCTTCGGGTGTACACCCTTGTATCCCGTTTGATACCCTTCCGGTAGGGAACCCTAAAAAGGACACTGGGCCAGTTTCGAAACAACGGACGGCTACTTATTTTTTATTTATTTATTTAATATTTAGGAGAATTAGTGACTAATAGTAACATTTATATAACTTATATTGGCGTAGAAACAGAAACTTAAGCGTGGACGATAGCAGCGTGGTGGGAAATTCAAAATTTTCAGTTTTTTACATTTTGTAGCTAAACTGAGCTATATTTGTTCAGCGACTTTTCGTTCGCGGCAATAAAACAGTATTCTTTTCATTATTGTAAACAACAGAACAAAAATAATTCAGCCGATTATGTATTCTGGTCTACGAAGCAGTGGCACTGCCCAAAAAACTTGTCGTAGACTAGAACACATGATCGGCTGAATTATAATTTGCCACGAACGAAAAATCGCTGAACAAATATAGCTCAGTTTAGCTACAAAATGTAAAAAACTGAAAATTTTGAATTTCCCACCACGCTGCTATCTTCCAGCCTTAAATTACAACAGCCAGTCTTTGTTATATAGTGGCCACTTATTTGTTTGAGACTACTTGTTTGAGACGGCTACGCCAACTGACAGTTTATACATTCGTCCTAAAGTTAGCCCGCAGCAAAGAGAATATAACCACTACTGACTAAATTCAAACCTCTTTGGAAAAACCTTGTTTTACGAAGTCATCGTTTTTTTATATAAGTCAAATAGAGCTGGCTGTAACTTTGACGGTTCTCTGTTATCTAAAGTGAGCAAGTGCTACAGTGACATTTTTTTTCCATTTTAATTCACAAGCAAAGGCAATTTCTCGCAAAGGCACGCGGCAGGAGTTTATTTTTACAGCGAATCTAATAATGGCGCGATCCGTAAACATAAAGCGCGAACCTCTACCTTCAGTCTTCAGAGGAACAATAGAGCCTTTGATTGAAGAATTAATCAAACCGAAATCTTTGAAAAACGACTTGTTTTTTGCTTTGTTACTCGTCCTAATGAAAGAAAACGATTTTGTTCTCATATAAAAGGCTACGACGGTGGAGCTATTGATATAAACGACTACATTGTCTATTTGAGAACGAAGAACTTGAATCAATACGAAGCTTTGTTCAAACTCAATGGTAAGGACTTACATATCAGAGTAATTGCAACGTATCTGAACGACATCGTCCTAGTAAACGCCATCATACCCGATCTTTGTAACGGAACGTTCTCAGTTTGTCTTCCGATCAACCGCTACCTATCGATATCAGACCAGCTTGACATCCCAACAATGTTCATGAACCTAGACGAGCTATCTACGCTGTTCAAAGTTAAAATCATAACGTCAGTGAAAAGCGACGTCCTCTGTTACTACAATGCACCGGGATGCAATTTCTGCGGTCTCCTAGAAAAGGTAGCGCACGAAATAATGACTCAATTACCTGTCACTGACATTATTAACATAGCAAAGACTTGCGCGAGACTGAGTCATATTGTTAAGCGAGACAGTCTCTGGCTTCGGCTCTTGAAAAGAGATTTCCCAAAGGAAGAAGTGGATACGGAGAAATGTTTCTTAGAAACTTACAAAGAACTCTACTTGATGAGGGAAATTGAAAGACAAAATTGCGCCCACAAGGTGGAAAACACGTTTCGTGAGTACGTTCCGTATTCCACGGGCTCGCGCGATGCTTTGCGGTGGGAGGTTATTTTGTAACAACCAGTTCGTTGTTTACTCTCTACAGTTAGTTATTCTGTTACCTTTTGTCATTGTGTTGGCGAATCTCTTGGAGTTCTTGGTATTTTACTATTTAAGGTGGGAAAAAAGTGAAATATTTGAGATGTTTCGTTGGATGTTTTATCTTATTGTTAAAGATCCGTTTACTCCGCTTTTAGTGTGTGTAATTAACGAGTTAAAAATAAACTAAGTGCCCTAATCAGTTGAGGTGAACTATGAATTCCAAAGTTGATTAAAATAATATTTTTCACAGTTTTTACTTACCGACATCGGCCAACGATTTCAGATCCACCTCACTCATTTTCAATTACCAATTCTTTCTCAATCCTCACTTTAAATTAATATAAGTTCTTATCTTATTTTAAGGTACGTTCACGTCTTGGTTTCACGAGATCTTTTCTTGAATGACTCCTCGTATCAAATAGGTTATAAATCACTTATGTAATTAAGATGACGTTATCTCCAGGTGCGGTTACTGTTTTCTGCTGAGATAAGTATTATGTGTGGCTTGCAGAGATATTCAATAATTTATTATAGTTTTTAGTTCGTTTACTTTGATAAAGGGGAGTTACTTTCTTTATGACTCTATCGAGCAAAATTATATCTTTCCTTTAATTTTTTTTGTTACACTTAAGTATTCTCCAGTAGCGTATCTAATTTTATAGGTACAAAATACTTATTTTCTTTGAACTGTATAAGACCGTTAACCTTTTTTTTTTCTTTTTACTTGTTAATATTTTTGCCGTGTTAACCTTATAAAAATATTATTTCGTCGTCTATTTATTTGCATGCAATCTTTTTTTTTTCTAGAAGTGGCTTGACCTTAACTTGTCGGGGCAAATCTCTTTTTTAATAATTTAATTTTTAAACTTGCTACCATCACCGTGAATGCATCTGATGCCAGACGTATTTACTTACACAAGATTGGAGTAGAGTTGGAATTTCGCAATATTCTGTCTAATTTCGTAATTATACTTGAATGCGTAGTTGGGTAATTCTACGGCAGAGCTGCATTATGCAATTCCCGTGGCATTTTTTATCTAAGGGTTTTCAGATAATTTGATGTTCTCACATTACTTTAGAACACATTAGTAACAATTTTATTGTTACATGATTATAAAATTGTTACTAATGTGTTCTAAAGTAATGAGAGAACATCAAATTATCTGAAAACCCTTAAATAAAAAATGCCACGGGAATTGCTCTGCCGTAGAATTACCCAGTTATGTTTGTTCATACGATATGGTGAGTTAGGCAACTAATACACATCTGCTTCGATTAAGTCACCCCTTCAAAATTCAAAATATTTATTTGCGAAAACATTACAGATTACATGTAGCAAGGGTCTTAATAGCTAAAACGTTAAATGTAATCGACCGCTTTGTCAGTGGTGTTCAAATTGAAACTTATATCTAATAACATGCTATACCTATTTAGAATTAGACAATGGTTATCATTATTTTCAATATCTATTATATAAATACGAGTATTTCAGCAACCAATTTTATTAATTCGATAATGATTAATGTCAGCTCATTGAAGATTATAGTCTATTAAAAAATTGTTCATTGAATAGTAGGCCTAATGTAATAAGTTTCAGTTTATTGTTTAATTAATATTTAATCTAAATTTCCCTAATCTATTCTGGCAGATGATTATACACCTTTGACATCATACCAAAGACACTTTTCTCAAACAAAGCTGCAGAGCGTCGTCCAAAGCTGTAGACCCTTCTTCATGATTCCAGAAAGGTGAGGTAGGTATCGTAGGGAGATAAGTGCGGCAATTTTGGAACTTACGAGTAGCACATCATCCATCCAAGCACTAACTCATCAAACGAAGCCGGTTGTAGTGTTTATTTATCTCTAGATAAGTCTCATTGAACAATAACGATATCAAGCCACCAGGCTCATGACAGAGACAGATCCGTTTTTTTGTTAGTTAATTGTTTTCGTTAACTTGATGAGCCAATGTTATAATGATTCAACAATTATATTTTACTATGACACACACACACACACACCTAATATAACACACCCGCTGCCCGCTGTGTAAACAAACGAAATTAACATATTAAAAGGTTCTTCAAATAAAATGCTTCCACAATGTCAGATTGAGGTTTATTAAATTCTCAGAAAAAAATACAATATTACCTGAGTATATCTTGTTCAGGTATTTCCATACTAATGAATTTATCCTTCCACAAAAAAAATAAATAAGTACATATCTTCACTGAAATGGCATAATTTTTTATTGCAGTCGACATTTTGGTTCAAACAAACCATTTTTATCTCAATATCAGCTGTCAGTCATCCTACTGCTTTTTCAAGCAAATCAAAATTAATTCAGAGTGATATGATTTCAGTACGTAATTATGTACCGAAAGCCTATTCTGTAAAAATTCACTCACGTGTCAACAATAAAAACGAGTTTATTTGTGGGAAAACAGTTTTTATTGAAATTAACAATCTTTTTTAACATTTAAAAATTTATTTACCTTATACGCACCTTATTTTAAAGAATATTACTTATGGGCTGGCCATTTTCCCATAAAAAGTAAGTAACACGAGTGTGTAGCCCACACTAGGTAGTAACTATTATTATCTAACCTATTCCCGTACAAATACATGTCCCTTTAGCTGGGCAAAGGCTCTATCGGGCCACTGTGGATTGGCAATTTTTGTTTTAAAGGTATAATGCCTCAGACCGTCAGCTTTCCTCACGATGTTTTCCTTCGCAGTTAGCAAACATTTTCATGAATTGAAAAACAGTATTATCATAAAAATTGTAAAGCCTTAAATAAAACGCCTTCTCCATCAAAATTTAACATCATTGCCGCTATGATTAGGGCTTTAGTTAGAGGTAGAGACAAAGATGCGAATCTCCCCAGTCGATAGGTCGATTGTCTGAGGGTTTTTAATCAAGAGCAAACCGCTAGTCTTTTATTCTCCATGCCTCCGTTATTCCACCACGATTTTTTTTAATGAAAAAAAAAAAACTCTCGCCAAAGTCGTCGAACAAAAGTTGTTGGAAATCACGTTATACAACGTGCAACGATAGGTTCTAAATCTTTTTACAGAGTCTAACTTAGGTAAAAATACGTGATTGTGTTGTGAAAATTAATGGAAATTTAAAAAAATTTTTTCTTTCGCTACAGCATTTACGCTTACATTTTTTTTAAACCGGCCAGTTTGAGTGGGATTCGCTCACGAAAGATTCCGTACCACAATAAAATCACGTTTGTTGTATGGGAACCCCCTTAAATGTTTGTTTTATTCTGTTATTTAGTATTTTTTTGTTATAGTTGCAACAGAAAAAAATCATTTGTAAAAAAATCAACTAACTATCACGGTTCATGAGATTAGCCTGGTGACAGACAGACGGACAGACAGACAGACAGACAGAATAAGATGGACAGCGGAGTCTTAGTAATAGAGTCATTTACCCTTTGGGTACGGAACTCTTAAAACAACGAACAGCAGACCAAAAAATATACATTTAGGACGTTGTCCCTATTACCGGGTTCTATAAAAAAAAACCTACCTACTTTGTAAAAATTGTAAGGACCTTTTGTAACACCTTGTATGCCTTCTAGCCGGCAACGGCCGCGAATATATGGAAGCTCTTATCGGAACAAAGTACCTAGCTCACTGCGGTACCATATCCTGGGGCCTTCGCCTGTAACGCAATGGTGCCAAAATGGGCTCCCGATCGAAGGCTTCAATTACGATTTATTAATGCCGTCGGTCCTTTTTTAATGTTTCTTTAGTACAGCAAAGAATATTTTGATTCTAATTCTAGAGACGCTTCTAAAGACGCTGGCGGGACGATCTCGTCAAATACAATATGCCGGAGTGGTCTGAGGTGGCCCAGGACCGAAAAGTCTGGACTGAAGGGAGGCCTTTGCCCAGCAGTGGGACACTAACACCGAGGCTAAGTAAAAAAAAAAAAAAAAATCTAGAGGATTCGTTCGCTGGTTGAAGGAGAAAAACGAGGAAATCCCGGTTTTGTCCTTCTACTGGGACGCCATCGATACCCCATTGCGTTACAGGCTAAGGCCCCTGGAGTCGTTTTAATGAAGCTCAGTGAACGACTAATCAATTAGGTACAGGTTTCCGTGGCCAGGGTCGCCACAATCCGTTAAGTAGGTCAACTGTGCATCATTAACCGTTCGGTCGACGAATAAGGGCGCTTTTCTTCTAAAAATAGCTAATTTGAGTATAGTTGAACGAGCGAGCGAAGTTCTCCGGGTCTACTGGTACAATCCGGCGTTTGTATGTTTGTATGTATGTATGTATGTATGTTTGTATGTATGAATGTTCGTTCGACGATAACTTGAGTAAATTTGGTCGGATCGTTATAAAATTTGGTAGGCAAGTAAATGAAATTAAAATAAGTTCGAACATGAGCCAAATCGGTCGAGGGGTTGCCGAGATATAGGGTTGTTAAGTTTATATGGGGTCGCGAGTTCACAGTTCGGGGCGAACCACTAGTTAATAGGTACCTATAACTAAAAACCCCTTAAAGCTTACAGCCCTTTAAAGCTAGGACAGACAGAGAGACAGATGGACCGACGGACGGACGGGCAGACAGACAGACAGCGGAGGCAATGTAATAGGGTCCCGTTTAGTACCTTTCGGGAACGGAACCCGAAGGAATTACGTGGTAAAGCCGTATATTCGAGTGGTCCGAGTGGTCAGACGCTGCAGTACCTGGGAAATTGTTTTAGGTGGAGTAGCCACCCTGGCGCCTGTTTCATATAAATACAATTCATAGTTTATTATGACAATTCGATATAGATTGCGTAGTCGATTTGACATGAGGTTACAAAAAAGGTTTGTTTACAAACCGACCTATCAATGAACATCGAATTGTCATAATAAAATATTTATGTCAGTTATATGAAACGCGGGTAGCCTACTAGTGGGTAGAACGATGGACTCGGGAGTGAAATCGTAACAGCTCTGTGCATAATGAAACGCCTGTAAGATTCCCATGTAAGATACACTAAACAAATTGAGAATAGTTGAAGAACTCTTTTCCAAAATGAACTAAGTCAAAAAAAAAAACAAAGGCAAGAAAATATTATAAAATTAGTAAGTGAATGACAGTGAATCTTAGTACGTTATGAGCGTGAATCGTGAACTTTGATATGAAAATCGTTCTGAATTAGTGGTATTTGGAAGATTTTTTTTAGGGGTCGAACCGTCTTGTGCCAAAGATAAAAATGAACAACTTTTCTAACGTAGCAAAAAAAACAGACTTGGTAAATTTTCTAACGCACTAAAAAAAACAGACTTAGTACGTTTTGGAATAGATGAGCGTGAATCGTGAACTTTGATATGCAAATCGTACTGACTTAGTGCTATTTGGAAGATTTTTTTTAAGGGTCGAACCGTCTTGTGCCAAAAAGTGAACAACTTTTCTAACTTTTTTCAAAAAACAGACTTAGTACGTTTTGGAATAGAGCTCTTCAATTATATAGGTAGTCATATGAGACCCTACAATTTGGTAATAGTTATCTAATAAAGCAAGTTTTATGCTGATGTTCATAATAGGGTCGAAGATATTATTTTCATTTAAAAACTGATGAAGGTAGCTAGTTAGTTTAATACTTACTTGCGTACATCAGTTTTTCAACGAGAACGTCAACATAAAACTTGCTCGTCTTAGATAGCTCTTACCTAAATCACGTTTTTTTAGTGTATCTTGCATGGGTATCGATTTAGTAAACTCGCGTTGCAAATTTTTCTCAGGCAGGCGTTTCATTCACTAAACATTCTGTTAAGTGTTATTCTTTTATTCATGCAAAAAAATAAAAAAAATATTCAATTACAAATCACAAACGCTTCGTCAAAATATAAAACATAAATAGGATCTTGTATTGTTTGACTAACATACAATACCAATTTTTGTCACTTTTGGAAGGAGCTACTTCATATTATAAGACCAGTTAAGAGCTTCGGATTTTTACACTGGCAGCCAGAGTTAAGTTGAGCTCTCGAATAACTCAGCGATTTTATAAAATTAAATGTGCTGACCTGAATACTAAAAGGTGGTTCTGAAATACTGTTGCTAATTATAATGGTCGGTTTAGTTAACTTTATCGTTGAGCCCTGTGGATATTTTAAATTAAAGTTTTAATTTTATACTTAATATTATTATAGGTACCTTAAATTGAAGTTTTCATTTTTGGTAATGGTCAATTAATTCAGTTTCTGCAGTGTTACTTACTTAATATAAACTTAATGCTCACACTTTTGACTATCGCTGAGAAGTACATATACTTATTTACGCACTAAAACAGAATACATTGGTACAATTTGATCAAATATCGAGCAAAAAAGATCTTTTCGTGCTTAAAGGGGTCGAGAAATTATTCATCGATACTAGCAAATTTTTCCTATGAAGTTTACTACGTAATCTTGAAAATAAGTATCCCATACTGAAAATCATCAAATTTTAATGTAATAACGTTGCTTGTTTTCAGTTTACCGTCCCCCTCAAATATATGACACTCCTTATAAACTACGCAACAGATTTTGATACGGTTTTCACCGTCAAATGTTTTGTTTTTTTCAAGGAAGGTTTATAATTATACAATATAGGGACTCGCCCTGGCTTGGCCTGTGTATAGGGCAGAGGTAGTTTTAAAAAAGTATAATTATGTATCAACATCTTTCTAATTTGGACTTGTATTATTTACCCGGTTTTTTGTATCACATGAATACAGAGTAGCTGTCTTATTTCAGGGATCGCAAGTGTAAATCTGGCACATTAACACCTCAGTTCTTTAACTTGTTTTTGTAGTCCGTTAATTGCCTGTTTAGATTAGTGTAGAGGTTCCGAGTTGGGGAACTGATTAGCCGACCTTTCCACACCCTTTTTTGCTGGAAAGAAGCGTGGTTGTACTCTGAAATTAGCGAGTGGTTTGGCTACTTCACAAAATTTACTAGTGAGTAAAACCGTGATTTAACCTCCTGAGACCCCCGGTATCACCTATGATCTATACTTATAATAAAACTCTAGCGAAGTCAATTCTGTACATTGAATTTTTTTAGAAAAAAACTAGCAGGGGTTACTAAGTAAACTATACTGAATCCAAAAATGCAAAAAAAACGGTTTATGTCTGTCTGTCTGTCTGTCTGTCTGTCTGTCTGTCTGTCTGTATGAACACGATAAACGCGAACACCGCTGAATAGTTTTCAACCAAACTTAACATGGTCGTAACTCAAGTTTCTGGGAGTAACTTAGGCTATCCGATGTTTAGAATACATTGCGGGTTGCAATTTTAACTTCGTTTTTTGTAAGAAATATTCATAATTTGGACATGGCTTCTTGAGAAGGTATGTTAAGAACGTGATACTGAACATATTTCTGCAAAAAAAAAAAGTCCGACTTTGAATCACATTCTCTCGCAAACCTACATTGCGGGTTGCAATTTTAACTTGATTTTTTGTAAGAAATATCCATAATTTTGATATGGCTTCTTGAGAAGGTATGTTAAGAACGTAATACTGAACACATTTCTGAAAAAAAAAAAAAGTCCGACTATTATCTCGGAAACCGTTGATTTCCCAGGCATAGTTCCTTGGGCAAAAATGTTCGTTATGATGAGGACAATACGTATCCATACGTATACGTGGTCTCCCGCTTTGTTGGCGGTCTTTTAACACTCTGTATAATAGCACGCTACGACTTTTGGCATTTGGGGCGCATATTGTAAATTAAAAATCGGCATTTGTTTTTATTTTATTTTGGCGGAAAATGTTAGTTCTGCAAGCGTAGCATAAGGCCGGGTTAGAGCGTATCTATGGGTTTAAAACAATAGGTAGGTGGTAATCGTATGAGGTAGTGGCCACCCCTGGTGTCAGAGTTTTTAGGCCACCCAAATCTCACTCTTTTGTTTGACGTAGAGCGGGATGGACAGAGCCATAGATACGCTCTAACCCAGCCTTATGATGCTTGCTGGAGGGAATTGTGAGTGGTTTTCGGTGGAGGTCGGACAAAGTTTATCGATGTTAGAAATGTAGTACTGTTGCGTCGCGGTCGAAATATTCTGGGTTTGAACCCACGCGAGGTTGAAATTTTTTTTTGTGCCTTTTTTAAAATATTTACTCTACTGAGCCCAACTTGATATTAAAAAAATATATTTTGTTTGCCGTAGAGCGGGATAGACAGAGTTATTTGCGGTAGATACGCTCTAACCCAACCTTATGCTTTGCTTGCTGGCTTAGCATGAGAATGGGTAAGACCTTATCTATGGGCTTATAACTTTATCTATCTCACTCTACGTCGAGGGAGATACATAATAAACCCCCATACTTCCCAGGCAATTCTTATGCTAAGCTTCATGGTATCTTACACGGGCGATACCTAATCTAAACAAAACATATTTTGTCATAAATGTATTGTTTAGATTAGGGCACACATACACAGACAGGCACACCCTCATAAATACATAAACAGACACACACACAAAGCTATCAAACTTATGACACCCCTCTTTGTTGGTCCGGGGTTAAAAAAAACCTTCCTTTTGAGTTTTCCTCCACAGTAGAATTTCAATTAAATGTCAAAAGTGTAAAAACGCATACGAAGTCGCGGGCACAACTAGTACCTCAATAAAAATATTTTTATTCAGGCTATCTTAATTTTTTTTTCATGAATTTCCATTACAGTCCGATAGTGCAGGTTCTATCTATACTCTATACTTATAATAAAACTCTAGCGAAGTCAATTCTGTACATTGAATATTTTTAGAAAAAAACTATTAGGGGTTACTAAGTAAACTATACTGAATCCAAAAATGCAAAAAAAACGGTTTATGTCTGTCTGTCTGTCTGTCTGTCTGTCTGTCTGTCTGTCTGTCTGTCTGTCTGTCTGTCTGTATGAACACGATAAACGCGAACACCGCTGAATAGTTTTCAACCAAACTTAACATGGTCGTAACTCACGTTTCTGGGAGTAACTTAGGCTATCCGATGTTTAGAATACATTGCGGGTTGCAATTTTAACTTCGTTTTTTGTAAGAAATATTCATAATTTGGGTATGGCTTCTTGAGAAGGTATGTTAAGAACGTGATACTGAACATATTTCTGCAAAAAAAAATATATTAAAAGTCCGACTTTGAACCACATTCTCTCGAAAACCTACATTGCGGGTTGCAATTTTAACTTGATTTTTTGTAAGAAATATCCATAATTTTGATATGGCTTCTTGAGAAGGTATGTTAAGAACGTGATCTATTCGATGTTTAGAATACATTGCGGGTTGCAATTGTAACTTCGTTTTTTGTAAGAAATATTCATAATTTGGATATGGCTTCTTGAGAAGGTATGTTAAGAACGTGATCTATTCGATGTTTAGAATACATTGCGGGTTGCAATTGTAACTTCGTTTTTTGTAAGGAATATTCATAATTTGGATATGGCTTCTTGAGAAGGTATGTTAAGAACGTGATACTGAACATATTTCTGCAAAAAAAATTAAAAGTCCGACTTTGAACCACATTCTCTCGAAAACCTACATTGCGGGTTGCAATTTTAACTTGATTTTTTGTAAGAAATATCCATAATTTTGATATGGCTTCTTGAGAAGGTATGTTAAGAACGTGATACTGAACACATTTCTGAAAAAAAAAAAATTTAAATCCGACTTTATTATCTCGGAAACCGTTGATTTCCCAGGCATAGTTCCTTGGGCAAAAATGTTCGTTATGATGAGGACTATACGTATACGCACGTATACGTGGTCTCCCGCTTTGTTGGCGGTCTTTTATTTATTTATTTATTTATTTTAACACTCTGTATAATAGCACGCTACGACTTTTGGCATTTGGGGCGCATATTGTAAATGAAAAATCGGCATTTGTTTTTATTTTATTTTGGCGGAAAATTTTAGTTCTACAAGCGTAGCATAAGGCCGGGTTAGAGCGTATCTATGGGTTTAAAATAATAGGTATCTCACTCTTTTGTTTGACGTAGAGCGGGATGGACAGAGCCATAGATACGCTCTAACCCAGCCTTATCATGCTTGCTGGAGGGAATTGTGAGTGGTTTTCGGTGGAGGTCGGACAAAGTTTATCGATGTTAGAAATGTAGTACTGTTGCGTCGCGGTCGAAATGTTCTGGATCTGAACCCACGCGAGGTTGAAATTTTTGATGTGCCTCTTTTAAAATATTTACTCTACTGAGCCCAACTTGATATTAAAAAAATATATTTTGTTTGCCGTAGAGCGGGATAGACAGGTTATTTGCGGTAGATACGCTCTAACCCAACCTTATACTTTACTTGCTGGCTTAGCATGAGAATGGGTAAGACCTTATCTATGGGCTTATAACTTTATCTATCCCACTCTACGTCGAGGGAGATACATAATAAACCCCCATACTTCCCAGGCAATTCTTATGCTAAGCTTCCTGGTATCTTACACGGGCGATACCTAATCTAAACAAAACATATTTTATCATAAATTTATTGTTTAGATTAGGGCACACACACACACAGACAGACCCACAGGCAGGCACACCCTCATAAACACATAAACAGACACACACACACAAAACTATCAAACTTATGACACCCCTCTTTGTTGGTCGGGGGTTAAAAAAAACCTTCCTTTTGAGTTTTCCTCCACAGTCGAATTTAAATTAAATGTCACATGTGTAAAAACGCATACGAAGTCGCGGGCACAGCTAGTCTAATACTAAATAGGTGGCTCAATTGGTTGGATACTGTATTGTGTACTCTCTTTCTGAACTACAGTTTTTTTCCACTACCATACCGCAAAATTAGTGGAATTATAAAAATTTTTTTGGAAATATAATATATTACTTGTTTGATAAAATCGAGTAAAATATAGATGGTGTTATATTGCTAAAAGCAAAGATATGTGCGTAACTTTGAAAAGAAACAAAGTCATAGGTACATGCCAGCAACGGGAATCGAACCTGGGTCTCCGCTTCCAAGTCCGTTCTGCCACTAGGCCACCACAACCCATAGTAGTAATAGTGAGGAAACCCGCGGCTTAGTTGGCTCCACACGTATTGACTTGTCTTTCCTGTGGGCTAGACCAACTAAGCTGTCAATATGGTATAGGTAGGGCAGGCCTACTCTATCTAAAAAAATGTCTCTGGCACTGCAGCGCCGAGTGGTCTCTTAACCCATCTAGTGTGAGTGAAGGTGCCACTGGACGGTGTAAAATCATCTCATTACGTAGATATAAAGGCCTTAGTTTTTAATTTGTTTTACATCAAATAATTTGAGAGACCTTGCCCAGCAAGTGGGACATGTAGTAATTGTACAGGCTACCGCATCATTAATTCTACACCTTGATTATCATCAATTAGTTATTCAAAGCTCTTTATAGTACAAGATTTGTCTTTATAGTCGGCCCTTCATGTCTGAAGATCGTGACCAACTACTTGACAATTTTTGAGAATTGACGAATCTTCTCCATAGATTTTTTATATCAGTGACCACTCTCACAACAATCTGTTTTTTTCTTTTTGGTCTTTGAATTTTTAGCTGATGTCGATCCATCTAGTCAGGGTTCTGCATTACAAAATACTGTATGTAAAGAAATAAAAAACTCAATTACTGGATAATAAAGGGTGCAAAATTATACACCGTGGAATTTTAGTGGTTTTAAAGCCGAAGGTATTTAGTTGCACTCGTGATTCTGAGCCAAATTCCAAAATTTTACTTTAAAACGAGCGAAAAAAAAAAACACTTCCCAATACAAACGGCTATCGCCAATCGACACCATTTGTATGGAGAAGTAAATTTTTTTTTCGTGCGTTTTTGAATGAAATTTTGTAATTTGGCTCAGAATCACCAGTGCAACAAAATACCTTCGGCTTTAAAACCACTAAAATTGCACGGAGTATAACAATAGGATTTTGTAGTAGGCCCCAGAGAAGCGCTCGCGTTATCAAGATTATTTCGTGACAATGTTGAAAGGTTAAAAAGATAAATTAGGGATGTTTTGAGAAGTATCTCCTTTTTTGCAGTAACTGTAATTTTCCGCCGGGGAAAGATTATTATCATGTTAATATCCCCTTTGTTGTGAAGTGACATCAAAGTAGCTGGGAGTTTTTATCTTTTAGCCGATCTTAATGCATCCAGAAGGTTTCTACTTGCTAATAAGTTAGGTTTTCATTTGTTTCAATCAAATTGTCTATGGTGGTTATATTTATGTTTGCCCGAGCGCTTTTCTACTAGAAGACATAAGTTATTCGCATACTTTATATGCCTTTATATGGTTTCCGATCTTTACTTTCACAGTTAGCGATTGGTGTTGTTACCTACTACAAAATGTTCTTCTTTATATTAAGTTCCTCATGTCAGAAAATGTTGATCCAATTTCTTGGAATAGCGTATTTATTAATTTTTATTTATATCAGTGGTCACTCTCAACACGATCTTGTCTTTCTCAAATTAGTGAATGTTTCCTTTTTCAAAAATTTGAATTTTATTAACGGTTTTAATTACTTACTTTTATTTATGTCGGGATAGCCGACGTTATTTGCTTTTCTTCTTGCAAAACCGACAAATCAGTGATTTAAATATAAACCCTTTTTGTATCACCTCTTTAATGCACGCCCCCTTACTTAGTGAAACCTACGTTTCCATCCAATAATTACACTAGCCTAGACTATCACACATCGAGCTCCTATCTATCCAAAACATACGTTTAGCACTATCTCCTAACGCCATCCCCGGCGGTGGTAGATGGAGCTCTACTCGCACTAGCCACAGTATGGAATAGAGGCAGTATTTTATCTTCATGCTACGTCGGCTGCTCTGTGTCGTGTTTCAATTAAGTTTTTTTTTTTTATATCCATGCGCCTCAAATCTCGGACCGTCTCAAGACGCCACAGTATGGGCGGTCATAGGTACCAAACTACCAAAACACAATTGGCATACCTTTCGTAAGTGCGCAACTCATTTAACGTGGTATTACGTGCATAAATCGTGCTACATACAAATGCTCCTGCATAGCCTCACCACTCGTATTATAAGTCGTTGCGCCAAGCGTAATAGGGCCAAGAAGTTTTGCACGCATCTTGCGTATTTACGGCAATATTAGCCACACACATTATGGATTTGCGTCGCGCATCTTGCGTATATTGCAACGCGAGTTATGCAACGTACGTTTTGGCACTAACTAGCCGGGTTGGGTTGTCTTCGGGGAGACGAGGAGGCGTGACTGGGCGATGGCCCATTTGCGCGGGTGCATCGCCGTCCGCAAAAACGGACGGGTCTCGGGAGTGGAGCGGTTGCTCACGTGATGGTATGCCCCGGTCTTCGATCTTCTCTCGCCGGCGAAGTCAACACTGCTGACGGGGTCTCTGTTCAGAGAGGGCCAGCAGGCGACGCTCAGCCGACGAGTCTTCGGTCCGGGGCATCTTCTTCACGCCGCCGACGCGGTCAGTCCCGGCTGGGAGCCCGCGCCGGCGGCGCCAGGGCGTCATGTCCGGTGTGTGGGGGCGGCAGTATCCACAGTCCTAACTAGTCGACTAACTAGCCTTTTCTGGCGAAGCCCACTATTAGCGCATCAAGCTCATTCATACCGCATCCACTTGGAGGCGGAGCGGGCGGTATCTTCTTCTTCTTTTGGTGCCATCTCCTATCGGAGGTCGGCTATAATTACGGCCACTTTGACCCGTGATGTTGCGGCTCGGAAGAGTTGTGTGTGGCTTGTGTCGAACCATTCTGCGAGATTTTGTAGCCATGATATTTTTCGGCGGCCAGGTCTTTGGTGACCCTGTATTTTCCCTTGCAGAATTAGGTTATATTTAATTTTGTCGTTGCGCATTATGTGGCGGGCGGTGTAGCCCCACCAATTTTGTAGCCATGATATTTTTGGGTGGCCATCTTCGGTGACCCTGTATTTTTCCTTGCAGAAGGTTATATTTGTCGTTGCGCAATATGTGGCGGGCGGTGTGGCAACACCAAATAAGTAGGTACTTACGTAATTATTTCAAGAGTGCGACGGAGTTAGGTTACTGCTATTCCTTCTTCTATACAGTTGCGAACTTGCGTTACCCGAGAGATACCCACGTTTGATAAACGGGCCCCAAGCCGTTGTTATCGCGACGCAATAATTTATTTCAACTCTGCATCCACGACTAGCATGAGCCCATATCGATCAGGGGCCTTAGTCTGTAACGCAATGGTTCCAAAATGGGCTTCGAGTTGACGACTTCAATAACGATTAAACAAATGCTGTTGGTCCTTTGAATGTTTTTGTAGTATAGCAAAGAAAATTCTATAAACCGCATCCAAATTGGTTCATTCGTTTCGAGCAACGGTGCCACATACTCACACCCTCTTACACACCCTCACACCCTCTCTCACACACACACCCTCACACACGCACCCTCATACACATATAGCGGTCAAACTAATAACGCCTTTTTTGGGTCAAAGGTTAAATTAAAAAAAAAAATTGAATTCATTAATCATTATTACGAAGATTTCACTGCAGTGGCAAATGTTCCCACATGCTAGACTAGATGGATTGGATAATGATAAATGGGGGGTAAAGACAGCACGAGTTGTTGTTTCGCTCCTGTGATAAAATATCGCTCGGAAGTGGCGCCCTAGTGTGTTTGCAGCCTAAGTTCGTTAGATTTATTCGATGTAATTAGGTTCGCTGATTTATTCTCTTTAACGGCAGGTGCGAGAGACGGATCGAGGTCTCAGTTTTTGATGGATAAGAGATACAAGTCATTACTCGAATAAAGCCACCCGACAGAATTTCTAATGAGCCGTTTTCAATTCACAAAGCATTTCATAGATGGCGCCTACAGGCGTGGCCACAGAATAACCGGAATGCGGCTGACAAAATTAATCTGTGCTAAGCGAAATTTGACAGCCGTATTCTGGTCATTAGAGACACCGTTTACGCATTACGTCCTACGCAATGGGATTTTGATTTACCAATATCGGAAACAAAAAAGGATATTCTACGTTCACGGATATATCACCGCCCACAGCAATAAAATGTAGTGAAAATAGATAAACCATTGTTTGAAGTGTCAGTGAATGGGTTAAAATACCTACGTTTGAAAATTGTTGAGAAAGTAGCTACCTAATTGTCCAGTTTTACGCGTTAGTATATTTCCTAATTCTCAATCAAAGGTAAAGGTCTCAAAGGTGTTGCTTAATTAGCAAAGAATAATCAACTGCTTTATACCAGAATTTTGTGGATCCCTACTTACTCACCTTATGATTGAGCCTCAACATGATGATGAGTTCGATGACCTTTTCAAGAGTAAAAAAAGGGAAATAAATATTTCTTGATGCTAAAAGAGATCTTCAATTAGGTACCTTACCAAATTGTTCCATTTTCCATCAGTGTCTGTCTCTATCGTTTGTTTTCCCGCTGATAAGACAACATCACTCAAATTCGTTTATATTTACAATCTTCCAACAACATTTTAATCGTGTTGTTATTTTTGGGCTTCTAATTAAGCTTATGAGTAACACCGGCCCATTTCATTAAAGGAAAAGGGAAGTGTGCCCTCAACAATGCCATTTACGTGAAACAAAACAACAAAGGACATGACGTTTCTATTTTCAACATAAAGGTTCCTACGTACTAGTCATACATAGCTTTACATTTGTATTTGAATGCGTATGCCTGTGAAGATGAAAGCTACTAAATGAAGGACTGGGGGTAATAAAGCTACATTCTCACTACCCATATTAGGTATAGGGCGTTTGTCAACGAGCGCGAGATTATTTCGGATATTTTTTACGGGATGACGTGCCGCGTGAGTGTCTGTAACGCAATGGTGCCAAAACGGCCACCCAGTTGACGGCTTCAATTACGATTTATTACTACTTTATTATCGATTTATTATTAATGAGCTTACTCTGTAAATAAAATCCGTCCTCAAAACCGGTATATTATTTGCTGGAAAATAGGTCTTATCGAAATAAACTTTTTTTTTTTTTAATTATTACGTATCATTTGTCAGAACGTGCAACTAAGGATCAGAGCAGCTGTGTGGATTTTTTTTACAGGATAAGCACCTAGACAGATCGATGAGCAAAAATCGCCAACATGCAGTGGGCACGCCCGAAATCTCTCGCTCCGTGAGAGAAGGCCCTTACCCAGCTAGTGGAGAATGAACGCTTGTACCTGTATCCACATGGCTACTTACATCATTCTGTACATCTTAGATGGTTTCAGTTCTTCCTCGGTATTTCGCGACTACAGATCTTCACCCGAGCACAAAGCAATTTATTAACTGGTGACAACAAATTGTTTTGTACAAAGGTGTCAAGTTGAACGAAGCATGTGTGTTTTATTAATTAAAACCAGCAGCCCTTTAAGCATATTCAACTTTGAACTCCCTTTCGTTTCGAATTTCACCCTATCCCTCCGTAACATTGGGTCGGTTTTCGTTTGCGGGGCATTGAGTTATGTAAGAGTCAAAATGGTATACAATATGTATGTACCTACTGTGGTAAGTTGTCTCCAAAAGATAGAGTGTATGTTAGAGGAAAGCCTCAACTTTTCACTTAGCCTTTTAACCCCCGTCCAAAAAAGAGGGGTGTTCTAAGTTTGATCGCTATGTGTGTGTGTCTGTTTGTCGCACCGTAGCTCTGAAAAGAGTAAACCGATTTGGATGCGGTATTTTTTTTATTTGAAAGCACGTATTGGAGGGTTTTGCGTTGAGGGTATTTTACCTTAGATGCTCATGTTTCCTCACGATGTTTTTGTTCACTTATATCGAGTGGTATTACTACAACAAATTCACAAAATATACGATACCATAGTTAGCAATAAAGGGTTACCATCTATCATTAGGTCTCAAATAACTCGGCTACACAATAAAATACTACTTAATATATTTTCGCATTATTCCATGCACAATAAGAATTTCTTGGGTAATGTTTGAAATGGCAAAGCGTACTCTTTATTAACAGAAGTAAGGATGTCCACAAACTTGAGGGGAAGAACAAAAAACTAATTTAAACTTCTCTCTGGGACTAGATGTCTATCTTTGCCAAATTTTGCTACTTTCGAGTTAACCTTCAAGTTCGGTAGAGCCTGCGAGGGCCTTTGCGACATGGAATAAGGCTAAATAAATACACGTGTTGGTTTTCTATTTAATTGTAAATGTATTTTTAGAAGTGCTTGAAGCCGTTGTTGATGATTCAGTCAGCGTGTATTTAAGGTCTCTCAACAGGCAAGTCATTATCTATAGATGGAGCGACTTATTTTTTCGTACAAGGCTGGGAGCTTCTAGGTTAGATGTTTAGACTCCACTAAATTAATCACGAAAATACTTTCTTTTCAGCCGATCGCGGTTGAAAGTTTTTTTTACTTTGAAAGTGTAAAACGTGTGTGAGGTTGTAGTGTGTGTGAAGGTGGTGTAGTGTGTGTAAGTGTAATGAAAGTGTGCGTAGTGCACGTAGGTATAATATTGATTATGTATTGTTCTATCCAGTAAATAATGACATGTTTTTTAGTCCTATGATCAATTAGAAATTCCCTTTACCTTTCTCCAAGATTATCCATATCATACCTTCGTCACCCTCCTTCGAGCAATGTCACAATGACACTTTAACCCTTAATCTATGTATCAGTATACATATTTTACTTTTAATTTAGTGAGAAGAAAATGCTCACTTCGACTCACAGTTTTCCTTTTCCGCCGGTCGATGTCAGCTAAAAAATAAAAACTGCCAAAGTGAGGGTTCCGTACAAATATTACATGCATTTATTTGCAAGATAAAAAACAGCCTAGTACGAGTTGGACTCAAGCACTTGTAAGGGGGAAATTAAATTTCTCGTCATAAATCGAAAACTAGGTATACATAGTTAAAATAATTAAAAAAAAATGTTTAGCTTGTTCTAATTAAGCCCATTTATATGATAGGTTGCATAATACGGTTACCCTACTTAAAAATGTTGACCACCCATTTTTTTATAGGGACCCCATTTTTGTGACGTAATAAAAGAATTGCAGTTTTCGAATTTCTTCCGTAATCTGTACTGTACGCCATGGTTCTTGCCAAATTTAATGATTCTAGATCATCGGAAAGTACCCTATAGGTTTTGATTCCCTTGCGAGGGTCGAAATATGCGTAAATATTATGTTGCATAAACGGTCGTATCTTTTGGAAGCTTGTTTTTTTAAGGTTCCAAGGGACTGCAGACTTGAGTATTATGATAAAAATTTCAACATGATGCCTCCACGGGTTCTTGGGAAAATTGTCTCGACAGACAAACAACAAAGTGATCCTAAAATGGTTCCGTTTTTCCTTTTGAAGTCCGGAACCCTAAAAACCGTTTCATTTTCTCTCCAGTGAATTCACATAGTAAAGTCCCGCTCGAGAAAAGTAAGCTCCAAAGCATTCCCCAATCAATCCGAGCCACCAAAGCAATGGGCCCATTATTTTGGGGCACAACCGTGAGGGGCAGATGGTCCATTTCCAATTCAAGATAGGGCACTTTGTGCGCGCTATCTCTTCGCGGAACTGAGAAGAAATGGAGGCTCCAGAAAGACGTGCCAACTTATCCCGGACACAGCCTTGTGACTTGTATTACCTAGGAAGGAGAGGCTAGTTTAGTGTGTTGAAGCTACAAATGAAAGTTGGCGAAACTGCTGCCTCAGTGAAGACGAGTCATAAATCTGCTCCCTATACAATGAAATGGTGTGTGGAGGTTTGAACAGTAGAAATAAGAGCCGGAATTCACTCCTCAAATTATTTTATTTATTCGTAAAACAAAGCCCGCAGCACAAGATAAAAATTATAAACAGTGTAAAATTAGCTAAGCTTAGGCCAATTAATTACTTGTAAGTTGATCAGTTAATAACGATGCACAACAATGCATTATCATATTTTAAAAAATACAACAAAATCATTAACCAAAAAAAGTTGACCCAGTTAGAATTCATTGATTTAAAAAGTAATAAAAATCGAAATTGGCTAAAATTATAGACCAATTACAACGTTTTTACGAAGTAAGACTTCCACAGGTCTCCTTCTACCTTTCCATTAAAGAAACTTTAATGTTCCCTTGTCGTTGCGACTAGATCCATTGAGTAATTACGAGGAAAGTTCACGATTTATTGCCAAAGATTGGTGGTTGATTATGCAGTAAGTTGCAGCTATTGAACCTGAATGAATCGATTTATCTAATCGCTTTGGGTGTAAGGGTCATGGAGCGACGAGTTTGCGATGTTGAACTATGTCTATCTGTCTATCTATCCAGCCCATAAATAAAGCCCACTGCTGGGCATAGGCCTCCTCCTTTTCACGCCAACCCCCTCGGTCTAATGCCAATCTCGTCCATTGTCTTCCCCCTGTTTTGACAATGTCATCGACCCATCGAGCTTTCGGTCTACCCACCGACCGTTGACCCACTCTAGGCCACCATTCCGTGACTGCCTTAGTCCACCGTCCATCCTCCCGCCTAGCCAGATGCCCTGCCCATCTCCACTTTAATCTTGATTTATGTATTACATAATTATCATTTACATAAGCTTACGTTATCATCATTTTTGTGGGAAGCGAAAATTATAAATAGACGTTGCGCAACGGACAGTTAAAAGCATAAAAAAATACTACAGCCTGTGCATCTACGTAATGAGATGATTTATACAGCTTCCACTGGCTCCTCACACTGGATGGGTGAAGAGACCACTCTGCGCTGCAACGAAAAATAATTAAATATTAAAACAATAATTCTAGGTCTCGGGCGCTTACGGCCGGGCATTGCTGCTGTTTGTTACTAATTGTGGCGTTTAGTCGGTCTAGCCCACAGAAACGAGGAGAAAGAATACGTGCGGAGCCTACTAAGTTATTACCAATACGCCAAAAAAAAATGTAACCCACAACATGGGACCTTGGCAAGTATTGGCTCGTAGAATTATTGAGTAAAAACATTCTCCCTAGTTCGGTAGAACTGGCCAGTGAACCACTGGGACTGAAAGCAAGATAGAGTTTTGTGGAAAGTAAAAGGCCTTTGCCCAGCAGTGGGACACCAAAGAGGCTATATTAAAAAAACCTAAGAATTGAACCCGGAACCCATTATAAAACTTTTCAGTTTCATTAAGTTTACTTTGGACTATTGCAAATTACACGCTCCAGTTTGTTTAAGAAAATTAATTCAGGGCAGGCGCCGAAATTGTTGAGTAATCTTTTGCTTCGTAACTATGGCAGGGGTAGCCAACCGGCCTATTAGATTCCAGATCCTACAATCTACAAATAAAACCCGCCGCCGCCAAAAGTCGCATATTTTAATCAAAATTGGTTCATTGAGAAAAACTTATTGAGAGTATTGTATCGATGATCTTTCGTGCGAAATTCCCTCTTGCGTGCTTATCTCGATTCGTACCTCACCTTAAATGAATTCACTTCATTTTCTTTTTCTCGCGACTTTCTCACTGAATGCAAAACCGGCTTAGCTTCCGTTCTGAAGCACAAACACAGTCGGACGAAGTTTAAAAACTTGAGAAGTGGGGAGTCAGGACGTCGGAAATAGCTCGGCCCAGTTTTGAGATCGGATGCGCTTAGGGCGGGGGCTCGGTGCTTATCGGAGCGGATTGCGATTCAACTTGGCGGGTAGCGGCTTTATTCAAAATGGCGGACGGAGGGGATTTAAAAATATCCGCATTCATTTATGTAAATATTGGTATAGAGGTACAAGAACAATGGCGTTCCATTAGTTAATTAAATAAAACATTCCCTGGTAAGTATCTATCTAAACTTTTTCGTCTGATACAATAACGTTAGGTAAGATAAGTTATCGTATAAGGTAGTGGCCCTTGTATAAGAGTTTTTAGGCCGCCCGAAAATACGCATCCAAAAAGAAGGTATGATTTTTGTCCATTGGCAGCGCTAGTCGTGCCTAGGTTTGGGCCTTAACGGTTGTTATAAATCAACTACCACCGGGACCAACGGATATGGATGACATTGATTCAGCTTCACATATTTTCATTGTGCGCTCTGTCTGTTTTCATTCCAAATTAAAGTGAAAAGTTGAGTGTTAGTTAAAAAGTTTAAACACAATGACTAAAACTATAAGCTATAAATTTGTTAAACCCTCATCCTTCCCTCACATTCCTCCTCTCGGCTATAAGCCGTCTCCACTTTTCGGGGTTCTCTGTACCAAAGACCTAATAGGATGTTACTTAGATCGTAGCATATTATTATCCCTGTAGAAATAAACTATGTTGATAAAGGACAACGCTGAAGCCTGTCCCTGTTAAACCTACCTAACAGAGCGTATTGAAAAAGAGACAAGGCATTTAGGCCAAGCGCACATTGTAGCCATTAAACGCATCACAGGAGGTTGACTCCATCCACAACCTATGCTATTTTTTTTTATTTATTTATAATTTTCTCGGCGTTGTGAACACAAAACTAAATAATTGATAAACACAAAACTATTTTAATTGAACGGTCAGCGATACCCCTTTTGATTGATGTAGGTACACACGACAGCACGTAGACGCTTACACGCTAGCTTTTTTTCACGCTAGATTAAAGTCTATTGCACACGACACACATAACAGGACTCATTAAATAATAAAAGACATGTAAAAATACCTACCTGTGCCTTCAATAAAACAAGGTAACACACACAGAATTCATGCAAAAGCGCAAGTGAAATTAATGTTCCACGATTATTTTGAATGACTTTCCTAAAAATCGTCCCCCAATATTGTGAAACCCTGCGATAACAATGTGTTTTTTTTGTTTCAGGTATGTTTTACGTACAACTGAAACAACGCGTCTACAAAACTATGCTTCAGTAAATACCAAACCAGCGCCCAACACTGTAAATCTAAACCAACGTAAAACGCTTTCAAATTTAATCAAAATCAACCACAACTATGAGAAACAAAGACAGGCTAACACATCCCTTATTCCCTTAGCGATAAGATACCAAGCCAGATGGTTCCAACTATAGTGTTGGCAGGTAGCCCGATTTGCGCGGAAAATGCAGATTTTCAAGGTCTGTTAGCTTTTCCTGATTAATCATTGATGAAATCGCTCATTATTTTAGTTTTCGATTGTGGATTGTTACAAACGAAAATCAACTCTTATTGCTTCCCTTCTCCTTCTCTCTTCTTCTTCTTTAACCTATGGCAACCCTTCTATGTTTTTTTGTTTTATTTTAGAAATCTTACATGTTACCTTCTAGTAAACTTACAATCGTACATTACTTAATAGTAGAGAATGCAATAATTTCTACTACAAAATCTTTCCCCAACGGAGTGAAACAGGCACTTGACCGATTTTTTTCATTTTACCGATCTCTGTCCCAAAAAACACTGATTATTACACTTTATTGCACAAAATAAAAACTTAAATAACAAAATAACAATGGTGAGAAATTACATACAAGGGCGGACTTATTTCAATAGAAATGTCTTCCAGCCAGCCAAATAAATTTTGAGTTATTGTTTTGAATGACGGCGGGAGACGGCCAATAAAGTAGACGTACATGAACAAACAACACATAAATAATTGATAACATACAAATACATGCTAATATACACACAAATACTTACATTAAAGAAAAACCTAGGTATGATATAAATAAGCTAATGCAATATTTTAAAAAAATAAACTTACCTAGACGGGATATTACTTATACTACATAAACTGATTCCCTAGAGGTCAAACTTTCCGTCCTGCCATAAGGACCTTATCCATATCTTATCTTATCTTATCTTATCATATCATATCATATCATATCATATCATATCATATCATATCATATCATATCATATCATATCATATCATATCATATCATATCATATCATATCATATCATATCATATCAGTCATATCTTATCTTATCTTATCTTATCTTATATTTTACATAATGAACTGAAATGGATTGAATTGTAAGTGAACATGTATTACCAACAATTTCTAACTTAACTTAATTAACATGTACCTACTAACAAAATATGGCCTAGAGCTGGAATAAAAGAATTTATTATTAATATTATTATAAGGAATCTGGCAACACAAGCCCCAGCCGTACTTAGTGTTGCTTAATTACGGCGGACACTCAGTATTTCACAGTATGAGTTAATGGGCCTGTCCCCACGTTATAGTACCGCGAGCCAGGGAGATATGTAAATCACTTAAGGCCCCGTACGACGGTAAAAATTTATTTATGAAGACACATTTGGTGGAGGTTCAGTGTGCAGGAATATTAGAGGGAAATAAATAAAAAGTAAGATGTAGCCTGTACAATTGTACATGTCCCACTAGCTGGGCAAAGGTCTCTGAGAGAGGGAAAATAATATTTAAAAAAAAATGTGGGTGGCTCTTTGAGTAAAATTTGGATGGTTTTCTGAGCCACTGCGTTTGGAGTTATAAATAAAATTTAAGTGAATCTGTGAAGATGAAAGATGGTTATTAATAAATGCGGTGTAACTTAAACCAAATGAAAAATAAGTGTCTGCGCAATTTTATATTCTGCTGTCACAGATTCAAGATACAGAAGGTCAATCAAGGTTTTTATTTAGGGTTCCGTACCTTAAAAGACAAAACGGAACCATTATAGGATCATTCGTGCGTCTGACTGTCTGTCTGTCGTTCTGTCACACCCAATTTACTCCGAAACTACTGGACCGATCAAGTAAAAATTTGGTACATATTGTAAGTTGGTGACCAGAACTTACACTGATTTTGATTTAGATTTTTATAAGTCTTTATTAACATAATAATTAGGTACACAGTTCACTCAGTACACAGTATAGTAGGAACACAACATAAGTAATTAATTTTCGTGTCCCAGGCTAACACACCTATTACACTGACCAGAACACTGACATGTAACGTAAATAAATGAATTTAAAACATGGGGGCCACTTTTGGGGGTAAATTAAAAAGTTTTGCTAAGTGTGACATCGAAATGAAAGGGCTCGTTGTAAAAATCTCAAATATATTTTAATTTCAAAATAAATAGATTTGAAGTTATTTAAGAAAATAAATAGATTCTCCTACTTTCTCCCTCCCTTTATCTACGAAACTACTAGGCCTAAAATTGTAAAGAAAAAAAACTGAATATACAGGGTGTTAAAAGACCGCCAACAGACCCGAAAGGTACGCATACTAGACACCAAAACAAAGTACTTTTTTGATAAATTATTGTTGGGAAATGATTTTGGTTTTTTAGGTTATAATTTTGGAAAATATTTTATCATGCAATGGAAGTGTAACGCACAGAAATCATATTGCGCAAGCGTAGGTATCAATTTATTTTACTTAAGCTTGAAGTGCCGATGTTTAGAATACATTGCGGGTTGCAATTTTAACGTCGTTTTTTGTAAGAAATCTTCATAATTTTGATATGGCTTCTTGAGAAGATATGTTAAGAACTAGATACTGAATACATTTCTGCAAAAAAAAAGTTTTGAAAAGTCCGACTTTGAACCTCATTATCTCGGAAACCGTTGATTTCCCAGGCATAGTTCCTTGGGCAAAAATGTTCCTTGTGATGAAGACAATACGTGGTTTCCCGCTTTGTTGGCGGTCTTTTAACACCCTGTAGATCTTACAGATCTTACTTCCTATAGATTACAGAAAAACCTATAAGAAATCCATGGTGTATAAAATGACATAGGAAAATAATTATGTTAATTTCGTAGCTTTCCTATCTCAACTCAGCCAACAGAATGGCGCTCTACAGTCCTAAATCGCGGATCGCGCGGTATCGTTTGTTCGTTAATGAACTTCGGATGTATAGAACCCTCTCCACGCAAGTTTAATTCGCACTTGCCCCGGTTTTTTTTTGATAACTCCAGCGCTGGTATATGTTTCCATTACAATCATACCGTAATACTTATTAGAAGGAAGTAAAAAATAAATCATTATTTGCGTCTGCTTACCTATTCAAAAATACTGGTATGAGGGTGAGTTATTGTACCGTTAAAGCTTATCAAAATTATTATAATTCATACCCAGATGAGATCCATGGAATTTTAAGCGTGCGAAGTTACCTTATTTGATATTTGAAATTCAAATTCGGGCGAAACTATTCGTCTAGTTGGTAAAGAAGTTCCGGTGTTAAAGTCGTAGGCTGTCGGGTAGGGTTGTTCCTCAACGGACCAAAGTTTCATCACTTCCGCTAAGCAGAGCGTTAGAAAAATAAATTAATGCATCATCAAAACATATTGTCAATGCAGCACTCTTCACGCTTAGGTCACTGACAAAGCTACAGCAGTGCAAATAAAAACAAAAAAGATATATCCACGCGTGCGGCGTGCCCAAATCGGATTAGTATTTTTGACTCAATTAAAGAAAATAAAACATCATTATCATCGTTTGTTTGGAGTTTGGCCGTCCCGTTTAGCTCAGATGCCAGCGGATGGGTCGCGCGCGCCCGGTGCAAATCTGATGAAAGAAACCCTGAAATATTATTAAAAATATCAAGCTTGGAACAAAGCCATAACACGACAAATTTATTTTTATGTGAATAAGTTTTAAAAAAAACTATGTTTACTCAAAAAAGCTCGTAATGTGGTCATTAATTCGACAACCTTCTTTGAGCAAAGGAGGACTTGCGGGCTACTTTGATTAGGCGCCAGAAAAGTTGTATGGAATTTCATTAATGTCGTGTTCTGCGGCCAGAAAAACTGTATGAAAATCCATTAATGTCGAGTTTTGTTTCATAAATCGAACTCAAAAGTCTGGCACAAAAAGTATTTATTTAGAATTTGGCTGTTTGGGTGCTGGCAGTCTACAAATTGCATAGAAAAAAAAAGCGCGGCCATATTGTTTTCGCGGCTTCGCGCGTTGTTCGAAGTGATTTTTTCTGTGCGTGTTGTTTTTGTTGTAAATAAAAGTGAACTTTTCAAGCAACGAATTCTCCGAGTCAATGTGTTTAACAACGCCGAACATAAAAAGGAAGCGAAATAAGATATTTAAAGGTACCTATTGCCACCGAAGTCAAAGGAAAAATACAAGTTTATCTACGAAAAGTTTGCGGAATGGAAAATCAACAAAAAGTAAACTAAGACTAAGGTAAGCTGGTTCTATTTAAACTAGTGGTTCGCCCCGAACTGTGAACTCGCGACCCCATATAAACTTAACAACCCGATATCTCGGCAACCCCTCGACCGATTTGGCTCATGTTCGAACTTAAAAATTCTTTTAATTTCATTTACCCGTCTACCAAATTTCATAACGATCCGACCAAATTTACTCAAGTTATCGTCGAACGAACATTCATACATACAAACATACAAACATACAAACATACAAACATACAAACATACAAACATACATACATACATACATACATACAAACGCCGGATTGTTCCAGTAGACTCGGAGAACTTCGCTCGCTTCGCTCGCTCGTTCAATTACTCGCATTGTTTGAGTAAAGCACTATACAAGCCTTGGTCTGCAATGAGTGCGCTTCTGGCCACGCTATGATGGCCTCGAGCTTAGCTTAGCTACGCTCTCGGCCCTCAAGTTTGGTCATCATTGCAGCCCTTGCTGGCCGCGCTATAAAGGCCTCGACCTTCGGTCTTGGCCTTCATTCCAGCTTGTCCATCAAGGGCTGCAATACTGACCGCACTGTGAGGGCCTTGAGCTGCGCTACGCTGCGCTCTGTCGGCCATCAAAAGCGCGCCAGAAACGCACTCATTACAGATCGCGGCAGTAATGTACTAATAATATTTAGTGCCACGGGAGAATAAATATTAATATGTTTCGGTGGTCGCCATGGGAGCAGCCCATCGGATAGTTTAGTTGCCGAGTTTGCAGTTTAAACCCGCGGGAGTTTGGCTTTATCTTGTTAAGGCCTCGTGCCTCAGCCCTATGGAGTGGAAGTGATGGATTTCGTTATAATGGTGAGTGGAAAATATTTTCTACACAGACGTCTGTCTTGGATTGTTAGAGGGAAAGTAGTATGGAAGAATCTCGTGCATATACCCTTGAAATAAGGAACAACCAAATTACTTGCCGATTTATTTTATGTCCCACTGTTACTTAGATATGATAAAACATTACTTTAGGGTATTTGTAAGGTAAACACGGAAACTTTATAAATTGAATATAGATGGTATAACCCGCGAAAATTTAAATTAGGTTTTTCACGTATGTAGAATTAAATACTGTAAAATAGCAATAAATTCGTTTAAAGACCGCAAAACTTGGCCTATCTCGCGTTATAAAAAAAGCTAGTAGTCAACTGCAGGCTTTTTTCGAATTATATACGCGAAACTGAAAGCACCTTTCACTTTATATCAAAAAGGACACCGGTATCTTTTTATCAATTCACCACTGATTAAGTTCGAGAGAAATCGACCCTCTGTCGCGTGTCATAGGGCTTAAATTTCAACGTGCGGTCGGTTTTATCTCAAGTGGCAATAGAAAACCAAAGAGGCTCAAGGTTAAGCGGGATCAGATGCGATTCGCGGGGAAAGACCCTATTTTATTCCAGAGTTAGCGATAGGAGTCTTTGACAAAGTCAAAATAAAACTGCATTTACCTTATTCCGATCGAAAATATCTGTGGATACACTGTGAACGTATCAATAAATTTAGGCCTTTGCATCTACGCAATTAAATGATTTATACCTTCAATCACACTACATGGGTGAAGAGACCACTCGGCGCTGCATTGCATGGGACATTGTTTTTTTTTAGATGGAGTAGGCTTGCCCAGCACATATCAATAAAACGTATTAATAAGTTGTAAAATAATACTTTTTTAAAACACTTTAACAAAAAACTGATAAGAAACAACCGTCAACAGTTTGTTAACACTAGTTACTTTTATTAGGTACGGGAAACTGGCGGTAAGTGTCGTAGTTTGAACGAGAACGAAAAGAGAGATCGGTAAACTAACTGTTGATTGTAATATGATTACTAAATCACGAACAATCAGATACCTAGATCAAAGCATGTACTGAAGAGTTAATCCGCAGTAATTAGGGCAAATCTCCATTAACAATGTGCACATAATCTGTCACGATGACTAAGAAATACCTAAAAGCTTATTTACCTAGAATTAGTCTATATAACTGGCGACGCATCGTACGACACGGATTGCTCCGTTTGAATGACCACGACCCTCAGTGATGAGGATACCTACTGACGCAAGGAGGAGGAGTTTATACTCCTAAATGTATTCTTTATTAAAATAGCTGTTTTGTTGTAAAAGTAAAAAAAAATTGGATAATCTTTTTTTCAACTGCAATAAACTGCCTGAAATAAATATTATTTTATTTTAACGTTTGTTACAAGTATTTATTAGTGCTCGCGCAAAAGCAAGCAGTTTTTAATTTCACATTTTTTTGGGTTCCGGACCTCAAAAGGAAAAACGGAACCAATGTAGGATCACTTTGTCTGTCTATCTACCTGTCAAGACCTTTTTATCAAGAACGCGTTGAAGTATCAGGTTGAAATTTAAATAAAAATACCCAGGTCTGCAGTCTCTTGAAGCCTAAAGCTTCTAAATCAAAATCAAAAGATAAGACCGTTTTTGCAGTAGTGCTTGAGCCCGACTAGCACTTGGCAGTTTTTTTTTAATTGTCTTCCAGATAAATGCATAGAAATTGTGGTACAGAAGCCTCGGAACACTTGCACTTGGCCGGTTTTATTTTTCATCAACCCCATTACACATTACCCATTATATGTAGATAGGTAGCAAACAACTACAACCACTTCACAAGAATATGAGCAAATAACGGCGGCATAGTTTTATGCCACTTGAAACTGGATTGAACCGGTTTTCCATTGTCGTTTGACGAGTCCTTTATATCGCAGTTTTGTATCGTAATTTCCCTTTTTTCTGACAGAGCGCTTGCTACCACGGAGTTGCGAATATATGTAAAATTGCCTTTTTTCCCAACCGTCCCCTTCGAGATTGCCACGAGTGGTGGTGGTTGGAAATAACCAGTGGCATTTACCACCCCGGTGGCAAATAGCACTCTTACAACTTTATGTACCTAAGCCTAGTACTTTTCATCAAATATCTTGTGGTGAGCTCGAAAGGGACAGTTGGGAAATAAGAGTGCTTTAGGTGTCAAATGCCACTAGTTTTACCCAGCTACTACCTCGGTGGCCATCTCGAAGGGGACAGTTGGGTACAAAGGGGGAGAGAGAGAGAGAGAGAGATGGGTCTAAATCTCTACGAGTGGCAACTGCTGATTGACAATTTTCGCGCTAAGAGTAGACTATTAATTTTCCTTCTCTGTTAGCAAATGGTATTGCCACTACAAATTAGTGTTGCCATATAAGTGCTTCACTAAGTATCAACTTATCATCCATAAAAGTGTAAAAGCAACCAAAAAACGATTTTTTTTTCAAGTCTCAGCAAAGTCTACCTATTAGACTACCAACTCCCAGCCTAGAATGATAAAATAATTCGAATGGTCACCAGCTCTCCAGCTAAAACGTCATCGCTTGACAACCTACGCTAGTGGTTTGCATAAGCCCCGAGTGTCCTTGTTTCGTTTGGCAGCTTCAAAGAGCGAAATAGCCAAATTGATTGCCATCCTTTTATAAGAGACGGCACTATGAGAAGAAGAGAGATGGATGACTCAATAAAGGCTAGCGCGGCCAGATTTGCCGCTAGGTTCGCTAGTGTAGCGCGTGGTCCAAAATGTCTTGGGCTACGCGGGTTTATTTCTAATTATTATAATAATGTTGTGAATATTTTGCAATACCTGAGATTAACTATGGCAAATATTTGCTGTCCATAATACATATTATTATAAAACACTCAACGCAAAAACCGCCAATTCGCAGTGCGCACGACTCTCGCTCTTAGGCTGGTATTAATAGTCCTCTGAGATCACCTACTTGAGATCGGTCTCAAGTAGGTGAACTCAGAAAACAAAAATCACCGACTTGAGACATTGGCTTATTAATAAACCTATCTTAGGCGCGAACTTATTTATTTATTTATTTTTTATTTTTATTATCGTACGTATATACGTATATGTATAACTTGAGTCCTCGATTTGAGTAAAGAATGAACTATTTGAACGAATGATACCATTTAAAGTTCAAAATGTGGTCAAAAAGCTTAAACCCAACTCAAAAGTACTAGGCGCCCATACATTATAAAGAGACTATTCGAAAAGGCACAACCTGAGTTTGGCCTCCTTTTGGTCCATAAAATTGTCCATGGTGTTATTAAGTTGTCAACATATCATTTCTATAATAGTCCAGGATTCCACAAACATAAAAGTGATGTTACAAGATATAACACGAACTCTACTCCAAATAGGTACTCGATTATAATAACTAGTGGTTCACCCCGTACTGTGAACTCAGGATGACTAACTTTTTGCTAACCCCATATCCACTCTTCGTCCGATTTGGATTTGGATGTTAGAATTTTAAAATTATTTTAATTCCATTTAGCCGCCTTTATATTTTTATGACGACACAATCATTCATACATACAATCATACAAACATACTTCGATCGCTCGTTCAATATGACGACACAATTTTGTAGCGGCACCCTGGTCTAGACAAAAAGGAACAGATCTGACTCGCTTCAGCCATTTTTATTCAGCATTGTTATTCGTTACTTTGGCAACAGAGAGCTTGATCTTGAGTGAGTAACTCAGCATATTAATAAAGCAGCGCTTACTTGAGACCGATCTCAAGTCCTCGACTTGAGTCAAGAATGAACTATTTCAACGACTTGAGTAAAGAATGTACTAGGCTACCATACATTAGAAAGAGGCTAGCCACAACCTCAGTTTGACCTTCAAAGAGGTTCGTAAGGTGAACAACTTTTTTCACGGTTTTCAGAACTGTCGAATAAAAGAAAAAACTTTTTCTACTGTCAAACATCAGTCAAACTACGAAAATAATTATTATAAAAATGTCTCGTAAATTCTTGTGATTTTCAGTATATTGAACGTTTTAGTCGGTTATGGATAATAAGTGGCGCCAGAGAGGTTATTTTCAATATTTTGGCCGAAAAATATCATGCCGGAAACTTCCAACAGAGAGCTTCAGTTCATTCGAGCTTCCGTTATTCGAGTTTCCGTTTTTCGAGCTTCAGTACCTAGCGGACCCAGTTGGATGACCTCTACAAACGAGTTGCTGACAAGACAGGTATTTATTCACTATAATTGTATAAAATATACATAGTTCACGATACAAGTTACAGATATCGTCAGTTAGGTCTTTAAAATACCCCATCATCAACGTTTTTTGCGCATTTAATATAACTTTAGAGGTTATGTTTACGTAGAGAAAGTAGTAATTTGCCAAGCGAATTTATAATAAATTATAGAGCGACTGCAAACCTAACGTTTGATCGTTGCGCACATCATTATACTACATTAATGTTTTATTTTGATTCCAGGAAAATCAGAAAGTACCTACTGTCCGACGCATAATCGACGAAGTTAGGGCGTTATGATAGGAGGGATAAAAACCAAGGCAATTTTACAACACCAGCGTTGGTCCCGAAACCTGGAATAATGTGTGGAGAATGAACACATAAAATGAGGGGAAGCATACTCGACTCAGCGCAAATTCATGTCAGGTGTAGAAATTTTAGATGATGATTAGGAAACAATATTGTATTAATAAATATGTTACAACTCTCCCAGGCTTGTTTATTTTCCAATTAGAAAATAAAATAGATAATTATGTAACATTAATGAAGGTCTTCCCTATTCAGATTTATCTTCAAGTATCAACTTAATTTACTGAATACCTACTACTCGTATGAATGATACCACACCCTCAAGTTTTCCCTACTATATCCGCTTTATATTTTATGCATGCCTAGTAACCTCTATGGTCCAACTGGGCTTTGAAGGCCGGCAAATTGTCTTAAAAAAACTAGGTACGAGTAAAGAGGTTTGAATTGTATGTTGTGCTGCCATCTACATGATATGTATCATACTACATGAAACTTTCTGTCACCAATCGCCATAATTATAAGAGATTCCGGATGTTTATGCACGCCTAATACCTTCAGACCATTGACATGACGTCATTCACGTTACAGCACTCAAATTCTATTGTACACACGACAGCACGTCAAAGTGTACACTTTTGTTGTAAAGTCGCCCGTAACGTAACCGAGTAGAGTGCTAGCGTGTAAAGGTCGACGTGTTGTCGTGTGTACGTGCGTTTCACGAAATAATTCCCTTGGATTGTACAAAAATAGTCCCTATTACATCGTAATAAGAGTTTCGTCAAGGGAACTCTTTCGTGAAACGGATTTTCAGTAAGGAAAGAGTTGAAATATACTTTCTGCCTTTTTATTAGTGTGTGGTGTAGTTTCTTACAAGATTATGGGAGCCTGCAAATAGTAGTTTTTCTTTGAAATTAAAACTTAATTTTGACAACACTTCTGTATTTGGCCAAGTACAAGCTCGTAGCTTCTGATTCTACCATGCCTTTATATGTAGTATTTGAGTTTTAGATGGTGACGCGGTGGTGGCATAATGGGTAGAACAATGGACTCAGAATCGAGAGATCCTGGTTCGAGTCCCGATGAGGGCATGTACCCTACCCATGACATTAATTTATTTCAAAGTCGCATACATACCACTCCCTGACTGTGAAGGAAAACATCGTGAGGAAACCGGAGCGTCTGAGGCTATATACCAAACTAAACTCTCTTAGTACCAGCTTATTTTTTTAAATTCTGGCTAGTCATAGCGATGTGTAGAGGTGCCGGTCGAATGACGACGACAAATTATTTCACACCACAAGGTCCCTTTCCACGTAACTTCCGATGTCGACGATGGTCCTAAGTATATTGTTAAGCTGCAACTTCTTGCGGTAGGTTCGCTTTGGATGCGCGCTGACTTAACATCATTTTTGTATATTAATTATCAAAGAAAATAACTCCCCTTCTTGCTTTGCGTAGTCGGGTAATGAAAAACACGAACTTGAGTCGGCTATCGCCTGCACTTGGAAATGACAGTCGCAAGTCTGGTCTCAAGTAGGTGAACTCACGTAAGATTGTGTCTATTAATATGCCAGCGACTCCGGTCTCAAGTAAGTGATCTTACAGCTTCTTAACATTTTATGCATGCCTAGTACTCTAAACCACGTTGTATTGAAATTGAGACGTCACGGACTGTCAAAAGATGAATGACTCACTCAATTCCGAGCTCAAGTCGGCTCTATTAATATGGCGTCGACTCAAGTAAGTCGACTCACTCAAGCAAGTCGGCTAATGTCAATGTCAATCTCAAGATCGTGTCTATTAATAAGCAGACAGCTACTCAAGTTTGACATTACCCAAGGCTTGACATTTACCTCCTTGAGATCGATCCCAAGTAGGTGAACTCAGACGACTATTAATACCACCCTTAGAAACGCCTTTGCCAGTCTACAGGGTGCAATCAAATTCGATAGCGGAACTTAAAGTAGGCTGTTTACTGATCACTACAAAAAACTTGGTGGCAAAAAAATTAAGCGAAAAAAATATCAGCTGTTTGTTCTACAGGGTGTTAAAAGACCGCCAACAGACCCGAAAACCACGCATACTAGACACCAAAACAAAGTACTTTTTCGATAAATTATTGCTGGGAAATGTTTTTGGTTTTTAAGGTTACAATTTTGAAAAACATTTTATCACGCAATGGACGTGTAACGCACGGAAGTCATATTGCGCAAGCGTAGGTATAAGTTTATGTTAGGTACTTAAGCTTGAAGTGCCGATGTTTAGAATACATTGCGGGTTGCAATTTTAACGTCGTTTTTTGTAAGAAATATTCATATATTTGATATGGCTTCTAAGAACTAGAAACTAAATAAATTTCTGCAAAAAAAAAGTTTTGAATATTCCGACTTTGAACCTCATTATCTCGGAAACCGTTGATTTCCCAGGCATAGTTCCTTGGGAAAAAATGTTCTTTATGATGAGGACCATACGTGGTTTCCCGCTTTGTTGGCGGTCTTTTAACACCCTGTTACATTTGGTGCAGCTACTGAGTTTACCTATGGAACAGCTGTGCTGATATTTTTCTGCTCCATTTTTTTTTGCCACTTTGTACAAGTTGTTTGTAGTGATTAATTAGTAGACAGCCTACATAAAGTTCCGATATCGAATTCGATTGCACCCTGTGATGGAACATGTACACTTAAACAAGCTACATCTTACTGTAACTCAATCGGGATTAAAAAGTAAAAAAAAACTCATTCCTTCCTCCACGATCGGACGGCTCACCCGCCTCCTCACGAATAGAAAGTTAATGATTCGTATTCGATTTCTGAGGACTTTATTTGTTTAAGAAAAGAAGATGGAAGGCCGTCCCTTTTAGGGCGAGGCCCCATTGGTGCGATGCGCTGCGTTGCGTCGTCGTAGCGTCGACGTTGCGTCATTTTCCATATTATTATTATTTTTTATTACATGCCCCATTACACCGTTGCGTCGCCGCGCGCGACGTTTCAACGGATCGATGGACAAGTGACGAAGCGGGGGGAGGGTGATGCGCTGCGTCGGACACGTTTGTATCTGTCCATTGCGAAGGCTGAACTGAGACGCAGATGCGACGGCGTGTATACCCTCTTGCGTCGCGACGTCTTGTGTCGTCGCCACGCAGATGAGGCATACAATGCGTCGATCCGATGCGACGGCGCGACGTAACGCAGCGCAACGCACCAATGGGGCCTCGCCCTTAGGTTGAATTGCGAGATAGTCGCGATGCTTGGGGCATAATAAATCGGCTTGCTTTGCCGCTGGAATATTTTTGAGGATAAGGTAGCTTCGCCTTCTGCCTCGTTTTTGAACGAATGCTTTCTTTTTTAACTTAAATTTTCAGCATGGAAGAGAGGACGCACTAAGGGTGGTATTAATAGTCGTGAGATCACCTACTTGAGCTCGATTTCAAGTAGGTGAACTCAGAAAAGTCAAATGATAATATCAAGTCTTGGGCTAATGTCAAACTTGAGTAGCTGTCAGCATATTAATAATTATACACTATCTTGAGATTTACATTGACATTAGCCAAGGCTTGGCATTAGCATTTGACTTTTCGTAGATCACCTACTTGAGTTCGATCTTGAATCGACGACTATTAATGCCACCCTAAAACTACTTGGCTTCGATCACTGCAACAGGAAGCAAACAGTCTCGGGATGAGCTTAATCGAGCTTGAGATAAAGGCAACAATGGAAAACTGTTTTAAGAGCCCTATGTCCCTGATAAGGGACAGCAGGAATTGATGATGATGATGATGAAATGCCAGAACAAACCAACAGTCAGCTCTACGCAATGTCAAACTCAAATAGCTTGCAATTGTCGATGCCGGTTTATTTACGCCATTAAAAACAAATAATCGACGCTTTACCTCTATTGGCTCAAGTGATGACTATCGCAATCATTAATCACGATAGCGAGCCCGAATTAAAGCGTAATTTGTACCCATATATGAATAATCATTTCGACTATCCTATTAACAAAACTAAGCACGATTTAGCCTGGGCACATGTACATTTTGTACATGTCCCAATAGCTGGGTAAAGGCCTTCTCTCAGAGAGACACAGAGGCACGACGACGCGGCTCACTGCAGATTAGCAACCAGATTTCCTCACGATGCTTTTACTTCATATTAGCGAGTTTATGGTTTTACAGTCGGCCACAAGCTAGGGTACCCCTTTATGTTCGATTGGCGGCCTTATGCCGCACGCGGTAAGAGCTGCCAAGGGGTATCAGTGACTGTGACCGACCGTACCCACTTATACTTATAAAAAAAACGTTACCCATTGTGAATCAATCAACAGTTTTTTTTTTGTTTTTATCGTGCAAAAAACCCTTTTACGCACACGCTGTAGCAAATTATAACTTGTTTCTCGTCCGCAAAACAACACAATATGCGAGCAGTAGGTACAGTGGGCCACACGCTAGGATACCCTTTTTTGTTCGATTGGCGCCCTTATGTCGCGCGCGCTTAGAGCTGCCGTGGGGTATCTGTGACTGTGGCCGACCGTACCTAACCATAAACAAATAGAGAAAATAAATTCAACTTGCTTACCCCTTCGAACTCCAGGTAGGCCTCGTGAAGTCGTAACTGAAATTGATTACGTCGCGAAAAAGAACTAAAATAAATAAAACTAAAAAAACTTTTTTACTCACCGATATAAATAAGGAACTGAGGGAAAAACTTTCTTTATGAAAGGCAAGGCCGCCCTGAAGAGGGCAGATCAAAAGGAAGGGCCATGGAGGGAAGATAAACACTTTGCGCTTAC
Source organism: Zelleria hepariella (assembly GCA_949319315.1). Classification (NCBI taxonomy): domain Eukaryota; kingdom Metazoa; phylum Arthropoda; class Insecta; order Lepidoptera; family Yponomeutidae; genus Zelleria; species Zelleria hepariella. The sequence continues at coordinate 27,524,148 of OX439382.1, read as the reverse complement.
TTTCTATTATTATCGGTCTTTACTTCCGCTCGGATGATTTAAACCGATTTCTACAAGGCCAAAAAATTGTAAATTCCCAGCAAACTTTAGGGGTTATTTACTTAAGGGTAGACGATAGCAACGTGGCGGAAAATTAAAAAAATTCACAGTTTTTTACATTTTGTAGGTAAACTGAGCTATTTTTGTTCAGCGATTTTTCGTTCTATTATGTGTTCTGGTCTACGAAGCAGTAGCACTGCCCAAAAAACTTGTCGTAGCCCAGAACACATAATCGGCTGAATTATGGTTGTTCTTTTGTTTACAATAATGAAAAGAATACTATGTTATTGCCGCGAACGAAAAATCGCTGAACAAAAATAGCTCAGTTTAGCTACAAAATGTAAAAAACTGTGAAAATTTTGAATTTCCCGCCACGCTGCTATCTTGCAGCCTTAACAACATGTTCATGTCCTGTCCCGGGCAAAATAAAATCTACTATCTACACTAATATTATAAAGAGGAAAAGTTTATAAGTATGTATGTATGCAGGGGGTAATCTCCAAAAATACTCATCCTATTTTAAAAATTCTTACACTAATGGGAAGTTGCGTTATCGCTGGGTGCTATAGGCTATTTTTTATTGTGATAACGGGGAAAAAACTAAGTCTGCGCGGACGAAGTCGCGGGCAAAAGCTAGACTAATAATAAATCTTCAAATGTTGCCCTAACACTGGTCTTCATTTTCTAAAGCACTAACCATAGTGCTTTGGAAAATGAAGGCCGAAGGTCGAGGCCTTTATAGCGCGGACAGCTAGGGCTGCAATGATGGCCAAGCTTGTGGGTCGGGAACGTAGCTGAGCTAAGTTCGAGGCCATAATATCATAGCGTGGCCAGCAGCCCACTCATTGCAGACCAAGGCTTGTGCTCTACTCAAACAATGCGAGAAATATAATTAAATAGAACCAGCTTAGCTTACTTTCTGTCGTAGATCCATTACTGCTTACCTTTAATTTTTTCGAGTTTATCTTTTTGAGTCGAAATAAAACTATTTTCGTTTTCGCTTATCTCACAATCTGCATAGGTACATAAATGCAGTTTTGCTTGACAGTAGGTAACCTACTGAAAATTTGCATTCCAAAGTACACGCGGGAAAAAAATTAAGTCTCTTATAGACAATGCTTTCAAAATGTTTAATGTTGAAGCATTCTTTTTTGTGCAGACTTCCCCACGGTGTTTTCTTTCACGGTCAACGAGGGCTAGTACTCCAGTAAGAATATCTCCCCTTCGAAGAGGAGGAAAATGTGCCATTGACGCAGGAGAATGCTTTGTGCTAGTTTCAAAGGTGCTTTTGCGTAGTCATGATGTAAAGAAATCCTTGGACAAGTGGGCGGTTCTTTTCATACTACAGCTTAGAGCGATTAGATGCGATTTGAAAGAGCTAAAGCGTCAGGTCTTAGGCTTAGGTATACAGGGTGGCGCGTTGAGTTGGGTCGTTATAAGGATGTCCGAAACTATTATACCAACATCTAAATTAGTGGTTTTTACAATTACGTACGTCATTAATTTCACCAACGCTGTGAAGAAGAACGATGCAAAAGGCGGAAGACCGTGAAAATACAGCCTTTTAAGGGTTCCATACAACAGACCATGTTATTTTCTTCGTACACAGAATGAAAGCACTAAGGTCCTGAAATTTAAAAATTTGCCAGAGGAAAACCCAAATTTGACCTGCAGTTTATGCGGTCGATTGGAAGCTGTGAGGTCTGTACTAAACGCGCTTTTTTGTACCCACACATTCTCCCACTACGTATTTTCTTGCTCTACCCATACAAACAAAATCGAAACTAAAAAATGTATAACTTGTTCCTATCTTTTGTGAATTAAAATTTAAAAATTCACGCATTCTACATTTTCTTTTTTTAAATAATTTAAGGTTGTAAGACTCTCTTTACCAATATACTGTCTGTTTCCCTTGCCCATCCGTCCGTGCAAACTTGGGGGTAGTTTGAAACGACAGCAACGGACAAGGGGTGGAGGGCAGAGGGGAGTTATAAGGAATTCGGCACACAGACAAATTGTATTAACTTTCGAGAAAAACGTAGAGAGAGAAAAGAAACGTTGTTATTCTGACCGGTCGGCTAAGGGCGAATGCATGGCGGTGCAGAAAGTTTGTCTGGAAGAGATCGCTTTAAGCGACAAGACCGCACCTTTACCCTCCCTAACATAATATTTTAACGAAATTTTCTGTTCCCAAAACTAACAAGGCTGGTTTTCCACTAGTGAAAACATTTCGTCTTCTTGTCCTTCATTGATTCCTTAGAAGATTCGCGATCCATGTCGTACTCCATTGGAAGCGGTCTTCCGTCATATTATGAACCGCTACCAGTCTTATCTGGTTGGGGCCCTTTGCTAGTTAGTGCGCGTTTGTTCGAGAGACCGCACTGTGTCCAAAGAACTGCTTCTGGATAGGTTCCTCAGTTCTGAGGATCGTGACCATATCTATACAATGGTTCTCCACTCATCAAGGTCATGGGCGCGATGGGATGCGTGCTGGTGGATCCATCTGCTGCCATCTTTAGGGAATCGGACCAGCACATTGGTGTTCGCTCATCATGGAGCTCGTCACGTCATTTAACTCCTTAGGTTCTGACTGAAAACCAGCGCTACAGGTCGTTGCTATGCAATATCTGTAGCACACGCTGACCTCAGAACCCTTTTCATTGCCATGATACATAACGACCACTTAGTTTTTAATTTATATGTTTTTAATTTAGCCACCCTGTACTTGTGTTATGGCAATTTAATAAACGTTTATCTTATCTATCTTATCTTATCTTATCTGCCTTTCATCTGGACTAAAATTATCTGTTTTTTTCAGAATACTTATGACATGGTGACCGCATAATATGCCCAAAAATGCTGAAGGAACGGTTGACAGTCGCTTCGTTATTCTAATAAAAGTCAAAAGAAGCTAAAACGCAGGCGCCTTTGTATAAGTATGAAAAACGCACAATTTTTTTCCATACAAAGTATCTGGACGTCTAAAAACGTTGTACTTCATCACACATCTTGCCTACTCTTACAAAAGGTAGGCACAACGTCCATAAACGTCGTTTAAAACGTCGACGTTTGTAGACGTTGTTGTGATCTATTCGAATGTTGTGCATTTTTTAATATTCCATGTTCCACCGTATATCGACGTTGTGCGCCTTCGTGATGTATTTATTTGTGTAACGTTCTATGATGGTTGTTTGCACTTCAACATGGATCAGAGCTAGTAAGCTGGACAAAAACTGTAACTAGGTAAATACTTATTTAGTAGTAGATATTAACTTAATTTAAATCTAAAATTCGGATTTAATAAATTTTACGTGGAATACAAATTTTGGACTTGGAAGAAGGACTTAATAGCAATCAAAAAGTGGTCTTTTTTTATCTCTACCACTCATAAGCTTTTGCCCGCGACTTCGTCCGCATCGATTACAGAATAAATCTAATTTAATGTAGTAATTTACCCAAGGCCTGGCGTCACGTTACTTTTGGAGAACCAAATAAGCCTTGAGAAACCTTTCATTATGAGGCAGAGAAAGGAACCAAATGTTTTAATTGCTTCTATTTCTTAGCAACCTTGTAAACGCGTCTTAACTCAGAGCCATCGAACACTCAAGTTCGACTGACCCTTGTAGCGAAAGCCCTTAATCCTATTGGGCACGAGTTCTTATATCTTACCGCTTAACTTACCTACCTGCCTGCCGTGGGTGCAACAAGCGTGAAATGCTTCGTGCCGACAAAAAAATATACTAGTTTTCCAATGAATTTTAACATTATGAAAAAAAAAATTATAGTTCAATATTTATTCTCTAAAGGCTGAAATGTTTATTAAATTATTTTTATTTAGTCCACTGTTTTTTTTCTCCTAAAATACATACAGGGTGTAGTTTTGGTTAGTGACACCCGATTCAGGGAAGATAGGTTTAGTAACGCTTAAAACTAAAATCAAGTTTTCTTTTTTCGTTTACAAATTACCTTGTTCAATTTGTTCTATAATAACTGCGACGTTCGGACACTTTTTGTAGCTAAACTGAGCTATTTTTGCTCAGTGATTTTTCGTTCGCGGCAATAACATAGTATTCTTTTCATTATTGTAATCAAAAGAACCACAATAATTCAGCCGATTATGTGTTCTGGTCTACGACAAGTTTTTTGGGCAGTGCCACTGCACTGCCAAATCGCTGAACAAAAATAGCTCAGTTTAGCTATAAAATGTAAAAAACAGTGAAAATTTTGAATTTTCCGCCACGTCGCTATCTTTCCACCTTAAATCCTTCTTAAAGCGCGCGCGCGGTGTGGCGCCCGATAATGCGAGTGCGGTCGCAAGCGTCAGTATAATAGAGGGAGACGACCATTTAATGATTTTGGGTATTTTTCACTGAATTATTTTTATGTTTGTTTTTGGTTTTAGTATCGTGTAAATAATGACCCCCACTTTACAAAAGAACCATCTAATTGCATGAAATATTTGTAATTTTGTTACCTTGAATGTGTTTTTGTGCCAATAATAAATATGAATTTGAATTGAAAATTGACACGTTTTAACTAAACGAAACAGGCATATTATTATAGTAATAAATTGACACTTTTAGTTTTCAGTGACACCTCAAGTGACACCTGACGAGCAAACCTCTTTTAACATTACAAAAGGTTGTAGTTATTTCGCTCTTAAGGCTCGGTATAAGGCTAACTAGCGCCACCAATGTTAAAAAAATCATATCTTCCTTTAAAAGAAGTTTCTGAAAAAATCCTAAGATGAGCCTATGCGCCATGCTTTTCTAAATATTTAAGTGTAGGTACCCAACTCAATTTCTAGTCTTAAGCTGAAAAAATTTCGATAACCGCCAAAAACGACCGTTTTTGGCGGTTATCCAAAATTTTTTAGCTTAAAAGTAAATTTCGAAGAGGGTATCTACACTTAAAAATCTAGAAAATCATGGCGCATGAGCTCATCTTAGGATTTTTTCAGAAACTTCTTCTAAAGAAAGATATGATTTTTTTAACATTGGTGGCGCTAGTTAGCCTTATACCGAGCCTTAATAACGGCGGGAGAAAATATTTTTTCGTGTGTCAGCGGAAAAACTTGCAATGGCTTTCTTTTGTGGATAAATTGGGTTTTTATTTTTTATTTTAGTTTATTTGCAATGAAACTAACTGAGACAGTGTTAGCATTCGCTGACTGTAATTTATGATTTTTGTTTTGTTGGATTTCTCTTCGCCTCAAATAGCAGAATAACCGTTAAAACAACGGAAAAACTCACGAGAAAAAAAATGTCTGCGCGGACGAAGTCGCGGGCAAAAGCTAGTCTAGTAATACATTTTACCACTAAGGAAAATTTCACCATTTCGGTCGGGTTTCGCTTGTCAAACGTATGTGGACGTGAGGTCCGGAGTCGTTGAAATCCCTAACCAAACCCTACTTACCAATCCCAATAAATAGTAGGTAACGACAACAATCAATAAGGATTACAACGGTGATGTAATAAAACAATCAACCCTTCTAACCCTTAAGAACTTTACCGTGACCTCAGACAACAATAATTATAGTCCACTGTGTAAGTGGTTCCCAAAGTGTGCGCCGTAAAGTCGGCCACATACAGATAGAATTTTTCCGCAACTGAAAAACGAATGGGGATTCCAAACGCAGCGATTGCAAACAACTTTATAACAAATTCGGACGGAAAGAAGCCAGTGTGTGGTGTGTGTTCGATTTTTTTCCGTCCGGAATTCCGTGTTTATGTGGCGGGCCTTATGGTGTAGGTAGGACACCGCAACGGTGCTATCTACATTGGCGTAAGCCTACTAGTGGTTCCCTTCAAACTGTGAACTCGCAATGTAGGTAAGTACTTTACAATCCCATAATTTATTTATGGAATATTGAATAAAACAAATTGATTCTGATTCTGATTCATATCCCGGCTCCTTTGTCCGACTTAGCTTATGTTCGAACTTAAAATTGTTCGTCTCATTTAACCGCTCTTATAAAACATGACGTTCCCATCAACTATACTCGGGTTACATACATACAAACGTCGGATTGTTCAAGTAGATTCAAAGAACTTCGCTCGTGCAAATATAACCTATTTGTCACCCTTCACCAAAAACAGATATTTGTCTTAGGGAGCTACAAAGTTTGTTAGCCCCTGACCTTGCATATTTGAAAGTGACAGGTATTTTATTACACCTCCATTATAAATAACCCCGAGGGTTTTAGGGGCAGTTTCTGCCCTTTGTAGGGCGCTCGTTATAGCGTATGAAAGTACAATTTCGAAGCAATATTACGTCTATTTTGATCAAAGAAGGAATTAGGTGAAGTGTATTTTAGTTATTACGATATGATTTATTTTGGCAGCAACAGCTTTGTATAATGTTTTCTTAGTTTTGCATGAGCACTATTAATAATTAAACTATAGGTAGGTTCTCGTTTTAATTTAAACACAATTTTACCAGATTTTATACTTGACACCGTCTTGCATGTACCTATAGGGTTACAACTGAAAATCAGTGCTTTTCCATTTGTGGAAACTTGAGGGGGGCCAAAAAACCGCATGTTCTTCCAACCTTTTTTTTTATTTTTTCAAATATTTCGATACGGATTTGTTGTATGGGATAACCTCTAACTAGTAAGTAATTTAAGGAAGATAAAAATTCCTTTAATTCCACTAGTCTAACTGTTTTTTAGCCGCCTTAAGCACCGAGATACAAAGCTATGAAAAAGTCAAAAAAATCTCTTTATCTACATAAGATACAGCTTTATTCTTTAGTTTTTAGGTAAGTTTAATGACAAAAAGGTGAATGGTAACGCTATCGACGAAATGAAACTAATACCACACGAATAAGACCATCAAGATTTTAACCTAAAGTCAATCTACTACTGATGAGCTATTGGTTGACCCACTGAGCCCTTCTTCCAGTCCGACCAAGAGCTATGGCCACTTTTCAAATAATATGCAGCGACCTTTAATCCGGCCAAATTCAAAAGAGCATACGGTATTTCAGCAGACATTCGCAGTAGAAATTATTGGCGCCATTTTCATAATTCCCCAGCCCGAATATCTGGCAGTATCACAAGACTATAGCTCAGCAAATATGGGATCGAATCCAAGTGCAGTGGAATAAGTTCACCAATAATATTTTAACTCCAGCGTATAAAAATGTTAGAGACATATTTCTCTGTGAAACTGGAATCCTCCGAAGTTCGGTTCGAAATTGTTCTGATAAGTTAATTAATGAGTTTGGCCTCCGAAACCGTGATTTTATTTTTATTTGCTATCTAGTTTTATGTGGCTGTATAGTAGGGATATGTTCTAAAAATTTCCTAATATAAAAATCCTGACTAAAATAACCGTAGCGGGTGAAAACAAATTTTCAGTTTTTTATTTCAATTTCAGTACCTAAAAACTGAAATATTATTTACTCAGCCACTTTGTTTTAGGACAGAAATTGCACGTAAAATTTTATTATTTACATTATTCTTAACAACGGAACAACATTAATTAAGCAGATTTTTTTGCCCGAAAAACTAGTGGTACCTAAAATCTAGTAGTTTGAGCAAATCTCATAGTCAGCTTAATTATTATTGTAGTTCTGTCGTTCATCCATGTTGTTGATCCAACTAATTAAAGGGTTGACTCAATTTGATTTCAAATTAGAACCTCGAGGCGATATTTTACTTCGATTTCTCGTAATAAAGAGAATTAAAATGGCGTCCCGTTATTAAAAAAGCGGCGCAGCAATGTCAGCTGCGCTGGAATTTCATATTTCCTCTTTCTGAATATATTTTCTTTAAATTAATATTCCTGAATGGAGGGATCCTAAATTATTGATGTCTTCTGCGAATATTTAGACGTATTGGAAAAGCCACGATCTTTTTTTATAGACCAGAAGAATATTAAACATAATAAGCTTTAAAACTATCTTATATATCTTAATAAAAATCTGTAATTTTTACAAGCTTATGATTTTATTTTATTACCTTAAGGACTTTCGAGCCAAGCGTCACTACTCACTAATGCTGCGTCTATAGCGTAGCTCGAATACTGTTTTATTAATTTGTATACTATCCATATATTTCCATGTTATCCTATCCTAGGGTATCTTAGGTGGTCGCTGACCGAACTATGCAATATCATCATCATCATCAGCCTGTTAGCACCCACTACTGAGTAAAGGCCTCTTCATGCTCATGCCAGTGGGCAGGACACCTGGCGAGACATACCGATGGCAGATGGACAAAGTCCATTGCGGAATGGCGACCCCGAGAGGGGTAGAGATCCGTTGGCAGACCACCAGCCAGATGGTCCAACGACATAGCCAAAGTAGCCGGAAAACAGTGGTTGCGCCTGGCGCAGGACCGTGAATGTATACCTAATAGAACGTTTTCCGTTCGCTAATGGAACGGCCTGGCCCGCGTTTCATATAAGTGACATAAATATTTTATTATGACAATTCGATGTTCATTGATAGGTCGGTTTGTAAACAAACCTTTTTTGTAACCTCATGTCAAATCGACTACGCAATCTATATCGAATTGTCATAATAAACTATGAATTGTATTTATATGAAACAGGCACCTGGGTATCCCACTGCTGGGCCACGGCAAATAGATGCGGCGTTAGTGCAGATATTTTGTTATTATTGTCGTCTTAGAAACAGCTTTCTTGCTGAGTCTCAGACTTTTCAACTGCTTGTATACAGGGCGTCCCACGGCTATGCCACATGGAGGGAAAGTACCTTAAATATTGTAGATGGAACATTTTACTGAAAGAAGACATTATTTTAATTTAAAAAACAATTTAAACTGCATTCATAGATATTTAAATAATTACGTGGTTGAAACGGGAATCGAACCCGTTACATGAGAAAAAAAAATTACCCTGTAGTTTTATCATACCGATCGAAAGCCTTCATGATAAGGATTATTTTTTGCTAAATAACATAGTGGCCTAGGCGACGATGGCGGGATGACCTAAATAAGTTCTTGCCCAGATGGCCAGAGGTGGCACAGGATAAAGATGCGTGGAAGACAGGAGGGGAGGCCTTTGCCCAGCAGTGGGACACTATCCAGGCTAACTAAAAAAAAAAAAAAAAACATAGTGTCAGAAATAAAAGGAAGACCATGAATTTTAACATTTACCTGCTAGTATGCTACAAATCAAGCCGTATCCTGAGCCGAAAGACGCGTAAAATGTGTCCATCGCAACGCGGCTGGCTGATTATAAAGAAATAATTCAAAAATGTGTTTCATTTTCATACTTTTATTCTTTTGTTACTGTGATTTTCATTGATAAATTGATTAATGTTGTATTAAAAATTTTAAAATTCATGGTCTTCCTTTTATTTCTGACACTATGTTATTTAGCAAAAAATAATCCTTATGATGAAGCCTTTCGATCGGTATGATAAAACTACAGGGTTTTTCTTAGGTTTGCACGAGCACTATACATAATTTAAACACAGATTTTAACGGATTTAACACTCGTTTTATTAACTTTTTACATTTTCCCAACGTTTCGAGACCTTTGCAGGGCTCGTGGTCGCGGTAGACTGAGGTGACAGCTGTCTTGTATGTCATTTGTTGATTGAAACTACCCTCGGAATCCGTTAAAATCTGTGTTTAAATTACAGGGTTTTTCTCATGTATTTTTCTCATGTATTTTTCTCATTTTTCTCATGTAACGGGTTCGATTCCCGGTTCAACCATGTAATTATTTAAAAATCTATGAATGCAGTTTAAATTGTTTTTTAAATTAAAATAATGTCTTCTTTCAGTAAAATGTTCCATCTACAATATTTAAGGTACTTTCCCTCCATGTGGCATAGCCGTGGGACGCCCTGTATTTTTTTCGTTTTAATTTTGAATAAAGTTCTTTGTATTTATTTAATCAATACTGTTGTACGTTTACCTTATAACTCCTCAACGTTTTAAGCGTTGGCTATTTGTAAAAGTTCATAGTGATAATTCCGTTAAAAGTAGGTACTTAATTATTAACGTCATCTTTTTTCTAAAAATACCCTTTTCTTGTTTCAGGTAACTGCCCCTAATTTCTCGATCAGAATAGAAAAAGTAACGACCTAATAGTTTTTTTTTTGTTTTTTTTTTATTATTAAGTAAATAATTAATAATCTAATTAACTTAATTAAAGAAAAACTTAATCTAAAATAAAACTAAAATAAACCTAAATTATTTAAATTAATTACTGCCAGCCCTGGTGTCACCCCCATATTTTTCACCCACAATTTTCTCTTATTACCAAGGTAGGTAGGTACTTCTAAGGTTTATTACAGCGGATTCCACTTCACTTATTCCGAGAGTCTCTAGTGCTTGGGGTGTGTTAGTGTGTCCATACTTTAGATGGAGGAAATCGACGGCTAAGGCTGTGTTCTAACTACCCCTAGCTTCTGCTACAAATTTTGATTGGATACTCAATTTTGGTTGAACTCTGACACCAGGGGTGGCCACTACCTCATCCGATTACCTACCTACCTATTGGTTAGTATTACTTAGCATAGTAAGTTTGTTAGCTGTAATTTATAACATGGGTGGCCATGTATGGGCCATTTACGTTAATGAATGTTTCTTTTTAGAATGAGGCTCAAAATTTGGCACACTATTATCAAAGTATAGGTATATTTAGCACATCAATGATGTGTACAATACATTATGACCGGCGAACGCTTGTTGTTTATAAATTGTTATAATCGGCGAGCAGAAGCGTTCGACGGTTTCTACTTTTATCTACTCATACGAAACGCGCAGCCGTTGCTCCATACAAAAAGTATAAAAAGGGAGACTCGTTTCCTGCCTGGATAGTTATTTTGGAAAAAATATGTTTATGCCATTCAATTTATATGTCCCTATGTTTTCCTTCTTTTCAATTTTTTTTTTTATTAAGTAATAAAAAAAGGTAGGGACATGGCAGAGGTACATAAACATAGATTGAATGGCATAAACATATTTTTACTCAAATAATTATCCAGGGAGGAAACAGGTCTCCCTTTTTGTATGGATCAGCGGCTACCCGCATTTCCTCTTAAGAACCCAAAAAAACAGTACCTTCCCACGGCATCTAATGGCATACCGTCCGACATTCCATCGCATTGCCTGCCTGCGCCCGCCCTTAGCCCGTCCGTCTTGGCAAACCGCCCATCGCGATTCTGGGTCACATTTCTCCCGAAAGTTTAAGGGCATTCCTGATGTATCGCGTTTTATTTTATCAAGGAATCAGTGCGGAAAGATTGGCCGAACAGGTAAACAGGCCCGGGAATTGGAAAGGGAAAGGGGGAGAGCGAAGTGGTTTTTATGACACCGACAAATAGTTTCTTCGATGTTTTGTGGATTGTGGATGATTACCTATAATGCATTTGTAGTGACGCTTTCAGGCGCACATTAAACTGCCACTAGGTAATCTAAGTGACAAGACTCAAGTTAGGCCTTGCATCTACGTTACACAGCGTCCAGTAGCACCTTTACTCACTCTACAGGGTGCACTCTAAGTCAATAGCGGAACTTTAAGTAGGCTGTCTACTGATCAATACAAACAACTTGTACTAGGTGGCGAAAAAAATGGAGCTAAAAAAATATCAGCTGTTCCATACAAAAGGTCGACTCAGTAACACCAAATGTATGAAACAGCAGATATTTTATTCGCTTAATTTTTTTCGCCACCTAGTACAAGTTGTTTGTATTGATCAGTAGACAGCCTACTTAAAGTTCCGCTATCGACTTAGAGTGCACCTTGTAGATATATGTGAAGTGACCACTCGGACGTTGCAGTGCCTGGGATATTGATAAGATCGTATGATGCCCAGCATCTATAGGTACCATCGAAGACAAGACAAGACAATATACCTCGCTACAAATCCCGCATCACGCCAGAAAAGTTTACATGGTAGCTGCGTAATTAGAAAGTCTAACTATGGTCATTTAGACCCGGCTGGTCCCCAAGCATAAGATCAGAGCTACCACGAGTGCGAAAAAGCTGTGCCGGACGGCTGCCGGATGTCTGTCATGTATTCTTTAGTAGTAAGGTTGTTTATCCAACTTATCACTTTCAGTGACAGTGACAGTAAGCACTTGTGGTAGATGCTCTGCTAAGCAGGAAATTTGTGGTTGTTAAGGCACAACTAGCGCCGCCAATGGAAAAAAAACATATCTTCTTTTATGATGCGTTTTTTGCTAAAAACAAAGCATCAGATTATCAACGCGAGGCCTAACTAGTTTTAGGACCTAAGGTTTAGATTCCAGATTCTAGAACCTACAAATAAAATCCTTTATCAGCAAAAGTGGCCACTTTAGCGATATAGGATTTTATTCGTAGGTGGCATTTAAGACAAACTACATAATTAAATTTGTAGTACTAGATCGCTCGATTGAATACCTACCTGTCTATTTCATAATAAGTCACCATCGCTTCCTTCAAACATATAATAAAAATCGGGACTTTAAATAAAATCCGCAAAGTAAAAGAATACCTTTGTCTCCTAATTCAAGGTCTGTTGTATTTTACACCCATTTTTAGTGTTCCGTGCCTAGAAGGCAAAGGAACCACTGTAGGTATCACTCGTGCGTCTGCCTATCTGTCCGTCTGTCACAGCCAATTTACTCCGAAACCACCGGCCCGCTCGAGTTGAAATTTGGTACAACATAAGTAAATTTGTGACCCAAATATTAATAAATGAATTATATGGGGGAAAATTAAAAAGTAAAAAATAAATAAAGTTTTGCAAACTCATTGTGAGGATATCCCAATGTATTTTTTTGATAATTTTCAAATAAATCGTTTTAAAATTGGTGAAAAATGGCCTAAAATACATTATTGATAACAGGAAAACCCATAAGATGTCCAAGTGTATTCCTTTAACGCAGATCGTGGTATGGTTTAGTATGGTTTCTCAACATTGTGTGCGTAAATGAACTTCGGATGTACGGAATCCTCTCCACGCGACCTGTCCCCTTTTTTGTGATAGTCTTGAGATTATAAAGAAATATTATTAATGTATTTTAAGAAAATCCAAGACGACAAGATTATGTACCTAGAAAGAAAAAAGTAATTTTTTTCAACGCTTTTTTATACGTAATAATGATGTCGGATGTCGTTTTATTTCTTTGCCATTCATTTCGGCAGGAATATTTTAGACTCCATGTCTAAAACCAATTACTTTTTCAGTACCTCTTTGTATTATGTGTGTGTGATTGCAGTAACAAATAAATGTTTTTTACTTACTTACTTTCCTAATATAAGGTGTAAAGGCCCTGCCTTAGATTATGCTATAATCGGCCAGAGTCTTTACTGTCAGTCACGGGATTGCTATTGACCCGTAACTGGTTGCTAGCTAGGGGTTGCTATAGTAACTATGAAGGAATAAGTCCTTGATGTAATGTAACACAAATGGACCGGTTTTGAAAACTAGCAACTGTGAATTGCAAAAAATAAAATTGCGCTTTCACCAAAGTCGTAGAACAAAAGTTGTTGACGTGTTTCAGGAATAAAACTATTTAAAAACTACCCTGTATTGAGGCTACTTTTTATCTTAAGTCTGGGTGGACGTAGACACAGGCAGAAGCTAGTCTAACTCTATACAGAAATTCCGAACAACAAGGCAACAGGGAATTGTACCTGCCTACCTTGTACCTGGATAACTAATTGAAATTCCAAACTGTTACTAAATCTATTACTAATACTATAATGAGGGAAAACTGGGTCACAATTGTCTAACTTTTGAATCGATCGCAATCCTTTTCAAAGGTTTTATGATTATGATTATGATTGAGACCCATTAAGTTCACAATCGCTAACAGAACGGTTGATTCAAAACGCCATACAAATTGAACGTTTTTGCTATTTTCTTCACTCAATACCTATCCTTCAAAATCGAGTCGGAATACCGATCCCTATCCCAATCGCTTTCAATTACAGTTTTGTCAAATAAATGCAGTCTGAAGTTTGTCAGCACCCTTCAAACGTCAATTTGAAAGGGATCGCGATAGATTTAAAAGTGAGACAATTACCTACCCCCCGATTAGTGTGATCATACTAACCTGCCCCCTTAGCACGCTGACATTTTGCCTACTCTCAACTGTCACCTTAGCCACTTAACACTACTGAGGTGGCAGTTAACAGTGGCTAAGGTGACAGTTGAGAGTAGACAAGAGGCCAGCGTGCTATGGGGGCTGAGAGGCTGAGCTGAGAGGATTGAATACAACTTATTTATTACTGTAAGATATACACAATTTATGATTATCAGTGAGCCCTGCACTAGGAAACCCTTTATGGCAGACATTTAGGATGGACTTCAAAACACTCGCCCTCTCGGTCTAATTAATATAGTAAAAGCGAGACAACGGTAGGTTTTTAACTCCGTCTTAAATATTTTCTTTAATGACACGGGTTATACTCTGATTTGGTTGACATACAATTTATTTGTTTCTTGCTGCTCTGATTATTAAATGCTAAATTAAAAATAAATGTAATAAAAATTATAAATTAACTACGATTTACACCTTAATCTAATAATCTTGATATTTAACCTAGTTACCTTTTTATTACTATCTACTATAAATTGAGATGAAGGGAGGGGGGCGATCGTTCTGGCGAATAAATTTCCCAGAATATTTAACATATAATATATAAGTAAATACACCCACATTAATGAATCCACTCACTCGTGCTTTTCACCAGTTCACTTAGTGAGAAAAGCCTAAACAGGTAAATGTCTGGTTCTCTCAATGTTGTGACTACTAATAGAGATTCTATAAAGTCGTAATTCCGGTCAAGCAACCATAGAAAGTGTAAATCTCGATTGGTCACTAGCTCTCGACCTAGTGAAGGTGTGACAATTTTAGATGACTATACAGGGACCAGTGGTAGGTACCTCTACGTGAAGTGGTCACTGGGTCATGTTGGTAGATTGGCTTAGGCCAAAAGAAATAAACTTTTCCTTGACAGTTAGCAAATAGCTGATACTAAAAATATTCACAAAAGTACGTGTGCGGTGTCCTAGTGGGTAGAACTATTTCCTCACAAGTATGAGGTCCCAAGTTCGAATTTTGGTGCTGGCATAATACTAGGATCCCAGGATCGGTGGATACAACTCCGCTTTTGCCCGTGACTTCGTCCGCACAGACTTTTTTTATCTCGTGATTTTTCCGTTGTTTTAATAGTTATTCTGCTATTCGGGGCGCAGAGAAATCCAACAAATCAAAAATCATAAAATCGGTCCACCCGTTCTCGAGTCACAAATTGTGTAACTAACACGACTTTGTTTTATTAAGATGTATTACTTGACTTAACTTAAATTCGGTTATCCCCCAGGAGGGTTTGAATAAACTTTATCTATTTATGACGCTCTTCCGCAGCTGAATCGTGGTCGTTCCAAGACCGACTTTCAAGGCAGACTTTCAGAGCCACATTGCTGAGCCATCGCCGCCACATTGGTACCTCTATGACTTTCGTAAATCTATCTGTCTATCCAGCCCATGAAAGTTTCCTTATAAGCTTTCCTAAACATAGATGCAAAAGCTAACCGAACGTAAAATAGCCTACTCATACTCAGTAGCAGGGTAGCTACACATGGAGACAACTTTTCATCGCGACCAACTTCCACTTTGTAAAGCACGAGAGCACCGGCGTAATGACGTCACAAAGGTAAACGCGAGCAAAAGTGCTCTGCGATTTCCGATAGGTACTCTTGCGTATAAAAAACCGATGCAAAATAACCCAAGTATTTTAACTAGAGACTCTTGTGAACCGCTGCCGCCTAGCGCCTGGAAATGAAATGAAGTGTCGCAGCTCGAAATCGAGCTTCACTGGCTACTTCACAAACTGCTAAGTACTCAATAATTACGTTATTGTTTTGATGCATGTGCTAATATGATATTTACGAACTTGTACGGGCGCATTTTCAAGCGCAAACGGACCTCACGCCAATACTTGTGATAATACATTTTATTTTGCTAAATAATCCGTTTACGTCTGGTATGGGTTGAAGTTACAGAAAGTTTAAAGCAATGCGGTGCGTTCCTTACTTATTCGCCGATAATATTATGTGGTGAAACCTATTAAAAAAATCTACGCCCGCACCCCCGTTACCCTAGTCACAGTTTAGGCACTAGATTCCTTTTACCACGCTCTCTGGTGTAAAATGAAAAAGCGCGCGGACGCGGCTGCAATCGCAACACCTGTCACACACGGGCGCACACTCGATTTAACACATTAAGCCAAAACGCTTTTGCGCGTGACTGTGCCGAATGGTGACGATTACAGCGCAGGGAAACCGTGGAGCTGGGGAAAAGTTTTTTCCACATTAACATATTTAGATAAGTTTTCTTTTCTTTCGCGTTATCTTTCTTATGAGCGGCCAGGATTTGTGTAGCTTTGTGTCACAATTCAGTCACATTCATACCATTAAGTACTCTAACGTAGTCTAATCACGGTTTCTTCTCCTTCATCAATGGGCATCGTCATTTTTTATTTTTTATTCTATAAATCGAATATATAGACAAATATAAGAAACTAATTCAAATATTTTCTTGACTTTTTATGTAAATATTTTTTTATTTATTATTTAAAATATATAAAAGTTTTGTGTATGACGTCACCACTGGCATTATGTACTAAGTTCATTGCCTTCATTCATGCTTTTAAAAAATAAAACTATGTTGACGTTTGACAAATGTCAGTGTCAAGTCAACAAGAAGGTTATTTTCTCAGTTATTTGACACTTCCGACAGTTTTTTTTTAAATATATTTGTAGGCAATGGAACTACCGCATTAGAGGCTATGATGACGTCATCGAAAGAAAAATAAAGTAAACATTTTTGGCGATAAATATTAATAATCCGTTTTAATTTTACTTATTTAAACCCCTAATAGTAATAAGTATCCCTATTCCTCGAAATGGTTTTCAATTTACGACAATCGATGCCTCACTGATCAATGCCCATTCCTCAAGGCTGAGTATAGCGACCATGTCGTACCTCCTCGCTTTCACTGGGAACAGGTTTACTGTCTTTCTTACTCCTACAGATGGATGCTTACTTCTATCGATGCTTTATCGCATCAGAATATGGTTTGGTTGGTGCCCTTTCTCTCGGTTGGTGGCCAAAGATTAACAAGATCAAACGTAGCTTTTCTAGATTGTGCCACGTTTTCTCCATCCACTTTTTCAACATATTATTTGTTCACTAGTTGACGTATGTATGCGTCGTCATGTTTTTTTTTGTCATCTTAGCCGATCTGGGGCTGGTATTGTGGTCCAAGTTGCTACCACGTTTTACACCAGATGAAATTATTTCAAAATTAATTCAGACTTGAACAAAAAATATGGCAAATGAAACCGAAAGGTTTTCGTATTTCCATAGCAACAGCAAAGTTTAACCCAGGTCCAAAGACATAGTAGTTAGTTTCTTTGTACGATTCGTCCCAAACGATCGACTTAATAATCGAAATCGTGTCGTGGCACGCGATCACGGAAAGCCAAAAAGAGGAGTGTTTTTTGCTCCTTGCCACCTTCTTTATGTGTTTTAGGTGCAAAGGTGCGAATAAGTTACGGTGGAACTATGCCGATGCCGCCCTGTTAGGTAGGAACGTGAGTGGAATGACAGTTTGGAGCGGGATGATCTAAAAGGTTCGGTTGCTGGAGTTTTTTTTTTGTTCTTTGAGAAAAGCAGTTTCTTCTCAACCCCCGACCCAAAAAAGGGGTGTTATAAATTTGACCGCTATGTGAGTATTTGTGTGTGTGTGTGTGTAAACCGGTGAACAGATATGAATGGTTTTTTTTTTATTTATTTGTAGCTCTTACTTCTTACGCATAAGTGTGTCAATAAAACGACCGCGTAAGTGCGTCTTACCGCATAAGTGCATCAATGCGGCATAAAACGATATTTTAGGGTTTCGGTAAAATTACCAGTGAAACTGATTCAATGTAAAGTTCTTTTATACCCACTTATGTCTACCAAAATCAAGAACAAAATGAGTCGAACTTTTTTTTTGTTAATCAGATTTTTTCTGTAAATTGTTTGTGATGAAAATCAATATAAGAAATTATGAATTTTCGCTTGAGTAATTTTAACGACAATTTATTGTTTTGAGTGTAATTTTATCCATTCGCCCTCATTCTACCAAAGGTAGAATACCTAAATAGTTATGTAGGTTATTCGTATAACACCTAACTATAGACAAGAGCACTTTAGCAGACCACAATCATGGGCCGAAATCCGACCAAAAGCTATAAATTTGTATAAATTACGCGAGTTCACACTGAAACGTTGGGTATAGTCTGCCACATGCTAAAGTGCTAAGGTAGAATAATTAGAATTCAATTCTTCATGGCCATAAATTATACAACTGTGACTAACGTGATACTAAAGTTTCTTTTTGATTGTATTAGAAATAGACGTCGTGCAATAAGAGCTAATGTCATCGAAATCGACGATTAAACGCCTGAGAATCCGGATCTAGCTAATCAAACGCATTTGGTTGCGTTGACATAAAGTTTAGTTAGGTACTTATGCTCAAGATGCCGATGTTTAGAATATATTGCGGATTGCAATTTTAACGTCATTTTATGCAAAAAATATTCAATTTTTTTATATGGCTTTGAGTGTCGTAGCATCCTCGTAGCGCCTTCGTAGGCGCTACGTAGTGTATCGTAGCACCGAATCGTATCGTAGCATCCTCGTAGCCCCTTCGTAGCCACTACGCAGCGTATCGTAGCATCCTCGTAGAACCTTTGTAGCCGCTACGCAGCATATCGTAGCACCGCAGCGTGTCGAAGCACCTTCGTAGCCGCTACGCAGCGTATCGAAGCATCCTCGTAGCACCTTCGTAGCCGCTATGCAGCGTATCGTAGCATCCTCGTAGCACCTTCGTAGCCGCTACGCAGTGTATCGTAGCATCCTCTTAGAACCTTCTTAGTGAGATATGTAGTGGAAGCATGTTTACTTCTTATTTTTATTACTTATTTAAGTAAGTACTATGTTTAGATTAAGTACCACGGCATGTTTCTGTTTTATCTTCAAATAAACAAAACAAAACAAAACACCTTTGTAGCCGCTACGCAGTGTACCGTAGCATCCTCGTAGCACCTTCGTAGCCACTACGCAACTTATCGTAGCACCGCAGCGTATCGTAGCATCCTCGTAGCACCTTCGTAGCCGCTACGCAGTGTATCGTAGCATCCTAGTAGAACCTTCGTAGCCGCTACGCAGCGTATCGTAGCACCACAGCGTGTCGTAGCATCCCTGTAGCCGCTACGCAGTGTATCGTAGCATCCTTCGTAGCCGCTACAACACCATTTTGTTGCATTGTACGAACTGGGACCTGAGTCTGTAACGCAATGGTGCCTCGATAAGCTGGGGTAGGCTTCTACTACGATGTATTAATTCGGTCTGTCCTTTTAAAATTTTTCTGATACAGCAAAGAATATTTTGATTCTAATTCTAGAGGATTAGTTCGCTGTTTGTAGGAGAAAAACGACACGCCACCCCTGGAGCGCATTGCGCACTTTTTGGACCCACGAGATTATTTTCGTTTAATCAATCAAAAATTAATTTCATTCGTCAATATCATTCAAACATAAGATTAAAAGGGATGATGACTGAGTTAATTCGGCCCCTAAGGTCCCGGGAAGGCCGCGAAAAGGAAAACGTACAACAACCTCCCTGAAACTTCCGTCAAAGCAAAGTTGCCCCTGAAAAGAGAACTTACCCCTAAGTTAGTTATAACAGTTGCCTAATTTTGGGGGTATCTTGTGCATCTAAAACGCTGATGGAAGTACCTATTAAGGGTACGGGTGATACCGTGCTGCTGAACGCTCGAAAGTTGTTTGTAAGGGCTTAGGTGCACGAGGGGATTTTATCGAACGAGTTTTTCTTGCTTAGATGCAGAATATTCGGCGGTGCATGGAGCTGCTAAGCCAGCTCAATGTAATTTTTCAAGATGGCTGCATGACAAATAGGAATATACAGGGCAATTTTTAAATAGCTTTTTTCCTGAAACACGTCAACTTCTAAATAATAATAATAATAATAAAAGCCTTTATTTCCAAAAGTTTACAATATTCAGAAATTCAAATACAATGAAAATATAAATAAGTATTACTTAATTCAAGCAAATTACTTTAAATCAATTCGGATTTCATAACCGACATGGGTATTATAGTACCGCTTGAGTATTAAATAAATTACTTAACATTTAACAACACTTAACATCTCAACATTTAAAATATCTATTAGGTATTTGATGTTTGGGGAGAATCTCAATGATACAAAACCTATTTGACAATAAGTACCTATAAGGAACACCATTCAGAAATAATATAATAATCAATTCATTCAGATAAAATTCATAGTTAATTGTCATTGTTTTGGTCTAAAATTTTAAAATTTAATGTAAAATAATAATCATCGTGCACTTAAAATATGATATTTAAGTATTTAACTTCTAAAAGTGATTTGCAATAAATTTTGTTCTACGACTTTTCGAATAGCTCGATACTTTTTATTTATTGAACGTTTCTTACTCTTTAAAAGTTTGCATCTCTGTACCCTTTCAGTGCTGCCTGCGCGGCGTGTTTTCGTGCCCCTTCACTCTCTACCACCTTTCTAGCCTCTCCTGCTCCTACTTGTTACAACGCGCTGCAATTTTTTTATGGTAACATAAAATTGCGCGTTTGCCAAAGTCGTAGAACAAAATTAGTTGGAAATCACATTTAGAAGTTGGGGTGTTTCAGGAGTAAATTTTCATGTATTTATACCTATATTTCTTGCAATTCGAAAACCAAGCAAATCTCAGAAAAGACTCGTTTATAAGTTAAAAACAGCAGTCTCAACCTTAAATTACAAGTAAATCTTCGGGATAGCAAATGTACCGTGACGATAAAGTTTCCTCGTGCAAAACAGCCTTACGAGTGATACCTACTGAATAGGTGAGCGCTTCGAAACTATAACAAGTTTTCAAGTATAGGGAAGTTAGTTGGCAGGTAAATTTTGCTTCGATCGCGATTAGTCGTGACTCGAGGCTGAATGATTATGGTTCAGATGTGGATGTGCTTTCGACGACTTAATAACACAAATGGATGAAATTATTAATGACTCAGCCCCGTAAATTCAATCACAGTATGAACAAAACAGGCCAGTTTGTCTCTATGTATACCTATGCTTTACTTTGTGCGTTATTTTGCCCTTGTCCGAGTGGACTAATTTAAGCGTATCGATAGCATAACCGATACTTAAATCTTTACTGTTTTGGCCCAAAATTCGGAAACAATAATTGCATAATCACTAGCCATCATGAGGTCCTCCTGTGTGCAGTTGTTGGGGCACGCAGGGCATAATGCAAGATGGATCATGGTTTGGGGGGTACCACACAAACAGCCCAAATTGCCACCATCCGTGAATCTCCACCTGGCCATATTTTGCTTGCTTCGGCAAACTTGGGTTCTCAGACGATTTAGGGACTTCCAGATAGCCCATGAAAGTGTATGTTCAGGCGGAAGACTCTCAGAAGGCGACACGAATAGGTCCGACAGAGAGGCACTCTCACGCCAAAGGTTGCACCTTGCTTGGTGTGGCTCCGTAATCAGTGGGCAGACACTTAAAAAAAAAAACAGCTTCGGCTTGGCAACTAAGTGGACTAGGCTGACTAAACTGAGGGAATACTTCTACTTACTAGTCTTACAGTAGTCACCTACAGTAGGTGCTGTGAAAGACTACAGATTACTCCATGAAAGCCTATCTCTGCATAATGCAGCGGCTGAGTGGTCACTTCACCCATCTAGTTTGAGTGAAGGTGCCAATGGACTCTGTACAAATCATCTCAATGCGTAGATGCAGAGGCCTTAGTAAAAACTATATTTTTGTAAGTTTTGTCATTTCGGTAAATCGAGACCTGTTTTTTTTAATTAAAAATGCAATACGTTACCTACATTAAAATTCCATGGGGTATCCTAGCGTGTCACTGACCGTGCTTTTCTGAACCAATTTTGATAAAACAAATCACTTGCTAGAAAACCTGTTTTCAAATTAAAAAAGCCGCATCCAAATCGGTTCACCCATTAAGAACTACGGTGCCACAGACAGAAACACACACATACACACCCCTGACACACCCTTACACACAGACACCCTGATACACAGACATAGAGGACAAACTTATAACACCCTTCTTTTTGGTCGGGGTTAAAAAGCTAATAGCTATCTCACTAACTTCAATCAAAAGGGCCAAATCGTTGATTGTCAATCCTTAAGTCGTCGGGGACTTCCCCTTGCGTAATCTCAATTGAATTTGGATCCAATAATCTTGCAGTACATGTGAGGAGACAACACGCCATTGGAAACTACACTACTTTTTCTGGTGACCCCCTATTCCATACTTTGTAGTGGACTGTTAGAAAACCAGATGAACGCGCTGTAGTTGGAATAGGACCTACGAATGGAATTTCCCAAGAGGGAAAGAGATGTGAATAGGTTTAGCTAGTGTCGTCACGTTCGCGCCTCGAGATTGGTATGGTATTTTTTTTGTTGTTGGCAAAATACTCACTCTATGTTAGCGGCAAAATTATTTTCAATATTATCCAGTAAGTGGTCAGTACCAATAAGTATTTAAATTTTATTCAATAGACCTACTCTTGGACTGCACTCACTTTAAGGGACTATGGCCCGGTTTCTGAGTTGAGAATTTTACCAAGCACATACTTACGTATCGCTCTGTCACGCTCTTTTGTGAGAAATCTGCAGAGACAGGACGATACTTACCCATTTGCTTAGCAAAATTCTCAACTCAGAAACCGGGCCTAAGGGTGGCATTAATAATCGTCGATTCAAGATCGAACTCAAGTAGGTGATCTCCGATGACTATTGATACCACCCTAAAACCATAATCACAGCTTAGACATACTGACTCAAAAACAAGTAGGTACCTACTCTTTGCTGTCGTTTCGTAATCCCAGTTTATTAATGAACAATGTCCCAGGCACTGCAGCGCCGAGTGGTGTTTTCACCCATCTAGTGTGAGTGAAGGTGCCACTGGACGCTATATAAACATCGATAAATCATCTCATTACGTTGGTGCAAAGGCCTCAGTTAGTGAGTGCGTGCGTTCACGTTCAAACGGCTAGACGGTATGGGATGAAATTGGGAATGGAGATTGCTTAGACGCACTAAAAAAAGACACGGACTATAATTTGTTAAAAATAATTGTTTTCTCCCTTGATTTCGTCAGCATTCACATCGTTATCGGAGGAAAATATAGGCAAATTTCTATCTCAGTCTGTGGCGACAAAGTCACCAGCAAAAGCTGGTAAAATATAGGCACCTATTTCTGGTGCCTCCAACATCCGCATCAAGTAAACATTGTATGGGGGGACCATAAATATTCGCTTTCGGCTTAAGCGTACATAAAAAAGTACGTAATCCGGTAACTAGTACGGTCTACCCCATCAGTATTATGTTTGTCTCCCATATCAATCACCGGGGTAAGGGCGTAGGCACATGAAGCCACGGTAAGCCCGCCGTCAGACAAAATTTGTGTTAGTCTGCAAAATCCCGACTGACTAAATAGCAGACTTTGGTAGCAAATGTGCTATTTTGATACGAGCTGAAGCGATTTCAAAGCAACACGTTTTTGTCGTGCTCTTTTCGGAAATAAAATGTGTACCTAAATTGATACATGAGGGTTTTTTTTATTTATTTAGTAAAGTGCCAACTATAAGCTATAAAAGTCATAATTAAAAGACAGTTCAAGGACACAATTGTTTGTAATCTTCTGTGCTCAATTCGGAAGGCAAAGTTTTTTGTTCGAAAGTCCGTTATTGGCTTAATCTTATCTTTAGACAATATTGAGAAACTAATTTCAATATTTTTTATTTTGGTTCAGTAGTTTAAATTTTACAACGTTTCAAAGATACGGTTTTATGACGTCACGCGACGGTCTGCATACTGTTGGCGGTCATAGGAACAAAACATTTTAGCGCATAAAAACATAACTACAGGACCAAAATAAAAAATATTTAAATTAGTTTCTCAATATTGTCTAAAGATAAGATTAAGCCAATAACGGACTTTCGAACAAAAAACTTTGCCTTCCGAATTGCTCACGGGTGAATGCGATTTTGAGTTGCGGTGTGTTTTTCAGTCCCACTTTTTGTAGACCTGTTTTTTTTTTAGCAATTGCGATTTTTTAGCCCTTTGGGCCCCTAAATCTAGAAGTGTGGTATGTGCAAAGTGCAAGAAGGCTTTTACGGACCATGCCACCAATGATATCGTCCGGACAGCGCTATCTTCGTAAGTTATGGTGAAAGTCCGGACGATGTCACCTTGGTGCCGTGGAAGAAAGTCCACGGTTTTAGAGTGTTTACTAAAAGAAGGATTCTTTGAAAGGAATCGGCTTCTTAAAATATTAACTTTCCCTGCCTCGTCATCTATCTTTATCTAGATTTCAATAACCTGCTTCCTAAATAATCTCGTGACTCAACAGATTTTCTTGAGCAACTTCGAATAGGGCGTAGTCAGCGAGCAGAAGAAAACATGGAAATCTCACCAGCCCTGAGAAATTACTTATATGGGCGGAGTCTACAGATGGATACAGTTTACGTGACTAAGAGAAGACGTCGGTTTGACGCTGTCAGTATAATACGTCCAATAACATCAATAGCGTGAAAACTATCCACCAATGGCGGAGTTTCTTGTTTTTTTATTGGTTTAAAATATTTTAAACAAACCTGTCTGCGCGAGTAGATGCGTGTGCCAATTTTAGAGGATGGATTAGCTTGAAAAAAAGTTTCAATGTTTTTTTCATTCGCCGGGCAGCCATTACGTTTGAGGCTCAGTGTGAAGGCGTCCGAAGGCTCTCGTAACAGCGGGGTAGAGCGCACGCACGATACCGACATAAATTATTTAAAAATCAATGCCGGCGTGCCAAGGAACTAAGAAAGATTATGTAGAAGATGTCTGTGGATGCGGCATGTGGCATTTAGACAATATCAAGTAAATATTTGGATGAAAATATCAAGGTTGCTAGATGTAGGTACCAATTTTGGTGGAACGGTACCATTATTTATGGATACTTGATATATTTTTATGTGATGCCCAGCTTACTCCATCTAAAACAATGTCCCAGGCACTGCAGCGCCGAGTGGTCTCTTCACCCACCTAGTGTGAGTGAAGGTGCCACTGGACGCTGTATAAATCATCTCATTACGTAGATGCAAAGGCCTTAGTTTTTAGTTTTTTTATGTGATGTTAAAATTATTATAATTAGTTCATAAATAATCAGCACCGTGCAACGGCATCCTGCTGAGCGGCAACCTTTTTGATGCAAGTGTTTGCAACAGCGATATAATTGTTTTATTGCTGTTAAAATGTTTATTGTTGTACCAAATAAAAACTATTCTATATTATTCTAAACATCGTCATTAATTGATTGTCCTAAAACCTAGATCTTCAAGGTCCCAGGCACTGCAGCGCCGAGTGGTCTCTTCACCCATCTAGTGTGAGTGAAGGTGCCACTGGACGCTGTATAAATCATCTCATTACGTAGATGCAAAGGCCTTAGTTTTTTTTTCAAGCTCTGAAGACTCAACAGAATCAGCAAAATACATAAATAGTAATCGTTACTAACCAATATTTTGATTTGACAGTTAACTTCTTAAAATTATTTAGTTTCAAGGCTGACAGGTAGGTTCTTCAAGTCTTTTAAGAATCGGTCAAAGTTCCAACGAGAAGTGCTTAAGAATTCAAGGTTAAGCACTAAAGAAGGTTACTTAAACTCCGCTCGTATAACACCTAGGGCCTATATTTAAGTCACGCACACCGCTTAACTCAGGGCCTAACTTGGCGAGAACAAAAGTTTGTTTAGGTTCGTTCTTTGTACTGTTTTTAGGGTTCCGTACCTCAAAGGGGTAAAACAGAACCATTTCGCCTTGTTACACTTCACCTAAAGGAAAATTGTGCATTGGAAAACTGTCACATCAAGTTTGTCCAGAGACAGCTGACAGGATGTCAAATGGGAGAAAAGAGAGTCGAGTCCAAAGAGGATTCGAAGGAGGTATCATTCAAGTTTTGACAGATGTTGGTGGAAAAGTTGGTTCGCGTGGAGCAGGAAATGCATTCTGATTGTCGAGTTGCATTTAGAATGCAATGCGCGGTGGATGAACAAGAAGCCCACTATGACAAAGAAGTTGAAGGGCCGGAGGCCGAAATATAAGAAGTTACGCTTGAGTCCGACACAAACTTGGCCGTTTTTTATAGAATGGTGGTTCGGAACCATCGGTGCGCGAGTCCCACTCGCACTTGGCCGGTTTTTCACTGCTACCCAGTACATGAATAGAGTCCACTATTCGACAACTTCTTGACCTAGAAAATTTGAGTTCCGTACTTCCTAAAATTACTTAGTATTTAGTATAAAAAATACTCACGTGGAAGATATATTAAATATGAATGATATATTGCCCGATATAAGGATATAATTTATAGTATAACTAAGAAACTAAGGCCTTTGCATCTACGTAATAAGATGATTTATTTTAATTATTTTTATTTTTATTATTTTAATATATTTAACAATGTCATTACAGGTCAATCCTAATGCGACAATTCGGTACGCAAAGTTTTTTGTCCGAAAGTCCGTTATTGGCTTAATCGTATCTTTAGACAATATTGAGAAACTAATTTCAATAATTTTTATTTTGGTTCAGTAGTTTGGATTTTACAACGTTTCAAATATACGGTTTTATGACGTCACGCGACGGTCTGCATACTGTTGGCGGTCAAAGGAACAAAACATTTTAGCGCATAAAAACAAAACTACTGGACCAAAATAAAAAATATTTAAATTTGTTTCTCAATATTGTCTAAAGATA
This sequence comes from Zelleria hepariella, assembly GCA_949319315.1. NCBI lineage: Eukaryota > Metazoa > Arthropoda > Insecta > Lepidoptera > Yponomeutidae > Zelleria > Zelleria hepariella. The sequence continues at coordinate 27,497,259 of OX439382.1, read as the reverse complement.
AGTTTAAGCCAATAACGGACTTTCGAACAAAAAACTTTGCGTACCGAATTGTAGGTAATTATAAATCGTATTAATTAATCAAATATAATAAACAATAATTAACTAATGAATAAATCGTAAATTATACTATAGATTGCAATAAAAATAATCAAATTAATCAATAATCTATCGAATTAAAAAACTTAGTAATCAATTAAAATACATTTATAAGAAATAAATAATACATGTCATAAGAAAATCAAAATCAAATCAATTAGCAATTAGAGAATTAAATTAAAAACAAAAAATAATATATCTAAAAACATAAATGATAAATTTACAGCGTCCAGTGGCACCTTCACTCACACTAGATGGGTGAAGAGACCACTCGGCGCTGCAGTGCCTAGGACATTGTTTTGGATGGAGTAGGCTTGCCCAGCACCTATACCATCCTGACATCTTAGTCGACCTAGCCCACAGGAAAGACAGGTCAATACGTGTGGAGCCAACTGAGCCGCGGATTTCCTCACGATGTTTTCCTTCATGTTAGCGAGTGGTATTGCTACTACAAATTCACAAATGTACGTAACTTTGAAATTAAACAAAGTCATAGATAAATGCCCGCACTGTGAATCAAACCGGGTACCTCTTGCTTCAGAGTCTACTGTTCTACCCACTAGACCACCACCGCTCTGATATTTATATTATACCTATGCCTATACATATACCTACCTGCTGTTGGTATATTTCAATGCAGGGACGCATGGGAGGGGACATTGCGGTTCAGTACAACTCCAGAATGATTAATGGCCATCCATTTTATAGAACCGAAAACGAACGCTGAGCCCGACTGTAGGTTTTACGGAGACTTTATTATCGCAAGCGGCGCTCGTGGTAATTTTTGTGATGTTTTGTTTCCACTGTGGATTCGGTTGGTCTGAAAACTGGCATTTATATAAGACTAGCTTTTCGCCCGCGACTTCGTCCGCGAAGACTTATAAGAAGTTGCCTGGGTACATCTTTCACCATTATCAAATTAGCATGAATAGAGTCATGGGTGTGTATTTTTGTAAGCTATCTCTATTCCAAATGTCATCCAAATCCGTCGTGCAGTTTCAGCGTGGAAGTGTATGTGTTGTGTGTGACCAAATTGGTAAAGATCAAATGAATCCAACAAAAAAAAACATACTTTGAACCTTTTTAGGTTTATCATTATTATTGTTTTCTTCATGCTTAGTAGATTTGCTATAAAACGCAACTGTAGTTAAATGTTCATTGAATAGTTGTAGCTTTAATGGTTCCGGCATTGTTATTGATACTAAATCAGGAAAACTCTTATAATGTTTCCACCCTTTTTGATGCTGAAACATGTGTTTAATTATTATTTCTGATTTAATACACGACTACTTAGTTTCAAGTTAATCTGAATCCAATAAATTGATAATTTCATACAAATTTTGAACCCCGTTTTGGCCGTTTTAGAGTTAACATTATTACTTTTTTCTTCATGGTTGGTAGTTTTGCTATAAAACGCAACTGTAGTTTTTCAAAGTTGTAACTTGAATGGGTTGGGCCCAGCATTGCTACTACATCAGGGAAAAATATTCAACGTTTCCACCCATTTTAACCCTTCATTCGCTGAAATGAGAAAAATGCTGAAACATGTGTTTGATTATTTCTGATTTAGCATACGAATACTTAGTTTCAAGTATATCAGACAAAAAAAATGTATTTCATACAAACTTTTAACCCCGGTTTGGGCATTTCAAGGGTTAACATTGTTACTTTTTTCGTCATGGTTGGTAGTTTTGTTATAAAACGCAACAGTAGTTCAAATTTCAAAGTTGTAACTTATAAAGGGTTTGGACCCAGCATTGCTACTATATCAGGGAAAAATCTTCAACGTTTCCACCCATTTTAACCCTTCATTCGCTGAAATGAGAAAAATGCTGAAACACGTGTTTAATTATTTCTGATTTAGTATACGAATACTTAGTTTCAAGTAAATCGGACCAAAAAAAAAATTGTATTTCATACAAACTTTGAACCCCGGTTTGGGCATTTGAAGGGTTAAAATTATATGCTTTATTTCATGGTAGGTAGTTTTGCCACAAAACACTACTGCAGTTTCAATTTCATATTTGTAGCTTTAATGGTTTAGGCCTGGCATTGATACTACATCAGGAAAAATCTTCAAACTTTTCTACCCCTTTTAACCCTTTAGTGGGCAGAATTTTGAAAAACGCTGAAACACGTGTTTAATTGTTTCTTATTAAATTTACAAATACTAAGTTTCAAGTAAATCGGACCAAAAATTTTTTTTATTTCATACAAACTTTGAACCCCGGTTTGGGCATTTGAAGGGTTAAAATTATATTTTTTTCTTGATGGTGGGTAGTAATGCTATAAAATGCAACTGCACATTCAATTTCAAAGTTGTAGCTTCAATGGTTTGGGCCCAGCATTGCTACTACATCAGGAAAAAAACTTCAACGTTTCCACCCATTTTAACCCTTCATTGGCTGAAATGAGAAAAACGCTGAAACACGTGTTTAATTATTTCTGATTTAGTATACTAATACTTAATTTCAAGTAAATCGGACCAAAAAAAAATTTTATTTCATACAAATTTTGAACCCTGGTTTGGGCATTTGAAGGGTTAAAATTATATTTTTTTCTTCATGGTAGGTAGTTTTGCCACAAAACACTACTGTAGTTTCAATTTCATAGTTGTAGCTTTAATGGTTTAGGCCTGGCATTGATACTAAATCAGGAAAAATCTTCAAACTTTTCTACCCCTTTTAACCCTTTAGTGGGCAGAATTTTGAAAAACGCTGAAACACGTGTTTAATTGTTTCTTATTAAATTTACAAATACTAAGTTTCAAGTAAATCGGACCAAAAAATTTTTTTATTTCATACAAACTTTGAACCCCGGTTTGGGCATTTGACGGGTTAGAATTATATTTTTTTCTTCATGGTGGGTAGTTTTGCTACAAAACGCTACTGCAGTTTCAATTCCATAGTTGTAGCTTAAATGGTTTGGGCCCGACGTTGACACTACATCACGAAAAATATTCATACATTTCAACCTCGTTTAACCCTTAAACGGCTAAAATTAGAAAAAAGCTAAAATAGGTGTTAAATTATTTTTGATTTAATATACGAATTCTTATTTGCAAGTAAATACGGACAAAAAAATTTTTTTTTCATACAAACTTTGGACCCCATTTTTACCGCCTTAAGGGTTAAACTTGAAGTAAATCTGTCTTAACCCGTAGCGTGTCCATAAATTACAACTATTGACAAATTTTCACTGTTGTGGCATTAGCGGTTTTGTTCCAGCATTGATCGTAACTGGTGAAAAAAATCGAAAAACTTTGGCACCCATTTTAACCCTTAAGAACATAGAAATGAGAAAAAATCTGAAATAGGTGTCAAGTTATTTTAAAAAAAAAGTACAAAAAATTAAGATTTAAGAACATAAGACCAAAAAAAATTTTTTTCCCATACACACTTTGAGCCCTATTTTGACCCACTTAAGGGTTAAATAAAAAAAAATCGCTTCTTAAATGAACCCTCCACCATATAACGCAACTTTTGTCCAAATTTCATACTTATAGGTTCAGCCGTTTGGGCTGTAGCGTGATGAGTCAGTCAACCTAAGCCTTTTATATATATAGATTTATTAGGTATATTTATAATTTTCATCTATTTCAGATATTTATCGATAAATGTTAGTAACTATACAGGGTGTTAAAAGACAGTCGACATACTTGAAAGGCACGCATACTAGACACCAAAACAAAGCACCTACTTCTTCCATAAATTATAGCTGGGAAATGATTTTGGTTTTTGTGTTATAATTTTGGAAAATATTTTATCACGCAATGAAAGTGTCACACAGAGTAGGTACTCAAATTGCGCAAGCGTTGACATGCTACTTTCGATCGAGATTCCGATGTTTAGAATACATGGCAGGTTGCAGTTTGAACGTTGTTCTTTGCAAGTTGGAAATATTTAAAATTGTGTTATATCTTCATGATAAGAAATTCCATACTTGATACCGAATAATTCTGCAAAAAAAAAAACTACTTTGAACCTCATTATCTCGGAAACCGTTGATTACCAGGCATACTTTCTTGGGCAAAATGTTCGTTATGATGAGGACAATACATGGTTTCCCGCTTTTTCCGCTCCCGCGGTCTTTTAACACCCTGTAGAGCATCCAGTAGCACCACTACTCTCAAACTAGATGGGTAAAGTAACCACTTGGACACTGGAGTGCCTGGGACCCAGGGGCTTTAGCCTGTAACACCATGGCGGTATCTTTTGCGTACCAGGTAGAAGGACAAAATCGGGATTTTTTCGTTGTTCATTTTTCGTTCGACCGTGGCAGCAAGCGCACGCGTATTGAGTTAATATCTCACCAAATTAAATATTAAAGTTAATCGGACCAATTGTGTGTGCGGCGTCATAATTATCCACTGCGGGGAACCATACGATTGGCAGAGTCTAACCGGCGAATCAAACAGCGGTGTAACGCAAACAACAACACTAACTGCTCCGTGGCGAGCAGCCCGCCTGAGCTGAGTACCTACGACACCGGTCCGGCAGTCCGGCAGCGAAACGAAGCGAGCCTGTGAGTACCTATAACCACTTCTATCGACTGGCGCATCTACAATAGCCGCAAAAATGCACAACAGCACCTTTATGCGTGAGACCACTGAGACAGACGAAGGCACGTCTACTGACCCGATCGCCTCTGTATCTGACCCTAACGTCCCATTTCTTGAGGATGAGTCTCCTTCATACGTCACAACTCGAAAGGTAAAAGGCAAGCTTCAGGGTACAAGTCTCTATGAAGAATCAGTGTTGACTATTCTTAAACAAATGCAACAGCAACAAGACCTGCAGTTCGCTACGTTTACGATTGGCATGCAGGAGATTAAATCACAGTACGCTGAAATCACCAAAAATCATCTAGATCTCAAAGCAAGCGTGTCTTTCCTGGACGCCAAGTACGAAGATGTGACTACCAATGTTTCTCAACTGTCACAAAAACTCAAAGAAACCGCGAGCATCCAATCTACTCAGGCCGCAGCTATAGGAAAGATTTCTGATCTTGAGGACACTGTGGAGGAACTCCGGCGCCAATCACGCTCCAAATGCATGGAGGTAAAAAACATGCCCATCGCTAAAGGGGAAGACTGCCAGGGCGTGATGCAAAAACTTTTTACGGCATTGTCTCTTGATATCAGCCCACATCAGATTACTGAATGCTATCGTCTACCTTCGAAAGGTAACAATTACGGTGGATCTCTGATTGTCGAAACTTCTAGCTTGGGCACCAAAAACTTGATCATGGGAGCGCTGAAAGACTACAACCTCAGAAACAAACATAATCCGCTCAATACAGAAGATCTAGGGTTTTCGAATAAAAAACCCATTTTTGTGACCGACTTCCTAACCCCCAAGGCAGCTACACTGTACTACCATGGCCGAGATCTCAAGAGGAACCATGGCTATAAGTTTTGCTGGACAACGGCGGGAAAGGTGTTTGTTAAAAAAGGAGACACCACCCCTTCGATGCAACTGAAAACCGAAGAACAGGCAATTTCTTTAAAAAATAGTTCGGGCTGACTCCATGCTGAAAAACCGTTATCATCGTTGCGTATAATACTAGACGTCTTGGTTACACTTTTCCTACTACTCATAATCAAAAAGCATTTGCCAATTCATGATTGCTATATTTTTTATTTTCTATCAATACATATTATAATAAACTATATATTTACTTACATGATCTTATCTTTATATTGTTATATCTATTTTAAGCACCAACTTACATCATTACACCACGAACGCACTTTTACACCACCACAACATCAAATCAGGGAATTCATTTTTGAGCTTGTAAAAGTTTACTTCCCCTTAACAACTAAACTGCGGACAACATTCGCACCGCCAGAGGCAGCCGATATTGATCAAGCCATTCTATGCCCTAACCCAAAGCAACAGAAACCCATTCACCCACTAATACTAACCTGCCTACAACGTAAAACTACATGTCCAATTCCTAAACACACATTATTTACACCTCATCTTTTGGTGAAGTACCCACTAGGAGAAAAAATTAAACAAACTCAATCCGTCTACCAGGCCGATAAACAACAAGTCTGGATTGCATTTCTCAACATTTGGACAGTACTGCACAACTATCTACTTGTTTCTACCTACACTTCTACATACAAAATTTCAACAACGTTACAACCTACTACTTAGAAAAATAATGGCGAATATGTATGACTTAGTATCCGACCTAGACGAGACAACCTTGCTTAATAGTTACCTAGTTTCTAAATCAACAATGTGCAAAGAAAAATTACAAATTAATAAATCATGTCTTACAATTTTGACACAAAATATTAGGAGTATTGATAAAAACTTGGATGCACTTGCGGTATTTATAACAAAATTAGACTTTGAGGTCGATATAATTATTTTAACCGAATGCTGGCTGACACCGTTTCATCCAAATTATTCTCTCATTGGCTACAATTATCACCCGTCTAATACCTTTTTTAACCAAAATGACGGGCTCGCCATATTTAGCAAAGAAAATCTAAAAATAAAAATTAGTGAACCTCCAATTACTGATATGAACTGCTTGTTGCTGGAGACTGAAAAAGACCTAACCATTGTGGCGATATACAGGTCGCCTACTTTAGCCTTTTCTGACCCTGCACGCTTTATGACCAATCTCGATAGTTTGCTCGAGAACGTCAAGACAAAATCTTGTATTATTACTGGGGACATAAATATTGACATTAACCCAGAAAATAACGACGCAAATAGTGAAGACTATTTAAATACAATCACATCTCATGGTTTTTTTCCAGCACATTTCTATCCCACTCATGACAAAACCTGTTTGGATCATTTTCTAATTAAATCCCCTAACAGTTCCTCGACAGTAGTATGTCAGTCTTCAATAACAGATCACTACACTGTAATCTGTACTGTCAACACAAATTCTAAACCTAAGGCCATTGCCCCAAAAACTGTATCAGTCATTGACTATGAGGCACTCAAACTTGATCTCGAGGACTTCGACTGGATAGGTATCTACAATAATTCTGACATTAACTGTGCTACAGAGGAATTCATAAATATAATTACCAAATACATAGACGCAAATAAAGCTACTAAAATAATACCATACAAAAAACGCAAAATCAAGCCATGGATATCGCCCAGTCTATTGAAGTGTCTAAGTAACAAAGATAAACTTCACATGAAACATAGAAAATATCCTAACGACGAACATATAAAAAATACCTATTTAAAATACAGAAATACCTATTACTATATTGTTAAAAATGTGAAATTAGAATATGAAAAAAATCTTATTGAAAAAAACTCAGGGAATAGTAAATCTATGTGGAAGGCAGTAAAATCTGTATGTAACCTAAACAACACTAAATCAAAAAACCTTAATCTGCTAGACTTAAAAAGTACACCCAGGGATTCGCTAAATACCGTAAATGATTTCTTTGCAAATGTAGGAAAACACCTTGCTAGTGACATATTGACTCAAACTTGCACAACGGAACATCAATTAGCCAATGAAATTCAATTAAATCTTAACACCCCTTCAAATTCACTATTTATAACCCCAGCTACCCCATATGAAGTCCAAAAACTAATAAATAACCTAAAAACTGATAGTGCTCCTGGACACGATGATATAGCTCCAAAATTAATAAAAAACATATCACCATATATTATAAATCCATTGACTGATATAATTAACAAAAGCATTTCTCTAGGTATAGTTCCCAACGCTCTTAAAAAGTCTCAAATATGTCCAATATATAAAGAGGGTGAGCCTTCAGACACGTCGAACTACCGCACAATTTCACTGTTATCAGTGATTGCAAAGCTTTTAGAAAAAGTTGTCAATAATCGGCTCCTTAAGTATCTGGAGGAGGCTAAACTACTATCACCTAACCAATTCGGCTTTCGTGCAAACAAATCAACTGAAGATGCAGTAACAACTCTGGTCAATTCTATAACTGATGCTCTTGACAGCGGGGATAAATGTTTGGCGGTATTTCTTGATCTTAAGAAAGCTTTCGATACTGTCTCGGTTTCAATACTTCTAGCAAAACTGGAACAAATGGGAGTGAGAGGAGTGGCTCTCTCTTGGTTCAAGAGCTACCTTACAGGCAGATCTCAATGCGTTAAACTTTGTGACTTTCAAAGTGACTACACTGAAAACCATTTTGGAGTTCCACAAGGAAGTGTGCTTGGGCCGACGCTTTTTCTGGCTTACATTAATGACTTATGTAACCTAGAGACGGCGTCGGCCCAAATACAGTCATATGCTGATGACACGGTTATTTTATTTAAAGGGAGTTCATGGCATGACTTGAAAACAGGAACAGAACAGGGACTTATCCCAGTAGCAACATGGCTCCAAAAAAATCTACTCACTCTAAACGTTAAAAAAACCAAGTATGTCTGTTTTACCATCACCAACGCTACTTCTCCACCCGATGACTATAAAGTACTATTACATACCTGTGGGTCCACAAGTAACAACTGCAACTGTAAAAACCTTGAAAGGACAGACAAAATTAAATATCTTGGGATAATCATCGATGAAAATCTTAAGTGGCAACACCAAATTAAACAAGTAACATCAAGGACCCGTAAATTAATACATATTTTTAAGAAACTCCGTCTAATGTCAAATCCTAAAGTCACAAGAATTATTTATTATGCACTCTGCCAATCAACTTTATCGTATTGTATTGCGGTTTGGGGAGGCGCTGCTAAAACTAGACTTATAAACGTAGAAAGAGCACAGCGCGCTATACTCAAGGTCGCCTATGGAAAACCATATCGCTACTCAACCTCACAACTTTATCAAGACACAAAATTTCTAACTGTAAGACAGATTTTCATCCTAGCTATTTTAACAAAATTTCACAAAACATCCTTATTTACAAGAAACGTGCCTAACAGATCCATGAGAGTCGAATTATGGAAAACTCCAAAAACATATACCACCGGATTTGCAAAACGTTTTTATAACTTTCTTGCTGCCACACTTTACACTTACATCAACAAAACATTAAAATTTTCCACATTTTTGAAGTACAAATTTAAAAAAGTTCTGCGCGAATGGTTAATGAAACTAAACTACGACGACACTGAAACACTAATAACATATTAGTCAAAGGTGTTTAGTTGTGTAAGTGCTTGTATCAACCTAATAAAATTACTAAAAACTACAATATTTTATGTCTGTGCAACATCACTTTAAATATTAACAGTACCTACCTATTATTTATCTATCAATAATGTATCTATTAATATAATTATTATATGTCTATATCTATTCATATTTATATTATGTTTTTAAGTTTATGTAGACTGTACTATTATTATTATTATGTTTTTAAGAGTATGTAGCACACTATGTATAATTTCATTATTATCTTACGATAAGTAACTTTTTTGAAAATTACAACGCCTACTCTATTGTAGGCAAGCGCAATTTAATTCCAGGTCATTAGTCACCGTTAGAGCGGAAGACCGGTTACCCATAAAACAGAGTTATTCTAGTTTGGGGACTGGGAACCTAATTTTAAGTACAAATAATTATAGTTCACTCTACCTAAGTTCAAAATGTAAATCTTATAGAGCAAATAAAACTTTTCATTTTCATTTCATTTTCATTTCATTTCATTTCATTTCATTTCAACCAGCGAACTAATCCTCTACAATTAGATTCATAATACTCTTTGCTGTACCACAAAAACATTAAAAGGACCGACACTGGACCGACAGCATTAATAAATCGTAATTAAAATCGTCAACCGGGAGCCCATTTTGGCACCATTGCGTTACAGGCTAGGCCCCTGATTATGGAATAGGCATGCCCAGCAACTATACCGCCATGTCAGCTTTGTCCTCCGAGTTACTAGTAATAGTAAAAGCATTTATTTGTTACCACAGTCACACATACATAATACATACAATCTTTAGATAAAACACAAAAAATACACGAAAGAAAAATTTTGGTAGGAAGGAAAAATATTATAAATATTATGTGTGCTGCAGTTTCGCAAAAAGGCCATAGCTCAGCGTACAATATTTGCTACATCCAGACAGGCTGAGGCAAATCGCTGATTTTCAGCTATAGCCTTGAGGTGTGGGCGCGATCACGGTGCCCCGTAGCTAACGTGCCAGGAAATGTGAAATTAACTAAACAAAAACAAAAATTCTAAATAACTTAATCCTCCTCCGTTACGATCACACATTGGGTTTATTTCTTTTAAGACAAAACTAAAGATTATTCTACTGGATTACCAACAGCAATATGAAAATTTTAGACATCCCTGTAGATAAAAGACCTACTTACTCACTATTGTTTTTTTGTTTTTTTATTTTTTATTTTGATAATTAGAACGACTTCTCCACTACACACGTCACACACAGACACAACACAATACCCTATACACAACATAAAAAACACTCCACTTACACACCATCACTCTCATCACACTTATCCACAATAAACTGTCACACTATCATACATCATACAATGAAAAAGGAGAGTGATTGTTTGGCTTCTTTTTTCTTTACTTTTATAACTATTAACTTTCTGATATTGTTTTTTTTTTTTTTTTAAATTGTGTGTGTACCTGCCCAGACTTACGCTCGCAATAACATCTCAAGAGCTGGGGATTGCTGAAAACCAGCGCTGGGAACCATTAATGGTAACCAGCACAAAGCTGAGCTCTTCCCATTTAACAATATTGCAACGAGCTTATTGTACACAATTTCAGATTTTAATTAATTAGGCGGTTATGTAGTAGGTAATCTTAAACTATAGGCACATGGTTATTTGACAGACAATAAAATAACAATTATCGGAACTCCACGTCCTCATCATCATCATTATTTATAGCGGCGATAACACCCGATAAATATATAATTACTTTTTGTATTTTCTAAAGCATTAACCCGTGCTAGGGAACTTTATAAAGATTTTTATAAGGTTATAAATTCCAATGAGAATTTCGGCTGTAATGATGAACGCATTGGGTAGTGTAGATAAGTGCAAACTATTACACTAGATGGCGCCCCATCGTCCGTAAGACGAGTTTCAATGAGGTTAGAAAATTCGCAAAGACAGTACTTGACTCGGTAGCTCAATTGGTAGAGCGCCTGCACGGAATGCAAGAAGGTTGCGGGTTCAAATCCTATCCCGAGCGAATTTTTTAACCTTATAAAAATCTTTATAAATATATTATAATTAAAAATAAAGAGAGATATTATATTTAAAAAATCGAACAATAAAACATAGGTGGTAGGTACGGTCGGCCACAGTCGCAGATACCCCTCTTACAGCGCGCGGCATAAGGGCGCCAATCGAACAATAAGGGGTATCCTAGAGTGTGGCCTACTGTACCTCCCTACTTTAACAAACTCATCAACGACCAAAGTGTAACTTTTCAAAACACACGGCTTGTTGATAAAAAAAACAGTGAAATAAAAACTGGAAAACACCGTTTTGTCATTAGGCAGCATCATCGATCAAAGTTTAAAAATGCTCGGAGAAAATTTCAGTTGGCTTTTATCGAAAAATATCGATAAATACCTACCTATCGATGTAGGTACCAACCCTCAGACAAGGTACAGCATTACTCAATTTAGGATGATGAAAAATGTTTATTACTTAGATTGTGAGAAAACCTGACCGAAATTATTCCATCCATATTTTGTTATTTTGTGGAATGAAATACCTACTCAGTAAAATAATTTTGGCATGGCTTATACAGGGCAATTTTTTAATAGCTTTATTCCTGAAACATCCTTCCTACGTCAATTGCTAGATGTGATTTCCAACAACTTTTGTTTGACGACTTTTCCCATATTTCACACTTTTTATTTACTGAACGTTTCTTCCTTTTAAAGTTTGCATTTGTAGCGTTTGCGTGCCTCATTCATTACTCACTAGGTACAGTCGGCCACAGTCTCAGATACCCCTTTTTGTTTGATTGGCGCCCTTATGCCGCCAGCGATAAGAGCTGCCATGAGGTATCTGAGATTGTGGCCGACCGTACCACCTTTCCAGCATCTTGTTCATTCCTACTTGTTATTAAGCGCTGCAATTTTATTTTTATATGTTAATTTTAATTTAATTATATTGCGCTGTGACCAGTCGTAAAACAGAAGTTGTTGTAAATCACATTTTAAAGTTGCAGTGTTTCAAGAATAAAGCTATTTAAAATTGCCCTGGTCACGAAAATCTAACATAGTACCTTTGTTTAACCTTTACGTTGGTAGGAACGCTCGGAATGCGTACACAGGTGTACGTTCAACTCAGGTGTAGGTACGTCATAATTCAGCGTTATGACAAAAAGTTAAATGTCCCAATCTTTCTGTAATCGACTTTTATGCGTACCTAATGAGATGATTTTTACAGCGTCCAGTGGCACCTTCACTCACACTAATCTGAGTGAAGTGACCACTCGGAGTGACAACTGTACCATCCTCTCAGTTTATTCGTCCAAGCCTACCAGAAAAACAATGAACTCACAAGTTCATAAGAAACATAAAAAGGAAGCGTATAAAAGCTGTTGAAGATCGTCACGGAATCACCCAAGAGATAGGCACTGTTATAAAAATAATACGAAAAGATATAAGAAGAAGAAGAAAGGTACCTAATCACCAAAATAACATGATTTATTTTTTCTCTAACGAACTGACAAACGTGACCTAGATTTTCTTTCGTACCTTACGTAACATAATCTCGGCAATATTTTCGGACCATCACGTCGTAATAATGTGTTTATTATTGAATAGTTAACATTTTATTTTTCTCAACACTACAGCATTGGTAGCTTAGTAGACAGAATGAAGCTTTTTAATAATAGGGTTCAATTTCCCACACTATAAAACAAAGGAAACTAACCCAGTAGATAATGAAAGCTCTCATTTATTTTAAAGTCTCTAAAGTCTTAATTAAGGACAAATACGCGGATTTCAACAAAAAGCTCACGAAAAGGAAATCTCGAAGGAAAGGAACAATAATATCTTTCGACAAAATGTACCTATGTTCGATAATTTTCCCAGTAGGTAAATGGTCCTATCTGTTTTTATTTTCTACTAGCTTACCCGGTGAACTTGGTATTACCTGAAATAGTTTGACTCTCCGCGTCAAAAATGGCGATTCCAATACAAAATGACCAATTTTTATTTCTTCCGTTTTTCAGCAAATCCTTTAACTTTTCCCATATTTCTTTGCTTTTAAACCTACCCTGAACTATGGTGAACTAAACAAAACAGTAAATATGCAAATCGGTCAAGCTGTTTCTTAGTTTTAGCGAGACTAATGCACGGCGATTCATTTATATATATGTATATAGATATAGATATATAGATATAGATATAGATGAAACCTGATGTGACTTTACATCTCAATAAAAACGTTTTTATTGATGCCTTGAAGTTTCTCCTAGTAAAGTCTTGAATATGTGAATTGTCGCAAAAATCTAATGCGAAATTTCATTTGTTTACTTGTTACCTAGGTACAGTAGCTAGGACACACCTTTTTGTGCGATTGGTGCCCTTATGCCGCGCGCGGTAAGAGCTGCCATGGGGTATCTGTGACTGGGGCCGACCGTACCTAGTTTATTTTATCGTCAAAATCGAAATCAGGCTACAGACAGACATTGCAAGTGATTATTATTTGCCCAAATAAATATCAAACCGAACAAATTGATATTGGATATACCGACCAAATAGTGTATCAAATAGTCGTCGATCTATATCAATAGGAAGGCACCTTTGTCTGCGAGCTTCACGCAATTAGGCCGACCATTTTTATTGATGGCGCCTCGTAATTGGCCGACACTGAATTGTTATGGGTGAAGCTAATTTGATGGGCGGGTGTGGATAGAGAGATCCATCCATACCAATATGTCTATGTACATTGTATAGGGTGGAGCAGAAATAAATTAGTTTTTTAAAAATCATATAAAAAAAGCTATTGTAGGTACTTAGAATCCTTCTATTTCTTACAATTTTTAGTTCAGTATACTTTATCAAAATTAGAGTTGGTTAGAAACGCTTCCGTAATGGCAGTCGAATGTTCCGCGAAATGTTCGTAAAAACTGCTCTAGAAATGGAATCTTTTTTCTTTAGAATATTTTTATTATAATTACTTACTAAGTTTTCCAAACTAACCTACGAGTCAACAGGAGATGACAGGACACTGTAAAGAATGTGTTTTTTTTAAATAATTTATTGTATCCTTTATTTTTTTTATTAATTTCAAATTCAAACACATGATTGTGTGCGTAGATGCATTTGCGTAGTTTTAATTTGATAAAACATTGTGAAAAACAATGAAAACCATATTTAAAAAATACTTTTCTCCCGCCACAGCGCTTACATTTTATTAATTTAAAAATCAACGTAACGTCTTATAGAAAAAAATATATTTGGGATGTGTTCCCTATCACCGGATGCTAATTACCCTGTGAAAATAGTTAGGAACTTAGGACCTTTTGTGACTCCATATGTATAAAAAATAGGGTAAAGGCATAATAAAATGTAGAATAAAATCTGCCATCTTCATCAACTTAAGTAACTTCTTAAGGTGGGACGATAGCAACGTGGCGGGAAATTCTAAATTTTCAGTTTTTTTACATTTTGTAGCTAAACCGAGCTATTTTTGTGAAAGAATACTATGTTATTGTGGGAAACGAAAAATCGCTGAACAAAAATAGCTCAGTTTAGCTACAAAATGTAAAAAAACTGTGAATTTTTTTTAATTTCCCGTCACGTTGTTATCGTTCAACCTTAATATTAGACGATTCAAAAAGTGTCAATTGGCACCTCAATGACACACGAGATAATGACCATTAGTAGAATTAATAGAAGAGCAGATTTTCAATTTTGTTAACGCAAGTTTCTCTATTATTCTAGTGAGCAGGTAGCTTTATTGTCTACTGCAAACAGATAAAGGTGGCTCTATATTGATATAGATGGGCGACTATATTTGATACTTATCTTCGGGGTATCAATTTGTTTGTCCGAAAGATGGAAGTTTGCTTAGTTCTTTCTTGGGCTAGATCATGACGTAATATATCAAGTTCTTTTCTCCCTTTTCTACCGTAACTTTGGAATTAAGTATTTACTAACATGGCAATACGTTGATGGAATTTATTAGGATGGATGTCTAAGGAAAATGGTGTGAAATAAAACTACAACTTTTTGTTTGCTCAATCTTTCCTCCAAAGACCAAGAAAAAGAGACCCCAAGAGACCATGCGAAGTTACTTCACATTCTAGTGGAATAATGTATGTTATTTCGATTAAAAGTATTCAAATTGTATCGAACATAAAATAGTTATTTGTTATGCAAGAATGCAAAATTATTGTTTGCGGCGAGTGCTTGTATTGAAAACCGAGCTAGCGAAGGTTTCTAAAATTGAGCCACGAGCGTAGCGAGTGGTTCAAAAAAAGAAACCTGAGCGTAGCGAGGTATTCAGAAGCACGAGACGCAAATAATATTGCATTCGTGCGAAACACAAAACTTTTCATCTCACAGAAGCGAGGAAATGACTTTGTTAGCCAAGCGGGACAAACTCTACAGGGTGTTAAAAGACCGCCGACAGACCCGAAAGGTACGCATACTAGACACCAAAACAAAGTACTTTTTCGATAAATTATTGCCGGGAAATGATTTTGGTTTTTTAGGTTATAATTTTGGAAAATATTTTATCACGCAATGGAAGTGTAACGCAGAGAAGTCATATTGCACAAGCGTTGACATAAAGTTGTGTTACTTACGCTCGAAGTGCCGATGTTTAGAATACATTGCGGGTTGCAATTTTAACGTCGTTTTATGCAAGAAATATTCAAAATTTTGGTATTGCTTCTGGAAAAGAAATGTTAAGTACCCGATACTGAGTAAATTTCTGCAATAAAAAAAGTTCGAAAAGTCCGACTTTGAACCTCATTATCTCGGAAACCGTTGATTTCCCAGGTATAGTTCCATGGGCAAAAATGTTCAGTATGATGAGGACCATGCGTGGTTTCCCGCTTTGTTGGCGGTCTTTTAACACCCTGTATAGACAACTACTTACAAGCAAAACAGGTGAGTCAAATAAGTTCCTTTTAAAAGCATATTTTACTGTAGTTACGGCTGCCGCACTAAAGTTTTGAGCTTCGTTGGTATTAAAACCATTCGTTTTATTAATAATTTCCTGAAGTTTATTTATCCAGACACAAAAATAATGTAAATAAAAGAATGTTTTTTTTTCCGGGTGCATTCTGAACTTATACCATATAAATTAAAAATTTGTAGGAGATAAAAAATTAAATTAGTAATATCGTTTGAAAAAATGTATTTAACAAACCAAAACATAATTATCTATTTGATAAAACAGAAGCGCAGCATTTTTTTTATTTACTGGTATTTAAAAATAAATATGTGTACAAAATATTGAAAAGACTATAAGAAGAAACCGCGTTTCTGAATGTTCTATTCCGTGACTTTACCTTTTTAAAAGATGCTTATGCACCATTTACATTCACAGTTTTGTATAGAGAATGGGCACGAACAATCGCTTACGCTGAAATACGCGTTTAAACGAACTATGAATGAGGTTTTATTTTCCATCCGGATCTGGCATCTACTTAAACGGCCAGTGTTTTTTTCTTTTTCAAAACCATAGGGCGCGGGAAAGACTGTCCCGGCGTCGCGTTCAAATTTCGAAGCGCACAAAAGTTCAGATAGTTTAAATCCGGCCTTTACACGATCGTAAGTTACTAGTAACAGCAAACTTTCCGAGCGTGGGAGATGAAAAAGTTATTTTTTAAATTTTCAAACAACAAAGAATTCGCAATATAAAAATATTCATCGCCGGCCAGCATTTTGGCAAAAGAACATATAGCAGAATTAAAAACTTACATTAATTATTTCATTAGTGGTGGCGAGTGAATTATTTAAGCATTGGCGTGTTAGATCAAAGAAATGTTTAAATTAGGGCTGCTAAGGTCAAATTTCAAATTTGAACTTCGGTTGGTAGGTAGAGGTCAAGGCTAGTCCGGTGGCATTCCCAGACTGAATGACCGGTCAATGTAATTTCAGTTACTCAGGTATTTGAAGCATTATTAAACGCTTAGTAAAATAGTTGCCCGAAATGATGGTTTGAATGTGGTTTTCATGTTACCTTCCATTTTAATGTAGGTAAGTAAATGATAGCGTTTCTTTTATAAAATCATTTTTGTTCTTTGCTTTGGGGTATCCAATGACAAAATTACTAGAACACTTTTTTTACTAAGGCCTCTGCATCTACACAATTTTACCCATCTAGCCTGAGTGGGTGAAATGACCACTCGGACGCTGCATAAGGAGAGACAGGCTTGCATTAGGTTGAGAGGATGGTAGGTATACAGGGCAATTCTTAAATAGCTTCATTCCTGAAACACGTCAACTTCTAGGTAAATGTGATTTCGAATAACTTTTGTTCTACGACTTTAATTTTGCCACAAAAAAAATCTAAAGTACTTCTTTTTTTGCATACATATTGGCCAAAAATCCGGACAAATCCACTACTGTAACCTTGCCTTGCCTTGATCGACTGGCCTAGTTAGTAGCCACGATCGGTATGTTGGCCAGCCCTGCTCTAAAATATGACCCATTAAATATCGTTTTTTATTTAGTCTCCCTTGGCCTCCAGATTTTAAGAGCATTATGCATACTTTATGCAAATACGGCTCATATTGGGAGGAGCGACGGGCTCTATACATAAATTGCCCTTCTGAATTTATCAGGGGGTTCTACTCTATCTAGAGGTATTTAGGGAGGTTTTGGCTAGAGTTAGTTGCAAATTTTATTCGTGTAAACAAGAAAGCTCAGTTTTGTTGTAAAGTCGCCCGTGCGATGCCACACGGGCGTTGTGGCTGAGTCGTTTTTCCTGATAGACCTAAGTCGCTAAAAGGGCTGCGTCGTCGCAACGCAATGATTTCAACGCAGTGAATGCCACACAAGCGCTGCGTCAGAATACTGCGACTGTAAATAATTTATTTATGATTTATTTAATAAAACCTTTTGACTTTGACTTCAGTTGAAAAAAAAAAAATGTTTAAACACGGTGTGATACTGTATTTACTTAATTTTATATAGATCGGGCTAGGGGATTCTGGTGGTATGACTCGAAATTATAACTCAGAGTAGGCCCTCCCTAGTTCGCCCAAAGGATCGTGGTGATAAATTTCAATCCCCCACCTCCTCGCCGTACAAACGCGATCAGCTCAAACCCTAGGTGACTGAAAACACACCGGGGAAAAGAAATTTGACCCTTGTCACTGGGACGATTTAATAGAAGACTCTCCTCTAATTCAATGGGCTTAAGGGCGATGTTGCACCGGGGAATTGAAAACGGGACGCTTGTCGACCAAATAACTTTACTGTCGAGTGGCGATTATTTGCTAACTGGACGGTGCTTCTTTATTTATTCAGGTTCAAATGTACGTTTTTTTACAAAACCTGTAAAATAACGTACGTTTGAAAGTTTTTTTTAATACGTTTTATACTAGTAAAAGCTGGTATGAAATACTATAGGTAGGTAATTAAGGCACCCGCCTTAATTACGTAGGTAGTATTGTTTACAAGCTTTTGCTCGCGTCTTCGTCCGCTCAGACTTTAGATAAAAGTATACTATATTTTCCCCCATATCAATGTCAGCGTGGATTGGGTGGGGGGAAATGTTCAACAAACCATCTAATAGAATAGGCGGATGGACAGACATCGTAGGCTTGGTAATAGGGTCCCGTTGGCACCTTCGGGAACACTTTTTTTTACAGAATTGCCATCCTGTTGACCAGAAGGTTACACTGTAAAAAGAGTTAAGAAGTTTTGTAACACATTGTATTAGAATAGAATAAAATAGAAAAATCATTTATTTAAATACCACAACACACACATGAATACAATAATTGAGACAGGTACCTACATATACAATAACTTATAAATTTATCAGAGGAAACACAGAAACAGAGTGGAATTTGACCTGTAAAACTGAAGTTCATGACACCCGATATCTATAATATTCTGAGTTCTGTTTCAAACGCTCGTTAATTATTAACTTAGTTAGACTTTCGGTTTAATTGATACAGGGTGGTCTGGGCAAAAATATGTTTGTGCGTGTAGGTGCGTTTACATAGCTTTGAGTTGTTAAAGCGTTGTTAAAGTCAATGAAAAGAATATTTAAAAAATACTTTTCTCCCGCCACATCGTTCACATTTTATTAATTTAAAAATTAACGGAACGTCATCATGTAGCAAAAAAAAATTTTTAGGTTGTGATCCCTATCACCGGGTGCTATTACCCTATAAAAAGAGTTAGGTACTTTAGTAACACCTTGAATATTTAAAAAAAAATACCCAAAATCTTCAATTGTGGCTTCCCTTACTAACTCCTATTACTAACGCTTGCGCCGGCACTCGCATTATGGGGCGCCACATCGCGCGCGCGCTTTGAGTAGGCGGGTGTTCGCGCGTCACGATTACTATAGAACAAATTGAACAAGGTAATTTGTGAATTTATAAAAATGAAAAAACTATTCCTTGACCGATTTGGCTCATGTCCGAACTTAAAAATGATTTTAATTGAACGGGCGATCGAAGCGAGCGAAGTTCTCCGAGTCTACTGGAACAATCCGGCGTTTGTATGTATGTATGTATGTTTGTATGTATGTATGTATGTATATAAGTATGTATGAATGTTCGTTCGACGATAAATTGAGTAAATTTAGTCGGATCGTCATGAAATTTGGTAGGCAGGTAAATGAGGCAAAGAGAATTTTTAAGTTCGAACATGAGCCAAATTGGTCAACGGGTTGCTGAGTTATGGGGTCAGGAGTTCATAGTTCGGAGCGAACCACTAGTTACCAAATTTCATAACGATCCGACAAAATGTACTCAAGTTATCGTCGAATGAACATTCATACAAACATACATACAAACAAGCGCCGGATGGTTCTAGTAGACTCGGAGAACTTCTCTAGCTTCGCTCGCTCGTTCAAATATGCCCCCTCACCGGGATTCAAACCTGGGTTCGAGCCACTAGTCATTTTATGTTCACATTAATTACATGGAAATTAGCTATTGCTAGTGGCCTGAATGGCAGGCTTTCTACGTTTATCTACTTCGCGACGAAGCTACAACTCCTGGCGGTGTTGTGTGTATGACAAAGCCTTTTTAGAGCCCTTTTCTTTTATTCCCCACACCCGAGCTAAATTGTCGCGGAAACACGTGAAAAATTAAAATCGCTCTCGCCAGTTACGTGTTTATGACCTGGATTCGTCAAAAGCGCCGTAAAGGCGAGTATTCCTTTTGGGTGTCGTGTAACAAGTCCTTTTGGTACAAAAAGCGAGGACTCTACGTTTTATCTTTGACATTTTATCTTTGGATCTTTGCATTTTATTTTACGGATATTCTGGCCAAAGAAAATTACCGACACAGAACTGTGGAGTAGGACTAGCCAAAAAGGAATAGACGAAAAAATAAAGTTGAGAAAGTGGCGTTGGATAGGTCATACTATGCGAAGACCCGAAAACCACCCCTCCAAGATAGCACTGAAATGGTGTCCAACTGCCCCAACTGGAACACGCAAGAGAGGGCGCCCTAAAACTTCCTGGCTTCGATCAGTAGGTACAACTAGTGGTTCGCCCCGAACTATGAACTCGCGACCCCATATAAACTTAATAATAATAATAACCCCCGTGTGGTTCCCGAGAGGTACAGAATTGGACCAACCCATTTCTTCCCGTGGGTGTCGTAAAAGGCGACTAAGGGAATGGAGGGACCATTATGGTTCCTCCACCGCAGGGCAGCTTGTGGGGAGTTGTTGGTATGTGGCGGTACCACGGATCCGAGTCTTCCGAAGGTCGAAAACTGGTCCTCGCATCCAAGTCTTTGTACAAGAGTGGATTGGAATCCAAGAGGACCGGGACCCTCACCTCTGGCTTGCCTTTACCAGCCGTCCAGAGTGGAGCGCAAGAGCTATATGCTCGCATGGATGGAAGTGAAAGATGCATAAGACGCGAGTTGATTTCTTTCCTATCTTTCTTATAGTGCTTCTATATCCTTCAGGTCCAGTTCAATATTCATAAAATCCTTTACAAAGTTTGCAATTATCATTTCCAACTCAAACTACGATTTTTCACGTTTCTCGACGCCAAAGAAAACCAAATTTTTCTGTCTAGCATTTTTTTCTAGATAGTACAGTCTTTGCTCTTGATTTTCCACTCGTTTTTCAAGATTTTCAGATTTTTCTTCTAGCATTTTTAGTTTTTCGCCAAACATTCTTTGAATGTTTTCTGTAACTTGTTCGCCGCTTTTTCTTATGGTTTTTTGTAGTTTATCTAGTATTTCTTCCATTTTAAGTTTTGTATTGGACTCTCTTGTAGTTTTGAAGTAAAGCGACCTCTATTGTTGAGCATAAAGACTTTTTGGTTTATAATTTTGAACACTAGATGGCTCTGATAAATTTTTTTGTCACGCCCTCTGTTAGGAAATATAATAACAATATGATATATATATTTTTTAATAGATGGCGCTGTTTTGAATTTTCTAATCTGGTGTACTTTGGATTTTTGGTTATTTTTGGATTTATTGGATTAAAATAGAGTTCTTGTTACGGATTATTTTGCGACCCGTAAAAGTTTATTTTTATTGTTTCCACTGAGTTTTACGTCCGATATCCACAATATTGTTTCCAAACAGAATTTGTATTTATAGTTCACTTTTGTTAGTTTTTATCACTGCTTTCACTGTTTACTGATAAGATTTACGTTTTATCACTTTTAAAATCACTTTTTAGCACTATTTTAATGTTACTGAGAGGCAGCAGTGGCGCCCTCTCTCATCCCATATAAACTTAACAACCCCATATCTCGGCAACCCCTCGACCGATTTGGCTCATGTTCGAACTTAAAAATTCTTTTAATTTCATTTACCTGCCTACCAAATTTCATGACGATCCGACAAAAATTACTCAAGTTATCGTCGAACGAACATTCATACATACAAACATACAAACATACAAACATACAAACATACAAACATACATACATACATACATACAAACGCCGGATTGTTCCAGTAGACTCGGAGAACTTCGCTCGCTTCGCTCGCTCGTTCAATTACAGGAGGCTAAGAATGAGCGGAATGAGCTTGAGATGAAGGCGCAAAATCGGCCAGACTGTAAAACTGTTTTGAGAGCCCTATGTCCCTGATTAGGGATAACAGGAATTGATGATGACGATGATGAAGATAATGATGATTTTATCTTTGACAATCTAAAGTAGGTATCCCAGGCCGACTAAGGGCCGTAAGATCTATGTTTAAACCCTATCTGTCGATTAATTTTCATACAAAATGCGAGGTTTAATCTAAGGTCTGAGTTTAAACTGTGATTGATCTTACGACACTTAGGCCCGGTTTCTGAGTTGAGAATTTTGCGTGGTTTGTATCCCACTGTTTTGAACAACACGCTGACATGTTTGAGGTTTTAAGGCCGAAGCGCACACAGCCTAGTTGTACTAGCCGTTCTTAATCGATTGGCAAAGTTAAGGAACAACGGCCGCGGACTGTCCATGGATAGGTGACCGCTAGTGGCAATAATATCTGAGCGCTTCCGTGCTTCGGAAGGCACGTTAAACCGTTGGTCCCGGTTGTTGTTGATTGATAACAATCGTTAAGCCATGTCAGAGACCCTTTGGGTGGCCTAAAAACTCTGACACCAGGGGTGGCCACTACCTCATACGATTACCTACCCCTACCATTTTGTTGCACTGGTGACTCTGAACCAAATCCCAAACTTGTTTTTTTCCAAAATGCGCGTAAAATAAATCACTTCTTATAAATAGAATCGATTGAGGATACATAAGTGTTTGTTGGTTTTCTTCATTCACTGTTTGTATATGGAGAAATGATTTATCTTTCGAGATAAAAACCTACAGTTTTTCCTATCCCATTAAGTTAATAAGAATGAAATTCAAAGGCCGTAGTTCCTAATTTCCCATTCTTATACGCAGTTGCTCTTTCCAGCTATCCATAGTTAATCAACGACATAAATAAAACTTTATATCGCTTCTCATCCCCATGGTCTATGGGCCATTAAATGTATACTGACGAATAAAAAAAGTTGTTAAACGATATCTCTCTCGTCACAAACAAGTTGTGACGCACGGAGGTGTTGTGCTGCCTTTTCCATTTTGATCGATCTGTAACTAAAAGTGCAGTGTCAACATTTTTTTAGTACTTATCTATTAGTAGATAGTACCTATCTTTTATTTATCTATAATTCTTATTCTATATCTACAACATAGAAATCATACATTCATATTTATATTATGTTTTTAAGTTTATGTAGGCATGTCATACTATGTATAATTTCATTATTGTGTTACTTTATGTTACTTTTTTGAAAATTACAACGCCTACTCTATGTAGGCAAGTACAACTTAAGGCTGGAAGATAGCAGCGTGGCGGGAAATTCAAAATTTTCACAGTTTTTTACATTTTGTAGCTAAACTGAGCTATTTTTGTTCAGCGATTTTTCGTTTGCGGAAATAACAAAGTATTCTTTTCATTATTGTAAACAACAGAGCCACAATAATTCAGCCGATTATGTGTTCTGGTCTACGACAAGTTTTTTGGGCAGTACCACTGCTTCGTAGACCAGAACACATAATCGGCTGAATTATTGTTGCTCTGTTGTTTACAATAATGAAAAGAATACTTTGTTATTTCCGCGAACGAAAAATCGCTGAACAAAAATAGCTCAGTTTAGCTACAAAATGTAAAAAATTGTGATTTTTTTTTAATTTCCCGCCACGTTGCTATCGTCCCACCTTAATAGGTCATTAGTCACTGTTAGAGCGGAAGACCGGTTACCCATAAAACACAGTAATTCTAGTTTGGGGACTGAGAACCTAATCTTAAGTACAAATAATCCTACACTACCTTAGATCAAAATGTAAATCTGATAGAACAAATAAAGTTTCATTTCATTTCATTTATTTTTTTGTATCGGATGATCAACTTAATGCTAATAGCAAGAGACGGCCGGGACGCCCCCGCACTACCTGGAGTCGCTCAGTTGAGAAATAGGGTGCATCAACTGGACTCGGCTGGAAGGAGCTAGAGACTGCCGCGCAAGACCGCGAAAAATGGAGATCTCTTCTTCGAGCCATATGTCCCTGATAAGGGATAAAAAGATGTCATCATCATCATCATCATGATCTACTTATGGTGATGATCAAGGCACACCTGCGACGATGGAAAACAAATCTGCCTTTTGGATGCGTTTTTTGCTAAAACCGAGCCGTCAAAGGAGAATCCCTATAGCGTCAAGGGAGCGGGGGCGATAAGAGAGAGTAGAGGCTAAACGCGTGACGTCATCACAGATCGGACTTGGTGCGTAAGCTATTTTTTTTCTCAGATACGGATCCGGGTCAGACGCAGTGCGGAACCGCTTTAAATGCTCTAAGTAGGTATGACAGAGCCTCTCATATCACAGGTAAGTGAACTAACCACCTAGATATCAACTAGCACAATTCCTTGCCTTATCTGCTTACAAAGCATCAATGTGATTGGAATGTATTGGAGGAACTTGCATAGTGTGACGTCATTTGCGTCACTAACTATAAGGGTATGACTGGAACAGTACAGAAATTTAACTTAAGGCCCAAACCTAGGCACAACTAGCGCCGCCAATGGAAAAAAAAACATATCTTCTTTTTGGATGCGTTTTTTTTCTAAAAACGCGAGGCACAACTATTTTTAGGACCTAAGATTTCGATTCCAGATCGTAGAAACTACGAATAAATCCCGCCGCCGCCATTTGACGCATCCGTTTTTGCTAAAAACTCGTCATTAGGTTATCAACGCGAGGCTTAACTATTTTTAGGGCCTAAGATTTAGATTCCAGATCCTAGAACCTACGAATAATAGTTATTTGTTATGCAAGAATGCAAAGTTATTGTTTGCGGCGAGTGCTTGTATTGAATACCGAGCTAGCGAAGGTTTCTAAAATTGAGCCACGAGCGTAGCGAGTGGTTCAAAAAAATAAACCTGAGCGTAGCGAGGTATTCAGAAGCACGAAACGCAAATAATATTGCATTCGTGCGAAACACAAAACTTTTCATCTCACAGAAGCGAGGAAATGACTTTGTTAGCCAAGCGGGAAAAACTCTATAGACAACTACTTACAGGCAGAACAGGTGAATCAAATAAGTTCCTTTTAAAAGCATATTTTACTGTAGTTACGGCTGCCACACTAAATTTTTGAGCTTCGTTGGTATAAAAACCATTCGTTTTATTAATAATTTCCTGAAGTTTATTTATCCAGACACAAAAATAATGTAATTAAAAGAATGTTTTTTTTTTCCGGGTGCATTCTGAACTTTTACCATATAATATAAAAAATTCTAGGATATAAAAAATTAAATTAGTAATATCGTTTGAAAAAATGTATTTAACAAACCAAAACATAATTATCTATTTGATAAAACAGAAGCGAAGCATTTTTTTTATTTACTGGTATTATAAAATAAATATTGTGTACAAAATATTGAAAAGACTATAAGAAGAAACCGCGTTTCTGAATGTTCTATTCCGTGACTTTTTTTCTTTTAAAAGATGCTTATGCCCCATTTACATTCACAGTTTTGTATAGAGAATGGGCACGAACAATCACTTTCGCTGAAGTACGCGTGTAAATGAACTATGAATGAGGCTCTTTTTTCTCTCAGGACTTGGCATCTTCTTAAACGGCCAGTGTTTTTTTCTTTTTCAACACCATAGGGCGCGGGAAAGGCTGTCCCGGCGTCGCGTTCAAATTTCGAAGCGCAACAAAATGCAGATAGTTTAAATCCGGCCTTTACACAATCGTAAGTTACTAGTAACAGCAAACTTTCCGAGCGAGGGAGATGAAAAATCTTTTATCGCCAAAAGTGGCCACACATAAACGAAACGGGTCCAATAGCGGTTGTCCTTTGAAAAATATCCGCATTACAAAAGTGTCAAAAATAACAATCGACCTGTTTCGAACCATATTCATTATTATTATTTCAAATTAAAGAAAATAAACTAAATTGGATAAAATTCAAATAACATTTTCATTTAATACAATTCAGCTTTACATGCTGGTTGGAGCAGTGACGCATGTAAGACGAGTCGTCGCGATCCGCTATCACTATTGTCTCTACGAAACGTTCTGTAGTTGAAACTTTGTATTCATAGCTTCTTAGAATATCCTTTATCTACTATAGCCGGATATATTCTTTCATCGATAACAACCTGAAATGCTCTGTCTGTGACCGACATAGGTATTGTATGACCAAGACGTAGCGTAAACGCTATTTGGACACGAGATATCACTTCAGAAACACTTGAGGTTGGAATTCGTGGTATAATCAATGTATTGTATTGCGATGGAGCCGATATGAAGAAAATAACTTCGCTACAAATTCCATGCACTAGTATGCACTAGTAGTTGTAGGAGGAAAATGCTCAGAATCCCGTGGACCGCCTTTAGGACCAATATTTCCATCCTACACGATAATCAGATTGTCAGCAGTCTGTCGCCAGAGGGCTCTCAGCTTTTTTGGGCACATTATGCGATCACCGCTTCATAGTCTAGAAAAACAGATAATATTGGGCCAGATGGACGGCAGATGGGTGAGAGGCAGAACACCAATGCGCTGGTCTGATGCCCTAAAGAGGGCATCAGGTGGATCCATCCAGCACGCATCCCATCGCGCCCACAACCGTGATGAGTGGAGAACCTCATATAATAATTATGGTCACGATCCTCAGAGATGCTCAGAGGGACCAATCCACAAGAAGACCCGTATAAAAAGGTAACAAAAATAACTAATCCATCATTTACGAAAAATTTCAGAAAAAAGGTATCTAAAAAAAAAACACATTTTCCGACACTCAGACTGTGCTGCGTTACCGCTTCGATGATAACTAGCTTTCGTCTCAATTTTACGTCGATGAGTATCCTAAAAAGAAACTAATGTTTCCTTGATTGCTAAACCCACTAGCAACTTCCTTTTCAAAAAGCCAATCATCATCGCCTAAGCTCCACTTACTTCAACCAGGGTTAGCCAGTTAACTCTGAGTTAACGACAACAATTGTATGGAAATGTCAAATTAAGTCAGAGTTAGTTGGGTAACCCTGACTGACGCAAGTCCGCCTAAGACGGCATTGACAAATGAAATAAATAACGGCCCATTCTCTCCTAACCGGATTTGCCGAACAAAAAATGGTCCTTCGGGCCTGATTAACGAATTCACCCGAAAAGGGTACGTCCCGCGCACCCAATTATTTCACTCGGTCAATTCATTTGTGCGCTTTCAGTTTTTCAGGTGCTTTCTGTTGAACCATATTATATTTTTGCCTTTTAAATAGTTTTATGAATATTGGAAAGCATAAATACGTCAAAACGTATGCAGACCAATTCAAATTCCATATTAGCTTTAAAAACGATTTCAAGCAATATGTGCGTCACGAAAAAGTATAAATCGTTTTAGTGTTTTTTTTCCCGTGACTTCGTCCGCGCAGTTGCCTATATTTTTTACTAAGGGATTCGAATATATACTCGTAGCATACGTAATATTCTGAAGGATAAGCTATCTCCATTCCAAATTTCATCTAAAGCCATCCATCCAGCCATGACAGCATGTAAGAGTAAGAAAAATACACACTCACTCGTTCAAAAATTTCAAAGCGTCAGGGTTCTCGCTCCCAGAAACGCGCTAACACAAGAGAGTAGTGTAATATTATGATGTGATAATGGAACTTTGTCATAAGAAAAGAATCGCTTGCAAGGAAAGAATATTTCTTTTTGATGCTTGAGCAGAGACAGTATTGATGAAATCATCAATTTTTTCTGGTGACTAAAAAGTCAGCCCGTATTCTGCTAGAGCGGTCTGAAACAATTTGCCTGCAATAGGCATAAAGGCCTGTGTTTTATGTAGCCAGTCTTTGCAATAAATTGAAGGGAATTTAGAACAAAGCCTGGTACTAAAAGGGCGAAATTACGCCAGATTCGTACCTAAATTAGTCCAAAAGAGGGGGAGTTATTAGTGAAATCTACGCGGTGGGTGGAGGGATTTATCACGAAGTGAACGTCTGTAAAGATAGGCTATTAAATGGTTATTGACCTAATACCAGTCTTAGATAAGTAAGCTGAAATCTAAACAACTACAGGGTGCACTCGAATTCGATAGCGAAACTTTAAGGGGACATTCCAATCATGATTATGAAAACCACAGTAGTGGTCTTAAAGCATCCCGGTGAGATGACTTTTTATTTTTTTCTGATACCAAAAACTACCTTAGTCAATCATAAAGAAACGATATCAGTACTAAAAGCTACAAAAATCGCATCAAAAAATATTTAAAATAAAACGATTATTAACTAACCCCATTATGAACGCGACTGTACTACGCGTATAGCTCTTATCAATCACCGCGCGCTTTGACCTGCGGTGACCCGCCTACAAAATGACCTATAATCACGGGCGAGCGAGAGGCGCGCACGCGCCGCCGCTCAATATTTTTACGTAGTAGTGTGCGTTTCACGCAAGAGAGTTCCCTTGACGAAACTCTTATTACAATGTAATAGGGACTATTTTTGTTCATCCAAGGGAATTATTTCGTGAAACGCACTGTAGGCACTTAAATCAAAATTCCCCAGTGTTGCCATGTGGCGCCGTGATTACATTTTAAAATCCGTATGTAGGTATGTAATGTATTGTTATTTAAAGTGAATTATAAATTCCATATAAAAGTGAATTAAATCGTCTTTGAAACGCCTCAACGGAGCCAGGGTGTGTTTTGTTCTTCGTCCATATTTTCAGGCTTATCTGGGGCTTATCCGGGCCTATCGGCGTGCCTTACATTATTACATAGGTAGGTACGGTCGGCCACAATCTCAGATACCCTATGGCAGCTCTTACCGCGCGCGGCATAAGGGCGCCAATCGAACAAAAAGGGGTATCTGAGACTGTGGCCGACTGTACCTATATTCTACGCTTTTGGCTAAAATCGAACACATACTTAAGTCCTCAGTACTGAACTACCTACGTTATCGATCGAAGTTACATCTACGAAAATACGGGTTTAAATTAGGTAGGTATCTTAAAAAAGACTGCAAGTCCGTATAAAAATACTTACTTAATAAGCTAATTTTACATTTACATTAAAGTAATACATTAAAGATTACCCAAATCCGTACAAATACGGAAAAACCCATATTTGTGGCAACACTGGAGGTCCTTCGTCCTTCTCTTACCTTTCGGCGCTCGCGCTTTTAGCCTTGAATACGTAGGGAGGGATGGATCGTCCTTCGGTCTTTGTAATAGGGGTGATTTTTAAAAAGCATGCATTGCATTACTCTTGCGATTTTTGCTCGGAATTTACCTACAGGGGCCTACAGACAGTGCGTATTTTATAATTTTGGATCTTATGTTGATGCCTTTAGGAGTGGTTTCTCTTTTGGTCGATTATTGCATTTCCAACTTGTCGACCGGAAAGGTGAACATATGATCGAAAGTGTGTCGTTGCGTTGAAAAGTGATTTATTTAAATTTAATCGATTAATTTTGAATTTTTTTTGATATGATTTTTGTAGCTTTTAGTACTGATATCGTTTCTTTATGATTGACTAAGGTAGTTTTTGGTATCAGAAAAAAATAAAAAGTCATCTCACCGGGATGCTTTAAGACCACTACTGTGGTTTTCATAATCATGATTGGAATGTCCCCTTAAAGTTTCGCTATCGAATTCGAGTGCACCCGTAGTTAAGTACTAGGTAGGTTATCGTATGAGGTGGTGTCACACCTGGTGTCAGTTTTTAGGCTGCCTAAGGGCCTCTGAATGGTTTAACGTTTGTTATTAATCCACAACAACCGGGACCAACGGGTTAACATGTCTTCTGAAGCACGGAAGCGCTCAGATATATTGCCACTAGCGGTCACTAGGGCATGTAATATCGGATGATTTTCGATTCCGGAACTGAGTTACGATACTACTGGTTCGGTTCCGGAATTCCGGAACCGTTCCGGAATTAGAAAAAAGTATAGGAAATTAAAAAACAACAATAAATAGGCATTAAATTGTTTTGTTAAATCAAATGTTTATTATAAAAACTAAATAAATCAACAAAACTCTTGACTAAGTTCAATTAAATAGCCTTTTATTAGGTTTTATTATGTCAACGCTTGTGCAATATGAATTCTCTGCGTTACACTTCCACTGCGTGATAAAATATTTTCCAAAATTATAACCTAAAAAAACAAAATCATTTCCCAGCAATAATTTATTGAAAAAGAAATTTGTTTTGGTGTCTAGTATGCGTACCTTTCGGATCTGTTGGCGGACTTTTAACACCCTGTATATGTGAAATTGTGAATAAACAATAACCCAAAATATGTTTTTTCAAATGTTCTCAAAAAGGTGAGGTTATGATGTTTCCATGCTTTGACTTATTCAAGTTAATCTGTACACTGTGGCATGCTTCAATCATTCTAAATGATTTCAAACTACAATTAAATAAGTACGAAAGCCAATACTTAATTTTATTCGAAGAGTTTTGATTTATTTTGTGTAGCACGAATGCACTCCCGAGCGAGAGTGGCGCTGCACTAGCGCCACTGACTGGTTGGTTGGCGAAATGGTGAACGAACGAAACGCAAGCGTCGATGGCCGCGATTTGAATTCAAACTTCACGCGCGGTACGGTGCATTTCGCAAGAGAGAGTGTACAAAATTTGTACTACAAATATGCAAATTTTATTATTGTGGTACCTTAACTTACAAATAATTATATGAGTATCGGATTGCGATATTTACTTCAGTTCCGGAATTGTAACATTGTAAAAAATCATCCGAAATTCCGGAGTTACGAAATCTCGGAATTCCGGGATCCATGCCCTAGCGGTCACCCATCCATGGACTGACCACGCCCGATGTTGCTTAACTTCGCCAATCGATTAAGAATGGCGTGTCCAACTAGGCTGTGAGCGCTTCAACTAATCACTCATTACGCAGATGCAAAGACCTCGTTATTGATAAATTGATAGTGAAACTATTATATAAATTTGAAATCAAGCCCCAAATTTATAATGCAGTTATAAACTAAGGCCTTTGCATCTACGTAATGAGATGATTTATACAGCGTCCAGTGGCACCTTCACTCACACTAGATGGGTGAAGAGACCACTCGGCGCCGCAGTGCCTGGGACATTGTTTTTTTTTTTAGATGGAGTAGGCTTGCCCAGCACCTATACCATCCTGACAGCTTAGTCGACCTAGCCCACAGGAAAGACAGGTCAATACGTGTGGAGCCAACTGAGCCGCGGGTTTCCTCACGATGTTTTTCCTTCACCGTTAGCGAGTGGTATTGCTACTACAAATTCACAAATGTACGTAACTTTGAAATTAAACAAAGTCATAGATACATGCCCGCACTGGGAATCGAACCGGGTAACTCTTGCTTCAGAGTCCACTGTTCTACCCACTAGACCACCACCGCTCAATGCAGTTATGGGGGGTTGGTTATTTATGCGGCATATCTAAAGCTCACACTTCAAGTTGTAGGATTTTAAACTTCGAACCTTTATATCTTCAAGTCTCAATCACGAGCATAATCACAATACGTTTGAAATTTCCCGTGATAGATAGTGAAGTTAGATGATCAAAGCCCCAGATTTCTAGGTAATTTAGTGTGAAGGGGCTATTAACGAAATCCACGCGGCATAAAGCCCACGCGACGGATTTACGGCCGGCAGTGACGGACACTTGGATTATTCCGGGCAAAAATCGCGAAGCCTCCATTACCGCCTTTATTGCCTATGGCGTAAAGCACAGACTTTTAGCGGTAACAGTCTTGAGCGACCTTGTTTTGATAAGCTTTATGTTTTCAACCTTGAACCCAAGTTTTGGTACATCTGGGTGATGCAAATGAAATTATTCACCTTTAGTTTTTGCTCGATAATTTCATGTCAATATTGCTCTTAGGTAGGTATAAATTTTTTTTTACAAGAAAATTTAAAATAACGAATAGTACAAAATGCAATCCTGAAAATTCTCATTGCTGTCTTTTAGACCTCAATTCTGTACATCTTTTATTTTGGATATGATCAGCCCTTAAAAATAAGTAGAAGAATAATATTTCATTGGACGAGAGCGTAACCAAATTATTATGTTCTGTAGTTGAAAGCAATGACAAGAATGACACAAATATCAACAGTAGCGACAATAAAGTGAAGTTTAATACAATAAAACTAGCATTTATCGTGACCAAAAAACCAGAGGATTTTCTGACAGCTCATAGATAAGTTGTAGTTCCAAATTTGTAACTAGATGTCGCTGGCAAGACATGTTCGTTTTTTTATGTCAGTTCGCGCTCGTTGGCCCTCGTAGATACGTCCAAACACATTTAGGTATTAGTGGTGGAGCAAAATGTAGTGTTTCCGGTTCTATCATTCACTCATACAAGAACAATAACAAAGTCGTGCACTTTTTCATGTACCAAAATGGAATGACGTCTACGACGTTGAATGATGAAGTCACAGAGCAATGAAATGAAGAAGACTTCTTTTTTGTAAGCACTAATTTACTCTGTGATAGACACCACATGTCGGGTCAACGCCATCTGTCTCAGCTTTAAGAACTTTTTTTATTTTTTTTAGCTGTTAGAAAATCCCCTATCTAGACACGTGGTAGCGTGTCAAGCCAAGTTCCAGGAAAACTGGCGAACGCACCGTGTGTCTATTTACCCGAACCATTTGGATTCATCATTGCGTTAAACGTTATCAAGCAATTTAAAAGACAGCCTATTGTTTTCCCGCCATACGGTTGTAGCTTCCATGAGCACTCACAAAGGGCCCATAAAAACCCAGTAAGAGCCCAGAAGCATCGTTAGAATCGACCTGGCGGCCAATCCAGTTGTTTCGTTAAACATTTAACACTTGATTCTATCTTGGGGGTTATTTATTAACGACCTAGTAGAGTCGGTACGAGTACTAAAACAGCAGTTAGACACAGAAAGCTCACGCAAAATAAAATAAAAAACTTTTTTTTCCCTGCCTATTTGAAATCTATGGTGAGGGGATCAATGGTAAGGACATTTTAAGGACCTTATAAAAAAATCATTGTGTCATTTCATAAACAAAACAAAGCTCTCGGTAAGAGAAAAGTATTGGTGAAATCATGACACCTGGTGCCAGTTTCATAAAACTGCAATTCATAGTTTATTTAAGTACCTACATTGAGTAGTCGGATAGTAAGCTAACCTTTTTTTTAACCCCCATATGTCTAATCGGCTACTCAAACTTTTGGCCGGCGGCGGGTTTTATTCGTATAACCCGTGTCATTAAAGAAAACATTTAGGATGGACTTCAAAACACTCGCCCTCTCGCTCTAATTAATACAGTCAAAGCGAGACAACGCTAGGTTTTTAACTCCGTCCTAAATGTTTTCTTTAATGACACGAGTTATAGGTGTTCTACGTTGGAATCTAAAAATTAGGTCCTAAAAATAATTAAGCCCAGGGAATTCTCATTTAACGGCTCGTTTTGGGCAAAAAAAGAAGAAATTACTTTTTTTTATTGGCTCTGGACCAGTTTCAAAACGTAAAATTTGGAAATACTTGGATGTATTTTGTCGAAGCCTTTTTCAAGTCGAAACCAATGTCGAGTGGGTGTTCCGCGTTCGGTTACTTTGTTGGGCACTAGTGTAAACCCACTTCACTGTATTGCAGGCGCGTTTTACATTCTGCAATGGTTGCTTAACCATTCGGATTCGGGTTGGATTTTAGACACATTTGTATGCATGCAGGCAACGCTTTCTGGGGTCATTGTCTTAACTTCAAGAACTTTATTTCTTTTAGCAGGAATTTGTTATTTGAATGAACTGAAAACTTGAGCTCTGTCTGGAATTTTAAGTATTCAATATTGTTCATTTGTTATTTACCCAAGTCTTTGATTATAATCCAGACATTCTTAGGGTGGCATAAATAGTCGTCAACTCAAGCTCGAGTTCAAGTAGGTGATCTAAGAAAACAAAATCAATCGAGCTTCTTCTTTTCTTCTTTTCCCCGCTAATTGGAGAAGGCTATTTACACGCCGGCTGTGCTGCATGGCACGCCACACCAAGCATATTATTCAGATTATGCTGACCCCTACTCAAGCTCGATTGATTTTGTTTTCTGTGATCACCTACTTGAGCTTGAGCTCTAGCTGACGACTATGAATGCCACCCTTAGTAAACGCTAAAATCGTTCATATGTATATTAATTAACCAAAAGTGAGAGTAATCGAAATAAAGGTAAAGTTGAATGCTCACTTCGAGGCTCCATTGAAAAAATGGCCGCCGCCGATGAAACAATATCTCTTCTTTTGTTTCTTTTAGGTATGTAATTTATAGCCTTAGATACAATCGATCTAATAAATTTCGTTACGGAGCGATTCGTGTCAACGATGATACAGTAGATGATTCATGTATCCCATTCCTATTTGATTTGTTGCGACTAGAATATTATTTTGATATTATTTTGACTGAATCGTCGAATACTTTTTTGCTCATTATTACAAAAATGGTCTACTCATCAGATCCATTTTCTACATTTCAGTTATTAAAATAATTCCTACTCATAATCTTACTGTAGATAATTTTAGTTGAAAAATAAACAATACTTTTCGGAGGACGATGTACACAAGACAGCACGTCGACGCTTACACGCTAGAACTCTACTTGGTTACTTTACGGGAGAATTTACAACAAAAGTGTACACTCTGACGTGCTGTCGTGAAAATCTCGTGTAGAGGGGCCGCTGAAGAAGACGTTATGAATAAATATCGACACGTATTTGAGTGATGTCACGGCAAATTGGAAACCGTACGACGTTCGCTGTTTGCACAAATATAGCGAACAGCCTAGAAGGGTAGTTCCGGGAACTTGTGGCATTGACTTTTTAGGAAGACCTACAGAAATTTTTTGAAACCTTTAAACATACTTCAAGTTTGCACTTATTTTTTACTTGAGAGTTAGATATACATTCACTTTGCACTAAAAAGAAAAAAAAAATATTAGATTTATTTTTATGTAACTTTATGGTTGGAGTCAAGCAATTTCCTAAAACCCTCAACCACTAAACTCTTTTTCTGTATTGTGACTAAACCGCAAAACCGGTTTATTTTCTCGCAAATAAACCGGTTTTGAGGACTAGCAACTGTGCGGATTTTTGTTTTACAGAATAAGCACACAGACCTCCTTCTTTGCAACTTGTTGGCAAGGGTTTTTTAATTAAACATTATTTATTTACAAAATTCATCTGTACACACTAATCTATTCAGACAGGACGGATAGATTAGACTGTACTAACCTTCTGTCACTTATTATGTTTTGTGTTACGACGACGGTGTTTGCGTTCCATTTGCGAATAACACGTCTGTTCGAGGGTACTATTGGATTATTATTTCCACCGTGTTAGACAGGACTATAGATTTTTTGTCATTATTTGAAGAATTAAAAGTATTTTTTGTTTCATTATCTTCTTATGCCAAAATGATAAAGATTTTACAATACCTAAATTGTTGTGGGCGCATAATTCTCCAATAATAATAATAATTATTTATTTATTTATTCGGATAATTAAAATCCAATAACTAATCGCTGCGTTTATTTATTTATTTTACTTACTTTTAATGACGTGATCTCACTTCTAGGCCTTTTTGGATATATTCATAGCCCTATCATCAAAAGTGACTATAGGACCCAACCGGAGTACCTAGATCTGTCTTACTCATACTCGGTGAAGTCTCAGCCTAGAAATTTCCAGCTTTGAAGCAACATCTTTTTGATTTGTCGCTGGCTCTCCAGCTAACAGTACAAAGCACCAAAACCTGAGCTACTTACTACTATAGTATTAGGATACATGACAGACGTCCGGCAGACGTCCGGCACAGTTTTTTCGCACTCGTGGTACCTAGCTACTCAGGATTGTTTATTAACAAAAAAACTGATGAGAGTGAAATCCGATTTACAACCAAAAATACGAGAGACTTCATTTGACTCAATAAAACTGATCGACCATTGTGTGAATGTGTAAAAAGAGTTCCCAATACGTTCCCGTTTTGTTTTGTGTTGTTTTATTTTTAATCGAATTGATTCAGCTCAATTGGATCGTCGTTTCCAATCGTTTGTCGTGTGTCCGATGAAATTGTAAAAGCCTGTGTTTACTTACATCTTAATAAAAAGCCAAAAGACATGTGAAATAACTACAAAATTTCAAATTTCGAATACCCCCGAAGGTCATGTTAAGCTTTGTTTCTCCGAGTAGGCGACATCTCGGACAAAATATTTTCGGACACTTTGTCCGAAATGTCGCTTTATTATTTTAATATTTTTGAGGCGACATCTCGGACACTAACAAATAAAGCTGTTTTGTACAGTCGGATAAAAAACTCCCTACGATCTTATTTATGAGGAGACTAATAAAAAATGTTACGAACCCACATGCATATCATATCTTGTGTACTCATGCAGTCTTCAACATTTGCCCTCCTCCGCAAGTGTGTCGCTCGCGACACACATTTTATTTCATCAATTTTATGTAAGCATATTTTAACTATATTATGTTGACAATATTTGAATGTTTTGCCTCGTGTACCAACGTTTGGCAATCTGCCCCCGCGTCTCGTATCACTTCGCAGGTAACAAAGGCTCAGCACAGCCAATAAGTTCACTAGTAATAGTGTTTTATCAAGACGTAGCGTTAAATCAAATCATTCTTGATGAAAAAGTACTAGGCTTACATAAGTTGGTAGGAGGATCACCACCTCAGTTCTCACATCATTACGCGGGGTTAGTTAGGAACAAAATTATGTGAGAACTGAGGTGATGATCCTCCTAGCACCTTATGCAAGCCTAGTACTTTTTCATCAAAAATGAGCCGAACGCGATCTGTGTGCTTAAATTCAGGCTTTAACTGTCAATGAAAACGGCTTATTTAAGCCGCTTTAACTATCCTAAAATAGGCAGCTGTGGTAACGCTCTTTCTCTGTGTATTATATTTGAATACTTTTGTATCTGACAGTACGATACAGGTTCAATATTTTGAGAGTGTCCGAGATGTCGCCTCAAAAATATTAAAAATATAAAGCGACATTTCGGACAAAGTGTCCGAAAATATTTTGTCCGAGATGTCGCCTACTCGTTTCTCCGCACATTAATTTATTTTAATTTTTTGTTTGAAAAAAAGTAATAGCGTTTTTACCCAAAGTTGTAGAAAAAAAGTTTTTGGAATCAGATTTAGGAGTTGACGTATCAGGAATAAAGCTATTTAAAAATTACCCTGTATTGTTGGAAAACTGTTTGGCGTTATCTTTCCTGTGGAATTGTTCGACTGAGCTGGGAGGATGTACCTAAGAGGTTACTTTTATCTTATAGGCTTACTTGTATAAATGGAGGTGCCACTGAACGCTGTTCAAATATTTTTATACAGATGCAAAGGCCTAAGTTACATTTCCAGCCGCAACTAAAACACGGTGTTTATTATTACCCGGCTGCATTAGAAGGAGGTAAAAGCTTAATAAAGTGTAGGTACCTGAAATTCAGCTAAGCTAAGGTTATTACTTCGTAAACATACCAAGAATACCCGACACTCGATCAGCCCTTCTCAACTTAAAAAAGAAACTCATCATCTCCGAAACTCTTACATGAGAGCTTTGTACCTATAGTATGTATAGACGAGGTATTATCAGCTAAGCGTTCCATCGCTCATCAATCAAACACGAAGCGACACGCCTTTGGCGTCATGCGTCAGGGTACCTAATGTGGGTCAATAACAATGGGATTTCGGTCCGGACCTCTTGAATGTTGAAGAGTATTTTGACAGCCAAATGTTTACGGACAATTTCTCGGAGAAATTCGGTTGGTTAAGTAAGTAGTTGGTGATTATTGGACATTTTGGATGGGTCGGAATATCAAGAACAGGGTTTTGATCGGAGGCATTATAAATGTCGGCATTTTGAATTTCGGCTTTGAGAACTTTGGCGCTTCAATGATTTTACCAAATGATCTTTCGGCGTTATGACCATTAGGCATTTTAATTTGACTTTTAATGAGTAGACTTTTTGAATGTAGACTTTTTGAAATAAAACCTATAAATGCGTCCCCTTATAGGTACCTATGTAGATCGATTGTTCTAATTAAAACAATCTTTACCACAACTTTACCATTTCATCTCACGCTATTTCTTTCTTCATCTCAACACATTAATAACTTTACCAAAAATATTAAAAAAAATGATAAAGATATT
Source organism: Zelleria hepariella (assembly GCA_949319315.1). Taxonomy (NCBI): domain Eukaryota; kingdom Metazoa; phylum Arthropoda; class Insecta; order Lepidoptera; family Yponomeutidae; genus Zelleria; species Zelleria hepariella. The sequence goes on along the minus strand of OX439382.1, from coordinate 27,458,844 downwards.
AATGTGCTTTAAAAAGCAGCGGATAGTTTTTAGTGACCATTAAGAGTAACCAGCGTAAATATGATACCGAAAATGCAATAATCTAACGCTATCCCTTGAAGAAAAACTTAAAATGTATTCCTTGCTCTTACAAATGTTACGACCACTCTATACTGAAGTATTTGTTAACTGCTTTTAACACTAGTTTTATTTATGTTTACACTAAGCCAACGGCAAATCCTTTAGCAGGACTTTTAAATCCGGTAAAAAGCTTTGTGTGTCGTGCTTGTACAAACGTCTTTACAATATTACCACACTGTGTATTCTGTACTATAATATTGTCAGCCTTATTTGCCCGTCATTGCTAGCCAGTAACAACAACAAGCCCTAACAATACTTTGCTCCTGATATGGATGTATGGGGTTAGTATCAGATTGTCTAAAATGCAAGTAGTCTATGGTCGTCAACAGCTCTCCAAATACCACCGGTCTAAGAAGCACCTCGTCAGAAATCATTTGGACAAATTAGTAAGCAGTTTGTTCGAGAAGTAACCGGGCTCTGAATATTTGATGGACAGATTCGCAACTGGGTTAAAAAATAGGTAGTTTGTGTATAAAGCAAATCGTTAGTAAACTTCGGTATAGGTTGCCAATAAAGTGGTACCTACACAAAAGAGGGTTGTAATCTCTTAAGGACATTTAGATAGGCTACTTAAGGAATGTAACTTCGATTAGCTATTTATGTTGAGTTGATAATACGAAAGTCATGACAACCTTATTTTCTGACGAGATTCTCCTTAGATCGGTTGTTTTTTTGACGTTGTTTTTTTGACGAGGTAATTGAGTCCACACATCACTTTCATTTTGGACCATTTGTTACTAGCCCGGCGTACGTAACTTCGCCTACGTCATAAGGCCGCCGGCCTACACAAGCCTACCTTAGGGTATAGCCCTATTAACCCTTGCGAGGCCTTGGCCCCGAAAACGGGCCATACTTGTGCCAATCTGGACGCGACACCCTCTATTGTACGGCTTTATCTGGCACCCGCCATCTTGAAGCGCGACGCACACGATGTTATTCCTGTTTTAAAAAAATCCAAGCAGAGCGCAACTATGAGAAGAGTGAACGGTGAATCAGAGGTTGCGGCTTCAAGCCCTGTCACGAGCAGAAAAACTATTCAATACAAATCATTATTATCATTGTGATGATTATTATCATTATTATTTGAGAATGTGTTTTCAAATAATCGTTCCCTATTAGCGCAATTATTTGCTATTTATTCCTTTGTCTTTTTATTTATTTTAATCTTTCGTTGTATTAAGTAGATTAGAAGCTAAACGAATAGCCATAATAAGACTGTAGGTATTGAATAATTTTCTTTTTACATAATTTTTTGCACTTTTTTTGTTACGAGCGTAGACAGATCGCAGATAATTAAAATTCAAATTCAAATTCAAATTCATTTATTGGATAAAAAGCGGTACATTAAAACAAAAGAAATACTTATCCTAAAGTAGATACGGTATGTCTTAATGGAAAGTTGGCAACTACCACCTGCACTGGCCTTAGCGGCCGTATTGCAGAATGGCAGTTGTGTAGAGAGGTGGCCCAATGCACTTGGGATAGATATCCTTGAGAGTTGATGAAATAACATTGCGTAGTAATTAAGTGACTAAGTACATTAAACATTTTAATGTTTTTTTTTAATTACTATTAAAGTGGAGAGAGAAAATGCAAAATAATAATAACAATAATGGTTTGGTTTAGTAATAATAAATGTGTGTGTGTGTGTGTGAGGGTGTGTGTGTGCGTGTGTGTGTGTGTGTGTGTGTGTGTGTGTGTGTGTATGTGGAGAGAAAGTACCGAGAGGGTTTACCTATAGTTTTACTGTTTGGCTTTAATTTTTAATAAGTTTTCAACGTGATCGTAGGTCTTATCCTTTAACCATTGTGTTATTGTGTCTTTACGTTTACTGCAGGTTTGAACTGTTGGACATTCTTTAAACAATAGCTTAAACAGATACGGCATAAGAAAGTATCGGAACCTTTGCGCAAAAGCTGTACTTATAACGGGTTTTTTTAGGTGCCCAAAACGTGTTCTGGATGATTCAGATTGTGAGACCTGTAGATAGTTGGTCAGAATGCTAGTAATATACAGTTTACGCACAGATTGGACGCCTAGCTCTGCATATAGTTCAGTGAATAAAAAAGTGCATACTCTGCAGCATATAAAAAAGTGCATACTCTGCAACTCTCTCGATTCTTCATTAATAGTGTACCCACCGCTTCTAGCTATAACTTTTATATTTTCAACCAGCATTTTCTCCATTAGCTGTCAGCACGGCAAGACGTACAATTTATCGCGTGCGGGCTAGCGCCGTGTGCGTCCGACTCCGCTACGACAATTACCCAGGAAAAAGACATTGTGCTTTATCATGTTGAAAATAAATTGCATGTGACACATCAAGCTTTGAACGTATTATATAGAGATGGCTGCTCTTTCATGCTAGCCCTCTGACAACCCACGCAGTCCAAAGTTTTATATGGCTTTATACCCCTAGTAACCAAAGGTTACTCTACAAATAATTGGGAAATTCGTGTAACTGAAAATACAATTAATTTTACAGGACCTTCTAATGACAGGATATAAATTATATTATTTTTGTACAAAAAAAAAGCATTAAAAGCTATTTTCCCGCAAAAAAACCGGCTTTGAGGACTATAACTGAGCAGTATGTTTTTTTTATAGAATAAGCACACAGCGGTGCGACGCGCGAGTCGGTCGCGACTGTCAGGATCGGAAAGGCACCTTTAGCCCTAATAAAAATTTTGTTGTTCTAAAAAGTTTAACGACACCCTCATGTATGACATGACCTTTCTGTTACGCCCTGTATAAAATCGTATTACTGCGTCTAAGTAGTCACTTTGCCTTTGAACCTAAGCTCAAGTGGCGGTCCCACTCACTAGACGCTAATAAATCCTACAATTGATGTAAATACCTAAATTTTATTCGCCTTGGAATCTGAATCTTAAAGTACATCAAAGAGAGCATTATCTTCAGTCTAGAAAGATCATAACCCTTTGACCGTACCGCAAAACTTTGGTTCATTCAATCTACGAAACTAGCTGTCAGTCCGTCTATTTGCTGTCGAGACGGTAGTACCTATCTATTTTCGCATATTTACATAAACTTAGTGCTTTTCCTCTTTTGGGAAAAAAAGGCCGGACGCCAAGCAGAAGCAATTTCGGTCATTGACCTGTTTATACGCGTCTCTGTCACTCCCGCGTACAGATTGAATGGCTGAGCGAGATTTCGGACTTTTAGACCACATAAGCTGTATAGGTCCAGACCGATATGCGATAATTTCCAAGGACTGGTTCCCTCATACTGGGCTCCCGGGTGCCCGTAGCCGGCCAAGGCGGAGATGGCGGAACGACCTCGAAACATTTTAACCGGGGTGGCAGGAAGGAACAGTGACATTTCTGACCTTACTGCTGACCAATACTAGCGCCCCTAACCGCAAATCCAAGCGTGGTAGCCCTCATTACACTGAGAGGATAATATAAAGGTGTGTGCACCCCTAAGCCATTTAAAAAGTTTAGTCATGCATGTCTGGGGGGTCTTCCGGCTAAGACGAAGCCGATTACCATTGGCGAAAATCGAAGTTCGATTTATAAAAAATGTACTTTCACCCAGTTCATTTTACTGCCAAGCAGTTAATTTTTCATAAATCAAACTTCGATTTTCGCCAATGGTAATCGGCTTCGTTCTAGCCGGTAGACCCCCAGGGTCATTTCATCCATCTAGTACAAGACAGTGAGTGTGTGACTGGATGCTCTACAAATCATATAGTTACAAAGTAAGTTAGTGATAATCCACTAATAAAATATACTAAAATGATGTAAACAATCCTTTGGCCCTCGCCTACCTTTCACGCAACTCCGAAAGGTGTCTCTGAAGCAAAATTGTTCGCAAGTTCTCTACTAATAATCAAAGAGAAGTTGGATAACGTAGTTATGAATGCCGCTTGATTACGGATTCTCGGCCGGATTTCAATCAGACTGCTGAAATTATCTTTTTGTTCAATACCGCAATGAGACTCTGATTACGTAACTTGCATTTAGGAAGCAAAAGCCACTTTTGCTGTCAAATAGCACCACCTATCAGGGACAACAGCATTTCCAGCTGTTCCCGATTCATATAGCCTTTGCTTCATATAGCCATGGATTATGTAAAGCATAAAGCCGGCTACACACGGCCCTTAAATCAGTGGCGATATCGAGACAAAAATCGTGAGCTCGCCCGAACCAATTTCTGATTCGGTACGATTGATGGTACGATTTGCCTACTCACGTGGCGATCTAGGGTGCTCCCCACCACTTCCCCGATATGAATTTGCCTCTCATTTTAGGGCCGTGTGTTGCCGCCTTAAGAGTGTAGATCATTTTGAGTTCAGTAATAGTTTGATTGCTTTACCTCAATGTAACTGTACGCGAAATGCTGGTTTGATCTCTGTTTCTAATATCTAGAAGATACGTAATCTGATACGGTACGCGTCTGGTGAAGGTAGGTAATGTTTATAAAAGGTTCGTGGAAGACAAGGGAATAATGATTTTTGAACGAGCGGGCGAAGCGAGAGAAGTTCTCCGAGACTACTGGAACAATCCGGCGTTTGTATATTTGTATGAATGTATGTGTGTATGTATGAGTGCGGGAAGCTACCCCAACTTTCCAGTACACTACACACCAAGTCTAGTTTGATGACATTACTGAATTAACAATGCCTGTCATGAGACATACCTATAGTACCTATACAGGGTGTTAAAAGACCGCCAACAAAGCGGGAAACCACGTATTCTCCTTATCATAAGGAACATTTTTGCCCAAGGAACTATGCCTGGGAAATCAACGGTTTCCGAGATAATGAGGTTGAAAGTCGGACTTTTCAAAACTTTTTTTTTTTTTGCAGACATGTATTCAGTATCTACAGGGTGCACTCTAAGTCGATAGCGGAACTTTAAGTAGGCTATCTACTGATCACTACAAACAACTTTTACCAGGTGGCGAAAAAAATGGAGCGAAAAAAATATCAGCTGTTTCATACATTTGGCGCAGTACTCAGTCGACCTTTTGCATGGAACAGCTGATATTTTTTTCGCTCCATTTTTTTCGCCATCTGGTAAAAATTGTTTGTAGTGATCAGTAGACAGCCTACTTAAAGTTCCGCTATCGACTTAGAGTGCACCCTGTAGTTTTTAACATATCTTCTCAAGAAGCCATATCAAAATTATGAACATTTCTTACAAAAAACGACGTTAAAATTGCAACCCGCAATGTTTTCTAAACATCGGCACTTCAAGTTTAAGTAACATAAACTTATACCTACGCTTGCGCAATATGACTTCTGTGCGTTACACGTCCATTGCGTGATAAAATATTTTTCAAAATTATAACCTATAAAACCAAAATCATTTCCCAGCAATAATTTATCGAAAAAGTACTTTGTTTTGGTGTCTAGTATGCGTGGCTTTCGGGTCTGTTGGCGGTCTTTTAACACCCTGTATAAATTCTAACCGGCCGAATCGCTGTTGTTTTTGCCTTTCTCATTGATTTGTCACTCAATTAAAAGAACTCTACTAAAATTAAAATGATACAGTTAACACTAAACTAAGTGACAACACTTACCAGCCCCTCTACCCATGACGCATTTTTAAAATTTTGTTCAATTGACTAAATTCGATATTTGCAAAATTTACAAAATAGCCTTATCTTTCAATAAATATTACAAAGTACATACAATTAAAGCATGACTATGCGAAATCAAAGGGAAATTAATCTTAAAACTTGGTAAATATGAACGCAATAGCGTCAAAGGTAGCCCCCCAGTAAGTATAAATAAATAAAAATATTTGTCAGTTTTACCCGAATGTAGCGAATTCCAAAACCGTTCTACCTCTATACTGTTCTTGTTGCATTTAAACGTGAACCCGATTAGATTACTTCTGTCCGTTGTTGATTTTCTATTCGGATATATGGACGAGATAGTACGAGTACCTGCATTATATTGACGCTTGCCGAAGGTCATCAGCCGCAGGAAATCCTCCGACACCGTCGCTCTTGTGCACCGGAATCACTCACCGAGTAAGTAAATACTCAATACCGTGCATCAGTAAGCTTGCACTTAAGCAGGCGTGTACTAAGGGATACTCTGCTATGCAACGTATTACAAAACACCCAAAAGGGTAGTTTAAAGTTTTAAACCCTATCTGTCGATTAATTTTCATACAAAATTCGAGGTTTAATCTAAGGTCTGAGTTTAAACTGTGATTGATATTACGGCACAAAAAGACCACGTGGAGGTGCAGCTTGAAAAAATTTTAGGTCCAGGTTCCATGCCAGCATGGTGTTTTACTGTTGTGTCATTTCTTACAAATCTTGTATAGACGATTATTAATTTTACAGTGTCCAGTGCACCTTCAGTTGAGATCACTCAAACGCTGCAGTGCCTAAAGGTAGTGAGTTGTAGCCTCTTTATTACCAAGGTCATACAGGTACAGCTAACCAAGGTGCAGGTTTTCTCACAATGATTTTCTTGACAGTTAGCGAGTGGTATTGCTACCACAATTTCACAAATGTGCGTAACTTTGAAATAAATTAAATTTATGAATTTAGTTTATTTTAAGGTTCTTTACAAGGGGTGTCATTGAACCCGCTGCACCTAGATGCGGCCCTTTTAAACTTCTCAGACTAGTGAAACCGAGCTCCCGGCAGACTAGGTCAACTCAAGAGCTCTAGAGTTCCAAACTATACAGCGGATTCCTAGTTTAACGTTAAAAGGATCCTTAACTATCTTGTTTTGTCATCTGACGTCCTCGTAACTGAATTGAGTTTCTGTTCTATTATCGAAGGGAATTGCATAATAGACCGGTGTGACTATTGAAACAAAGATATACACATACCAACCTGGTATCGTAAAAGGCTTTTTTGCATCTACATAATGAGGTGATTTAAACAGCGTCCAGTGGTAACTTAACTCGCACTAGATGGGTGAGGAGACCACTCGGCGCCGCAGTGCCCGGGACATTGTTTTTTTAGATGGAGTAGGCTTGCCCAGCACCTATACCATCCTGACAGCTTAGTCAGCCTAGCCCAGAGGAAAGACGAGTCAATACGTGTGGAGCCAACTAAGCCGCGAGTTTCCTCACGATGTTATTTTACATATTTATGTTTCTGACAATTAAAAATAATACAAGAAATTATGTCTACATAATTCTGGTGGTCTCTTTAGGTATTATTCCAGGTACTGTGATAGTATGTGATTTAGCCTTATTCATTACAACACCTTGTATACCTAGTTCAAGCTCGCTTTCAATAAACAACACTGCAACAGTTTCGGAGTGGTCATAATTTGTCAAAAGTGGAACGTCACATAAATTATTTTTTTTTTAAGAACGCTTGACTAAAACTAACGCGAGGAATTTCTAACAAAAAAGATTGGAGGACCCTGAAATTCAAGCACATGTGTTGATTTTGTGTGGATTGGTTGTGATAGGCTAAAATAAGCTCTATGCTGTATGAGTCTAGAGGTGAAAATCCCAAAAACGAAAGGTTATAAAAAAGGGTGGCCCAAAGCCATCGCATAGCGAAACAAATGAACACACTCGCACACACACACACACACACACACACACACACAAACATAGAGAATAAACGACCGATGCAAAATTGTAATATTTTGTGCCTATGGATTTGTATATTTGGAAATTACGCGTTTTTTGTTTTCTTTCTAACTTCAGGGAAACAATGAAATCTGACCTGAGACAACTGACCTGGCGCTGGAAGCGCTGAGCTGATCTAGATTGATGGAACAATCTAGGCAAAACCAGAACGAGGGATCTAGACATCGACATCTTACAAATACCTCCTTGGAAGAAGACCTCATTTCATCAATAAAATATGGATTAGATAATTATAAGAAAAGTGCCCGTTAATCGCCTTCAGTGTGTGTCAGCGGAGGGCCTGTGTAAGGAAAGAAATGGAACGTCTTGCATCTCGCTCCAGTCAAGGGAAAAAGCATGGATATTTACAGGATCGAGCCAATCAGAAGCTGCCAAAATTTCCTACGACAAAAAGGAGGAGGCGCATACGCATTCCCAAAAGGGGTGATTGCCAAGGAGTACTAGGCTTTATTTAGACTATAATAGGGTTTAATTTATGTAAATTTAGACTGGTCGACAGACTTTGAAAAATTGTAAACGAAGAGAAATCTTTCGGAGTTTCAATCTAGAGCGGAGCTGTAGGGAAGACATTCGATCGACGCCCGAGGAAGAACTAAGACCTATCGAGTTTTGATTGTATTTGAGATAGCTAAATTGTTCCTGGAACGAGATTGGAGATAAAAAATTGTGTAAATTCGGTGGTTAGAGCCAGACAAGGATTGGGCAAGTTGAGTAATTTCTTTCCTTTGTCTATATTGCGTATTCACCTTGTTTTCTTCTCAGTTAAATGTATTTAATTTGGAAAACTATTTCATATTTTTATGTCACGACATAAGAGTAAGACAGGAGGCTAATTTCATCCACAAGGTGATTTCGTAATTTGCAATTTATCTTTGTTGTTGAGATCTATCAGTTCTTTGGAAGGCAGGTGTTATTTACAAGTAATTGAGAAAATCATAGACCGCAGAAGCCAGAAAGTATATTAATATCGTCTTTTGTCTAAAATACGCCTTCCAAAATTGATTCTCATGCTGAAAATTGTCCTGTTTTATTTTGAAATAATCTAACTTTTGCCAATGAAGCCCAAATAATTATGTATTAGAAAGGGTAAATGAATGATGAATTAATCGAATCAATAGGGAGAGATATAAGTTTTAGCAGAGAGGCGCCGTATAAATCATCTATTGGTTTTAATGTATGGAATGAACGAATCTGAATGAAAGTCATGTACGTGAATATGTGAAAACTAAAGGCTTTTTTAGAATAAAGACCAGTTTACTATAAAATGTATGAATCGAGTACAGTTTGAGAATGTTACTGATATTTTCCATTAAATATGTAGAAATCAAAGCCATAAGACCTGGAGACATTGTTTGTTGATAAATGTATGGAATTCTATTTTTACCTCCGAGAATACAGGTTGGGAAAGACTAAGTGTAATCACTAATATTTTTCCATAGACTCTATTAGCATAATAATCCATAGATTTGAGCGGAAACTTTGACGCTATCCGTACATGGTCAAATAATATTATAATATGTAAATGCACAAAGTGGATAATAATTATGTAAATACTCGGCATTGTATTTGCCAATAATTTTGTGAAATATGAGTCACAATAATAATTAAATTAATATAATATCTGAGCTTAACTCCCAGCACATCCATTTTGGACGATGCAAATATTTCATGTACTAAGAGAAAATTCAAGAATATAGACGTTAAACGAATTCTGATTATTCTTGATATTTTGATATGCTTGGAAGGTTTTTTTCAGATTCAGCTCTTAAGGTTTTTCCTTCCGTCAAATTGTATAATAAAGCATTAACCAAGCTGGACTGAGACTTAATCTCAAGTCACAAGTTACAGTCAGATTTTTTTTGAAGTTAATATACGCATATTCAAATGTTTCAAACTTCAAATCCGCTGTTTCCTTTCATCTCCACAAATATAGCTATTAACACAATTCACTAAAATATTGCCAAATCCCTTCAGGAATATGACTGAATAATTGATTACATATTTTATTAATCATGAAATAATTCCAGACACATTGAAACTTAAGAGCCATTTTTCTTTATGACACTTAATTAAATCCTTTTAATTAAACTGGGCAAATTACAAGATTTTCAGTCACATTTATAACTAGCACACATACTAGCTCAAACCAAGTTGCGAAAATAAATCCACTCAATCAAACACGCATGCTGGAAATAATCAAACTATAATATCATTTATTTTGGGATCCTTCAGACAACATTCCCTTGAACATAAACGTAACCCTATTTTACAGTGGTACTTGTCACAATAAAGACTCGCAAGCGAGAGCAAAATACTATAACAAGTCCTTCAGACATAACATACAAAATAAAGTGATGATCCTCATACTTGAACACACAAATATTATAAACTTGTGTGTGGATATCACATATATCACAATGGGGGACTGTACACTCGACTCTCAGATATCTCATTACCATTGTATTCAAATAAAAGCTGATCTCAGTGTGCGCACACCTATGATGACAATAATCCAAAATATTGATATGCGTATGTATGCTAAGGCATGCATATTCATATCTAATATCCGAATGCATTCGGCTTGACAATGCTAAAAAAATAAATGATCCCTTCGAGTCAGATTGGGACAATAAAGAGACAGCTAATCCACGATCCAGAATCGTTGGACAATATACAATATAATATACTCAAGTGAGTGATAAAGCTACTATCATATAGCTAATACATGGAATGAAAGATACTGGGTTGCGAACCTGTGACCGTCGTAAGTCTCATGGCTTAGAGCCGAAGCCGATCGTTACTCCGGGGTCTTTCCCTCATATTTAATCTAATCAAGTTCCCAAAAGTGGAATTAGGTCTTGCAGAAAATACCTGAAGACCTAGAGTTTATCTTAATCAAGTGCTCAGTTAAATATTCAGCTCAATAGTCAAATCTAACTCATTATACCTTTTACTACAGTCAAAAATGGTTTCTTAGGAATCAATCTTTATTAACTAATTTTGAAGCTAACTAGACGATCATTGCCAAAACAGATAGCTAGACTTGTCCTTCGAGGGCAGGGGGGCCATCACAGTACCAATAGGACTAGCTTTGGAATTTAATTTGGAAATTAATAACCTACGAATATTTGGCTACCTCTGTATTCGTCAGGATTGCTAACTGGCTAAATCACTATGTAGCAAAATAAAAACAAAACGTAACTATCATATTTTAGAGGAGGTAAATGTGCATGAAAGAGTGGACCGGTATCAAAACCGTGGAAGAAGTATTTTGAATATCCCTAAATAGAAACGGTGCTAGAAAGGTACTTTAATAAGACACAATGTGCCTCGTCGCCTGCTAGAGTTTATACTGTATTATTATTATGTAGTAAATACACAGTTACACACACTACCTCTTAGCTCGATATGAACACAAAGCGCTACTCAGAACACTGTACGTTCCAGTACAGGATCGAACAATACCAGTTTTCCTGCACCATACTAGGTCAGACTTTATCGGTACTGTGCGTTCTCTTTCAGAAGGTAAACTAAGTACCTTCTAAAGACGTTCCATCGCAAGTCGGGACGCGCAAAAATATTACAATTTCAATTTATTTTTGCCATAAATTACATGTTTTTACATGGTAGTTTTTAACGTAATTGTAATAATAAGGTGTGGGGAAAGTATAGTATAGTAGAAGTACATTATTATTATATTATCAGGCAAAACATTCACAAAATTATTTACAAAATCAATTCATCATCAATTCATTTAATTCATATTGTAGTCCTGAAATCGGTTAAGCTGTCATATCTATCTATATATATAAAAATGAATCGCCGTGCATTTCATGCATGTCTCGCTAAAACTAAGAAACGGCTTGACCGATTTGCATATTTACTGTTTTGTTTAGTTCACCATAGTTCAGGGTAGGTTTAAAAGCAAAAAAATATGGGAAAAGTTAAAGGATTAGCTGAAAAACGGAAGAAATAAAAATTGGTCATTTTGTATTGGAATCGCCATTTTTGACGCGGAGAGTTAAACTATTTCAGGTGATACGAAGTTCACCGGGTCAGCTAGTTTGATAATTTAACCCGTGTCATTAAAGAAAACATTTAGGATGAACTTCAAAACACTCGCCCTCTCGCTCTAATTAATACTATCAAAGCGAGACAACGTTTTTTAAAGTCCATATTTTTTTTAATCAGGCGGCTTAAACGTATAAAAATTTTTGAACCGGATTGCCACCATCAATTGGTAGGGTGCTCAGAAGGCTGGCACCAGCTCAGCTCCCCGGAGTAGGCATCAGACCTTCGGTTACCCTTTGGTAACTCGAGGTCCCAATAAAAAAAAACATCATCAAGTAGCTAGTGATTACTTGGAGATTCAAACCTGGAACCTCTCCCGTAAGAGACAAGCTCTCTACTTACTAAATCACATCGACTAATTAATTCCTGTTTGATGGTTTCACCGATAAGATAAGACGTTAACGTGTCAGGCAAGATCATCAATATCCCACTGACGAAGATAATTGACATATTGAATTATCGCTTAGCAATATATCAAAGCCTAATCATTTTACTCACTCGCAAATAACTGTGGCGTCTGTCTTTTCCCGTATACAACACTCACATTCACAAACACCACACCCCTTCCGCAAACGCCCTCACACACACACACCCTCACACACATACACATCCTCAAACACCTCTGTATAAGTTGTATAAGCGGTTTATTGTAGGTTTATTATCTTATTAGGTATTTGTAAATAAAAAAAAAAATTAACTAGGAAACTTGAAACTAGGACTGGCCTTGCAAAGCTTGAATTATACGTAAACAATGAGTCAAAATCCGGTATATGTGTTTCAATTATCTAGAGATTTTTGAATACAATCTACTGACGTTTCCATTGTCAGCCTGCAAGAATAGTTGTTACCAAGTCGACCCCTTGATGGTAAATATTCTTGCGCTGTCGCCCCAGCAATTGAATAAGCCGGTAAATATTCACGGAGAGCTCGGCGATATCCGACGCTCCATATCTTTGGCCGCAAACGTGCCACAACTTTGGCAGTGCCCGGAATTATTAAACGACTTTAGACCCGGAGCACAAACTGCCCAAATGGGTAGAAGACATAACGTAAAGGCTAATTTGGATGGATCTTTGCGACTTAAGAGCATGCAGTAGTATAGAGAATAGATAGTTTACAAATCTGTTGCTATCTCACGGGCGCTCTACCCCTCAAACACTAAGCGAAAGGGACAACCTGAAGAAAATCTACAGAATCGAGGTTTCGTATCCCCCGATTCTGGTCCAATTTTGAAAATGATTTCATCACTGATAATAATATCACAATAGAAGCGCTCACAGCCTAGTTGTACTAGCCGTTCTTAATCGATTGGCAAAGTTAAGCAACAACGGCCGCGGTCAGTCCATGGATGGGTGATCGCTAGTGGCAATAATATCTGAGCGCTTTCGTGCTTCGGAAGGCACGTTAAACCGTTGGTCCCGGTTGTTGTTCATTAATAACAATCGTTAAGCCATGTCAGAGACCCTTTGGGTGGCCTAAAAACTCTGACACCAGGGGTGGCCACTACCTCATACGATTACCTACCATATCACAATAAACTTCTTGATCTCGAACCATCTTGTTTTCTTTTAAATTTTAAGTTGTTAAATCAGTTTACCAGACGTCTTTTGTCGCCACTTTTAATACGTATTTTTTTTCCATTTTTGGAAGGTCCTAGTGTTAACAATACTTTATCGAAAAATCTAAACGGTCCGACACGCCACGGGTAGACAATGGTCATGTCCCAGCGTACAAAAATGTATGCTTTAATGTAGGCCCGGTTTCTGAGTTGAGAATTTTACTAAGCACATACTTACGCATCGCTCTGTCACGCACTTTTGTGAGAAATCTGCAGAGACAGGACGATACTTACCCATTTGCTTAGCAAAATTCTCAACAGAAACCGGGCCTTAGTGCCATTAATCAGGGAGGAAAGTGGGGACTACGTTTGTGTGGAGAAAACACTACTGTTATATCCTCTTATTGATCTAAGATTTCCATACTAATTAGTCTCTAAATGCATAGGAAAACACACTGAAATCACACCACGTTTCCTCTATCGTGCCGCACTTTACCACCCGCACTGTACCTGTATCGGTACAGTCCACTGACTACCGCTGACTGTCGCTAGGATGGACCCTTATGGCACGCGCAATAAGATCTTCGATGGAGTATCTTAGTGTGTGTTGCTGACCGTACCCATCTGTGAAGTGCGAGGAAGCGCGCGTTGAGATGACGGCAAACACTCTTAGCCGGAAGTTTCTTTCAGCATTTCAACTACTGTGCCAGTTTCATAAAACTACAATTCATAGTTTACTATGACAATAAAAATTCGATGTACCTACATTGAGTAACTGTAGTCGGATAGTAAGCTAACCTTTTTTATTTCCTCCTTTATGTCTATTCGGCTACTCAATTGTCATAATAAACTATGAATTGTAGATTTATGAAACGCGCACATGGTGATAATGAAATTGTCAACGTTGAGGGTTTCTTTACTACGTTGTTTTAGAACTTTGTCTATGAGGCCATTAAAATACCCTGTTCTTTTTAAATGTTTCAAGATAGAACAGCTGATTTATTTCATGCCCCTAAATTCTGGCTTCATATAAAAAGTTTCTATTGAAAGGAAATTAACAAATTCAAAAAAGCCACACTGCACCTAAACTCTAATTTTTTATTCGAGTCCACGGAATGACAGTTGCTAGTATGCTACTGACATATAAAGCCTTTGAAACAACTGTCATTCCATGGAATCGATTTAAAAATTAGAGTTTATAAATTAATCATGTTTTTACATATTTTTGGACGCAGGCCACTGTTTTTAAAGTTCATGCTGGACTGACCTTTATAATGGTACCTATTTCTAGTCCTAATAAAGCGAAAATTCCAACATCCGACCCTCAAGAGTACCTACTCCGTTTGTGTATCCAAGTATCAACAAACCTTGCAAGTACGTGCCTAGTCAGGTCACGCGGCTATACAAAGTAGGTTACGTCCCGTTGTATAGGGTGAGCGAATGATCGATTGTTATTCAGTTAAAAGTGTCTAGAGATGTAGAGGGGATAAAGATGTGCACCCTGCCCATAATAGGTAAGATTTGGTGACTGAATTATTGACCAAATTTGGTATTTGGTGTTTGACATAGAAGTCAAGGCTAATGCAATAACTATTAAATTTAAAATACCCTCGTCATTTTATCATCATCATTTATCTCCTAAAAGGCTGAACCGATTTTTTTATTGATCAAAAATATGACACGATTCACAGACAATGCACGGTTCACTTACGATAACAATGGGCTTAATTGTCTAACTTTTGAATCTATCGCGATCCCTTTAAAATGTATCGGGATTATTGTCGTCATTACGACTTAATAATTATAATTGTCTAAGTTTTAAATCATAATCGCTAACAGAACGGATGAATCAAAACGCCATACAAATTTAATGATATTGAGTGAACGATTTTTCTATTTTCTTCAACGATCCTTCAAAATTGAGTCGCAATCCCTATCCCTAAGCCAATCGCTTTCAATGACAGTTTGTTTTAAATAAATGCAGTCTGAAATTCCTCAGCACGCTTCAAACTTCAATTTGAAAGAGATCGCGATGGATTCAAAAGTTAGACAATTACCCCCAGAACTCAAGTTAGAACACAAAATAGGTACGACGTCGAGCAGCATAGTGTTACGTACTCGTATACTTTTAGCACACAACATCGGCTCCAATTTTCTATGCTTCAGGAGGAAGCTCAGCTAAAGGTCTTGTATCACAAATCCGCATTCAATCATCCTGATTCAATGCCTCCGTAGAATATGTTGACTCTATTATGTGAGTTTAACATGTACTTGATGTAACTTTTTGTTTCGATTGTGTTGAGATGGGCAGAGTCACAGATTGGCGGCCAAAAATGGTATGGCGGTCAGTATGCAGAGCGTCTACTTGCTACTGTTTATTTTTTCAGTCCGGTCCATCCAAAGGTTGTCTGCAAGAGATCGCTTTTACCGATAAGACCGCCACTTGTGCGACAGTTATTCTGCAAAATACTTATACTTATACTTATACTTATACTTATACTTATACTTATACTTATACTTATACTTATACTTTATTGCACACAAAAACATAACATCTTAGATAATAATATAAAGAAAAGTAATAGTGTACAAAGCGAACTTATTTCTGAAGAAATCTCTTCCAGTCAACCCTTGGTGTGGAGAAATGTCAAATTATAGTGGGAGGGGAAAAAGTGCACAATAGATAGATTACATACTAATATAAATACTACAGTACATATATAAAGATAAATATAAATACTTTCTGTTATAAAATTAAGAGTTGCTTACCTACTTGCCCAGCGCCTAATACCATCTTAGCTTCGTCGGCCTCACTCAACTGAAAGATAAAGAACCAACTAAGCCTGGTTCTGGATCACATTACCTCTCTTTACACTCGCCTGAGTTATTTATATCGATATCAACCATCTACTTACGTTGAATTCGACAAACTCTCATCCACAGGCGCACCGAATCACCCCCTCGGTGTCGGTTTACGGCCGACACCTGGCGCCGTCCGACTCGGTTTATAACCCCGAAACTTATTCCGAGAACACTTCCCGATTCTAAAATATTCAGCTCTCCAATTTTGGGGCTTGCTGTGTCCCACTGACCCTTTACTTCGAGGCACAAGCTTGGGGAATACCGGGTAAGGTACCGTCCTAATTCGCCATTGGTCGCGCGGACATACATATAATGTGATGCGAATCATGCGGATTTACCCACTCTCAAACTGAGGTTAGAAATCGTTTTGTGTACATTACAGATTATTCTATCTATCTATTTAGTCCTGGTGGGTACATAAAACTACCGGGAAACTAACCTATATAAGACCAGCCGGGCTAGGATGCCGCGCCGCGACGCGGCTTTTATCTACGTTCTCGAAATACTCGTTCTCTCATTAAATTAGACTTGAATCGCTTTGTAGACTTGCTTTTGACATGCCATAATTGCCTTTGACACATAATTAAAAGGTTCATCCGCATAAGAGCAAAGTCTACAGAAACTTATCGGTCGCGGCCCTCATGTAGCCATGTTAGCGTTTGCGACATATTTCACGTCAAATCTTTTCTCACCACAAATGAAGTGGCACTACGCATCATAAATGGGCTTTCAGGCAATAGTTATATCCACAGACCACTCCATCTAAAACAATGTCCCAGGCACTGCAGCGCCGAGTGGTCTCTTCACCTATCTAGTGTGAGTGAAGGTGCTACTGGACGCTGTATAAATCATCTCATTACGTAGATGCAAAGGCCTTAGTTTTTAGACCACTCCCGAAGGATAGAATAAAAGTAGAAAGACTAAAATAAAAAAAACTGCAGCATTTCATCTCACATTTTGATTGCCCAACTGCAAAGTAAGCGCGATACCCTCTTCAAATATTTTCATAGCTTTCAATTTATATTTCGTAAAAGAATCCCAACGAGCAAAGGGGACTATTCAAATTAAACTACAGCACAGAACTGCAAGTTAACCCCGTCTGTGTTGATATAAAAAAGCGAGATACAGAAAGCGCTATGCCAATTGGAGATTTCCTAGAGAAATACCAGGTAAACCTGTCTAACGTCCACTGTTTGGTCTACTGTTGGGAATTTTTTAAATATCTTTATTCCTGAAACACGTTAACTTCTAAATGTGATTAACAACAACTTTTACCCTGTATACTAAAAGCATATTAGGCGAAAAAAACATTTTTACTAAATACAAGAATGCTTTTGTTTTTTGAAACGCTCTCTTGAGTGAGTAGTAATGTCACTTGTCAGCAAGATTATCGCACGTTTCGTAATTGAGACAAAACTAGAACATTGGAACCTGTCTTCTGTAATGCATTCACTGGTGCTGCAGACGCAAGCAGAGTCAGGATGGAAATCCAGCGAAATTGCTTCCGCTGTGCCAAGTTAAAACTGGAGCATTCTACTCAAACTTACAGCGACCTACTGTTCGTGTTCTGAAGAGCTTTGAAGCGGACGTAACTGTATGAAAATAGGGGTCACCAGTTGTATTTGGACATTAATTAAGTGCTCACTATGGTTCAGATTGCGCATGGTGTAAATTGATCTTTGGTCCTACGAGTATGTCGGAGATTATAAACATTCGTGTTCCAAAGAATATGCTATGAATCGCATTCTTTGTAAATGATCGTAGCGTTATCGAACCATGAAACTCTGCTTGTGCAATTCATTTTAGCTAGGTACGCACGACAGCACGTCAGAGTGTACATTTTGTTGTAAAGTCGCCCGTAACGTAACCGAGTAGAGTGCTAGCGTGTAAGCGTCTGCGTGCTGTCGTGAGTACCTATTTTTGAGACTTTTGTGTTATTCGTTTCTGTCTTGGCGGAAACCACCACATCAACCAATCCTCCCAAATTGTACACTGCATACACCGAACTATATTTATGTTTTGTTGGAGCGTTTATTTATAGTAAATGTATCAGCCAGGCTAAAAAATAGAATTGCTATTTTTCGCGCTCGCCTGTCTTTGATACAGGAATAACGAAAAATATTCCTTTTGAAAAATAAGCACTCTGACTGTAAAGCTTTTTCCATGTCGACAAAATATCAGATAATTTACAGAAATAAGCATCTTGGGGCCATGCTCATAAGGACTAACCTTAGTATTGCGAATGATTTAAAAAGTATGGAACATTCTTTACTTGTACGCTTTCTTTCTTTAAGCCTTTAATCCTGTCTCATAAAAGGAACACAAAGGCGAAATTACGTTTTAATGACGTCAACAACCCAACTCATAAATCCATAACTCTTTCACAGAACATAATCACCTGCCCCTTATCTGTTTATGCAGCGACGAGATCAAAGAGCGAAAAATTTTAAGCGCCACATTTAATCTGTGAATGCGAAACATTTTAATTATGTAAATAAATTAGCTTGAGGGGTAAGGTGCGTCATAAATATGTTACAGAAGTACCTCGTATTGGAAATAAACCAAAGACATAGGTGCATACCCGCACTGGGATTCGAATCTGGGACCTCTTGTGTGATGTTCTACCCACCGCAGCTGACAGGATGATAAAGGTGCAAGATAAGTCTAAGGGTGGTATTCTAGAACGATACTTAAACTCAGTTTAAACAGACTTCAGACTGTCGATAAAACAGAGCATGTTTTGATATGAAGGGAGAGATATTCAAATCAAAACATGCACTGTTTTATCGACAGTCGACACGACTAATCTCTACTTAAACTGAGTTTAATCAGAGTTCAAGGAGCGTTCTAGTTTGAACTGAGTTTAAACAGAGTTTAAGTAGGGTTCTAGTTTGAACTGAGTTTAATTAGCGTTCTAGAATTCCACCCTAAAAGCGCTTACAGTTAAGCAACAACGGCCGCGGTCAGTCCATGGATGGGTGACCGCTAGTGGCAATAATATACGACCGCTTCCATTCTTCCGCCCAACGGCATACTAGATGGCATGACACAATTATTGAAAAAAATCGCTAATAAGTTTTAAGGTGAGGATTTGAAGGCCCGTTTTTAGCAACAAAATGCGGCCAAAACGAAGATTTGTTTTTTTTTTTTCTTTGCCGCCACTAGTAAACGGGGTTGTCATATTATGTGTGTACCTACCTGCGGGTATAAATAAAGTTAGTCTTGATCTAGCCGGTGTTTCAATCACAGCCTCACCCCATACTTTTACATGGCGCAGCCGATAACGGAAATAAAACAGTAATAGACACAAAAACAAACCATTCCGAAGTGACTAGAATAAGTGAAAAGTAAAATAAGTGCAATAAAGTGCGTGAATAAGTCATAAAATGGAATCGGTTCTGCAACCGCCACCCTCGTTCCAGTTCGAGAATGATCTCGTCAATATTACGTCTGGGAACTTGAGTAAACAGTGGGAAAAATGGAAAAAATCCCTTAAAATATATTACGAGGCATGTGAGTTAAGCAAAAAGACTCCAAGTGTACAAATCAACATATTGTTACACGTCATCGGCGAGAAATGTCGCGAAGTTTATGAGCAACTACCTAACACAGCCGAAATAAAAACTGTGGATGAATTATTGCTAAAATTTGATGCATATTTTTTACCAAAGAAAAATATAACCGTAGAACGTCACAGATTCTTCACCATGGTACAAAAAGAATACGAATCGGTGGACCAATATGTTTTTGAGCTCAATAAAATGGCCATCAACTGCGAATTTGGATCGTTAAAAGACGATCTGGTGAGAGACAGATTAATATGTGGAATAACAGATAGTCAACTGAGAGAAAGATTACTAAGAGAGCCTAATCTGACATTAAAAAAGGCGTTGGAGATAAGTAGACTGGCAGAGATATCGAAAATGCAAGCAGGAAATATAACAGAGGCAGCCGTGAACCAGGTACAGTCAACCAAAAGTGAAGATGCAGAAGTCAACTGGGTGAACCGACGGGGTCGAGGTCGTGGAACGAGCAGGTCACGTCAGTCGTCAGGGAGTCAAAGAGTGCAAGCGCAACCATCTTCGCCGAGCCCGGCAGCTGCATACAGTGGTCGAAACAACTCAAATAACCTGCCTACCCAGAGACGACATCATCCAGGATCGTGTTCCAGATGCGGTACAGTGCATGCGCGAAGTCAGTGTCCCGCGTATGGTCAAAAATGTGCCAAGTGCAATAAGTTTAATCATTACTCGAGAGTTTGCCGAAGTTATGTGTTTGCAGTACAAGAGGACTCCACCGATCAGGTACGATTCACAGATAGTTATGAAAGTAGCGATTGGACTGTACAATTAGAGATTTTAGACAAACAAATCCAATTTAAATTAGATACAGGAGCTGATGTAAATATAATACCCCGAGCGCAGTTAGAAAAACTGGGTTTATTGGTGGAAAATTTAATGCCGACATCAATGAAATTACAGGGGTATTCAGGTAGTAAAATTACAATCCTAGGGAAATGTCATTTAAAAGCAAAATATAAAGGCAATTTTTTTCTACTTAATTTTGTCATAGCTGATGTCAACTCACCCCCCATACTTAGCAGGAAAACGTGCGAAGAGTTGAATTTAGTGCAACGTGTCATGAATATAAAAACAAACTTAAAAAGTGATATTTTAGATGAGTACCAAAATATTTTTGAGGGTATAGGTTGCTTGCCAGGCGAGTATAAAATTCAATTGAGAGAAGAAGCGCGCCCAGTTGTACATGCACCAAGAAAACTGCCAATCGCGATTAGAGATCAAGTAAAATCTAAATTAAAAGAAATGATCGATCAAGGCATTATTGCCAAGGTCGAGGGTGCGACGGACTGGGTAAGTAGCATGACCGTCGTTAAAAAAGCTGACGGCGATATTCGCATTTGCCTAGATCCGCAGGATCTCAACAAGGCAATAAAAAGAGAACATTTTAAATTACCTACACTAGACGAAATAACAGTAAACTTGAAAGGTGCAAAATATTTCAGTACACTTGACGCCAAACAAGGATTTTGGCAAGTCCAGTTGAGTAAAGAGAGCACAGACCTTTGTACTTTCAATACCGTATTTGGTAGGTATAAGTTTCTGCGCATGCCATACGGTATAACTTCAGCGTCAGAAATATTTCACAAAAAGCTCTATGAACATTTTGATGACATTGAGGGTGTAACATTATTCGTGGACGATCTGCTAATATATGCTGAAACAAAAGAAAAACACGACTACATATTAAAAAGAGTTTTACAAAGATGTCAGGAGATAAATATAAAATTAAACAAAAGAAAGTGCAAAATAGGTCTGTCAGAAATAAAATATCTGGGGCATAAAATAACAAAAAATGGAATTTTTCCAGACGATTCGCATATTTCAGCAATAACAAACATGCCACGGCCTAATAATAAAAAAGACGTGGAGCGATTTCTAGGTCTAATTACCTATGTTGGTAATTTCATACCTGGTTTGTCAGACAAAACGCACGAATTACGACAACTATTAAAAAATGATGTTGAATGGCACTGGGAGCAAAATCACGATTTAGCCTTTAAAAAATTAAAAGACTGTCTAACTCGTCCCCCAGTATTAAAATATTATGATATAAATAAAGCGGTCACACTTTCCGTCGATGCCAGTAAAACCGGTTTGGGCGCTTGTCTCATGCAGGAAGGTATGCCTGTATGCTATGCATCCAAATCACTCACAAAAACTGAACAGTCTTACGCTCAAATAGAGAAGGAATTATATGCATGTGTGTTCGCGTGTGAAAAGTTTTACATGTACTTGTATGGCCGAAGCAATATTACAATCGAGACCGATCATAAGCCACTGGTAACAATTATTAACAAACCACTTGTGAACACTCCTCCCCGTCTGCAGAGAATGCTACTTAGACTACAGCCATATAGTTTCACATTAGTGTATAAGCCGGGTAAGTACCTATATGTGGCGGACACGTTATCGCGCGCTGTCGACCCGCATGCACCAACCGCGGCCCAGCCGCGCGATCTACTGGACGCCCAGGCTCAGGTGTGTGCTGTACTATCAAGTAATCCTCTGACAGACTCTCATTTTGTGGAAATACAAAAACACACAAAAAATGACCAGGTAATGCAATCGCTCATTAAAATAATAAAAAAAGGTTGGCCACAGCAAAAAAATGACCTAAACGAAAACTTAAGATCTTATTGGCAATACAAGGATGAACTCACGTTTAACTATGGGATCGTTTGGAGGGGTGAACGAGTCGTGGTACCAAAGTGTTTACAACAAACAATGTTAAAATATACTCATATTGGACATTTAGGCATTGAAAAGTGCAAGTTAAGGGCACGTGAAATTATGTTTTGGCCCAACATGAACTCGCAACTACAAGATTATTTGTCAAACTGTGACACTTGCATCACTTATAGGAAACAAAACCAAAAGGAGCCGCTCATCCCCCATGATATACCGAGTCAATCCTGGTACAAAATAGGAGTTGACATATTTCATTTCAGAGATCAATCCCATCTGTTAATGGTTGACTACTACAGCAAATTTGTAGAAGTAATTAAACTAAAAAATTTACGTTCCGAGACCATTATAAAGAAAATGAAAGTTGTTTTCAGTAGGCAAGGCATTCCTGCAATAATAATGTCGGACAATGGTCCCGAATTCTCTTCGAATTTATTTAAAAAATTTGCTCTCGAATGGAAGTTTGTACACACAACGTCCTCACCAATATATCCACAATCAAATGGCCAAGTGGAAAGGACCATACAAACAATAAAAAACATGTTAAAAAAGACATATCACGATGGCTCAGAATTTAGATTGGCTCTATTAGAATTTTTAAACACCCCCTTAAGTAGCGAAATAGCCTCACCTTCCGAACTACTATACAGCAAAAAATTACGCAGTATTTTACCGTGTGCCCCAAAGTTATTGCAGCCAAGAGTACAGAAAAACGTGTTAGATCAAATGGAGTTGTCTAAACACAATCAAAAGTATTACTATGACAAAGGCGCGAGAGAACACATTAAAAAACATATTAATAGGTCAAGCGGTAAAGGTGAGACTAAATAATCGTTGGGTCAATGGCACCGTAGAGAAGTTGCTTGGTCCCCGCAGTTACTTGGTGCGTTTACAATCTGGAGGTATACTACGCAGAAATAGAAGGCATATCATATTCAGCTCAAAATGTCACTTCCGGTCCGCAGACAATAGAACTTATGACGATATAGTGGTCGATCAAGATGTTGTTCCCACCGCTGCCGTCGGCTCCAGTCCCGCGCGGCCCGACCCACGCGCAAATATCAATCCTAATGATACTCAATATAGAACTCGTTTTGGCAGGATAGTGAGGGCTCCTGATCGGTGGGGTTACTCCGCGGCAGCGACGTCTACGCAGCCATAAACAAACACCATGGTTCGATGAACTATCGGAGTGATAATACAGTCTGTATAAAATCGCATGTACCATAATAAGTAGTAATTAAGGCATGTGTAGGTAAGGTATTTAGTTATATTTGCATGATAGTGGATAAGCAAATTATGGATTAAGAAGAAATCATAAAACAATCTTAAAGTCTAAAATTATATAACAATTAAAATACAGTTATTTAGGGGGCAAGTCTGCACTGGCCATATGCCACGAAATAACAATTAATCAAAATAGTTACATAAATTGTTAAAATCAGAATCTTATTTAATAGTTGGGATGTACTTCATTTTTATATTAAAATATTGTATACATATCTAACAGGCCATAATAACAATTGAGTTATCGGTAATGTATTAATTAATAATTATTGTTGATTGGTAATTAATAATTATCCCTTCTTATTTTTCTTTGATAAAAAGGGGATTGTCATATTATGTGTGTACCTACCTGCGGGTATAGGTAAATAAAGTTAGTCTTGATCTAGCCGGTGTTTCAATCACAGCCTCACCCCATACTTTTACAGGGGTATCCTCCTCCTAAAAAGTGAAATAACAAGGCGCTGCTCGATAGCGGTAGAATTATTTTATTGATGAATCGTGTAGTCGATAAGTTATGTAAATACAAAAATCGTTGTAATTCTAGTATCGCGAGGGATAAGATAGAGAAAATGAGGTTTTACTTGAAAGAGTGTGGAGATTGAAACTCAGTACAGATGTTAACCTGTCCCTTCGTTCGTTTCTGTTTTACAGGAATGGGTACAAGCTTTTATTTGCAGATAAATTGGTAGATTATCGCCGTTCGTTTACATTGTTAACGATTAGGCTGTGAACACCGTTGTAAATTACAAACTGCGCTGTGATTAACCATTACAGTGGTTGTTATTTAGTGAAAGGAAACTTAAAGTTTCTAGTACTTGGTGATGAAAAAATACGATAGTATAATACTCGTATTAAGCCCATACTCGTCTCTTTCTCTCGCTAGAAAGCGAAGAGCGTTTAAAGATAGTGTTACAATGACAATAAATTGATGTTTTTGTTTAGTGGTGAATAATTAACATGTCAATTTACAACACACAACTCTGGCGTTTTAGTTTTCGTAGCTCTTGCTACGAGCGTATTAGCGTTTGTAGCTTTTACTACGAGCGTCGTAGCGTTCGTAGCTCTTGCTACGATCGTTTGTAGCTTTTGCTACGAGAGTTGTTGCGTTCGTAGCGTTCGTAGCTCTTGCTACGATCGTTTGTAGCTCTTGCTACGGTCGTTTGTAGCTCTTGCTACGATCATTCGTAGCTCTTGCTATGAGCTAATTAGCATTTGTAGCTCTTGCTATGGGCGTAGTAGCATTTACCTCTTGCTACTGGTGATCCCTTTCAATTTGACGTTTGGAGGGTGCTGACGAACTTCACACTGCATTTATTTGACACAAACTCCGGGACAGCTGGGTGCTGTCATTGAAAGCGATTGAGATAAGGTTAGGGATGGCGACTCGATTTTCAAGGATATTGAGTGATGAAAATATCAAAATAGTTCACAGAATATAATTCAATTTATATGGCGTTTTGACTCATTCGCTCTGTTAGGGATTGTGATTTAAACTGAAACAATTCAATTCTAAAATCGCAATCACGATCATGATCCCGAATAATCCCGATACCATTGAAAGAAATCGCAATAGATTCTTTGTAGCTCTTGTTACAGGCATTGTAGCGCCATTGCTTTGCTAAGGGTGGTATTCTAGAACTCTACTTAAACTCAGTTCAAACTAGAACGCTACTTAAACTCTGTTTAAACTCAGTTCAAACTAGAAAGCTCCATGAACTCTGTTTAAACTCAGTTTAAGTAGATTTTAGTAGTGTCGACTGTCGATAAAACAATGCATGTTTTGATTTGAATATCCCTCCCTTCATATCAAAACATGCACTGCTTTATCGACAGTCTGAACTCTGTTTAAACTGAGTTTAAGTAGCGTTCTAGAATACCACCCTAAGAGCGTAGAAGCGTTGTAGCGTTTCTAGGGAGCGGGTCAATTTATCACTAAACATAACATTTAAAAGTGCGTACAAACTTAAAGTGTATTGATAAAATCTGTGCTTACTTTTTTTCTCTTTTGCAGGTATATTTCTCGGATCCTGATGTCTGATGTAAGGTACCAAGTTGGACACAACCAGTAAAACGGAAATGAAATAAAACGCAGAGAAATCACATCATGCAAGCATTGACATAAACTTGTGTTACTTACGCTCGATGTGCCGATGTTTAGAATACATTGCGGGTTGCAATTTTAAAGTCATTTTATGCAAGAAATGTGCCGAATTTTGATATGGCTTCTTGAGAAGAAATGTTAAGTACTCGATATTGAGCAGATTTCGGCAATAAAACATTTTTGAAAAGTCGGACCTCATTATCTCGGAAACCGTTAATTTTCCAGGCATAGTTCCTCAGGCAAAAATGTTCGTTATGATGAGGACAATACGTGGTTTTCCACTTTGTTGTTGGTTTTTTAACACCCTGTATACTTTAGGTATGCTTCAACGCTGCCCGCTCCCGCCTAAGCCTAAGCTCTCACCACAACCTACTGAGTTATTTCATTTCACTTACACTGCGTCACGCGTCACAACTTCACAAGCCGCGCGGTTTGATAGGCTTCGTTTGTTTACACTGCCCGGCGAGAATTAGGCGCCATACACAGGCCAAATAACGAGTTTGAGGTTGTTAACGCGGGGATATTTTTTTCCGTATTGAAAAAAAATTGCGTTGTATGTTTGTTTGTGAGTGTATTGAATCATTCCGCCACAGCCAGTTTGGGTAGCATTATTTTCACTGTATTCATTTGCTACGTGGCATTTGTAACTTGCCACTGATAATGTTTTTTTTTTGCTCATGGTACGACAAAAATTTGCTATTTTTGTTTTGTAAACAATTTCAAACCTTAACTTCCATAGCCTTTTCCAGCCTTTTATGTTTACCTCCTTCCTTCCTAAGAAAACATAAATTCCATGTTAATTAGACCTAAGATACACGTTGCAAGGTTGAGATATTGCAATACCTGTCCGTAAGGCAAGACTTGTTCGAGACAACTCAAGGCAAGTGTGTGGCGTCTACGTAATATCAGCCGCAAGCACTTAATTTAGGTATGCGAGGATACACGGCTAAGTACAGTGGGGTATGAAAAGTGAGAAGTAGCAGAAAAGGTAAAAATAGATAATCGCTAAATTTACAAAAAAATCTACGCTGTTAAAATGGTCACTAGTTAGATATTTCAGGTAATATCTACAATTACCACACCAATAAAATACTGTATACCTAGAGTAAACAAATATGACAAATAGAAAGACAAAATTGTTTCCCTTACAAAAGATTAAAATTTAATTTAATTTAATCTAGACATTTTGTACTTAACTATTTTTGTTCCGTCGCTCCTCAAATTATACTGTAGATATTTGGCAATCTGACATGCATTCCTAAATATTTGGTTCGACTTAATTTATTTACTTTCATACATTTGTAGCAAATTCGTTTTCCTTTGTGCCGCGTTTTCTTTTTTATCACGTCCGTGGCAACTTCATGACATTAGCCAAGTGGATCAAATGAACCCCATTCATAACTGACCAGAAAACATCATCATCAGCCTGTTAAGACCCACTGATGAGTAAAGGCATCTCCATGCTCACGCCACCTCTCACGATCCTGTGCCAGGCGCAACCACTGTTTTCCTGCTACTTGGGCCAGAAAACATATTATTAGGTAATTTCACTTTACCCCGCGCCTGTACAAAACCACTATCCACTATTTGTGTTACCTAAGAAACGTGATACGATAACTTAACAGCCTCATCTTGCTTCAGGCGAATGTCTGAGCATATTATAACGGTGTATTTCTTAATTAACACCCCTCCCTTACCTAGGAGGCACTGGAAGCTTGCAGCTATATGCGATCTTATTAGAGATTGTGCTAGTTAGTCAGACCATATTATTACGCTATTGAAACCTAGGTTAGACGAACTGTTGTCTTTGCCCTGTATGAAGTAAACAGTAAAGTTCATAGAACAAAGTTGGACTAGCCATTCTTAAACGATTGGAAAAATTAAGCAACAATTATTGGGTGTGGCCATTGTGACTAGTGGCAATATAGCAATGAGCGCTTCCGTGCTACCGCTGGCCCGGAGTAGCTACCACGAGTGCGAAAAAGCTCTGCCGGACGTCTGTCATGTATCCTAATACTATAGTAGTAAGGTTGATCATCCAACTTATCACTTTCAGTTACAGTGACAGTTAGCACTCGTGTTAGCTATTCTGGTGTCATTTCATAAAATTACAATTCATTGTTTATTATGATAATTCGATGGATACACCGTGGAATTTTAGTGGTTTTAAAGCCGAAGGTATTTTGTTGCACTGGTGTTTCATTCCAAAATACGCAAAAAAAAAATTTACTTCTTCATACAAATGGTGTCGATTGGCGATAGCCGTTTGTATTGGGAAGTGTTTTTTTTCGCTCGTTTTGAAGTAAAATTTTGGAATTTGGCTCAGAATCACGAGTGCAACTAAACACCTTCGGCTTTAAAACCACTAAAATTCCACGGTGTATTGAGTAGTCGGATAGTAAGCTAACCTTTTTTGTCACCTCTTTTATGTCTAATCGGCTACTCAATGTACATCGAATTGTCATAATAAACTATGAATTCGGAAGGCAAAGTTTTTTGTTCGAAAGTCCGTTATTGGCTTAATCTTATCTTTAGACAATATTGAGAAACTAATTTCAATATTTTTTATTTTGGTTCAGTAGTTTGGATTTTACAACGTTTCAAAGATACGGTTTTATGACGTCACGCGGCGGTCTGCATTCTGTTGGCGGTCATAGGAACAAAACATTTTAGCGCATAAAAACAAAACTACTGGACCATTCCATTTTGCCCCACCAGAGATGCCCCACTGGTGGGGCAAAATGGAATCGCACAAAAAATAATTCCATTTTGCCCCACTGGCCACCCCACTGAGTGGCTGGTGGGGCAAAATGAAATTTAAATTCCATTTTGCCCCACCAGCTTTTTATAGACAAGATTATTATTGGCGAGGCTGACTCATTACAATGATGCAGTCACTGTAGCCTAGCCTAATTTTATAATAAATCGGCATAAATAAAACTAATTTGTTAACTTTACTAATTCGTTTATTAGTATTTAAAAAAAACTTTGATATACAGTATGTCCACGGACTGCACCGCGCCACTTAATTCTGTGGTAAAGCATCATTAGTGGAACATGAATAGCATAAAATAAAAATTTAAAAAAAATAAAAAAACTCAGTATTCAAAATAAACATTAGCAAATTTAATTCATAATGCATCAAAAGCGGCAACCAGTGCACCGAATTATTGAAATTAGATCGCGTAGATGAAAGAGGTTGCCGCTTTTGGCGTCAGCGATACACAGGTTGATGCATTATGAATTAAATTTGCAATGTTTATTTTAAATACTGAGTTTTTTTTTTTTTTTTTTTTTTTTTTTAATGCTATTCGTGTTCCACTAATGATGCTTTACCACAGAATTAAGTGGCGTGGTGCAGTCCGTGGACATACTGTATTATTGTGGCATCTAATATTACAACATTGTTAAAATAGTACAACATAACACAAAGACCGCTTATAATTTTGAATAATCATTTCTATAAAATATGTGTCATTTATGAATAAATATACATAGATTTGTCATTTTAAAATCTTTACAAAACATTAAAATTAAACAATTAATTCAAGTTATTGCTTTCTTGATTTAAATTAAATATCACAAAAAATACCTAAATAAACGTTTGCTTGTTTCCATTGTTGTCCATAGCTTAATCAGTCTTTTATAATACTAAAATATACAGATATTCAAATAGTACAGTCACCCGTAAGGTCTTAAAAGATACAATAAAAGTATTCAAATTGAGGTTTAAATGTTAAAAACTATACTAATTGTACAGGGTGTTTCAGAATGGTCTTGCGACTGAAAAGAAGTTTGTAATGGAGATAATTATGACAATTAATGGATATTAACCTGAGTGAAATCTCTATAATAAGTTGAAAAATTTCACTCGGGACAGGACTTGAACCCGCAACCTCTCGCATACCGTGCAGGCGCTCTACCAATTGAGCTACCGAGTCAAGTAACTGTCGATGCGAATTTTTTCAACTAGTCTCCGTCTACTGGACGGGGGGCGCCATCTGATGTGATGAGTTTGCACTAATCTACACCACCCAATGCGTTCATCTTTGCAGACGAAACTAGTATTTTGTCGGTGTTTCGGTTCTCATTCGGAGACCTTGAAATAATTGTGTAATTTTAATGTTTTGTAAAGATTTTAAAATGACAAATCTATGTATATTTATTCATAAATGACACATATTTTATAGAAATGATTATTCAGAATTATAAGCAGTCTTTGTGTTATGTTGTACTATTTTAACAATCTTGTAATGTTAGATGCCATAATAATATAAGTACCAAAGTTATTTTTTTTAAACAAATAAACGAATTAGTAAAGTTAACAAATTAGTTTTATTTATGCCGATTTATTATAAAATTAGGCTAGGCTACAGTGACTGCATCATTGTAATGAGTCAGCCTCGCCAATAATAATCTTGTCTATAGATAAAAAACTGGTGGGGCAAAATGGAATTTAAATTCCATTTTGCCCCACCAGCCACTCAGTGGGGTGGCCAGTGGGGCAAAATGGAATAATTTTTGTGCGATTCCATTTTGCCCCACCAGTGGGGCATCTCTGGTGGGGCAAAATGGAATGCTCCAAACTACTGGACCAAAATAAAAAATATTCAAATTAGTTTCCCAATATTGTCTAAAGATAAGATTAAGGCAATAACGGACTTTCGAACAAAAAACTTTGCCTTCCGAATTGTAGATTTATGAAACGTGGTTGTAACTATCATTAAACCATGTCAGAGGCCCTTTGGACGACCCAAAAACTCACTCCAGGGGTACCACAAAGGGCTCAATAAACTGGGGTACCACAAAGGGCTCAATAAACTCACTCCAGGGGTACCACAAAGGGCTCAATAAACTGGGGTACCACAAAGGGCTCAATAAACTCACTCCAGGGGACCACAAAGGGCTCAATAAACTGCCAAAATTATGCGCAGGCGACATTCAGCACGATCACGATTCTAGGAAGAACGAAGTAAGTATGACGCGGACATTGAACAAAGAGACATGATAAAGATAGGGTTGTTACACGCGCTGTACGTATCTACAATCTACACGACTAATGGTCATGTGATTGCTTTAAATTCGCCACATTTTTTAAGAGTTGATCTCTAACCATCTAGAACGATTTTTCTCATTAGTATAAAGTACGTATATGCCCACTTTTGGTCACTGTAGTCTCTTGCTATGCGCATCTAAAAACTATTCGAGAAACGAAATTTTGTATTTTGACAAATGAATTTCATAAGTAAGGTTGGCATTAATAATCTTCAGCTCAGCTCGATCTCAAGTCCTCAGAAAACAAAATTGGCTAATGTCAAGCTTGAGTAACTGTCAGCATATTAATAGACACTAGCTTGAGCTTGACATTGACATTATCCAAGGTCTCAAGTTGGTGATTTTGTTTTCTGAGTTCACCAACTTGAGGTCGAGCTTGAGATGACAACTATTACTGCCACCCTAAGTGTTTCTCATAAAATCTGAGTAAACATTTTAGCTAACGCTAGCTGCTAGCTGTCGTGTGAAGCAGTTGTTTTGGGCCTGATTAGGCCTCGTTTTAACGATCCCGTTCCGTGGCCCTAACGATCGATTTACAACTCAATAAAGAACGAAAGTTGAACGGTCCCAGGCTATGGCACGTCCACACTAAGGCGTAAAGTTGGGCTTTTAGTATCGGCGTAAATACCTAAAGAACTTTGAGATTGATTTATGTACGTCGGCGGTGGGTAATTCGCGTAGATTTCCAGTAATGACTAAACAAGGTAATTTTGAAACGACTTCTTCATCTCTTGTGTCGAAAGCGTCATACTTCGCGCTCCCAGAAGCGTGCCACTTTGATGACGCTGGGGGTCGCTTCCAGGAGATCCTACCAGCTGCACTGTGAAGCATCATGACAGGTCTGAACGCCGAATAAAGAAGTCCGCACGCTATAAAACATTTGCAACGACTGAACTGACCACTCAAGTGCTAGAAAATATAGATAAAATCGTGGTGATTCGAAAAACCAGCCAAATCTACGTCAGACTCGCGCACCGAGTGTTCTGTGCTACCGGAATACATTATTTTAAATGTGTTGAGATACAGAACCCTCAAAATGTGAGTCTGACTCGCACTTGGCTGCATTTTCTACCCATCACAAATAATAAAGATCTAAATTAAGCTTTTAATAGAAGGTGCTATTTTCTTCGTGCAAATATAGTTTACTGCAAAGAAATACTAACGCATGTGATTTGGATTTATGGAAACTGTAATCCATTTATTTGAATGTAATTTGGCGTGGGTTTACCGAAATCCCAAATGAACGTGACTTCCTATTTAGTTTCACATGGAAAATGTTTTAAAACAGTACCCCATTAAAATTCGATTAAGTGGAACGATGGGAGATAACAAAGTTTCAGCCGCGGGGCCTTGAACGCAGGCTTATGTTTGTGTAATTACCGTTATGATATTATTGTGTTATGTTGTGGCCTTCGATCAACAGTATACAGGGTGTTAAAAGACCGCCAGCAAAGCGGGAAACCACGTATTGTCCTCACCATAACGAACGATGAACAAAATTATTTCTCCTCGTCGTCCGGACTTTAATTGTTAGTCAAATGAGTTCCTTTTCAAACGATATGTTGTATGAAAACAGTGTGGCCATTATATGGCAGTTAAGCTAAGCGTTTGCTGGAATTCAGCGCTGTGCCCTGCATTATTATGCATACGTGCAACGCAAACATTGTCTGTAGGCATGTGTAGGTAATGCTTGTAATATTACGAAAGACATATAACACAACGGTGTCATGAAATATTACACATTACACGAGAGAATAAAGCATGGCACATATCATTTCATTACACTAGATGACATGAAACATGACACATGGCATTTCAGCACACTGTACGTACTGCAATGAAAGTGTGCTGAAATACCATGATATCATGTTTCATGAAAAAGACGACCAAAAATGAAACCCAGCTCTGGTGATCCTCGTTTACTGACTGAATTATTACAATTGTTTGGAACACTAGAATTTTACCAATATTTCAAATTTAAATTAAAGCCAAAGAGAAAAGAGGCGGTGTCGGTTGCCAACATGGCCCCCGACGGTGTGATGCACCAAATACCTATTGGCCGGCAACCAGCAACGCCACCTTGCGCGACGGACGTCGCAGCACACCTCCTCCCGTCGTAGCGACATCTACGACCCTGACAATCCCATCCTTGCCCGGATAGGTCGCAGCTATTCGGCCACGAGGCCAACTGCTTCTAGGCAGAGTTCCATCCGCTATAAACACCAGGTCGCCAGTTTTCAGCTGCCTTGATTTCGGTATCTCTTTGCGTGGGACGAGCTGCGGCAGGTACTCCTTAACAAAACGCTGCCAGAAGTGATCGGCAAGCCTCTGCGCCTTTCTCCAATGTGCACGTTTATACAAGTCTGCGTCATCAAAGAGTTTCGTCTGAGGGCCACCGCTGGAGCTCCCAATGAGGAAGGAAAAAGGAGTAATTGCGTGGTCCGAATCCTCGTCGACTGGAACATGCGTGAGTGGTCTAGAGTTAACGACGCACTCGGCCTCTAGAAGAAGGGTGTGTAGGACCTCCTCTTTTAGTGTTCGGTCTTTGAGTGTTACTGAAAGAGCGTTCTTGACGGATCGTACCATACGCTCCCAGCATCCACCCATAAAGGGCGCGGACGGCGGCGTGAAGTGCCACACGATCTTTTCATTCGCGCAGAAGTTGAAAAGTTCTGGAAGAATCTTGACTGTGCCAACGAAAGACGTTCCATTGTCAGAGTAAACGTGAGATGGGCAGCCTCTTCTTGCTATGAAACGCCGTAAAGCCATCAAGGCAGAGTCCGATGTGAGATTATCAACGATCTCAATGTGAATTGCTCGAATCGTCATGCAGGTGAAAAGGGCAATCCACCTCTTCGCAGTCCGCCTGCATATGGAAACGTTTAAAGGCCCAAAGTAGTCTATACCAACGTGGGTGAAGGGACGCTCGTGATGCGCCAATCTAGCCTCTGGCAAATCTCCATTCGGTGGAATTACAGGCTTGGTTTTACGGTTCTTGCGGACTTGGCATCTCTGAGATATTCTTCGCACAGCTGGTCTCAGGCTAAGAATAAAGTACCTTTGGCGCAACTCGTTCACCACCAGCTCGTGGTTCCCATGCGCAAACTTGACGTGGTATGAGCTTATTAACAGTCTGGTAATAGGGTGTTTGCCATCAAGCACAATTGGGTGAGAATCAATAGCCGTCGTAGCAGCGGTGCGTCCGGATAGCCGAATAAGCCTATCCTCTCCATACAAAAGTGAAATGTTCTTAAGTCTACTATCGTTCGAGACGGGGCGTGCTGCTTGAACACGAATGAGTTCATCAGGGAATGAATCTAGTTGTGACTGTCTGAATAAATGGATCTCGGCAACGTTGAGATCTGTAACATTAAGCAAAGGTAAGTTGGAATGATCGCGCGAAGAATCAGATATTTTAGAATTTCGCAATAACAGAGATCGAAAAACGTAAGCCGATTGATGCACGCGAGCGGTTGCCCTGAGAAGGCGCAACCAGCTGCTAAACCGCTGATGGTTGGCGACAACCGGCGGCAGGGTTGGCAGTTGCGTCGTATAACCGACTAAAGCTCCAGTCGCATCAGAAAGTTTTTTTATTTCTTCCGTGACCGGAGGAACATTGCATTTTGGTTCACTGGGCCACTGGTTTTCAGGTAGCAGAAGAAAGGCTGGGCCAGTAAACCAACGTGAACACAATGAAAACTCCCCGTTGTCCCGAGTAGCGTCGTCGGCGATGTTTAGAGCTGTAGGAACATATCTCCAATCGCGAACATTAGTAGTTTCAACAATCTCTCCAACACGAAACGAAACGAAAGCTTTAAACATGCAGGCGTCGCTACGGAGCCATTTTAAGACTGTAAGGGAGTCAGTCCAATAAAAGGTAGCATTAGGTTTTCGTGTATGTGCGTCTGTAATATAGACGCTATAACGAGCGGCGATAAGGCCCGCTTGTAATTCCAATCTAGGGATTGATACAGGTTTAAGGGGCGCTAGGCGACCCTTTCCCCCAATGAGAGACAAGCTTACGCTGCCGTCTTCATAAGTAAAACGCCAAAAGGCAACACAAGCGTAAGCTCGCTCACTAGCGTCCGCAAATAAATGTAATTGAACATCCTTAATGGGACTGGTGCTATCCAAATAACATCTAGGAATAGAGCTGTTAGCTAAATTTTGAATTTCGAGAAACCAACTTTTCCAGTTCTGTATCGCAGTGTCAGGTAAACTCTTATCCCAATCAATTCCTAGATTCCATGTTTTCTGGAATAGCACACGGCCCTTCATTATGATAGGGGTTAAGAACCCTAAAGGGTCATAAATTGACATCAATAAAGATAGAACGGAGCGCTTAGAAAACTTTGTGGGAAGCTTTGGTAAACACTTTATAAAGTAGAGTTTGTCGTCATTTATGCTCCAAGTAATACCTAGCACACGAACTTGCGAAGGGGAGGTTGGGCCTAAACTCACTTCGGACACATCAGTTGCTTGTAGATCTGAGGGAATCGAGACCAACGCCTCTTTGCGATTAGAAACCCAAGACCTCATTTCGAAACAACCCGCTTTGTGAATCATTAAAATCTCAGAGGCTCGCTTAGCCGCCTCTTCATTACTGTCAAAGCTGCCCAAGAAATCGTCCATGTAATGGTCCTCAATGATGGATCGAACAGCATCAGGGTATTCTTGAAGAAATTGACCGGCATTCTTGTTCTTAACCCATAGTGCGGTACATGGACTGGATACTGCTCCAAAAATCATTGAGGACATACGATATTCTTGCAGTGGTAGGTCTGGGTTATCTCTCCACAAGAAGCGCTGAGAATCTCTATCCTCAGGTCTAATCTTGATTTGGGGAAACATTTCTCTGATGTCTCCTGATAGAGCAACTAAACGTTCTCTAAATCTCATAGCTATAGAAAGCAATGGCTGAAGTAGGTCAGGACCGGTTAAAAGAAGTGAGTTGAGGCTCACTCCAGCACACTTCGCTGCCGCGTCATGGACTACACGCAGTTTCTTTTTCTGTGGATGTACAACTCCAAAATGAGGAAGGTACCACGGCATAGGGCCTGAAGGTGGTCCTTCACAAAACTCGGCATAGCCCTTACTAATCATACCTTGTATGTTTTGTCTGTAAGCGTCTGCATAAGAGCTATCTTTAGCCATCTTGCGCTCGAGACTAGTGAAGCGGGCTAAAGCTAGCTCACGGCTCTCAGGGACAAAAGAAATATTATCTCGCCATAATAGCCCGGTTTCGAATCTACCCGAATCTAAACGCTTGGTCGTATCTTCTAGGATCTGTAAAGCACGTTCGTCAGTGGCACTACGGTGATCCACCTTCGTTATTCCGATAGAATCCAATTTAAAGTAATCTTTGACAAGAACATCTAGCGAAGATTCATCATCGCCAGCCATGGAGACGTGATTGACGGATGCCTCTACATTAGGTCTATACGATATGTAGCCGAACAAGACCCATCCCAAGGGTGTGTGGGCGGCTGCCGGCTGGCAACGAGACCCACGGCGGACGGCTTTGGGGAGCGTCACCTGCCAGTTATCAGTGCCTATCAGCAACATGGGCTTAGCATCGTCGTAACAGAGTTCGTCCACCAGGTCTGACAAATATCGATACTGGACAATATCATCTAAATGCGCCGACTGACTAGCTATACCTAGATTTGAAATGGATCGCGCACTAATGTTGAAAGTGTCCGCACTATGGCGGCCCTTTACTTGAATGTCAACATAACTTACCTCACATTGTCTAGTTAAACCGCCAATACAATCAATGTTTAATTTACTTGTAGAGCCCTTGGCCCCCACTAAGTCCGCCACTGACTGGTCTAAAAGGGTTACCGAGCTTCCATCGTCGAGAAGGGCATACGTGTCTATGCTACTAAAAGGCCCGGTAATGGTGACCGCTATCACTTTGAGAAGTGGCTTGAGACTCGATAATTTGGGAGGCGAAATGCTATGAGCTACGATTGCTGATGGCTCTTTATCTTTAAAGGTAGCAGAGTCGTTACTAGTGCAGGGAATTTGTATTGTAGACTGTACCTCCAAACTTGAAGAGGTTGACGGGCTCGACTGTACTTCCACATGAGCTGTTGTAGCCGATTGAGACCTGTGTAGAAGTGTATGGTGCCGATTCTTGGCCGTGCAGCCTTCTACTGAGCACCTTTTCCTGCAGCCACTATATTGGTGAGATCCTTTCCTCAAACATTTTCGACAAACCTTGTTTGTTAGCACCCATTGCCAGCGCTCGTCCAACGAAAGAGATTTGAACTCACGGCAATCGCTGACGTTGTGTTTATCTGTGTTGCAATACAAACAGGTATGCGAACTTTTTGGTTCCTCGTCGACTGAAATAGAATATATTTTGTCTTTGACGGGCTTGACAGGTTGACTTTTGACAGTTGTCGACTCTGGCGAAATAAAACCAAATTTAATTTGTAAATCAGCTTCGTTCTCTAGAAAAGCCGCTAGAATCTCTAGTTTGAACAAGCCAGAGCCAACTCTTGCCATTGCAAAGTCAGCCCACCTAGCTCTGAGGAGAGGAGTCAGTTTTCCGATGACTGTATTTACCAGTTCGGGAGCTGCGAGGTACTCGGGCTGATGGAGGAATCGTATCACCTCAACACAGTTCCGGATTCGGCATGCGAAGACAGTGAGGTCCCGTGGGGCGTCGTACGCGTTGAGCCTTGGAAGACCTCGGACGAGAGCTAGCTGCTGGAGGACTATGTGCTCAGGCTGGGCGAACCTGGTTTCCAGTGCAGCCATTACTTGCTCCGGATTGTCGGCAGAGGCGAGGAGTACGGCGACGGCTTCGTGCGCGGGACCGTGGAGGGCAGCAGTAAGCCTGCTGATGTTGTCACACGGAGAAAAACTAGCCTTGGACTGCTCAAAGGCCCTCTTGAAAGGAAGCCAGTCCAACGCGCGGCCTGTGAATTTAGGGATATCACTCACCCGTATCTTCTTCTTGCCAAGGTCTGCAATCGCGTTCGCCAATAAAGTTATATTGTCTAGTGTACCTTCATTGCTAGTTTTATTTTTGTTCAAATTACAATAGTCATCACTACAGTGGTGTGTGCCTAACATAGGTAAATGTGAAGTGGTGTTTCGGTCCGTAGCATTCTCACAAAGGCGCCCGCCGCCGCACGGGAGAGCTGTAGAGTGCGGCTGGGCGAATGCTTGAGCTGCGGCAGGCTTAGGCCCGGGCATTGGGCACCGGGAAGCAGCTCCGGCCTCAAACGCGGCATCGCGCAACGACGGACGTGTTGGCGAAGCGGGTAGTAAATGGGCGTGGCCATAGGCCGCGCCGTGGTTTGTTTCCCTGCAAAGGGTCTGCACTGGATTAATATGTTCTGAATCTACAATACTTTTATGAGAGTCAACTAACCATTTTTCCACGTAATCTCCTCTGCAGCTGCTGCGGGAGGCAGTGCTGGCAATGGCAGCTAGTTCTGCCTGCAGCTCGAGATCCGCTAGTGCTTTTTCACGTGCGGCGCGCAGGGCGCGATCTGCGGCGCGGTCAGCTTCGATCTCCTCGTCGATTTGGGCCACACGCCTAGCATGTTCCAATCTTGTGGCAAGCTGTTGCGCCTTCACAGTATTGGTGGAGCGCACGCTGGATTTAGTGCGTGTCTTCGCTGCGGTACCTTCGCTTGTAGAACGTGATAGCCGCACAAGGGTGCGGTCTAGCGACTTCGGTACTGAGTCGTGAGGAACGAGCGGCGAACTGTGTGCAGCGATAAGTTGAGGTGTGCTGGACGATGCTGGTGCATGGGCACCGGGTGCAAGGGCACCGGAAATAGAGGCACCGTCACTGGGTATAGGAGCACTACCCTCGATAATAGGCACTGGCACTGGGTTCACTATTAACTCGTTTGTTTGCTGGGTTTTTGACTGAGCTCTGGTTATTATGGGCATGTTTGCATCTTCAAATTACTTCTGACACCAATGAAAAAGACGACCAAAAATGAAACCCAGCTCTGGTGATCCTCGTTTACTGACTGAATTATTACAATTGTTTGGAACACTAGAATTTTACCAATATTTCAAATTTAAATTAAAGCCAAAGAGAAAAGAGGCGGTGTCGGTTGCCAACATTTCATGTCTGCAATGAAGAAATACCATGATGTCATATTTCATGTCTGCAATGAAGAAATACCATGATGTCATGTTTCATGTCTGCAATGAAGAAATACCATGATGTCATGTTTCATGTCTGCAATGGAGAAATACCATGATGTCATGTATCATGTTTGGTGTCATGATATAAGGTAATATCACGCGGTATGAAATGTCATGAAATATATTATGACTTCGAAGTGCACTGTTTCGCGCATGTCTAATTGTCTGTCTTTCGACATATTCAGCTGCTGTGCTCTGTCCTGCGTTGCTCTGTATTGCCTTGTCTGGTTTTAAGCATATGTTTAGCCTTTTAATTGAACGAGCGAGTGAAGTGAGAGAAGTTCTCCAAGTCTACTTGAACAATTCGGCGTTTATATGTATTTTATTTTTTATTTTAGTTTATTTGGCACTACAACAGAACACACAATTAACAGACACAAAAGACATAATACAATATAGGTACATTGCAAAACATTCTAAATTATGTGCACTAATTACAGGTGGGCACGCCATGCATTTTTCAAATCCATCAATTACTATAAAAAATCTTAAATTACAAACACATTAAAATTCTAATTTATTTAGATATAATTTGGCCAAAATTACTAAAATAATAATGAAATTTATTCTTACGTATGTAGAGGTATATAAGGGTGAATGTATGTATGAATGTATGTATGTATGTATGATCGTTCGACGATAACTTGAGTTTTAGTCTGATCGTCATGACATTTGGTAGGCAGGTAAATGAGTCAAAAAGAATTATTAAGTTCGATCATGAGCCAAATCGGTCGAGGGGTTGCTGAGATATGGGGTCGCGAGTTCACAGTTTAGGGCGAAGGACTAGTTTTTTATAGTTTTTTTATATAGCGCTCACAGGTGCTATGGAAAAACACAACAATACGTCTTTGTGTGTTAAAAAAAACGAACGCTAAGGTTTTCCCTACGACGCCAAAATAAAAATGTTTTACCTTTCCTCTACTTTTGGAGAAGTATATTTACGTCCTTCTTTATTTCAGCGAGACAGGTCTGTTTGCTCTCTATTATAGCCATCGTAAAATTATATTATATTTTGCAATAACAGACGAATATTATGTTTACTCAGTTCGTTATATTCTGTTTTATTTGCGTCATAGCGGTTTATTTGCGTAGCGGTGGTACAGACCGCTACATGCTAGGATAACACGTTTTTTTTTTTCAAATATAGCTCTTATGCTGCAAGTGATAAGAGTGCCTTAGCATGTCGCTGACCTTACAAGTCTAGTGGGATTCGGTTAACCCAATACACACATGGCAATTTACAATGTATTGCTGCTAAATCTGTTTGATATTATGTAAAATTATCTTCTGATTATTTACTTTGAAAAAAAAACTCAGTAAAATGGCCCAGAGATATAATAAAATTTGTGTCTCAAGTCCTTGGTATCCATAGGGTAATTTTTTCTCACATTGAATAATGGCAATATTAATTACTTTGCTTATTTTTAAAGAATACAGAGGCAGGACTCCACAGTCCAGTGAATCTTTAAAATACTAGAACAAATTCTTATTAACACTTTCGCGGACAATCACACGTGGTGTATTGTTCTTTTTATTGTCACTTATGATATAGCATACGCGTGTCCGCGAAAGTATTAAGTAAGTGTTCAAATAGTTTTGCGGATCTGTTAACACATTCCGTTCGTAAGTGGTCTATTATTTTACTAAATATAGGCGGTGTGTCCGCGAACCCTTAATTTTCGTATATCTAACAACCCCTTGTGTAAACTTCTATTCACCAAATTAAACTCGCCCTCTAATAATTTCCTGGAATTCTGTCAACATGCACTTAAAATAACATACATATTTTAGTTCTACGTTGTCGCCCAAGAAAATTTACTATCGGTTTTCCCTGCCTCAGAGAAATACCACATTTTCACTTCTACCTAGACACGTATATAGGGTATTGTATATACTGCGCCCTTTTGCAATGTCTCCAGCCAGTTCCTTGAATACCTAATCCCCGTTTACATTCACTCCCTATCCTTCATGGCTTTGTTGTAAACTCAATCTACGTTTTTAGTTTTTGTCTCTACTAATTCATTCTTCACCTCAAATGACCAAAATCGTATTAGATTTTAAAATTTCTAAAATCAGCATATCATTACTTACGACCCATAACCTTTCCATAATTTCTCAGTTTACTTTCCAATTTCCAATAAGAACGTAAGTAGATTGATTTTACAAAAGAAGTACATGACTACTTTAATAATAAACCTTAAAGTGACCTATTTAAACTACAAATATATTATTGTATTCGAAACGGGTCGAATCGCGATTGGTTTTTAGGCAAATTAATTACCTTATTTATCCCGACGTTTCGGCCCGTTTCGACCCGTTTCGAATACAATAATGTTTAAATATCGCGAATCATTAAAAGTGAATATTACAAATATATTTTTACATAAAGATTAAAGATAATATTTAGACAGTCCAATATGTTCCAAAATACTTTACACTTCCATGCCCACTGAAGTTACAGTGAGCGTAGTGTAAAGTTGGCACAACATTTTTGGAGCCCCTATTTCCCGAGGTAAGGAGATGAACATGAAACTTTAATAGCGATTTCAAGCCCTTCGGAAGCACCTTTTGGATTTAAAAAGAAATGGGAAACGGTGAGGGTTGGATTCCTTGTCTCTTTTCTTCTTGTGGCGTGCAAATAAAATGAAACAGAGATAGCACAATTTGGTGCTCTGTATTGCATTCGTAAAAGTTGGATTTGATGGAAATCTATGGGGCGAAAATCTCAGACTCATTTTCGCCTAAGCATCCCCGACAACTTATTTGACACTTTTTGACTTGTTTGATAATTTTGAATGTGTTTTTTTTTTAGATTTATCACCTTAGTCCTACATACAGATGTTATTTTAGGTTTTTAATTTGATTAATTACTTAAATCAAATCATTAACATACTTCTTTTTCCCGTGTGCATTTCTTCATCATTCATACACAATAATATTATCTTTAACCCACTTGTTACGAGGAAAATAAGTTTAACAGAAAACTATCAATTTTGAGTATTGTGATCGTGTACAGTTAAAAAGTGTAGAAAAAATACGAAAAAAATTTTTTGAGCGCCGGAAAAGCGGGAAATGGGTGGGTCTTTAAAGACCCGCTAGTAATATGGACTGCTATGATTGACGTAGACTAAGAATGAGTTTTAAATGAGTTAGAAAAAAATAATAAGACTTTCAGTAACAATGGTATATGATTTACTAGCTTTTGCTCGCGACTTCGTCCGCGGTGACTAAGATAAAAGGTCACAGCTATATTTTTCCCCCACTATCTATGTGAGTCAGATCAAAAGCTAGCAATTTATAGCTTATAAATCTTGTAAAATAATATATTATACATAAATAAATAATATTTATTTCCCTATTGGTGGTACGAACCCACTTAGTTTTGGAATTTAGAAAATTCCTTTCTTATTGGATATTTTTACTGTTTATAATGAAGACATCCTGAAATTGTTATGTCTCTAGGGCCAGCGGTTTAGTCTGTGCGTTGATATCACAGTCAGTCAAGACTTTGAATTTTATATGTATTTATGTTGATGATGATGGTGATGATGACTTATTAGACGAAAAATACAAAGTAACAAGATAAACTAAGTGCATAAAGTGCTACAAAAAGGTCAATCAAAAAGTCAATTTCAGCTGTTATCGAATTTTAGTAGTTATGGAACAGCAGGTTTTTTTTCGTTTCAGAGTTGATTGCATAGTAAAAGATGCTTGTATTGATGTGTAAATATGCATCGATATTTCTGTAATACCCCGTCATTCGGTTATTCCCAAAAAACAATGACTGTATGTTGCAAATATTGTTCCTTTGGGAGATCCAGGCTGCCGATAAGAAGACGTACTGGGTATGGCTATGATATCCTCATCTACAACTACCCGTCTCC
Source organism: Zelleria hepariella (assembly GCA_949319315.1). Lineage (NCBI taxonomy): Eukaryota > Metazoa > Arthropoda > Insecta > Lepidoptera > Yponomeutidae > Zelleria > Zelleria hepariella. Next base: position 27,415,861 of record OX439382.1, on the reverse strand, counting down.
ATTTAGCTAGTTGAGCCTTCTTCCTCTTCGTCTGAACTCTCGTCCTCACTATATGTGTAAGACTATTGAACAACCGCTTGCACCCTTAGTTGCAATCAAGGTACATTTTGAAAGCCGACTTCATTTTCGTCCCCGGAATCGTCGTCTGTGACGTCTGCGTTGAAATTTTCAGGTGGAAAAATAGGTATGAAGTCGGGAAATGACACATCTTTATTATACTGTAACTCTTCAAGTATTTAATTTAAATTTAGCTTTCAATTTCGTGGTCTGGAGACAAAACAAAAACAAAAATCGTTCATTTTACATCGTTTTGAAACAGTAGTGGATATTACTAGCGGGTCTTTATAGACCCACAAAAGTAAATGTCAAACTGTAACCTCTCAATATGTTATTTTTCCAAAAATTTTTTTACGAATAGACTGTATGGAGTAATGATAGTCTGTTTATTAGTACAAAATATATCCCAATCTGGTAAATCTTGTTATTACATACCTTGATAATCCATCGTAAAAATCAGTTTATTTTTATGCGTCACAAAGTATCAGATTTATACAAAATATCACTAAACCAGTCTTGAAATAACTTCCGACAGGTATTAGCAATAATTATAGCACAATGAAAAATTGTTTTACCTACTTACAATAAAATAAAAAATATTCTTCCGGTTTGGGTCTTTATAGTACCGCTAGTAACAAGTGGGTTAATTCATCCTATTGCGATCATACATACATTAAAACATCCACGCAAATAAAGTACCGGGAAAAGGCACTATTCATAAATACCTCTAGAATAAACTCTTTTATACTTTTAGATAAACAGCGATTTTATTTAGTTTAAACACAAGACTAACTTTGAAGTTTCGAAGACAAATACTAACTATCTTGAATGCTTACTTATACTTTCTAGCTAGCAAACACTGGCTGACACGAAACTAAAGAGAAAGAAACTAGACCGCTCCAAAACGTATAAAGCAGTGTTAGACAAACTTTCTCAAAGCGCGTCCCAAAGTTACAAACTATAGTCTTCTTCCCGCAGTAATTAATTTAAACATTGGTTGTGCTTACTTTTTTAGGTAGCTGTACGACTATTGGAGGGCTCGTAAGAAATTATTGAATTCCCTAATAAAGCTACGTAAAATTACGTAATTACTGTTTGTTCTCATATCAACCTCTCAAAATAAACATTGCTTCATCAACTTTACAACAAGAAAACACAAATTCCGTGCAATGTTTGATTGTTTTGTTTTGCCAACCACGTTTTTAAAAACACTGCTTTGCTATACAAATACCTACGTAATTAGTCGTCCCGTGTAGCTTTCAGAAGAAACAACTAACATTAGCAAATGAGATTAAGAAATAAGAGAAAACTCATTAAGCTTAAACGGAAGGAGCTTGGTCCCGTTCGGACATGATTGATAGCCCCATTTTGTTGTACATTAATTGCTATACAAATTTATCGTTGACTAGCATTATAATTGTGATTTTGTTCGCATTTTCACGGCAATATTGTTGCTGCAGATTGGGAATATTGGCATTAATTGTGTCATTATTGGCGCTAATAGCCGGGAAAGGTGTTGTTTCATAAGATCTATTTTAGAATCTAAAATATTCACTAAGAACATTATTTAAGGCCCAAATCTAGGCACAACTAGCGCCGCCAATGGAAAAAATACATACCTTCTTTTGGATGCGTTTTTTGCAAAAAACTCGTCATTACGTTATCAACGCGAGGCTTAACTATTTTTAGGGCGTAAGGTTTAGATTCCAGATAGAACGAACAAAATCTTTTATCGCTAAAATTTATCCTGTACATTTTATTCAAAATTCAGTATTTCCGGCAATAAAGTTTGTTTTTTCAGATTTTTATTAGGTATAAGAATAAAACTAGATCAGACGTCTTCCTTGCATTGATATCCTCATCACCTACCGAGAATCTAGGTCATTAAACTGGAGCAATCCTTGCCAGTTGTTCCTATCTGCGGATGTGTATTGCATCGTATGCTGTCGTGTTGAGTATGGAGCTATTTGTATGATAAGACCAAATAGGTATAACTCCATAGCACCACGGGTCAAAGGCCCAAAGAAGCGGGTATTTTTTCTCTGCCGCCCCTCGAAGGAAACTCTTAACAACCACTTAAGACTTTAATGATCTTATTCGAAAGAAATCCAAAACAATATCGTTGCGGATTTGTGGATTGTCGAGATGCATTTTACATAAAATTTTCTAGGAGATGGATTGGTCGTCGACTCAAGATCGAACTCAAGTAGGTGATCTCAGAAAAGTCAAATGCTAATGTCAATGTCAATCTCAAGATAAGGTCTATTAATAATTATGCTGACAGCTACTCAAGTTTAGCTAGGCTAGCCAAGGCTTGACATTAGCATTTGATTTTTCTGAGTTCACCTACTTGAGATCGAGCTCAAGTAGGAGATCTCAGACGACTAATAATACCACCCTTAGGGTGGTATTCTAGAACGCTACTTAAACTCAGTTCAAACTAGAACGCTACTTAAACTCTGTTTAAACTCAGTTCAAACTAGAAAGCTCCTTGAACTCTGTTTAAACTCAGTTTAAGTAGAGTTTAGTAGTGTCGACTGTCGATAAAACAGTGCATGTTTTGATTTGGATATCCCTCCCTTCATATCAAAACATGCACTGCTTTATCGACAGTCTGAACTCTGTTTAAACTGAGTTTAAGGCTGGAAGATAGCAACGTAGCGGGAAATTCAAAATTTTCACAGTTTTTTACATTTTGTAGCTAAACTGAGCTATTTTTGTTCAGTGATTTTTCGTTTAGTAATTCAAAAGTTGAAGAAAAAGTTATGCTCTACTTTGAATTAAAAAGCGATATTTTTCGATCTCCTTCCAAAGATTTACTTAAAGATTTTGTTTTCAAGTTATTATTATGTTGTTTCGGTAAAAAAAATAATTAATAGAAAATCGTTGAACTATACTTGTGCTGGTAGTATGGTGGTCAGCAAGCTTTTGCTGTCTTAGGGTGGCATTAATAGTCGTCGACTCAAGATCGAACTCAAGTAGGTGAACTCAGAAAAATCAAATGCTAATGTCAAGCTTTTGCTAGCCTAGCTAAACTTGAGTAGCTGTCAGCATAATTATTAATAGACCTTATCTTGAGATTGACATTGACATTAGCCAAGGAAGGTTGCGGGTTCAAGTCCTGTCCCGAGTGAATTTTTTCAACTTATTATAAATGTTTAAATTATTCCCTAGCACGGGTTAGTGCTTTAGAAAAAACAAAAAGTGGTTAAATGTAGTGGCAATATCAAAAATTCCAATGAGCATTTCATCTGCAAAGATGAACGCATTGGGTGGTGTAGATTAGTGCAAACTAATCACACCTGATGGCGCCCCCCGTCCAGTTGACGGGGACTAGTTGAAGAAATTCGCATCGACAGTTACTTGACTCGGTAGCTCAATTGGTAGAGCGCCTGCACGGTATGCGGAAGGTTGCGGGTTCAAGTCCTGTCCCGAGTGAATTTTTTCAACTTATTATAAATGTTTAAACTGCTAAAGTTCTAATTTTCCCATATTATTAATTTAAAAACAACATTACCGTGTAGATTTGTCACGCAATTTGATAGAAAAACCCTTCTAAATCAGTCACGTTATTAGAACACCGAGGATAGGCATAAAAAAAGAAAATCTTCGCTACACCTAGTAGGCACTAGGCACCTATCTATTTTTCAGCAACTTTCTTTTCTTTCGCGGTTCCCCCTTAAGTTAGCAGCTATGAATACAGATTTATTATAATGAAACCCGATACCTAGTCGCAACATTCATGTCTGAAAGAGAGCGACATGGAGCTAGAGATATCAGAGTGAACGAGACAGGTGGATTTATGAATTTTATGTACGTAAATAACGTAGCCTGTCAAGTGTTGGTGTTATAATTTTCAATTGAGTTGCTGGGAGACTTTTTTGACGGGAACGCGTAATTTATTGTTTTTTAACTGTACCCGGTTTGTTGGACGATGTTCCGTGCAGATTGTAGCAACAAAAAAAAAAAAAAAAAAATCAATTTGTGATAGCTCAAATCGTCATTTCTACATCTCGGCATAAATTGCTTTCGACAATTAAATTTTATAAGTTCGACCTTTTTATACCTAGTCGTTTTTCCTGATAGACCTAAGTCGCCAAAAGGCGTACAGCCGACCTGCTTTTGGGGGAAATCAATCTCTACTTTAATATTTTTAGGGTTCCGGACCTCAAAAGGAAAAACGGAACCATAATAGTATCACTTTGAAGTCCGTCCGTCTGTCAAGACCTTTTTCTCAAGAACGCGTGAAGGTATTAGGTAGAAATTTAGATCAAAATACAACCAGTGGTTCGCTCCGAACAGTGAACTCACGACCCCATAGCTCGGCAACCGATTTAGCTCATGTTCGAACTTTTTTTTTTTTATTTCATTTACCCACCTACCAAACATAACGATCAGACCACTCAAGTTATCGTCGAACGAACATTCATATACAGGGTGTTAAAAGACCGCCAACAGAGCCGAAAGGTAAGCAAACTAGACACCAAAACAAAGTACTTTTTCGATAAATTATTGCTGGGATATAATTTTGGTTTTTTAGGTTATCATTTTGGAAAATATTTTATCGAGTAATGGAAGTGTTACGCAGACAATTCATATTGCGCAAGCATTGACATAAACTTAGGCTCAAACATACGCTCGAGGTGCCGATTTTTAGAATACATTGCGGGTTGCAATTTCAGCGTCGTTTTTTTATAAGAAATATTCCAAATTTTGATATGTTTCTTTGAGAAGAAATGTTATGACTTGACACTAAACACATTTCCGCAAAAAAAAAAAAATTTAAAAGTCCGACTTTGAACCTCATTATCTCGGAAACCGTTGATTTCCCAGGCATAGTTCTTTGGGCAAAAATGACCCTTATGATGAGGACAATACGTGGTTTTCCGCTTTGTTGGCGGTCTTTTAACACCCTGTATACAAACATACATAATACATACAAACATACTTACAAACATACATACAAACATACATACATACATACATAAATACACCCTAACATACAAACGCCGGATTATTCCAGTAGACTCTGAGAATTTCTCCTTCGCTCGCTCGTTCAAATAATGTTCTACTGAAATGAAACAAAAATCGCTGAACAAAAATTTTTCAATTTACTTGCAACATTTTTAAAAAGTGTGCATATTTAGCACGCTACTTTCGTTGAAAATTGTCTATCCTGAAGTGGCGAGTGGCCAGAATGTCACTGAGAAAACAAGAAAGAGAAAATTTGATGTATGAAATACATTTCCGCTTCACTTACCTACATCAAAACAAACACGTCTTAAAGTCGTCTGTAATGGCCACTCATATCGTCCATGAAATATAATTCACACTCGGCCACGTCACAACAAGGAAAATATACAAAAAATATCTCCTGAGTCAGGAGCAAAGCCTCATCTCACGTCCTTATAGTTAAGTATACTTTATCTACATCCAAGTGGTCCTTCACTCATCCAGTGTAAGTGAAGGTGCAGCAGGATAATATTAATTGTATAAGCCAAAGAATTATTTCAGCTTACGCCCATTTCCCCGAAAGAGTAAGTCCCAATCAGTGTGGATATTCTGTAAAAAAAACCGCACAGTTTCTAGTCCTCAAAATTGGTTTATTTGCTGTAAATAGCTCTTATCAAAATAAAAAAATCTGTTTTTTACAAATAATATGTATTATTACTAGCAACTGTGCGTTTTTTTTTTTACAGTATAAGCACACAGATGTTATTTTACCTTTTCTAGATAAAGCTCTTCAAAGTCACGAAAACACTTTAGCGAACAATAGCAGAAAGAGACAGATCTGTGTCTACCCCGAGCCAGGTGATCAATTGTAGCCTTTTTTTAACACCTTGGTTAAGGAATTTATTTTCTAAATTCCTTTATCTTTTCCCACCGAACTAAATCCCATAGAATCCGCATTACGTATAAAATCACAATAAAAACTTGTCCCCACAAAAACAAATTTTAATGATATCAGCAATAGAACAATACGAAACATAATTTTGACCATACGTCTAATATTCGAATGTCAACCTTATTGCATTAGTGTACAGTTTTACTTTAATTGCATAGACTACGAGCAAATAAGCTCCCAAAGGTAGTTTGGGCATCTATTTTTCCAGACACATTTCAGAGTTCTATGTTGTATCTAGTTTTATCCTTGATCGAAGTCTTTTCCCCATATTATAATGGGGTCACATTTCATCAAAAACTTCATGTACGGACAAGGTAATTTTTAAATAGTTTTATTCCTGAAACACGCCAATTTGAAAATGAAATTTCTACGACTTTTCGAAAAATCGATACTCTTTATTTTAAAAATGCGCTTTAACCAAAGTTGACCGTTTCTTATTCTTTAAAAGTTTGCATTTGTACCATTTCAGCGATGATGCCTGCACGGCGTTTTTTCGTACCCCCACTCTCTAACTTTTTAGCCTCTCCTGCCCATTACGTTAAACAGCGCAGAAAATAAAAAAAAGGTGATAGGTATTTGTTTTAGATTGTAAAAAATGCGCTTTCACCAAAGTAGCCGTAGTACAAAATTTGTTGGAAATCACATTTGGAAGCTGACGTTTTTCAGGAATAAAGCTATTTAAAAATTGCCCTGTATACGGCGCTCGTGGAAAGACCAGCTATGGTGTCTCACAATAACAAAGAGCTCACCTTAATCTTAATACTTCCCTCCACAATATCCCCTAGCCCCCTAGCCGTTAGCACATCATCATAACAGGAAGACAAACGATGCGTCCCGCCCGTAATTAAAGGCATAAAAACATAGGGGCCACGACTGCGTTTATTATGGCTTATAGATAATAATGGTTGTATACGCGTGAGTGAGAGAGATTTTACAAAGAATTGTCGGTCAAGCGACGATTTGTAGTTTTATGAACCGTGAGTCGGTCAAAAGTAACTGACATAATATTTTGTTGGTGTATTATGAATTGTCGCTTTATGAAACTGGCCACTTCTCTCCAGCTATTATTTGAAGCCTTTTAATGACTCACGATATTCACACATTATTGTATTCGAAACGGGTCGAATCACGGTTGGTTTTAGGCAAAAAGTCATTCGTTTTAGGCAATAGTTATTTGTTATGCAAGAATGCAAAATTATTGTTTGCGGCGAGTGCTTGTATTGAAAACCGAGCTAGCGAAGGTTTCTTAAATTGAGCCACGAGCGTAGCGATTGGTTCAAAAAAAGAAACCTGAGCGTGGCGAGGTATTCAGAAGCACGAGACGCAAATAATATTGCATTCGTGCGAAACACAAAACTTTTCATCTCACAGAAGCGAGGAAATTATTTTGTTAGCCAAGCGGGAAAAACTCTATAGACAACTACTTACAGGCAAAACAGGTGAGTCAAATAAGTTCCTTTTAATAGCATATTTTACTGTAGTTACGGCTGCCGCACTAAAGTTTTGAGCTTTATTAATATTTTCCTGAAGTTTATTTATCCAGACACAAAAATAATGTAAATAAAAGAATGTTTTTTTTTCCGGGTACATTCTGCACTTTTACCATACAAAATAAAAATTTGTAGGAGATAAAAAATGAAATTAGTAATATCGTTTGAAAAAATGTATTTAACAAACCAAAACATAATTATCTATTTGATAAAACAGAAGCGAAGCATTTTTTTTTATTTACTGGTATTAAAAATAGTGTACAAAATATTGAAAAGACTATAAGAAGAAACCGCGTTTCTGAATGTTCTATTCCGTGACTTTACCTTTTTAAAAGATCCTTATGCCCCATTTACATTCACAGTTTTGTATAGAGAATGGGTACGAACAATCACTTTCGCTGAAGTACGCGTGTAAACGAACTACGAATGAGGATCTTTTTTCGGTCGGGATCTGGCATCTACTTAAACGGCCAGTGTTTTTTTCTTTTTCAACACCATAGGGCGCGGGAAAGACTTTCCCGGCGTCACGTTCAAATTTCGAAGCGCACTAAAATGCAGATAGTTTAAATCCGGCCTTTACACGATCGTAAGTTACTAGTAACAGCAAACTTTCCGAGCATGGGAGATGAACAATGTATTACGCCCGCGCCAAGCACCTGGGCTACAAGTTCTGCTGGACCAACAACGGAGCTATATGTATGCGCCAGCGAGAAGGTGCTCCCGCTATACAGGTTAAATCGCGGGCCTTTTTGGAGGAAAAATTCGGACCCTGCGCTGACAACTCGGAAATCTCTAATAATGCTATTGTGCCTAATTAATAGTGTATGTCTGGTTTTTAAACTATTGTTGCACTCACTCATGAAATCTGTCACTTGTAAATCAAAAAACAAAACACTACTCGCACACAAACACACCCAACTTACACAACTCACACACTGCAAGTTCTGCAACCCACCCACACAAAACCTACTCTTATTTTCTCCTTTCTCAACACTTGTCTACTCCTTTCTCAACACTTGGCTTGTCTGTCTGCCTGTCTCACGATGCCGATTCAATGTTTTACGAAGTAAATCAGCTATTGATCTGAAAAAGTATCTCTCGGTCCATACTCCACGTGTATTAATTAAACGTCTCGTGCGAAGTCGCAAATTTAAGGCGTCCCTACCAAACTCTAATCTACCCAAATGACATCTTTTCACTCAAATATAGAACAAAACATCGATGAATCTTTGGAACTACCTTGTCACACAGTAGACCGAGTGGAATTATGTAAGGACTTAATGACAGACCGCTACAACTTCAAAATATTGAATTTTAATATACGCAGCCTGCAAAAAAACTTTGACACTCTCACAGTTGCCCTTGGAAGAATGGGCTTTGACTATGATGTAATCATTCTGACAGAGTGCCACCTAACCCCTAAGTCAATAATAAGATCTCTACCTGGATACACTCATCATTTTACCACTAAATCCTACTTATATTATAAAGGCGAAAGTTTGTGAGTGAGTGAGTGTGTTTGTTACCTTAAAACGCTGAAACCGCTGGATGGATTTGGAAGAAATTTGGAATGTAGATAGCTGAGACATCAGAATAACATATAGGCTACATATTATCACGCTTTGGCGCTTAGGAGCAAAGCAAATACATAAAGATTATCGTATAGTGGCCATTTGTATAAAAGTGAACGACAAAACCATTTACCATAGACCCTCTGTCATTACGTAGCGTTGAGCTATTTACTTTCCTAAATCCATCGAAAACTGAATAACGGTGAATTTTGATCTACCAAAAAGTCCGAAATGTGCCGCAACTATTCATTACAATCAAACGATGGGCAACAATGAAGAAGTTGTTTTTAATTATTGCTGTCATCCATCACTGTCACAAAAATTGTATCAAGAAAGCAATACAGCAGAAATCAACATTGTGTAATTATAAAAAACAGGCATAAAAATATTGTTTCAGTGATAGCTACTTATAAACTGAGAGAGCCAATAAGTAAATCCTTACTTTAAAAACTTTGCATCCAGCAGTGTTTATCAAAGATCTTTACAAAGTTGCGGTCCGATGACCGTCCTTAGATCTCTTGGCCAGACTAGATGGAATGTCCGTTCAGTGCATTGCTGATTGCTGGTTATTCAGGGAAGAATAAGGATGCACCAGACCTCGAAGAAAACTAAAGATACGATGTTCTGACCAAAAAAAAGCCGCTGAGTGTACTGTGCAAGTATGAAAAACATTGTAGAGTCTTGAGCGACCAAAGGCGCATAAAATCAGCCAGTGATGGTATAACATGAGCAACATGACCGCTTTATTTCCACTAAGTATTGAGTACCTAGAAGGACTAGACAGGGGCACTTTTACATAATATCATAATCGCCTATTCATTGTTGACAACTCTGATAGGCTTTCCACATACTTCAGAAGTTCAGACTGACGAGAAGATTGGAGCATGTGAAAATCCCCGAACCGCCTGCGTGGTGGTGTTGCCCGCATGAAAGATATGTGAGGAATAGAGCCAGAAGAGGTGTTTCGTGCCAATCTTAAGCTGTACCGACAAGGTCGCATCGTCATAACTGTCCTGATGCTCCACAGTGCAGCTGATAGGATCTCCTGGAGGCGACCCCAGCGCGCTCAAGTTAGCGCGTTTCTGGGACGGCAAAGTGTGACTCTTTCAACACGGAAGAAGAATAAGACCGACGATTTAAAACCGTTGTTTCAGACTATGGTATCGTAGACGCTAAGAAGACGCGTTTGGTGTTTCAGAAGGGCAGCACATAGAAAAAAAAAAACGATTCAATGTGATAGACATAATATGGAGTAGTTTTTCTGATATTATGATCGTTGTCTTTGATATAGCATGATGCAAAATAAAATATATAAAAAAACTACACGAATTTTCATATAATTATAATTTTTATTATAATTTTTTCTCTGTTAAGTAACTTCGTGCCTGTAATACGAGTAGGTAACGCTAACTAGCTCTGTTGGAGATCTTTTACAGTTTTATAGAATGCCAGTCAGATGTCAGTGAGACCTGTGACGTACTTACTGCATCGAATGCTGAACGCTGATATACAGGGTGTTAAAAGACCGCCAACAGACCCGAAAGCCACGTATACTAGACACCAAAACAAAGTACTTTTTCGATTAATTATTGTTGGGAAATGATTTTGGTTTTTAGGTTATAATTTTGAAAAATATTTTATCACGCAATGGACGTGTAACGCACAGTAGTCATATTGCGCAATCGTAGGTATAAGTTTATGTTACTTAAGCTTGAAGTTCCGATGTTTAGAATACATTGCGGGTTGCAATTTTAACGTCGTTTTTTGTAAGAAATATTCATAATTTTGATATGGCTTTCTGAGAAGGATTATTAAGAACTAGATACTGAATACATTTCTGCAAAAAAAAGTTTTAAAAAGTCCGACTTTGAACCTCATTATCTCGGAAACCGTTGATTTCCCAGGCATAGTTCCTTGGGCAAAAATGTTTATTATGATGAGGACAATACGTGGTTTCCCGCTTTGTTGGCGGTCTTTTAACACCCTGTATTCATTCACACAACTGTGCAAGCAAACGAGATGTACTTGTGTTTCAAACTACGCATTAGGAGTCTCTAACATCGGGAGAGGCAGTGTCCATATAGGCCACAAAGGCACGAAGACTTGAGGCGAGACCAACTAAACAGAGACAACCCAGACTGAAAGTTTGCAGAAAGCAGTAGCAGATTAGCGGACTCAAAATAAGAGTCGAAATATTCGAGTGTGTCTTGAAATATAGGTAACCCATGTTCAATCAGTTAGATGCCGATAACAGTAGGTATCTGCATCTTTACTCCGTTGAGTTTGGAAGAAGCAGATAACAACGCATGGTCCACGGGAGCGAAGTCTGATAGCGCTGGGGGTCGGTTATAAGTACATTTAATACTACTTAGGTAGTAAAAAATGCTAGGTACAATTGCTAAATCACCACAAACTTTTATCCTTTTTCTTTTATCCACGTGAATGAAGTCGTGGGCACTAGCTAT